>JABSTQ010009345.1:0-1200000 GCA_013358835.2 Ixodes persulcatus
ATGTTGCTTTCTAAGTAAGATCTTAACAGTGATAGTCTGAGTGTATAGTATGTTATACTCAGGCACTTACATACTTGGTATAGCATGAACAAAGGTTCTCGGGCCTCTCTCATTACAAACTTGATAAGACATCCAAACAGTGTGACAGCAGCCTAGATGGCTACCTCTGTGGTTTTAAGGTAAAGTTCCGGACTAGGGATCCCCAATCGGTGTGTTCAGATCTAAGCTGAAGCACATGCAATCTGACAGGGTCTTGCAATGTGGGAGTTGTGTTACTAAACTTTGGATCACCGAGAAAGCTCTTGGTGATCCATATTTATGCTTACTTTGGGGCTAAAGCATCCCAGTCTTGGAACTCTAGTTTACAGGTTGCCAAGTAAATCTCTCGCTAATTTCTCCTATGTACCAAAAAAACTTACCTCAATAGAGAAAGGAAGTATTTATTTAAATATGGTGTATACTCGCATCACTTGGAATATAACAATAGTATATCAAGCAAAGCATGCAAGTAGAAGGTGTAATGAGGTACTCCAAAAAGAAATGTCAGCTGCTATTGTGAGACCTCTAGGGGCGTTCTATTTTAAGCAGTAGTTTCAATGATTTCAGCATAGAAAAAGAAAATATTAGCCTTTTTCATATGTAAACTTCCTAAGATAAAAAATGCAGTGGTTAAACAAAAAGGCCAGAAACAGCTTTCTTCAAAAATATTAGAATATAGCGAACTAACTTACAGAAATCTGAGTAGTGGATTTTAAATTATTTTCCAAGAAAATGTATAGTATATCTAAGCTCAGAGGCAACAAATTAACTTTGAGCTTCAGAAAATATCTTAGCAATTATGATTGTGCAAATATATTCAACTTTCGAATAGTAGTTTCAAATAATATACTAATCAATATTCGCTTTGAGATGAACTGCAATATTTGTACATTTCGAAGTGTTGATCGCAGCGGGTTAGCCCTGTCGGGTGTGCCTCTTACTGAGTACTGGTGTACTGCAGAGAAACAGCACACACAGTTCCGCGAATGTTGTTTGTCCACAGTACACCGGTGCATGGTAAGAAGCGCACTCAACAGGGTTGACCCGCCGCTATCAACACTTCGAAAAGTGTGAATATTGCAGTGGCGTGCATAGGAGCAAAAGCACACCTTCAAAGCGGGATGGTGCACGCACATATCTAGAGTATTTCTTTTTTAAATATGGAAACTTGATGAATGTTGATATCTACATTGATGTAAAATTTTCATAATTGATCGATGTCTATTATGCAAGAGTATAGGTTAGGCAGAGATGCCCTGGCAACCTGCATTCATCATTCGTTATTGTCATTTTCATTTAAATATCAGAGATTGAAGAAAGGATATTTGTATATAGCAAGAATATTTATAAATCCCCTTGATTAGGTATAGCAGGCAATTTCATAGGTTTAATTTCATGTCAAATTCGTTGTTTACTTGCCATCATAATGTAGCAGGGTGGAGAATAACGATCAAGATGATTTAAATAGTGATTTGAATCAGACCAGCTTTACTACTATGATTTAAATCAGGTGTCTCCAAACCCCTTTCTGCTGATGGCCGTGGTCCTTTCAGTGCGACGGCTGGCTTGCAACCAGCTGCTACAAATGCAAATAATAAACACCAGCAAAAAAAAAAGTAATTTTTACGAAATTATTACAAAGAATGAGAAAAATTGCATCAAAATGTTGGTGTTCGGCATATTATTTATTACACGTTCTTATCACAAGCATTGGTATTCAGAGTCCCTTGTTTCATGTCTGTGTAGGTAACTATTTAAAATTATTTTGCTTGCTTATGTATATTGTGCTTAAGACTCCTTGTCACAACTATTGCATAAGGCCATTATCAGAACTACCATTCTCATTAACCTTCTGCCCTCTGTGAAAATGCCAAAGTTCCTATGCGCTTTGATTTAGGCATGGTGAGTTTTCTAGGTCACAATTATGCTTAATGTCTTAATAAGATATATATTGAATTTAAAACAATGTATTCATTCACTTTACCAATTTCAATTTCTGCTGAGTTAAAATCTTTGCATTTAGATACTTACTTAGGTTTATTTATTCAGCGTTCCTAATTTATATTAAAATATTTATTCTTCAGCCCTTGAGAGTGTGACAGATCCCACATCCAGCCACTTAGGCGAAGAGTTTGGAGACCCCTGATATAAACGGAACCTTTCCAGCGGCGTACCAACTTGTTTCTGAGGGGGGGGGGGGGGGGGCAAGTGCCCCCCTTGCCCCCCCGGTTGGTACGCCCATGAACCTTTCCTGCAAAAATAATCCCCTCATTTTTTATTTACCGTTTGTTTATTATTTGGTGCTTTCTAGGTGCATCTGTTTTTGTATTTGAATAAAGGTATCCTCAAGCAAGAAAGATTTATATCAGGCTAAGCAGTGGTATTCTGAGCAAATCAGAATGTTGAGCTTTCTTTCTGCCATTCACTTCATTTGTTAGTTAGAACGCAAAAGAAAAAGCAAATAAAGCTTTTTCACTAGCCTAAAAATATCAAGCTGTTTTTTTTTACTCTAGGCTCAATAACTAAATCAAAAATATTTAATTAAAATGTACTTTAAACTGAAATTAATTCTTTCTTCCGCACAGTTTTTAGTAATCGACCGATTGACGAATCAATCTGTCATGTTTAAAATCTAGTGATTAAAAAACACTAGAGAGTTGTAGTAGATCGTTTTTCACCTCCGCTACGGTATCCGTAAAGAAAATGCCGCAGCTGTGCATGCGCACCGCCAGCCTTATCTGGTCTTGTGGCGGATTACGGAGCGCTATCCGGGTACTTAGCGGGCTGCGGAAACGGTCTACTACAACTCCCTACTATTAGGGAGTCATAGAATAACGTATGCAATTTTAGCGCACGCTAGTGCTAAATTTAGCGCTTGTATTAGCACACGCGACAAAGAGAGTTGACGCAAAAGCCAAAGCATCTCGCGCTTGCGACGCCACCAAGATACAGTAACAATTTTTATTTCACACACGAAATGCTGTAACTTTAGAAAAAAACAAGATTTTGGCCCAGAGTAGCATTTTAGATTTGTTTAAACATAAGAATGAGACGCGAGCGGTTGACCGGTCGTGTCCGCTTGCGTCGCCTCGGCAAGAGGGGTCTCATCACTGATCTCCATCGCGCTTCCCCGCTTGTTCGCTGCAGCGCGAGTGAAGCCACCGGACTTCACTCGCTTGGGATACGATTTGCGGTTTTGCTAGCCTTGTGCTGCGGTTTTCCAGCGTGCTGTAGACACGTTTTCTACTCGTTCGTCGTCATTCGCCGAAGAAGTTTTTTAAGACTCTGTGTATTGTTGAGACTTGCCGTTGTGAACACGTGGAAAATTTTACGAAAGCGCAGTGTCGCAGGAAAAAGGCACAACTCGTCGAAAGCAAGGGTCTGGCGGCGTGTTCAAAGCTTCCTTGGCACGCCAAACTGCCGTGTCTCAGTGCCTTCGCACGCTTGGATATCGATCAAGAATCGACGCCGTGTGAATGTGCTTAGCGAGTGCAATGTGCGTGAAGCCGTATGTGCCTCTCGATCAGCGTCTTACTTTACTCTGACCTCGGTATACTTGCGGCCCTCGCGGTTTAGGAACGAGCTTAATCCAGCGTCCACTAGTGACGGAAGATGGGGGAAAGGTACGTCTTTTTTTCGTCCTTAGACGATTTACACTATACCTTGCGCAACAGCTCCTCATCACTGGTCAGTGCTGGCTCATTATCAACCTACTTAATTGCACTTGACGTTTGAGTGCGGCTCGCCTAATTGTAATTGGTCAACAGATTGCACACGACCATATTGGCCGCGCTTCAAAGATTTTCATTCTCGCCGTCTTGTACTTTTGCTTTCGAAAACCCTCCTCGCTCCACAGCGTTGCCCTATTCGTGCTCCCACGTAATCCATTAGAGTAGATTTGGAACATAGCCATGGTTAATAGTACATAAGAACACGTGCAGATCTCCCCCCTTTTATTGATAGCAACTCACCGGAACAGCTGGACGATCCAGAACTCCGTGGCCGATATGTATATATATATATATATATATATATATATATATATATATATATATATATCAGGCACGTAGCCAGGATTTTGTTTCGGGGGGGGGGGGGGCCCGCCCATGACAAATTGCTGTATGAGGGGGAGGGGGGAGAGGAGGTCCCAGCAAAATCGAAGATTTTGGGGGGGGGCCCGGGCCCCATGGGCCTCCCCCCTGGATACGTGCCTGATATATATATATATAAATGATCTGAAGGCATCTACGCGCGACACACGTTCAGAACTTTGGTGCGGCGTCAATTCTTGACCGGCATCCAAGCGTGCAAAGGCACAAAGATGCATCACTCGGCGTGCCAAGGAAGCTTTGATCACGCCGCGACGCCTGCGACACTTGTTTTCGACGAGTTGTGCCTTTTGATACAGCTTCACACACATTGCACTCGCAAAACAGATCCACACGGCGTCGATTCTCGGTCGGTATCCAAGCGCGCGAAGGCACAGAGACACGGCTCTTCGGCGTGCCAAGGAAGCTTTGAACACGCCGCCGGACCCTTGCTTTCGACGAGTTGTGCCTTTTTCCTGCGACACTGCGCTTTTGTAAAATTTTCCACGTGTTCACAACGGCAGGTCTCAACAATACACAGAGTCTTAAAAAACTTCTTCGCCGAATGACGACGAACGAGTAGAAAACGTGTTTACAGCACGCTAGTAAACCGCAGCAAAACGCTGGCAAAACCGCAAATCGTATCCCAGCGAGGTTGCGTCCGGTGGCTTCACTTGCGGGAGCGGGAAGCGCGATCCAGCAATTGTCATTGAGATCAGTGGGTCTCGTGTACTGACCTTCGCACATCGTACCTTCGCCGAGAAATGTTCGTGCGTCGCAAGCATCAAGTTCCCGGTGATCGTTGCCAAACCGAGTACAATGTCGTCCCGTATTGAAAATCGCAGTCGCGAGGATGCCGCCGACGTCGCACTCACGACGCCGCCAAAGCCGGCCAAAGCAGCCGCCAACATAATCCTGGAAGCCGCCATTTTTTTAACTCTGCTCGTGTTGGCTTTAGCTAACTTGTCATCACGAATCCTCCTTGGAGAAACGCAAAGACTCCTTGCGTACGCACGCTATTTCTGAGAAATAGAGCACGCTAAAATTGCGCGCGCAAAGCGCAAAACCTGATTTGCGTTCAGAGCATGCGCAGTGGCGACGACGCTATTCTTTGCGTATGCAAAGCTTTAGCGTGCGCTATTCTAAAACTCCCTATTAGGGAGTTTTGGAATAGGTGGTATTCACTGAGCCTGCAGGTTCGATTTTGCCAGGGAGCGCCACCGTCGATCCGCCATCTTCGAGGTCGCGGTAAGCAGGGTCACCAGATTGGGCTATTAATAGCCAAATTGGGCTACCTATTGATAGGTTTGGCGTCGAAATTTGGCGGTTGGCTTTGAGGCTATGTGCGGCTATTTTTGGGCTATGTCCAATTTTTGCCGGATATTCGCGAAAATGTCCGATTTCCCTCTGTGTACTGTAGGATGTCTCAAGAAACCCTGGACAGAATCCTTCATGTGACGTTATTTTTTGCTTTGGTAGGAAAGAGTGTTGCAAAAGATTTTAAGCCTTCCGACGAATGTTTCGCTCGGATCAACTCTAAGGTACTGTACGGAGCTAGTACGAGTGAGACAAATGCTTCCTGATAATATTGTTCATAGCATGAGGCTGCCCAAATGTGTCCACATGAGCTTTTTGTTTTATTATTTGAAATAAAACTGTTTTCTGGATATTGTAATACTTTGATTTTGCATACAATCTCTTACCTAAACATATACAGAAGCAGAGCTTTCGCCTTCAGCTTGTAAACGCAATATCGAAATTTTGGCTACTTTTGGACTATGCAAATATTTGGCTTTTGGCTACTTTTGGGCTACACTGACTAGCCATTTGGCTATACCAGGTAACAGCCATCTGGCAACCCTGGCCGGTAAGCCACCATAGTCGCGGTTTGACGTTTGACTGGCTTGGGTACGCGGTCGTCCGTTGCTAGTGTGTGCTAATTTCATATCGTTGAAGAAGCTTCGTTGAACAGAAGAGAAAAAAAAGTTTATCTCGGGGGCGGACCGTTTTAGTTTCCTTGTTGCCGCCGAGTACCGTGTGTAAAGGCTGAACCGCATGTAAGCAATTTAGCGAGCGACGGGACGAGGCGAGCGACAGCGACGATACAAGCGACGATGACCCGCTTCGCTGTCACTCGCGCGACGAGGCAAACCGCATGAAAGCGACGGGAGCAAGCGACCAAGGCGATAAGCGACGTTTTCTAGGAATCCAAAAACCGAGCGTCGCGACGAGCGACCGTGAGAAATCTCCGTCGCTCGTCGCCGACTCCCGTCGCTGTCGCCGTTGCTCGCTAAATCGCTTACATGCGGTTCATCCTTCACTGTCGCTCGTCGCGTAGCTCGGTTTTGGGATTTCTAGAAAACTTAGCGGTCATCACCTTGGTCGTTGTTTGCTCCCGTCGCTTCCATGCGGTTTGCCTCGTCGCGCGAGTGACCGAGCGGCAGCGAAGCGGGTCGCCGTCGCTTGTCTTGTCGCTCGCCAAATCGCTTACATGCGGTTTTTAAATCGCTTGGGCTAATGAAAATGCACCGTATTTTTCATAAGCTGCGCACTCGGTGAGCCGCACGGTATGTTTCGGCACAGGAACGAACACCGAAGGCATGACGTACGATACGGAGGCGAGGGAGCAACACGGTTACACGGCCGTAGTGCAGAAAATCCGCTAGAGAAAAACAATAAAGAAACTAGCAGAACAAAACAAAGAGTAATCACACCGTTCTACAAAAGCACCAAAGCAGAAAAATCAGTTCTTGCAAGGGCTACCGCCGTGGGCACGGCGCGCGACACGGAGCGCTGCATGGAGCCGAGGGAGCAACACGGCCGCGGTGAACGAGTCCGATAGCGACAAAAACGAACAAAAACACACAATAAAATATTCCTACGGAGCTTCAAAAGCACCAAAGTATAAGAACAACCCCTAGAATAACCCTTTAAAGTTGTAAAATGCTGCTAAACCACGCTGAAAGGTCCGGCCGACACCTACACTCGAAGATGGCGACCGTGGTGGCCGATGCCAGCGAACCTAGCGAGTGACAACGTACGCAATTTTAGCGCACGCTAGCGCTAAATTTAGCGCTTGCGTTAGCGCACGCGACGCAAGAGAGTTTATAGCATTTCTCCGCCGCGACGCAAAAGCCCAAGCATCTCGCGCTTGCAACGCCACCAAGATACAGTCACGATTTTTATTCCACACTCGAAATGCTGTAACTTGAGAAAAAAACAAGATTTTTGGTCCGGAGTAATCATTTTACATTTGTTTTAACGTGAGAATGCGACGCGAGCGGTCGACCGGTCGTATCCGCATGCTTCGCCTCGGCAAGACTGACCTTCGCCGATAAATGTTAGCTCGTCGCAAGCATCAAGTTGCCGGTGATTGTTGCCCAAACCCAAACCGAGTCGTGCTCACGATGCTGCCAAGGCGGCCGCAGCCATGGTCCTGGGGGCCGCCATTTTTTTAACTGTGCTCGTCTTGGACTCTTGGCTTTAGCCAACTTCTCATCACGAATCCTCACCCTTTGCGTAAGGACGCAATTTCTGAGAAATAGCGTACGCTAAAATAGCGCACGCAAAGCGCAAAACGTGGTTTGCGTTCGGCGCATGCGCAGTGGCGACGACGCTATTCTTTGCGTACGCAAAGCTTTAGAGCGCGCTATTCTAAAACTCCCTATTATGTGCCTACAATAATTTAAACAAAAATTATTCTCATTTAAAACAAATAACTCCGATTTAAATAAAATAAATCTTAATTAAATCAAATACATCAAATTATTTTTTTATCTTGTATGTAGTTGCTGGACTTCTTGAGGCCATAGTCTATACTAAATATAGTTAGATTCAAATAAAATTTTCTGAAAAATGAAATGGAAGCTTGGGAAAGACTTTCACGTGTTCAACTGGGTTTTGGTTTGAGAATGGTCGAGCAGTAGTGAAAGGCTCGAAGAGACTATTCGATATTCGATTCGAAAATATTGAACCAAACCATGAACTCGAAATCCACTATTCGCTCATGCGTATTAGGAATATATATGTTTACAAGATTAAGACAGAATAAACTGAACATACATCTTGCACCTTATTAATTGTAGACCATTACAATCACCGACGAGAAGGGAACGGCAGGGATGTCTTTCAGACACGTTTAGCGCGAGTTCTCTAACACTTCGCGTCTCGCGGGAGGCCCAGCGTCTCTTTCGGAAGCCAGCCATCCGAAAGAGGCACCGTTCTTCTCCTATGAAAAGCAAATGCCAATGAAAAGCATGCGAAGCATGCTGCGGGCATTTGTTTTTGCCAATGCAACCTGCCAAATGAGGTTGAGCTGGGTAGACAAGAAAGAGAAAAAATGAAAGCCGTTTACAACTTCCTGTAACGCCGAATTGGAGCGCAGCTCTTGAGGAGGAGGAGGGAAGGGTAATCAGGGGAGGGTATACCCCTCCTCCTCCTCCCCTCATTCTTCAATCTCCTCCGGGGGGGGGGGGGGGGGGCGGGGGGTCACGTGATCTGGGGGTCACGTGACCCCCCTCCCCCTCCTCCCCAGGTCACGTGACCCCCCTCCCCCTCCTCCCCCTAGGTCACGTGACCCCCCTCCCCCTCCTCCCCGCGGTCACGTGACCCCGGGGGGGCTCGCGCGGTTACGCCGACGCCGACGGCGACGCCGCTCAAGCCGGAAACGGGCGCCTAAGAGCTGCGCTCTAAAATTAACGGAGATCTTCCTGTGTGGAGAAAAATATTGCAAGCACGAAAATAGGTACCCAAGCTTTTTATCGGACGATGCTTAAAGGCTCTCACCTTCTTGGATCGCCATCGAGCTGGAGTAGCGAGCCTTCCCGCTTCCATTCAATGGTGGGCTCGGGGTCCCCGGCTGCCGAACAGTTGAGCATCGCAGGGCTGTCCTTGATGGCCACCATGTCCGAAGGCTCCTCCAGAAAGCGGAAGTCCGGAAAGAACACGTTATCACCTGCACAAATAGGGAAGACATCAGATGAGAACATGCTACATTCATCAACATGCACATGTTGATGAATGTAAAATTTTCTAACAAGGCTTGTCAAGAAAAAAAAAAAAAAAATTGATGGTGCCAAATGTATGCTGCAGAAGGTACGGGCACCGGAGCATGGTCCGGAGCAATGGCGACTGATGTGACGTCAATGCAAGCCATGTATAAAGACAAGAACAATACTTTCTACCAACATACGCATCTTGATAAAGCAGTTCAATCGCTGCGTTCGGCAAAATATAAACGTGCCCCTTTCGACGGGCACCACCAGCGCATGCTCCGCTAAGCAGGCTTCACGGCGCAACAGCCGAGCTGCTCGCGTGTTTTGCACAGAAGACTTGCCGCAACGGCGCTCCATAAAATTTTTAACATATACAGAGAAGGGCATGGGGCTGCTATGGTAGCCGAAACGTGTAATGAATCCGGCAAAAAGCTTAGAAGCAGCCCCAGAAAAGTTTGAGTTGGCCGAATCAAAATGGAAGCTCACAAAGATCAACGACCTTATTCAGAGGCCACCCCCGATTCAATATCAGCGCACGCCTATAAGCGCAAGATCGCGAGTTGATTCTCAGACTTTTAAAGGAGTTTCATCATATGTCGGAGCACATGCAGTCAAAAACCGGAACACATATGCAAAACAAAAAATTACTACACGTACAGAAACACAACGAGCACCATGACGTTGCGTTTTTGACGCTGTTTGATTGGCCCCATCTGCTCGTAGCGTTGGCTGCGCCAACACCGCCTAAAATCGGAGTTTATTTTTTAGCGAAACTTCGGTGTTTAAATTTATCGGAGTTTATTTTTCGTAAATCCCCCATTCTCCGAAATTTTTAATTTCGCAGTGTTTCCTATTAAAAAATAATAAATAATAACCGGATGCCAGATAAAAATTAAAACGCGCTTGTATCAATTAAGATTTCTTCAGTTGAATTTGGCGTTGGTGTCATTGGCAATACTAATTTGTCCCACGACAAAAGTCGCACACAAGTGTGGCTTCGATAAACGTCGATACTTTAAAATCAATAAACTGCCGGAGGTAGCCGCAAGGAAGCTCGTAGTCATCCCATCAATCTATCCCGCGGCCGCGCGAGGTGGAGCGGGATAGATTGATGGGCCAGCTATGGACCATGGAGATTTATATGGTCCATAGCTTTCACTGTTACCCCCAGAAACATACCCTCTCCTTTCTCTAAATCCCAAATCCCATGGCCCAAACTGGAAACCAAAAGAGTGGCTTTTGTCGTGACACGAATGGTACGATGACCTGTTTCCCTGAACCAACCTTGACGAGACAAGCCCTAAGACCCCCTTTTGACAACGGTCCGAGGCTTGAAAGATAATTATGGTGTAATTTTCCTAGGACCGCTAATCCTGCGTGGGGAAAGGGGGGGAAGGGGGCGAATTGACAAAACTTTTACCGGCGGGTGTTTTTCGGAGTTTTTCGGATTTATCCGAAAACACGGAGCCCTAAATATAATCAAAGCCCGTGCAGTGTACTATAGTCCGTTGCAACCCAAGAAGATAGGGCGAGGGAAAAAAAGGCCGGGGAGGAGGAAGCAGACGGAACGCTAGAGAGGAGAAAAAAGGCCGGGGAAAGGGAAGCAGACGGAACGCTAGAGAGGAGAGGGGGAAAACTCCTCCTCTCTCCAGCGTTCTGCCTGCTTCCTCCTCCCCGGCCTTCCTTTCCCTCGCCCAACCTTGAGTTGCAACATCGCTTTGAGATCAAGCGCAGACGCAGACGGGACAAGAGTACTGCGTCAGCATTCGGCTGGGCCTCGCGTCCAATCAACGCGTCGGGATCGGGACCAATGACTGAGTCGGCCCCATCCGTGTGTGGTGACGTCACGTGGAGGTAGAGGAGTCTGTTCACAGGCTTTGACTATTCTAGGGGGTCCGGCAGGTACACACGCGGCATGCACCGCACGGTAAAATAAAACCAAAAGAAAAAAATTATATTTTTTATTTATTTTTATTTTTATATATATATGTGGTCGACGGGACTGCCAAAGCTCGGCGTTCTCGGCGCTGGTGCCGCTCCCGAGGCGTCACTGCACGGTGCCGCCGGCGGGTGACGAGTCGACAAGCCGCTGACATGCGGGAAAAGCCAGGATACACAAATATCGGGACCCTTCGAAGGGTGTTTTGAGGAACGGCAACTGACGTCCGCGGTTGGGGCCGCGGGAGACGGCGACTGACAGCGTGACACGGACAGCGGGGAACCGATTCGTCATTACACAAAGTAGCAGCGACGGGCGAGGTGCCGCGCACGTGCTAGCAGCAGCGAGGGCCCAGGAAAAAAATGCCCCAATTCGCTAAGTGATTCAGTCATACCTATAGGATGCTGTGTTTTCGGTGTTTATTTTTATTTTCAAATTCGGGTGTGTTTTTTTTTTTGTATTTTTTTTTTTTAATTTTGGTATTGTTTGTGTAAATTGGTTATAACTTTACCAATCTACAAAAAAAAAAAATCGAATCTGTGGGAAACAAGTAAACGCTCTCAAATTCGAGAGAGAGAGAGAGAGAGAGAGAGAGAGAAAAGAGCACCGAAAAAACGGAACCTTAGTCATACTTTAAGTCTACTATCTTACTCAGTTTGTCTTACATATTGAGTAAGACATACTGATGACTTGTCAATAGACGGTGCTCGTGACGTCACATTAATCAATTTAGTGCACGAGAGGCGCGGGGGTTTATCTTCAGGCTTCTCCTATCAGGCAGCCTACGCCACACAGATCCGCGCTGGTGCGTGCGCTTTTCTCACAGCGCTAAGGGACTGCAAAAATGTGAACGAAAGCAAAAAAAAAAAAGAAAAGGGGGGGGGGGGGGGGTTGTTGGCAGGTTCTATGCTGTCCACATACCTGGTATATCATCTCAGTTTGACACAGTTGACCAAAACCGAGAGAAAGACTAACTACTCTTTGCCTGGCAGCAATATTAAACGTGGGCGACCATGAATTCGAATTCAGTCTGGAAGACATTAGGAGACTTTGCCTGAGTGATAACCCAACTAAGGAGTGCGTTTTGCTGACCTGTAAGGTGCGTCCAAAAAGAGATGGTTTAACCCTGGAATCGTTGCCAATGAAGGAAGACAAATAAATCGAAGTAGCTCTGTGGGAATCTAGTGAACTGCTAAAGAAACAAATGGGAAATAGCGCATTTTGCAATGAACTCAGAAAGTGCGTAACAAAGTCGCATTTCAAGGCTCTTGCCATCGTAGTGCACTTTGATTTTCTGGGAAACTGGAGCGTCGTTCTTCCGCGAGCGGTACAATGCTTTCACTGGAAGAACCAAATCGTGTCTGCCTTCACCTGCGTCGCTACAACGGAACGTAAAATCTACAGCTAGTGCGTGCACACTACAGCACACGCACTGTTCACTCTGCGCACAGTTGAAGAGTGGCTGGAAGAACACATTCCGATATTTACAAAGCTTGTCCACATCTCCGACGGGGAGGCTAGTCATTTCAAAAATACGTTTCAACTGTACGAGATGGCGAAGAGACAAGAGGTGACCAAATTGCTTTTTTAAGCTACGGGACACGGCAAAAGTACGAGTAATGGCGTGCGGAGAGTCCTCAAGCACCAAGCCTCCTTGCCCAACCTCAGATCGTCAGAAATAGAAACCATTGGAAGTGCTGATGATTTTTCTCGTATAGTGGCCTCGAAAGTGCCTGGAATTGTATATACTCCTGAAAAGTGAAGAAAATAATGGAATTTTTTGAGTCTTGTGAAAAACATCCAATCCTGCCACTTGTAGATAAAGGCTCATAATAAAAAAAAAAAAAAAAATCTTTCAAGATTGCGGAAAAAAAAAGCGAATTTTGAAGAAAATGATAACCTCACCTAAAATCACTTTTTCTTTTATCACCATAAACGTTGAGCTTAGAGTACTAAACATGTTACGTATCGTCATGCGTTGCCCCGTTTATCTGCATGATTTGTTATTGCCTCAAATAATAAGAAAGTCAAGGAGTTTTAAACGAGCCTCGCCAGTATACGTGAAAATGCGAAATTTCACGTATACATGAAAGAAGCGAAATTTCGCACTCGGCCCTCTAGGTTTCTGAAAATAATTTATCTCGCCCCCTCATTGCCTCATACAGAGGTTTCTGAAAATTAATTTTTATGCTTGTTAAATAAAAAAAAAGACGTTCAATAGGTTTATCTAAAGAAAAATGTGAAACTGGACACGTGCATGAACTCTTTTTTTTTTTTTAATTATAACATACCAGCATGCCTCATTTTTACTAAATGGTGCATGATGTATATCAGAAATACTATGGTCACGTTTCAAGCATTAACTCCGCCGTTAATTTTGGCTTTCGGCGGGTTCGTAAAACTTTGATTCATTAGATTAAGTGCGGTTCATTCATCTGCATATGTTCGTTTCTTTCCCCCTTGGAGACCACGTATACGATGATGAAAAAGTGCCCGTGACGTGTGTGTGTATGTATGTACGTATATATATATATATATATATATATATATATATATATATATATATATATATATATATATATAATTACGTAAAAGATTTAGCAACGGCCGATATATTTTTTTTCATTTTTGGAGGTAGAACTGTCTTCATTTTAAACGCCCTGCTTAATATGATGAAACCATATACGTCAAAGAAATTTATTTGCATATATAGAAAACACATAAAACGCTTTTCATATAAAAATATTGAAAAAATATTTTTTAATGACGTTGAAGTTCGTATTTTTATCATTTCTTCTCGAGTTGACAGTGCTGTTTCTTCCATATAAGCTATACCAAGATTAACAATACTATAATTTTTAAATTTGCGTAAATACGAGCTTTCATTTTTTATGTTTATTATGCCTTAAATAACTGTACATCACATAAAATAACTCAAAAAAGACAAGGACAAGCGCTACAATACTTCTTGTCCATGTCTTTTTTGAGTTATTTTATGTGTTTAACTGAGATGAACCAACTAGCCCAACAACATACCCTACTTAACTGTACATCGAAAGGCAGCTCGATTCAAACTTGGCCTATTATTGTCAAAGGTGTAAGATTCAAGAATTTTATTTTATAAAATAGAATAAAACACACTTAGATAGAACTTCAACCCTTCTATACGAAGTATTAAAGCAACAAAAAAAGTCATAATTCTTTTGAAAAAAAAAAAAGAATCTAGAAGTTTCGAAATGCCACTCGGCAAAACTGCAAGAATGGCGAAATGCCATTTCAATGCTCAAAACTCCAGAGCAAAAAATGCTTCGTAGTTCTAATTTTCCTTTTTTTTTCTAGTCACACATTTTCCACGAACATATATATATATAAGCATTTTTGAGAATTTAATGTTGTTTTTTTTTGCACGATTTGAGATGAATTTACCCCTAGAAAAATCACTTTTTGTGCGAATAAAAAGGAATGGATGAAACTGACAGACACGCGAAAATCGAAGTATTTATTTAGCCTCGGGGTTGACGAGAAGCCACTATACTTTAGCTGAAGAAAGCAGTCCATTGAAACCTAGCTGGAGACGGCAGCAAACAGCTTCCGGTCAAATGAGGTTAAATCCTGCGGACGAAAGTACGCCTCCTCTCGGGCTCATGTAAAGCCAATCAGAACCACTCGCCCAAACGGGGTCATGGTTGTGGAACTGTCTCGTTCTCGGCGGTACCGAACGACCATTTGATATCTGTCATCCTGGAAGTCGGATGAGCTGCAGCAGAAAGCCTCAAGGTTCCGCCAATCTACGGTACGCACGCCGGCCTGGCCTCGAGCGAACCGACGGTTCATCGACCCGACAAGACGGAAATTCTGCGTCCCAAAAGAGACCGAGGTCCTGCCGGCAACGTTTATTTTGTTCGATTCCGTCTTTCCATTGAAACATATATATCGAAGATCTCGGCCGTTCGCGCAGAGCATAGTAAACACAGTCTCCAAGAATATGAAAGACCCATCCGACGAGGTAATTTCAGGCGACTGTGTTGGATTCGGTGAGGAAATAAGCGAACAATTGTTCTATTTTCTTTCCAAACACAAGGTGCCTCTGGCCAAAGTGTCCATTGCCCCGCCACGTAAACTGCTTTGGCGAATGAGTCTTCCACATTGTGGGAGACTGCGTACGTGTTCTCCCCTAGTCCTGCCACAATAAATCAAACCGACAAGAGACTCATGCCCTCAAGAAATTACTGGCCATCCAACGACGATGGAACGACAAAGGCGGTCCGGCAAAGTGGACAAAGACCACCGGGAACGCCGTCACTCACATCGGAAGGTCAAAGAGGAGGAGCATAAAAGACCGCTGGTTACGATCTGTCCTACTCCCCGCCCGAAAGAACTACCGAAATAACAATCCACAGACGTCGCGGGCAATTCAACCGGCCGTCAATGGGCGGTCTCGATCGAACCTAACAGGTCGTTATCCTCGCAATGCAGGAACAACAGAAAGCCGCCACACCCGACGAGCATGGCCGGCGGCACCGAGTCAGTTTCGACGGTTTCGACTCTCTTCCCGGAGGTGGAGCAACAAAGAACGGGCCGTGTGGGCCCCCTCAAGCACGTCGTAATCCGAAATTGGAGTACGCCGCCGGCATACAAAGGACTAGGCAGACCGCGAGAGGGGAGGTCTTTTCGCGGAGGGCGGGAGACAGAGCTGTTGGGTCGGAGCGAAGAATGACGGAGTCGGCACAATTTCCAGCAAGGGCCCCCAGCCGCACAACACACCGCGGGCCCGCTCACTTCATTGGAGACGCCATTCTTGTCCCGCGGGGGAACACGGCACGCCGAAGGAAACAAGTTCACAAACACATGGGAGGGAGTGCGCCTCGGTCGGGAGGGGGGAGACAATGCCCGAATTAAGACGAATAAACAGGAGCCGATGGTTTCCCTTTTACGCTCTCTTCCTCGTTGCGACAACTGCAGGACGAAGGAAGGAACAACCGTAGACGAAGAAGAGGGGTGCCTTCGGGGGAGGCTTTCTCCAGATAGCCTCGGGGATCCGTCACGCTCACGCTCGGAGCGGTACGACGCGTGCGTGGCCAACGCAGAACCCGCGACGTTTTCGACGACCAACAGCGACGCACCTGCAAAGGGAAAGACGACGGGGCTGCCCGCCCGAGGGGAGGGTGCTGTCTTATTTATAAAGGCGCATTCCACGGATTGCACGACGCCGCCTCATCTCTCGTCGCTGGTCGAAAGAACAGCTGCTCCAGCTCGCTCCTTCCTTCGCCGCCTCGCGCGGACAAGATGGCTGCCGTCAGGAGGACGCTATGAGCCGTCGAAGTCAATCCAATGCCTCGTGAGTGTCACGTGACCTTTGGGAGGGGCGCATCGACGTCCGTGGTCACGTAATACGCACACAGTATCATAGACTGGCTATGGGATGGCTCGTAGCCTCCCCACTGCAGTTCATCGTAAGGTGAAATAGAAGTGTTTCTTAGAGGGTCCCGATTGTTCTAAAGTAATCGTCGCCGTGAAAGCTACACTAATGTGGTCTGTGCAGGTATACGGGGGGCATAATATGGGGAGATAATCGTTACGATAAGTCGGTGAATTAACTAAAATATGATAATTACATTTTTAACAAGCCTTCCGCGTTTTCGCTTCGCCAGCCTTCCAGTGGTAACTTTCGCGCACCCCTGTACTTCCCACGTGCTGCAAGTCTACAATGGACTGATTTAGTGCTGTTCGATGACGCTGAGAAAGTTTCTAATTGAAACCGTGTGTTTATTTTCGCAATTTAAAAGTGTATGAAGACATTTTAGTTAATTATCCAACTTATCGTGACAATTTGCCTTCTATAATATGTACCCCTGGCCGTATAACTCACCTGCACAGACCGCATTAGTGTAGCTTGTGGTCGGTTTGCCTTGCTTGGTTTCAACAACAAGAAACTACACTTAATGGGACATGGACGAGACGATTAACATGGTTGCCAGCGGCGCCTGAGTCCAGGCAGCGACTCCCCGCGTGCCGCCTCTGATGCGCCTTATCAAGGCGGCGCACGCGATGTGCGCGTGGCTGGCGTGACATCGCCGCCACGCGGGAAAAGTTCGGCACCTTTGCCTCGCAGTCGGGCAACTGGGCTGTAGAGCCGCCATGGTGCCCACAAGCTTTCGGGGCTTTTATTTAAAAAAAAAAATAATAAACAAAGACATTTAAGATTGCTTACATGTAGGGATGCGAAAGCATTCCTACAGGCAGCGCATTCCTACAAGCAGCGCACCACGTCTTCCTTTTTCACACGGTGCTCCGGCGGTGACACGGTGACACCACGCTCCCTCACTGCGCAGGCGCGGCATCGCCGCCGGATCCACGGCTTCCGTGACGAAGCATCTTCGTTACTGTGCTTTTCTTTGTGTTTTATTTCCGAGACGCGTCCGCTTTGACCTTGAGCGCCCCGCCAGCTTCCGTGACGAGACGTCTGCGTTGCTGTGCTTTTCTTTGTGTTTTTTTTTTCTTTTTTCTGGGGCGCGTCCGCTTTGCAACCAATGGGAATTTATGTGCCGTTTCGCTCAGCCAATGGAAATTTACGTGCAGTTTCGCTCAGACAAAATAAGAATTTAGGTGCAGTTTCGCTCAGCCAATGGGTATTTAGGTGCCATTTTTCGCTGCTACAGACATCAGATAACGCCGGCTTCGCTCTATGGGACAGTTAATGCTTGCGCATTAAAAATCTGGACCCTTTAATAAAAAGGATCATTATCGAACCATTATTGAGTGGAACACTCTGCCAGAGCAAGTTGTCAATTATTGTAGCCCTGAATTATTTGAAGCCCAGCTGAATGAATTGTTTAGCTAAAAAACCTCTGACACGCAAAAAAAAAAAAATTTTTTTTTTCATGCTAGGCGTTAAATGGTGTATCAAGACATCACCAATTTTTTTTTTTCACTTTAAGAGTTGCGTAGTTTTTTTGTTTTTTTTTAATAAAAAATGGAAATATGAAGTTCAATTCAAAGTGCCCGCCAGTGCCCTGTGATCGTAACAGTGTACCGCAAGATGTCGGGGCGGTCAGAAGGGAGGTATCGCCGGAAGTCACGTGAGTTCTATCACTCCTCGTGCTTACCGCTACCGCGTGTAATACTTTTTTTATATTTTTTGTTATTCTCCGCACTTCTGCGAGCGATCCAAGCAGACAAGGTTTCTTTTATTTGCTTTTCATCGCCTAATGTTGCTGTAAAGGTACAAGAAGAGGAGTCAGTGAACTTAGTAAACAAGTTCTACTCATGTTTAGACAAAACACGTACTTTATGCACGACGTTTACTTGTACTTGGTACACTCACCAGTTCGTATTCTCTAGACGGCAGGCACCTTCAGCCTGGACAGTATCCGATGATTCGACGACCTCGGTGTATGAACCTTCAGCAATGCGATCGGGCGTGTCGTATGCTAGCAACCCTAATTTCTGCAAGCGTTCTAATTTTTTGTTTTTTTCAAAACTCGATAGTTTGTTTTGCGCCCAGTATTACTCTATATACCATCGGACAGATGGCATGCACTCGTACACTGGCTTGTACTCGCAACGCTTTCATCGTTGACCTCGATCCATCACGTCGATCCACTGACTTCGTCCTCAACTTTTACAGCACGCAAACTAACCAACGGTGCAGCGATAAAAAGCTAGTGGAACTGAAACTTCGTTTTCTAGGATCGCTCGTGAAAAAAACCAGAATAAAAAATAAAATAAAAAAAAGTCTTAGGCACGGTCGCTGAGAGCACGAGGAGTGAAACTCACGTGACTTCCGGCGAACCCACTTTTAGTGACGTAGGTCGATGCCTCTCCTCTGAACGCCCCGACGCCTTGCGGTACGTTGTTACGTCACAGGGCACTGGCGGGCACTTTGAATTTTTTTGGCGTGTCAGAGGCTCTTTAAGTTTTGCATGTAGAAATGTATATCTTGAGCATGCGTGAGAAGCTACATCCTACCTGCGCTCGCTCCACACGGTGAGTGCATGATTGAGTTCCTTACGTTCTGTGTGTTGTTTGTTTTTTTCCCCTCCAGTGTCCACAGTACAGGTCCACAGTATTTCAAATAAATAGATAAGTCCAGGCTGCAAACCAACAGACGAGAGCGCAGGTATAGTAGGAGGACCTTGCTTGAGCGTTGAATTACGGGATGCGAGTCAGGCGTCGGTCCCTTAATGAAACGACGACGACGACGCCCGCGAGCAGGGAGGTCGTTACACGCGGCGACCCGAGGCACGAAGCGAGGGCGGGCCGCGGAATTACGAGCACGCGAGCGCTCTGGAAATCACCGTGGAGTGATGGTGTTCTGCGCGCGCGTCGTTTGCTTGCCTGCTCCCTGCGGAGGCGAATTCCTCCGCAACCCGAGCTCGCTGTTCGCGTACCGCACGAGGGTTGGGTACCACGAGGACTGACAGATGCGTTTTGCGGTTTAGTGCGCATGGGAGAGACGGAAGAAGATTAACAAGCGTATGTTACAGTCGTCGGCACATAAAAAGAAACTTCCCGGACTGCGAACCGTGCTGCTACTATATCCTTAAGCCGTACGAACTTCGCCTGGCGAGTGCACACACGCCCCTCCCCTTCCACATACCCCACCCCCCCCCCCCTTTTTTTTTTTTTTGAAGCTTGTGGTTTTGCGTCGACAACGAATAAAGAGACTACTGTCAATCAAACAACCAATGCTTCATTTTTCTTTCAAAAAAAAAGGGGGGGGGGAAGGGGGGGCAAAAGCTGCAGCAAGGGTAGCGTGCTGAGGTCCCAGCTAGCTCTATATATGCAGTAACAGTCCATGTTCAGCGGCTGCTTAACACCCTATAATTATACAACCTGAGCTTTGAGTTCAAGGTAGACAGGCGTATTTTTAGCTCAAAGCACAGAAGACCAAAAACTATGTTTTTGTTTGCTCGAGTTTGTGTGTTTGTTTGCTTGATAGTAGTGGCAGCACTGGTCACGCGTCCATGGAGACATTACCTCGGGATGCCTTTTCTGCAGTTCATATTCTTCCCATAAGCTTCCGAACAAAAAGTCTAACCTTTGTGGCGGCGTCGGCGCTTCAAGATCACGATCTCTGAACGTCTTCTCGCGACCCTCGTGGAGGTCAGGACGCTCGCTTTACGCCCTTCTTTTATAGAAAGGATTTTAGCGACTGCCAGCTTCCATTCCTGATCGGTCCAGAATGATCCAGTAATGTCGGCATAGACAGCAGATCAGTCGAGGTACACCGTCCTTGCTAAGCAACACCGTATAGCACCCAACACACAACGAAGCTTCGCATAAAACGACGCTTCAGGAATGTTTGAAATAGATACAAGCACTTCTTTTCTTTTCTTTTTTAATTGGAGCGTTATGAGCACGCAGGACCGTCTTTTATAATCGTAGCCTGACCCAGCGTGCAATGACTGAAGTCTCAACTTTCCGATCTGGGAGCTCCAAGGACCGGTTTCTGAGTTCATGCTCACCACGCCCACGATACGTGTCCAGCCACCACTACAGCAAGCTGACCCAGACCCAAAGAGACTTTTTGTTTCATATCATCGTTAAGCAAAGTCGACATGCATGGCCTCGAGATACTTCTGTACTAAATAACAGAGGTTCAGATAAACCGGATTTCCTGCTCTTCCTTCCTTAGCGTAGCACGGCCGTGGGTAGGACGATGCCCATTTGGTTTCGGAGCAACTAAAACCTGCGCGCCGGTGCTACGCGTTGTCATTGGGAGTTTTCGCAGACAGTTTCTCCATCTCCGCTACACTCTCCGGAACGAAGACTCCACTACTACGCATGCGCGGCGCTCAAGAGTCCCGGATCTCGTAGCGGCTTGCGGAGAACGTTGCGGGACAGCGGAAATAACCTACGAAAACTCCCTATTAAGCGCTGACACGACCACGACGAAGTTTAACGGGGTAAAACTGTCCAAAGTGAGACTCGTGACAAGATTCAGACGACACGTTTTAACATGAAAGCGCGAGCACACGTTCTCCGACCGACAAAGCCTAAGATCACAAAACAAAATGTGATTTCAGGTCAAAACATCCAACGAGACAAAATATCCACCCAGTCGAAATGTCCATCCAGCTCAACCCGTCCGACAGAACGAAAGGTCTATAGACTATAGGGACGAAACATCCACCATTGAACATTTTGTCCCGTTGGCCATTCTGACGTGCATTCCTCGAGGAAGCCAGTGGCCCGTTGTCCCCGCCGTCACTCGGGAAAACGCGAACCAGTGGGCGCACTTGGCAACAACGGACAGAACACGAGAGGCAGAGGCGAAGATCGACGGAGACAGGAGCGGAGGCGGACGGAAGGAGCATCTCCCTCAGCGTGGCTCTCCTCCGGGGACGCGAGATCCCGGAGACCGATAAGGAGGAGCGCGTTCTTCGGGGAGCCCCGCTGTCGGAACCGCTTCCTGTCGTACGGGGGGTGGCTCCCTCCTTCCGCCCCGGAGGAAGGTCGGCAACGGAACGCACCGGGACGGTGGGAAATTTGGGCACCGGTCGTCGGTGGACGTCGACGAAACGCGAGGGAAGATTGCACTCGGAGGGAGGAAGCTCGACAACAAAGGAAGGGGAAGGGACGAGAAATATCCCGTCTTCCGATTCGTTACCTTGAGGGGTGGGACTAAGAAACAAAATGGCAGTAGCCTTGTTTTTGCGTCGACGTTAGTTTACCTTGTTACAACGCGCAATAAAAAAAAAAAAAAAAAGAAACGGGGCCTAAATGGGTGTTGGTGCTACGCTGATTCCCGAAACAATGCGTCAGCATTTCGCGCAGCGGTTATATATAACAAGGCATGGGGAATGCAGCCTCTCAGCACTTTTCCGCGGGATGAACATTGCCGAAACCCTTCTTCTTCCTGGCGCAGGCCATAGGAGTCTATGTGCAGGCAGATCAGGTCACTTAGCACGTGCATAAAGGACGTGCGCGCGATGCGCGGAAAGCGACAGAGCCATTTCGTTATTATGCATGCATGTTGTGCATACGGGGGCGACGAGCCGACGACACGGTGCGCTTACCACCCGATGACATTGCAAGACGACTGCGTGTCAAGAACGGCGTGGCAGGCCGAAGAACAGAACCGAAGCTTGTGTGCGTCCACAAGTCTCCAAAGCCGATGGCAGGAGCTTCCAGGGCGTCCAAAGCGCGCGGGTGCGCGCCGGCCGCGTCACGTAAACGGGATGAAAGGGGGGGGGGGGGGGGGGTCGACACTTGCCCTAGTGATACACCCGCCGTCCCCCACTCTCCCGGCGATCTTCGGTTGCTTACGGTCGCTAGGGCTGTTGCACCATCCCATGATGACGTTGCGAACTAAACGTGTGCTCCAACGGTCTGCGCATGTACCGGGGCAGTAATGCTAACGCATTAAAAAGGAAACAATAGGGAGTTTTTGTAGAGCGTTTTCGCTGTCCTGCAATGCTCTCCGCAACCCGCTACGATACTTGGAACTCTACAGTCAAGGCCATGGGCGCGCACACGTAGTAACGGCTTCTTCAATGCGGACGGCTTAGCGGAGGGGAAAACGCGGTCTACGAAAACTCCCTAATCATGCGAAACACGCCGCCGCAGAGAAGACCGCAAGAAAACGAGACAGGCGGTCTTAGTTTCTTGCGTAAGTAAAAAGAACGCATAAAATACGTTCATCAAAATCGCTCCATCAACACGCACCTAACCTTTTTATGTTAGGACTAGGAGGAGTTTGCTTTTATGGTGAACTACATCGAAAACGCAGCAGTTTTGCTATTTTAATCGTATGCTGCCCTGTCCTTCCGTTCAGCTTGTCACGTAAAATTACCTCTTTCATTTTGTGATGATAATACTGTCATTAATATAGTTACCATCATCTATTATTATTTGAATATTCGTGAGAGTGAGCAAATTATAAACAGAAGGAACCGGGATGAGCCTTCTCCCGGCGCATACGGTATGAAGCCAGCTTCCCACGACAGCTCAAACGCGCTGAGGTGAAGCCACCCAGAAATCGGTGCACCCACAGAGAGCAATAACGTACCAGCACTTGAGGACCCATTTCTCAGTTTCCAAAATAAAGGCAACAGAATTCGTTTCGGCGTCTGGTTGGGCTCTCAAAACCAACACTAACGCACGACCGGCACAACAAAATGCCAAAAAAAAAGAAACAAACAATAATAAGTAATATTATTTGATTATTTTTATATTAAGTATAAAGTCCGTATTATCCAGAATGCGGACTTGAGAGGCTGTTGTAGCGCTGCGTGCGATCACGTCACGTGGGTTCTCTCGCGTAGTGACGTCAAGTGACATTAAGTGATGTCCCGTGACACTGTGATGCCACGTAATCCCGTCACCCACAGTGAAACAAACCACGTGCCCTACAGTGCAGGGCCGGCCAGTATCGCGACACAAATGTACCGCAATGGTACATCATAATCCTGCCACACGACAGAATCTGATCTTAGTTCCATCGACTGACATCAGGGTGCTTTAAAGCCAACCCTTTGGGTCCCCCAAAATAGCTTGGGGCGTCGCACTGCGCATGCGCACAACCTTTGGGCTTGCGCAGTGCGACGCGCGTGCTTCCGTTATTATGTTTGCGTTACTGCTCTTCGTGGCGCTCTAGAGTTAGAAAGAAAACAATAAAAACAATATGCCCAAAAAAAAAAGGCCCCGGTGATGTGTAAGCGCATTTCCTAGAGCACTTCCAGCGACCAGGATCCGGCAGTGGCAGCAGACAAATAGCCGTCATAGCGGACTGTGTCTGTCTGTCTGTCTGTCTGTCTGTGCCTGTGTGTGTGTGTGTGTGTGTGTGTGTGCAGGGGGGGGGGGGGGGCAACGGAGCCCTAGTCTCGTGCACTTGGCCCCCGGTCGGAGAAGCCCTTCCGGTGCTCCGCGCGCGCGCCGCCGGCGATTGCCCCGGAGTAGGCGACCGGACACGCCGGCCCGTGTCCGCGCCACGAGAGGCCACCTCCGGTGACGTCCATTAGTTGCCGCGACGACGGGACAGGGCCGCCGTTATTCGGGCGCCGGCCGCTGCTCTTCGCGGTTCATTTCCTGCTTTCGCCGTTGTTGGCTCCACGAGCAGAGAGGAAGACATCGGAGAGGCTAGACCGGGTTCACAACCCCAGATTGCTGCTGCTTCCTCCCCCTCTCTCTCCCTCTCTCTCTGGGATTCTCTGTCGGCGGAAAAAGGGGAGTCAGCGGAGCACAAGGGACGCGGAAACAAACGTATCGAAAGGAAAAACGCTAAAGTGTGTGTTTGCGTCTGTGGACATTGACGCGGCTTTAGGAACGGAGCCCGAGAATGCGAAGTCGAAGAAACGAATCAAAGCGGATTACCTTGACGCCAACCTTGCTGCTTTTATAGCTATACTCCGAAAGGTATCTGAGAGGTCCGCCGAACACACAGGGTATTCTCGGCAGAGCTGGTACCCACGAGAGCAAAATATGGAACAATAACAATATCACCACCAGGAAAAAGAAATGAAAAGGTTAATAAAAATTTTAAAAAGTAAGACTACGGTCACTCCAAACTCCATACCACCCCCCCCCCCCCCCCCCCGCTCCCCAAATGGTTTGTGTGCGCACGTGTGCGTGTGGGGGGACGGGGGGGGGGGGGGGCGGGGGTACCCAGTGGCGGCAGCACCCCGCGTTGCTATTTGCGCCCTTACGTATTTTGTCTTTCGGGTTATTAGAGTCCAAAAGCGGTCCACGAGTCAACGCGAGAGTCGTACGAGAACGTCTGTGCACCACCCGCTTCCTGAAGAAAAATTCTATAGAAAAGTTATAAGACGTCGCTAACCCTGAATCCCTAAACTCGGCTTGGAATTCCATGTCCGCGTTAGTGAACTATTCCGAAGTACGAAAGTATTTTCATTCCGCAATGTTCAATCTGATTCAGCCGACAAGCTAGTTTCGTTGCCTTGTTCGATATTCCGTACTAATATCCAGCCTAATCAGCGGAAATTAAAGGCGCGCTGAGGACAAAACGAAGAAAGAAAAAAACGTATCGTCAATGGAACTCGAGCAAAAGAAGCAGATCGATGTGGAGTTAACATTAATTTTCTTTCGCCGACAACGACTTTTAATCGCGAGACCAAGCGAAAGGCGAACCGCGTATTTCCAGACTCGAAAGTAATTATGCGTATGGAGCCGCTCCCGAGCTTTTAATTACTTCTGAAAGCGCATTCGTTCCGTTATCGCGAGTATGTATCCTGAATGGGAATCAACGCCAGAAAGTAATAACATTCATTTCGGGAATTTGGCGCCAGCAGCTTGTCTCTGTCGCAAATCATGCCGATTAGTACCCGGCGCGAGTGAATTAGATGCAGGCATTATTCGACATGCGCTCGCTGGCAGATCACGACAACAAAACAAAAGATAATGTCCGTCATAATAACCACGTTTGCAGTTTATGTGCGAAACGTTTTTGGAACGAAGGGCCATTTAAAAGATGTGGGTCCACGTAGTTTCGGTATGCTGGCACCATCTCCCATCAGTTTCTCTATCTCCTTCTCTTTCTCTCTCTCTTTCAACACTCTTCGTGATCAATTCTTGGCGCAGTGCAGAAAACTTCGATTTCCCAACTTCTCCTGACATGCACCTCCTCTATGCATTGGAGAAAAAGCTGATGCGTTTGAAAGACACGAACCGTCTGTCTTTCAAAGCACAGCAGTCATTTGTTTATACGGTTCAATAACACAGCCTAGAGCCCTGCCAGCGAGCGTGCAAGCCTTGCCCTGCTCAGTTTCACGATACACAAAACAAAACGAAGCATGGAAGCTCTCTGAAGTCGTTAATGGCTCGGGCGTTCGCGATGAATCTACGAGTAAACAACACGCGTTCGGGGTGTGAACTACAAACATCGGTTCGGATCGGAGTGGATTTCGCGGCGAAAGTGTGATCGACCCTCGGCACGGCGAGTCTTCATCCCGTTGTTTACGCTTCCTTCTATTAGAGTGTGCGTGAGTGAAAACTGATTTGCGGGGAGAAAAAAAAAATAAACACATTAGAAGTGCGTCCACGGCTTGCTACTATCCGCTTTCTCTGTTATGTGTACAGAGAATACTACGATAGTAATCCTAGAAAATATGATCAGCCCTTCAGCGATGTTTTGGGAATGATCTAGGCAGCTCCAAATCACGTGAGACGGAAGATAAATAAAAAAAAATATATATTGACGGTTTTAATTTCAGTTAATCAGGGGCTAGCAGATGAGGATTAAATTATACCTTTCTCTTTTTTCTTTGGCATACATACTTTATGTCAAATCAATGCAGATCTGTTTTTCATTACTAGAAATTTGACAAACTTCATAAGTTTTCGCGTGCAACATGGACGCTTTACTCCCTCAAGTCTTGGACATGTTAACATGAAAAGTCACTGGTTAAAGCTAAAATTAGTAGTAGCTCTGAAAAGACCCTTTTATTCGGTACTTGGCTAACATAAAAAAAACAAAAAACAAAAAATTGAAAGTATTTTTTTTTTTACAATGAAGATATGTTTTTTGGCTGGCATTTGTACGCATTCTTTAAGCATAAAAAATAATCAAAAGATGCAGCTCAAAAATTCACCTCTTCAGTTTTTTTTTTTTTTTTTTCAAAGAAACATACTTTTAGTTTCGAACTGTGAAAATACTCCAGAGGTGGGAGAGGGAATTAAAAGCACCGCAGTCCGGGAAGGGTGCAGCTCCTATCTGTTACAAGTGATTTTGGGTACTTGTACTGCTCAACGTATACAAAACTGAAATTTCGAGCACCTGACAAATCCGTAATAAATAAATACATAAACAATAATAATAATAAAAAAATCCAACGAGGAAGTGTCGTGCCCGCAAAGACAAGAAGAGAAACCAGGCGTTTCGTCTTTGTTCGGTCCCAGGCTGGCATCGGCAGTTTTGCGGACGCGCGGTAGTTCCGCTCGGCCCAAAAGGAAAGCCTCAACGCGGGTTGTCAAAGCCACACAAAGACCCGAGCGGTTCGGATTACAAATGGACCGCCACGCGGGAGCGAATGGCCGAGACAGCCCCACGCGCAAAACCTGCTAAAAAGAAAAAAAAAAGAAAAAAAAATTAGCACCGTTAATATCATTCCGGCAAAAAGAGAAAAAAAAATAATACAAACCGCTTTTAATACCCAGGAGGCGTGCGCGCCTCGAAGTCATCCATCCTCTCCAGATACAATGCAACTTTCATCGACGCTTTTGCTTTCCCGCTGCTCCGTTCCCTGGCTTCCTCTGCTTCGCAATATACACCGAAATTGCAACGACGAGGTGATAAATAAAAATATTAACTTTCTTTCGCTGCGGGAAAAAAATAAAAATAAAAAATAAAACGAAGAAAGTGCGGGAATTTTCTTCGTCGGAAAATGCGAATCGCATATCCCATCTCGATGCGGAGGTCCTGCTGGCAGTCATGGACGGAAGCAACGGAAGGGAATGAAAGAATAAATAAATGTTGCGCAAAACAAAAATCGGACGGGGAACGAGCAGGGTCGGGGAACAATGCCGAAATCAGGAAACCCTGGAGAAAGCGTACGTTCGCGGAAAGGAATCTATGAATCCCGGATTCGAATTTCGTGGGTGGGGGAAGTACTACGTACGCTAGCGTTGCGCAAGAAATGGGAACACCGCCCCGCGCTCAATTTCGGCGAGAACACAATGTGAGCTGGCGTGGGCACGGGATGGCTTGGGACGGCAAGAACTTCCGTGAGGACGGGCCATATACTCCGTCGTCCGCTAACTTGAGAGTGCGGGGAAAGCCACGTGCTCGTTGCAGCAGTCGTACGTCTATAGCTACTTCCACATGATCAGACTCCCGCCGATGCGCAAAACAGACATAAACAAGTCACAAAAAAAAAAGGTAATTAAATTTGATGTGCGCGCAGCTCCAAGACGATGGACCCGCTAAGTCGAGAGAACTCCAGAGACGGCTATACGAGAAATGCGTCCACATTTGCCTCCCGCACGCAATGAATCGGTGCCGTCGACGGAATGGACGATCAAGAACGCTCCAAGGCGAAACGAAGCGTGTCGGTGCAAACGGACGACGACTCGCCGGCTCCGCTTCGGCGGCACGCCATAAATAATACATTCGGAGGCCAAACCTTCTCAAATTCATACACGCACCGTCGACTCGGTTCTCCCGGACTCGAAGAATCACTACGCGGGGAGGTAAAAATTAGGCTTTCGTAGAAGAGCTATCTGGCAGCCTATCGACACACTACGCCGGTCGGTTCCGGGCGTCAATTATTCAGGTGAGACGCGAGTGCCCGCCGCACCGTGCTCCCCGGAGAGACGCGGCGACGGAGCTTCTGCCTGTGCCGGACACGCGGCACGCGCGCCTTTGAAATCGACTTGCGCTCGAGGGCTCGCTGGTTAATACATGAACGCGCTCGCCCCTGACAACATACCTGCGGGTCGACGCTCGGCAATAAAATATGCAAAAAAAAAGTGCGTCGAGAAGCTACAGGAGGCTGTCAGGCTCGTATTCTGAGATAGGCCAAGTACCTCGGAGGGGCGTAGCCGTTGGACGTTAGCACGTAGCCCGTGCCGTGGCCATGATTTCTAAATGCGAGAGAATATACTATGCACCGCGATTGGTAACACGTACTTTTTCTTTTTTTTAAGATTTTTATTTTTTTGTAGCGCGTAACCGGCGAAAGTGTATAGTGTCTGTGCGCGTAAACGAGGAGGGAATGACTATAATCCGTTTTCAGACCAAGTTTGACCGTAGCTAAGGCTACGATCACGCCTAGCTCCTTCACTCTGCGTGATTGGCTTAACCGGGGATATCAAACGCATAGAGACGAGGAGGGCCATGACGGTGCACTTTTGGCGACGAGTGATTGGCTCCATCGTGTAGCGTTGGCTGCTGTCGGACGCGAGTTTGTGACGCGCGAACCAAGGAAAAACACGTTGAGGTATATAGTGTACGGAGGATTTTGCGTTATGCACGCGTACGACAAAATATAAATTGCGATATTACGCCGAGGTTGCTCGGGTCTGAGCAGCTCAGCCCGAGCAGAAGATATCGTATAATCGTACGTTTTAAGTGCGTCGTCCCTCTATCGAAGAAAGATTTTGGTCTTAAATGCGTGATTGGTGTTACGTTAGCGCGGGAGTATTCCGTTGACGCATGGACCTTTACATAGAGGTCCGATTGTGAATCAAATAAGAGATATTCGAATTTGACTGCGAGTCAAATGAAAAAAAAAATGGCTGGAAATTTATTTTAGAAAATATATCGATGAGAAGGCATACTTCGATCACGTGAGAAAGATTTCACGTACTTGCAATAAGAAAAGCCTCGATAAGCTAGATCAGGCAAGGTGGCGACGAAAGCAATGTTTACTTTATATAACTGAGTAGTTCCAGGTTTCCCCTGACGGCACTTTTCTTTAAAATCAGGGGTCGAACAAAAATCCCAACCGAAGGACGCTGACCCTAAAATAATGAGCAATTTTTGAAGAACATATATCGAGCCAACCGTTTCTCCTAGCGCACCGGTGCAAAGCAGTGAAGCTTAACGCGCGCTCGCCGGCGCGAAACAGTGAAACTTGACGAAACAGTGAAACTTGGCACTACTCGCAATTTGCGAATATTAGAAATAATTGGCATCGTCCCTTACTTCCAAAGTTCTAGAATGGACGAAATGAGCTATCTTAGGAGCGATCGTTTATATTTGTTTAGAAGACAATAAACAGTCGTTTCGGAGAGTGAAGAAAAACTTTTTTTTTAGTGTGTGGCAATTGGTGTAAAGGTGACGTGACGTGAATCTCCCCGCTAAATTTACCGGGGAATGTGCCAGGACGTCCAGACCTCGTAGCCATCGGCGCGCTCTCCTTTCTTTCTTCTCCCACTTTTCTGGCATAATAAACGTGTCTCTCACTACTATTACTACTACGGCCGAATTGAATTGGTGCATAGGTCATGTGACGTCAGGTCAAGTGACGTTAATTTCCCCGTCAAATTTAGCGAGGGTTGCACGGACGGACGGACAATATACCGGGTCTGGGGACAAAACAAAACATTTCATGCTTTTTAAAACTGGGACACTTGAAACGGTAAAAGTGCGATCGAATCGAATAGCAAACAGTATTCGCGAAGGAATTTTCTTCGGCCTTCCTCGCCCGTCGGAAAGCGCGGTCGATCGACTACGAGGCGCCTGCAATGCCCAGCTGCAAGCACCCCCATGCACCAAAGTCCTCAGCTGGACCATAGGCCGAATTCACGGGCGGCAGCAGCAGAGCCGCAGCAGTGAATACGGCGGACGGGACCGCCGATGCGCCCATCGGTCACCCCGCCGCGCCGGCGCACCGACGACGACACCCCGGGACACGGCGACGGCTTTTAATATCGCCGCCCCGCAAGGCCTCATCCATTCCCGAGGACCCTGTTCATGAAGACCGATGGACGCGCTCCGCTGGACGCACGCACGCCGCGCCGCTGAAAACAAAACGCGAACCCGTGATGCGGAAGAGGGGCCCGGCGCTGCTTACCATGTCCGTTTTCATTCATTTCTCTTTTTTTTTTTTTAACGGCGTGAGAATATACCTGAGACGGCTGGGCTACGGGCGGGAAGTCTGCGGAGGCTCGTGGAGCGAGGAACTAAACGAAGACGTCGTCTGCGGATGTCAGTTCCTTCCTCGAAGCACTCGATTATCTCCCGCGTTAAAATTTGAGAAATGGGAAAAGCAGGGAGCGTGTTGGACAAGGTAATGGCAAAGTCGAAATAATAAAAAAACGTATCCACTAAGGCAAAGAAAACTGACAGTCGCGGCCCTTAAATTTGTTTTATTCTTCGGTGTTATACCAAAAGGCTTAGAGGTGCTCGGTCTACCCGTTTGAGAGAACGTCTATCGAACAGTTAGAGATATTCATTGAGACCCCATGTCGTCCATTGAAATACACACATGTATCTCTATTTCCTTGTCCTAAAACTTTAAGCGTCAAGAAAAAAAAATAAAAAGGCGTCAGTTTACTCTATCCGTTCAATCAGTGTAAAAGGTCCCCCCCCCCCCCCCCCCCCCCCCCGAGCAAGTGCGTGCGAGAACAACAATTAAGCTGTACGTCTTCTACGGCCATACATAACACTCAGCAGGACCACCGGCAGAGACGTATGGTTCCGATATAGCCTCCGCTCTAGACGTCTGACATGGAGCCGGCGCACGTACACGGACTGTATCTATACGTTTCGATACACGCCCATCGGTGCACGACTGATTCTCTCCTGCCGTGCCCGGTTCCATGATGCGTTCCTTGTCCTTCCCGAGAATCCATTACCAACTCAGCGAATCGTTCCGGCGTCTAAATAACATACACACCACTGCGCCCGGTACATACCCCAGCCAAACGGTTGCACGTAACAGAACCGCGAAGGAGGCCAGCGGCACGCATCCGAGACTGCGGCGGCCAAAATCGTTCGAACGGCGCACAACGAGAGCGAAACGGAAAGGCCCCGTTCGCGCCATCATACTTCGGGCCCTGCGAGAGACAGGCCCGCTTCCAATGGGCCTCATCAACCGCAACAAATGGGACGGACACCGGAAAACAATAATAACCGCTAAACGAGCCGCAAGAGGAAATCTCGGCTGGAAACCACTCCTCTTTCCCTCGACGTAAATAGATATACTAAGCGTGCGGCGAGGGCCCCGGAGCAAATTGATGATCTTCCAGGCAGCAACCCTACCCCGTTTTCCTTCGCCGCGCTTTGGTGGCGTCGCTCCACCTCCATCCTCGGGGATTTTTTTCTTTTTTTCGTCTTACACCGCATGTTTTGGAGACGACTGCCCCACCTGGAAGAGCACATTCTCCCCCGCGGGCTTATTAATCGGAGGTGAAAAACAAGGAACGCTACCGGAACAAAGAAAGATGATTTGCAGGGGCGCAAAGGGGAGGAGAGCATCGTCTTCCTTCTCTTTCCCTTTCTCTTTCCCGCACTGCGACAAGCTCCCGAGGCCATGTTGGCGTCGTCGTCGTCTACAGAGGTAATGGCCGACGCATCCGCGACTAGCCGCGAGCTAGACTGTGTCGGTACCTTCGGTTGAAAAACGGCGCGATGGCGACCCTGCAGTCGACAGTCGAATCACTTCCAGCCAGCTAGCTTGTTGTTATTCTTGTTTTTACTCTTATTACCGCTTCTTTTTGTCGTAAACACGCGTGACTTCAGGCCACCACAGGGACGGGCGTGCCAGCGGAATAACTCGCTGCGAGGCTTTAGAACCTTATTTTCCATTCTTCGCGAGAGCATTAAACGATGCGCGGTTACATGCATCTGTGCATCCCCGCTGTTCCCAAGTAATTATGACTCTTTGCGAGCATCGATAAATGCAAACTCACGATTTTTTACGGCTCTTTTTCACTTCATTGATTAGATTATAGTGATTTCGGCTATTCTGGTCTAATATCGCGCCCTGACGTTTCCGCCAAAACGGGAAACTGGGATCAGCACTGGTCCTCCTAGACATTTTCGGATCTTCTGAAGAATCGGTCGATCTACGCTGTCTGTGCATACGAGTATTTCGTTGCTTCGTCCGTCGGAAAGAAAGGGCACTCCGGTGGCCAGCTGCCCACCACCGTTCCTTCAGCATGACCTGACTAAGGAAAGAACTGGAGACGTTTCAAGGAGTCACTGAAATCAAGTCGTGCGCCGAACGATTAAAAAATGACTCGCGTAAGACCCGAACGTCGCTTTCGTGTGAAACTGAAAGATTAACTGCGGTACACAAGCCCCTGAGGCTTACACCGGCTAGTTATTGTATTTTTGTTTTTGTTTTAATGAGTATGTTACCAAATAAGAATTCTATTCTATTCTATTTGTCTGACCGAAAAAAAATGACATCACACAAAAAGTGATTGATCATACTTCCCTTATTCTGTTACTCACGCGCACATGAAAAGAGCGCTCACGTGTGTGCCGAAGTGTGGCCCGTACCTTTCACTTTTGTTCAGCCGATGCCGTCGGTTGTTTTTCATAAGTCACCGTCCTTAATCCCACTCTCCCCATCCGCTTCCTCACCGATGTCGTATGGTAAGCGATGATGTCGCATCACTGTTAACATAACGAAGACATGTTTCATTCATTCATTCGTATGTTACTGACAGCAAGAAAACTTTGGGAGCAGTAGCCTTTCGAGCGCTATACTTCGTTTCACTTTATCTGCGAGCGAAGCCAAAGCTAGAAGCGCGAGACCAGCGCTTTTTGCATTCCTCCCCAGCTCGCGCGCTCGAGCAAAGCCTGAACGCACGGAGCTTCCGTGCTCGCGCTTCCAGTTTTGCCTTCGCTCGCACATAAGGTGAAACGAAGTATAGGCAGAAAGAGCATGTGTAAATTTTCGTTCAGTTCAACTTTGCTTCTAATGAGCACGAAACTCTCCTCAGTTGGAAGGTTTCTAAAAGAAGCTTCAACGACACTTTTCTTTTCATTAGACAAAACTGCACTTAAAAATGTATTTCGTACTACAGAACGAAGTTGTCATCAATGCACGGATGCGTCACAATGGGTATAAGAATCTTGATACATCACTCGAACCCGGCGGCCAAAAATAGGCAAGTGAAGAACTATACTGTTATCTAAAGACAAATAAAATAAGACAACGCCGTTTTTTTTTTGTTTGTTTTTTTTAACACACGGAGGCCTGTGTGTATATAGTGCGAGTTAGCTATATACCTCCACAACTAGACGTCTGCGTTTTGAGTACGCCCGATTGCGTTACTAATTCGAGAGCAACGAGCTGCGCGAACCTCGGCTGCCATGGCAACCGTATCGGCATAAACAACCATAAGCGCTCGTAACGGAGTCGGTCGGACTCAAACGTGAACGTCTGAACCAGCCGTGACGCGCACGAGACGACAGCCGCGAAAATCCCCACTCTTGAAGTGCACTCTGTGGCCACTCCTGGTCGAGCACATCAAGGACGTGCTGGACGGGCAGATCCTCTCACTCTGGAATCTACCGGCAGCGCCGGACTTGGGGCAAGAAAGATGTTTGTATATGTATATGGGGGGCTGTTTTCATCACAACTCAAACTCCGGTTTAAAGTCAAATTTTTAATTTTGACAAAAAAAAAATTGTTTTGTGAGCATTCACGGAATGAAACATGAAGCGAACGGCAAGCTTGGCGTATTTCTTTTTAAGTTATTGATTATTTAACCGGGCGGGTCGAAAACTGACGCTTCTTCCGCCTGTCGGGGATCACGTATGTTTGACCGCTCGCTATTCTGGCTTTGGCGATACTCTCAAAATAGATGGTGTTACGCTTAATGTATTAAAGAAAAAAAAAACTGTACTTCAGAATACTTTGAAAAAAAAAAAGAAAAAAGAAAGTCGAATGTAAGTTTTTGAAATAACTGAAATTGAAACTTTTATGATTTTTGGCGAAGTTTGGCAAGTCCTGACGTGTGGCCTATTTAAGATAGTTTTTATAACCTTGACATCAGCAGAAAGCCCAAACTTAATTATTTTTACATATTATATGTACAAAATTAAAAAGCACAAAATACATTTGAATAAGCAATGTTTCAAAAACCTAATAAATTTGTAATCGACTTTGTAACAAAAACTTATATTCTTGCTTTAATTTTTATTAGTAAAAAGGTATCATAGATATCGACCACAAAATATAAACAAAATATACTTTATTTTGTTTACATGACTGGAAATAAAGCTTCAATATTGTTAAATGCGCGTTGTAAAACGGCAAGCTTTGTTGCGGAGTAAAATAAATTTTACTTCATATTACTCACGATTTCAATTATTTTTAAGCTTAGATGTTAAGGTGTAAGGTATTAGCCATACCCATGCCACAATATTGACCAGAATAGCATTTATGCGAGGATGCAGTCACAAGGCTCAACTGATAAGATTCAAGCTTTATTGATGAGCTTTTAAGATAATTAAAAAAAAATGTCGGAAACGTGTTTTTATATGATTTCCGGCATGCATTGCAGATAATAAAAAATTAAGTAAATAAGAAATGGGGTCTTCGAGAAAATCGATTTTGAATTTAGCTAGGTTTTCGAAACATTCGCTCATTTATGAGTAAAAAAAGAATTTAATTTAGACATAATATTGAACGTCTATGCAATGGAAAGAGCTAAGTCTGAGCTTTGGGGTGATACCCAGGTAATTAAATTAAATTAAATCGGTCACAAACTTTGCCGAAAAATCATGGAAGTTCGTATCTCTCTTTTTTAACTTATATACATGATTAATATACGGACAAAAATATATATTTTTGTCCGTATATTAAGCGTGATAAAGTTTACTTTAAGAGCGTCACAGAAGAGCCTTAGTGCAATAGTTTGAAAAGTGACAAAATGCAGCCCCCGACAAGTGGGAGAAACGTCAGTTTTCGCCTTGGCCGCTGCAACGGCCACAAACTTGGAAAACAAAACAAAAATCGGCCAAGATTGCCGTTTGCCCTCTTTTCATTAAAAAAAGAAAAGGTCCCAAAAAATGTTTTTATCAAAGTTACAAATGTAATTTTAAAACCGCGTTTGAACAGGAATGAAAAAGAAGAAGAAAATAAAAACATATATACATATGTGTATGTTTACAATGAAGTATATTAGCCCATTCGTAAAAGAATGAAGTAGAAGGCGAAGATGTGGAGTGTAATATAAGGAGAGGGAGACACCAGAGGGAACTAACGCTGTAGCCCGAGAAACCAAGCGACGCGCCCCGTCGCTGCTGCGACAAGAAAAGGAGTATCGGGGCCAAGAGGAAAGAAACTCATAGGTGGGTAATCTATCCTCGCCTCGGGGCGCCGCTGCCGAGTAGCACAATTTAATCCCGTCACGTCCGAGAAAACCACATCACGAAACAACAACGGCCGGATGGAGGGGCGCCGGAAAAACAGCGTTTGAACTTCGGAGTGCATCGAGAAGCAACGAGAGGTACAAGGGCAACAAAATAATCGAAGCCTGTGCCCTGGAACTCTGATGTCACCACAGCGACATCGAGCGAAGACGCAGATTGGATACGAGAGCTGCGTAAGCGCTCGGCTGGTCCTCGCGTCCGATCAAAGCGTCGAAGGACGCTCGTCATCGGGCTCGGATCCAATTGCAGAGTTGGCGCCATCGGTCAACGATGACATTCCATGGAGGAGAAGGAGAATGTTCGCATGCTTCGATTATTCTATGTAGTCGTTGACAGAGCGAGAACGGTAGGGCGTGTCATAGCCTCCTCTATACTGACAAAGCCTGGCAGATCGCCACGAGAAGGGGGCGCCGAAATGGAAAAGGTGGAGCGGCAGACAACGGAGGAGAGGAGAGCCACGTGACTGGCGCCCCGCTGCGGCGAGACGCCAAAACACACTTCTCCCGAGCGAACAAGTGTGTTTCGGGTACTCGCCGCTGCAAAAGCTGTGCGCCGACGTCCAGGTTCCCCGAGAAATGGCTCTTTGGTGCTCTGTGCTACCAGATCCTCGCGCTCCAAATCTGCGACTTGGCACTCTATGGCTCCGTCGTCGAACTGCCAGGCTTTATGAGTATAGAGGAGGCTATGGGCGTGCCTTTCGAACGCCCGGCCTCCAGCACGCGCTTCGCGCCTTCCGCCGTGCCTAGGCTGCGCGCATGCGCTCGAGGAGCACGAGACGCCGTTGCCGAAGGTAGGAAGCTCGCTGTTCTCACCTTGTTCAGTGACGCGCGAGGGGCGCGAACAAGAGCGTCGCGCTGTAGTCGGCTTTCCACGATTGGCCAAACGACGGGCACAAGAGCATTGTCAGACGGTCAGCTTGGATTGTACTGGTTTCCAAGATCGCAACTCGTGAAGTCACGGCGAGGCAGATCCTGGTCCTGACGTCACGGATAGAAACCATTAAGAGGTCGCCACCGGAACATTCTTAAGAGGCGACATTGTAAAGAGGACGGCCGACGGGGCATCTTTTAGCTTCTGACTATACTCTGTTTCACCTTATGATGTACCGCAGGAAAGGTTACAAGCGCGAGCTCCTTGCTCTAGGGCACATCTCGGCGGCACAAGCTCTCGTGCTTTAAGAGCAGCTCCCAACGCTATGAGCTCGCGCTTCTAGCCTTCTCTGCGGTACAACATAAGGAGAAACGGAGTATAGCAACTCAGTCCGGTGTAGGAGCAGGGAGATACTGCACTTTATACCACCGAGAATGTCCGTATATTCGGGGGTCCCAGCAGCCCAATTTATTTGTGCCGCGGATCTTACTGACACTATGCTGACTCATTAAACATTTCAACTGAATGTTTACATGAACGTTTCAGGACGCCGTGCCGAGGGGAAGCTTCTATGGCAGTGATGTCGAAGGTGACGGGATGCGCGAGACGCTGTATTTCCGTCTAGAAGGCGCTCGCAGATGGTGCTTGCCCTCCGAAAGCAAAGAGTGGGCTTCCAACGCACATTAAACCAGGATTACGAGATACATGAACTGGGTCGAGACGTCGTCCTGTTGCTCCTTATAGCCCATCCTTTCTGCACAGCTGCTCGTTGAAGACGACAGGTTCACTGACGTAGAAGAGCCAAAAACAAGAGCGACCAGCGAGCGATGCGCGCCAGCCATGAATCCTTCGGAGCAGCACCATCCGCTCGCCTCTTCCATGATGTATGCCCCACCTTCGAGGCGTCGCAGGAAAGGCAACCGAAAGACATTTACGTGCCGTTACAGCCTCGCGCTATGCTCCGCTTCAGCTTACGATGGACCGTAGCGGACCCTGCGAGCCATCCCAGCCAATCCAGCGCTGTGAACGGATCACGTGACTCGTGAGCCGCTGCGCCCCTCCCCAAGGTCACGTGACGCTCACACGGCACTGGATTGGCTCCCATGGCTCGCAGGTCTGTCGTAACGTGAAACGGGGTGCAGAGTTCATCAGCCGGAAGCTGTTTTTCCTCCGAAAAATAAAAGCCTGCCTCCCCCCCCCCCCTTTTTTTTCTCTCTCTCTCTTCTTTCGATTGAATTCTGGGGCGCAGCAACATGGGCAGCGAGAGCAGCGAGAGGGGGGCAACTGCAGCGGTGAAAGCGGCGCTCTGCATCCCGCGTTGAGCGGCCGCCGCCCCCGCACACACATGTGCCGCGCTGACGGACGCTTCCGCATCGCCCAGAGATGGAAAGGAGAGACGCCCGGAGACGGCTGCCGGCAACAAAGGGTGCGCATTGAAGAGCACGCCCGAAAGGGGACCGCCGAATGCTACCACGCTTCCATCCAGTCGTCGCGCGAACAGGGCACCAGGCTGAGGAGGAACTCGAGCAAAAACTCGGTCAGCTTGACGGCTAGCCTTTGCTTTTTTTTTTTTCTCTCTCTTTTCTGTACTTTTTTTTTCTTTTTTTCCTTTTTTGATGGAAAAAAAGGGGGGGGGTGCCTCTGGCTGTCGCATGCCGTGGTCCAATTAGGGTGCCTGGAAGTCTGGAAAGGAATGAAGTGACTAGATGTGCCGACCAGTGAAGCGGAGAGCTCGTGCGTATACTAGCGGAAAAAAAGCAACATATGAGCGCCACTGTCGAGGTTACTGTATGTGACAGCGTCACCCTTCCTAGTCGGTTCCTTTTTTTTAAAGCACTTTATAGATGCACACGACCGACGTCCTGTGCCCTTTTCACCCCTAGGGTCTTCCTCTCCTCTTGCCCCTCCTTTCCCTCCCTTCACTCTCTTTCTCCGAAGCACGCAGATGATGAATGAGAAGAATGCGGTGCGAATGTATCACACACTTTGTGCCGCTCCGCGTCCGACTTGCGCGCCCGGCCAAATGGGCCAGGACATCGTTGTTCTTAGTTAGGGAGGCCGTCTCTCTGCCCCCTCGCGAATGCTTCTTATCAAAATTAAGCTCCAAAAGTAAGGGCAGGATAAAGAAATATACGAAACTTGTGGCTTTCACAAGACGTTCGGTACGTGACAGAATTAGCGCGAACATATACCATCGGTGCTTGTTCGCATTTCGCGTAGAGAAGGTATTGGTGAGTCCCAAATTGGGCCCTTTATGATGAGCCAGCACCCTAAGAGCACCTTCAACAACACATTTTGATGACAGTCCTTCAGTTCTAATACATAAACAACATAAACCGCCGATCGCTCGTTCGTGCGACCCTTGTCGCACTCTGTACACGCGAGGTGAGATCAAAAATGTGTGTACTCGAGTGCGTTCAACCTGTACAACCATAAGATTCAGGGGCACAGCGCGCGCCGCCACTTTTTACGTTATCTCTCGGCCACCGTAGCGCCGGCACCCCTAACTTAATGGACCGGAGTAATCTTTATTTATACAGAGTAAACTAATTACTCAATTGCTTTGCACTTTTGAGTATTTTTTTTTTTACTTCATTACCTTCAATCTGCAGGCTAAATTTTCTGATTTTATAACAATTTTATAACAGTTTATAACAATTTCCATCAAAATTCAACCAAACGTTTACTTAATGGGTCCTATGGCGGACCAGCGAAAAACCATAAGTCTTCTCAACATTCGATGCAAACCCCAAAATAACGACACCATCAATTTAATTGCATTGTACACATTTATAGGCAAACTCTCTAGCTCCATGGCAACCCTTTTTGTTTTCAAATTAATTGAGCATAAAGTGGTCCGCGGGGCTTTCAATCCTAAAAAGCTCCAGTTGATGAGGTGACTCGAGGATTCCGTGACGCTTCCCGTTCTTAAATACATACTTTAGCATCATATTCAATATTTAATCAACTACAACGAATAAAGCTTTCAATTATAAACACGGAGCCGGGCCGCAGTGAGGTTATTCGCAACAACTGGTAAAATACAAAGAAAAAGAAAGAAAAAAAGACGGCATTCCTGTGTTTTTGGAGCTTCTTGGAGGATTGCCACACAAACGTAAAGTTTCTCCTAACATTCCCATTCCTGCCAGGCTGATTGGGAAACACCCACCCCCGACTTGGCCTCTTCCTACACTCAAATGCATCAGATACACCCCTATCAGTACCCCAACCGAGTATATTCCACACATAAACCGCATGAGCATATAGCGGAGAGCGATTACGTTATTCGCATCCGTGTACCCCCAAAAATGTAAAAAAAAAAAAAAAAAAATTAAAGAAATAATTACGCACTGCCGAACGCTCAGCCTCGACCAAAAATCCAGCGCTAGCGGTGGGAAGCGGATGCCAAAGTTTCAGAACTATCCCTTATTTTACTCAAGTTATTAATAATTTCGTAAAATTTTTCAATACACAAATTAGGCCCGTTCTTGGTAACTGGAGCGATTCAGATACACGTATCCATCGGCCATCATCCCATTCATTTTCCCATTAACATCCATGCTCCGTCGGTCACCATTTCCCAATAAATGTTCAGAAAATCACTTTTATTAAAAAGAAAACGATTAGTTCTGAAACTTTGGCATCTCGTTAGGACCACTAGAGCTGTATTTATTTATTTATTTTAATAAAACAATAATTGTAACTGTTTTTTTTTTTTTGGGGGGGGGGGCATTTTGTAATTGCGTCAACCAACGAATACTTTTTTTTTTTTTTTTAGTGCATGGAATGCATTCTTGCGGAATCGCGCCTACTTTTAAGAACGACGCAGTGGACGGTAGGACGGACGCCCATTTAGCCGTCAGTATATCATTTCCTCCCATGTGGGACCAACAGCCCAGACGGGGAAGCGAGCAACGAGCCACCAGAGAGAGCTCTCTGATTGCTGTGTTTTTAAAATCTCGTTAGTCGGTGACAGGTTAAGAATGCAGAGGATGCTCCGCCTCCAGCGCGAGCTTTCTTCTTTTGATAACGCTTCGTCGCACACGCAGCCAAAGCACGGTGGAAGGCAAGGAGTGCGTGCTGGAGGCGGAGCTTCTGAATTCTTAGCCCGTCAACGACTACACAAACGTATGCAAGAAGGCACTGGCAAAGGGCACACATAACAACAATGAAAATTTGAGAAAGCGAATACATTAATATACACTTTTTTCTCTTTTATTTTAAAGTATATGTCATTTTGTCATGATTGCAAAGTGCACGAAGTATCGGGGCGTTGTTATAAAATAACTAAACGCTACTTCAATACTTTTTAATTAGTGAGTAAGAAGCCGAACCATTAAAAAAAAAAAAAAACACAACGAAGAACTCGGCAAGGGAATCGCCGTCAAAGACAGGTAATCATGAGCACCGGAAGATCGCATTATGAGATCAGAGCTGCTTCTCGTAGAGGAGGGCGCAATCCCCGAAGCTTCGCCGACTCGCAACTTCCACAAAATCGCCCGGATCAGGAACAGTTGTTGCTTAACGCGTGATGATGAGATACGTATAGGGTATAGCAATCGCAGCATAGAGCCCTCATTGCTTGAGCAACAGCGGCCTATAGCACGCGTAGTGAAAAAGAAACAGCGCTCAAGTATCAGGACAAAGAAAAGAAACACGCGAGACGATGTCTGGCGCTGACTCGTAACTCCAAATTTTAATACGACAAGAAAAAATACAGTAGATTCAAAAAAAAAAACACGCACGCACCCACGACGAACTGTCCGATAAACATCGGACATTTGCTGGCTGGTTACTGTGTAAGCCTGTCGGTGCGTGCGTGTTTTTATCTAGGTTACATCTTCTTTTCGTATTCAAGTCTTCCATTGCGAGTCTTGCGTGCTCCTGTTATGTTTTTTTCTTATTTTCTTTCCTTTTTTTTATTGCTACGTTTTCATCATTTAGTCCCAGTTTTCTACTACAACCTACAACCTTGAGCATCTAAAGCTCAAATCCTCGTTCACTGTGCAATCCCCGAAGATCACATTCAGCCTGCGATTCTAGCATACCTTATCTGCAAGTGCCAATCCGCTTTCCGCAAAATTTGTTTAACTTTATCTCTCACCCACTTATTAAGATTTCGTAAAAACTACTCGTTTCCTTTTTTTCTTTTCTTTAATAAGTGTATACAAGAAGATATAAGTGAAAAAAGCGAACTAAAAGCGACGGAGAATGCCATTCCCTCGGTGTGGTCATTCCTCTTAATACAATTACGCTCACGAACAAGCACCTAACCACACGGATTATCGGGTACTAGGGGTGTTCCCTCACACCTGCCATGCTTTCCGGAAACTTTTTGTGCATGTGTGTGTGTGTGTGTTTATAATTAATAATTATATAATATAATTATGCAGTAAACGAGATGATATAGGACAGATCTTCCCGTTAAATCGTCTATTAATCGTGTTAATCACCCGAGTAATAATAACGGATCGCTTTACGGTACTTATAAGCCAAGCAATTAAAACGGACACGCGAGCTCCGTGTCCTACTTGCGAGCACTCCCAGGGCGTATGCGGGGACGCCCGATGAACAACAAGAGGAAATGCTTCGTATCGCAAACGCCTCGGCATTCCGAGCGTAAGAAACCGGGCCTTAGATAAGTGCAGATAGCAGACCGACAACTTTCGAGTTCTCGTACACTTTATTATTGCCACCAGACAAAAGGATATTCAAGAGCACGCGCTCACTAGATATCTAAGCGGATATATTGTTTCTCCGACCGCAGAGGCCTAGTGGAAGGTAAGCTTCTGGCGCTTGGGGACTTACTAAAAAAGATACCATCTTGTCAGGCGTGAAACCTCCCTCCTCCTGATGGGAGATAAACACGTCTAAAGCGAAAATGCCGATCAGTTAGAACCTGCGAGTGTGGGTATTTAGTAGTCCAAAGGGAAAAGGGCTTACGATTTGAGCGATATGTCTGAATAGTTTTTTTTTTTTTTTAACTTTTATAAGGATAGTGTGTTTTGTATGCCATATACCAGCTCCTTCCTTTTATATATGCATACTATATACTAATATCCCATTTGAAGTAAAGCTAATTCTCACACAAAACATATTTTCCTGACACCCGCTTAGCCTCTCCCCCCGCCCCTCTCTTTTTTTTTTCTATGATTCTTTATAACGGGCATTTTTGGCGTACCCCTCCTAGGAACCTATTCATAAACAGGACAAATAGCCAAACGCACTAAACCGTCTCATATTACAAATTCATAGAGATTTCTATTTATGCTGCAACAGATAATTATCTTCCTGTTTGCATATCGTAACCATGTAGTACTTTTTCCGAGTCTAAATGTATGTAAAATATCCTAAAAAGTATGTTCTACTTTTAAATCAGGTAAGAAACAAAAAAGAAAAAAAAAGAAAAAGGTTCCGAACGGTATGGCGCTTTTATCTCAAGTAGTTTCGGAAAACATTCGGTGACCATCACTCGCTATAGGAGGCAATGTAGGAATTCTACTGATCACGAAGTTTATTTTCAAGGTTATTTTCAAAAACAGTGTAACTTTTCGCTAACGCTTCCTGGAAACCTAAAATAGAGTTTGCAGGCAATTGTCTGCAAACAGGATTTCAGGTTTCCAGCAAGAAATCCAGTGAGATTTTTTGTTTCCATAATCCAGTTAGCGAAAAGTTATACTGTTTTTTTTTTTTTTTCGGTAGGGATAGAAGACTATTATAATTATAATAAGGCGAAGTGCGACAGATTCAGAAATACGTAGGAAGTAATAGGAGAAGAGGGGCGAAAATATGCCAATTCAAGTGGGCGACGTAAATTTCCAGCTTAAAAGTCGAGATGAGATGTGACATTACAAAACAAGAAAATAACCCGCAAAAAATACATAGGCTAAAAAAAAAAAAAAAAATTCACATGCCGAAACCCGGGATCGAACCAGGGACCTTTAGATCTTCAGTCTAACGCTCTCCCAACTGAGCTATTTCGGCACATAGGTCTCGAGCCTTCTAAAGCTCAAGCGACATATCCTATGTCGCACGAGTCTTCCGACGGACCGAATCGCGATTTTCGTTCGCGGGCCGTGTATCACGTGACCGGCCCGTCATCAATTCCTGCGATCGCGCCTCGTACCTTGCCTCGTCCGCGGACGCGAAGACTGACAAAGGCCGTGTTCCAAAATTTGCTCGATCTTACTCCAGGGTAAGAGTTTTGCACCTGGGCGTTCCAAAACCTACCCGCGTACAGCGTTCTTCAATATGTGTTGTCACGTGACACGATCCGCCGGAGTAACTCGGATTCATTAGGGTAAGATTTGGAACACAGCCAAAGTTGAGCGCCTTTTCACTCGCATATTTTTGGAGCGAGATTGACTTGAAAAGCGTTTAGTCTGGCAACGATACAACGTTTTTTTTTTTTTTTTTTTTTTTTTTTTTTGGGGGGGGGGGGGGGGGCCCCCCAAAGTAAAACAAAAATGGCGCATTGTTGTTTTGTGCGGTCGTTGGTTCATTTTGTCACGCGATTCTTGGCTCCACGTGTGAAAGAAACTGCAGAAACTGACCGGCTGGCGCGCCGCGGGTTCCGGTACTCGTCCGGGTGCGTGTCAAGCTTCCGTCTAAACTCGTCTAGCACGCCGAGCAAGACCTCTCTTGTGGCTGTGGTGTTCTGAAATGTTATGCACGAGGGGCGGCGGAGAAAAGCTCACCGGAGAAAAGCTCACCGGAAAAAAGCTCACCGGAGATAAGCTCACCGGAGAAAAGCTCACCGCACAACCGGCAGATGCGAAGAAAAGCTCACCGATTTTTTTTTTTTTTAACTTAGCAGGTTCTGCGCCAAACGTGGCAATTTAACACAATTCGCATTCGTCACTTCATTAAAAATACGTCCTATTTTTTTTGTAATATTCTTGAAGTTCATTGCATATTTACTAATTCCTCAGAAATTAGTAATCAACCATTTTGTACATTATTGAAGCCGCAAGTATAAAATCAGAACATCGTACACCAGTCAAAAAAATTTATCGACAGCTGACAGTGCGCAGTCGGTGGCTCTGTCAGATAAAGAGGTTTGTTCTTTGCGAGCTAATATAAATAGCGGTGTGCGAACCGTTTCAGCTCCAAATATTGTGTAATGCCTATTAGATAAATAGGTGTTTGTTGATGGAATCAGTGTTGGCTACGCTGTTTTATTTCTGTTAATTTGACTAACAAAGTTTTGGTTGCGAGAACAGATTCGTCCTGTCGTGTTTGTTGTCTTCACTGCGTCGTCGTCGTTTGAGCGGTTTTCATCATGTATGACGTTTACCAACTCGCCCGATTCGCTACCTTACAGAAGACTACTTCTTATGTAGGTCACGAGTAACAACGGTGCCAGTGTGCAGCTCTGAAGGTCATGAGTGGCTCACCGTAGAAGAGCACTATCACACAAATGCAACGTGTGGAAACATCAGCACGAACGGCTAGAAAACGTGCATGTCCGCGGAAGAAAGAAGCCTCGATATCCTCTACCGACTGTTTTATCCTGTTTTCAAAGGTTAGCAAAAGCTTCAAAGAGAATTTCAGGCACTGCGTTGTTGCGCATGCACTTTCGAATTTTTGGCATTTACAGTTTTGATTTTTAGGTTTTAGGCAGATATTATTAAGTGCTCGAACATGTTCCTGTTCTTCAAGTTCATTAAGTTTTCCGTTAGGCCGTTAGGCTTTCGTTGCGAGTAAGCCACAAAAAACACTTCCTCGCAATTATTAATTTGGGAGCAATATACCCAATAAGCTTAACAAATATTACGAAAAAGGACATTTTGTTTTCTACAAAGCTGACAAATTTTAATGATAATAAATTGATATATGTTACGCATGATCCAACAGCCTCCATATAAAAAGAAGAAAAAAATCGGTGACCTTTTCTCCGCATACGCCTAATGGCGGGTGAGCTTTTCTCCGCATCCATCGGTTTTGCGGTGAGCTTTTCTCCAGTGAGCTTATCTCCGGTGAGCTTTTCTCCGGTGAGCTTTTCTCCGGTGAGCTTTTCTCCGGGATTCGTGCACGAGCGCGGAGTGCGTAAAGGCATCGCCCCTCCGTGAGCCCAGAACTTCGTCGCTTCTGCGCCGAAGCCTTCTCGAGCAGGACCATGCGTGTGTCGCTGTCATGCCTTGGGTTAGCAAAGCTAGTGGCGCTTCACGCGGTGTTCTGTCTCGATCTGTACGTAACAGCGGCGTATGATTCTTTATCGCGGTAGCAAACGTCAATTTCTCTCTCGGACAACGGTGCCACGGTGCGACGATACAGTTTCGCGTCACTGTAGAATAGCGAACAGGTTCGGTTCGTCCTCGCTGGCGTCTGCTCGTCGTCTCCCTTGTGTGGATGCGCCTGGGAGTCGGACGAACTGCGGACATGTCGTCACGTGATCAAACCGTCCGCGGATCACTCCGTCGTGTGAATCGGCTAGATGAGACTAGAAGCTCCGCCTTCAGCCCGAGCTCGCTGGCTTTCGCAATGCTTTGGTTGCGCGTGCCTGTGCGTTCCCACTTGTGTTAACAAGGGCAGGAAGCTCGCGCTGAAGGCGGAGCTTCTAGTCTCAGCTTAAGGGCTCATTCACACTGGAAGCGGATCCGCGTTCGCAAAGCGGTTGCGAACGCGGTTGTATAAGGATTCAGTACAATTGCACGCGCATTTGACGCAAAGCGGTTGCGAACGCGGTTGTATAAGGATTCAGTACAATTGCACGCGCATTTGATGTCATCAAATGCGCGTGCAATTGTACTGAATCCTTATACAACCGCGTTCGCAACCGCTTTGCGAACGCGGATCCGCTTCCAGTGTGAATGAGCCCTAAAGGGATTGTCCGGTGAAAACCGGAAGTTCTTAAGATTTCGTGGTGGTTACCTGGTGGGAGCCTAGTGATTAACATAGGCCATTTTTATTCCATTAAACGACACCCCAATTTAGTGTAATCAACGACGGATAATTGAACGAAACTCCATGCCGAATTTCGCAAGTATCAACAGCTGCACTCCCATGCCTGACGTGACGTCACACCAGTCTTGCAATTGTCATATCCTATGCCTCATTCCTCCGTGGGAACACAGTGCTCCCGACGCACCACAGCATTCCATATTACTCGCCACTGTAAATGTCGCGGAGAAGTGTGGAGCGTGACAACCGCACAACAAAAATACCCTTTCATTCTAAAAAAAAAAAAAAAAAAAAAAAATCTAGCGCAGCAGCGAGGGTGAACCACGTCGTACCGCTCACGCGGAGGACAAAATTCGAAGTGCACTTCAGTTCGGCGCGTTCTTTGCCTGATGTTACCTCAGAAACTCCGCTTCCCTGAAGGTGGAAGAGGAAAACGCCGTTTATGCACGCTTGGGTTAAAATACAATTACTCCTCCAGGGAAGCACACAAAATTCAGATTTGTCGTGGAAGATGCTCCTACAGCCATTGACAATGAGGTCTAAATGTTTTCATGAATACGAAGTTTGACCAGATAATCCCTTTAAGGGGGAACGGAGTATAAACGCTGTATGTCTTTGCAAATAAGCTGCTTGATTGGGAAAGTCGACCAAATTAGAAAACAAAAATTAAGCCACCAACTGTAATCGAATTGCAACAACAAATCCAACTTATTTCAAGTAATAAAAAATATATATCAGTTTTGCATGCAATCCACCACAAAGCTGCATCTAGGTGTTGAATTTGTTTAACCCCTTCACTCAATTAAAAGCACCAAACAAACAAAAAATGCCTCCGAACACACACACACACACACACACACACACACACACATATATATATATATATATATATATATATATATATATATAAATGTATATATATATCAAAGCGAAAGCTAGAAAAATAAGCAAAGCCAGAATTATTTTGTCTCCCTTCTCTGTGTCAGTTTATTCAAACGGGAAAACAATAAATACGAATGGGAGTTGTTTCTTTTTTGTTTATTTGACATAAAAAATTTGAAGCAATATAAGAAACAAATATAATTTTTAACTTTGGATTGCGGTAACATTTTCGTTCCGTATTTTCAAGCATTTGCGCGATTAAATCAAATCGATCGATTAATTTATTGGGTTCGATCCACTTGCTCCAGGCAGCGTAGTTGGGCCAAAAAGTGGTGATCAACGGATGTAAAAACGCGGGTGAAGCGATTTTTTTCTTCATACATTACATTACAGACTTCATGGTTCATTGACGAAACCATGAAATGTACCGGAGTTCGAGTTTTACGAATTGCACACTATGCAGTATGACAATAAGCACATTACAACAAACGGATAACGACCCAGAAACATGATTTCAGTTTACGTATTTCAAATTTCCTCTCATTGCCAAATGGAGGATTCTCACACGTATCTACGACGGCCTCTTAAATATTAAAATTCAATCCAACGCACTCTTTACTCCATAGGCGTACAGAAGGAGACAGGCAAAAAGCAACAACGGTGCTGCATACCTTCCCAACTCCCTACCAGGCTGCCTCCTATGAAATCCTAAAAGAATTCTTCGATGTTTCGTAATGATCATTCGAAAACCACAGCAGAACTATGTCTAACCCCGCTGGCTTTTTTTAATAACGGCTGCACTACGTTTCGTTCGGAGTTGATAAGAGGTCACGCCGCAAACCGCTCGACTTCGGGCGCTATTTCCCAGAATAACTTAACTCGCACACGGTACAATCAAGAGGGTTGCGCTGCCACCACTCCCCGCAGCACCGGCGCTCAGAGAGCTGGCCCCTTGGAGCGCGTCCCACGCGCCACCATTTGTCACGAGATCGGCAACGCCTCGAAGGCGCCCTGTTGACGTCTCCGGATTAGCGCCCTCTTCAACGCGCAGTGCCGCCCCCCTCGCGTAACAAAACTCAAACGACAAAAAAAAAAAAATACTGGCAGCAGCGACGAGATTACAGCGTCAATTCGAAGCGCCGAACATCGCGGGAGAGCAATAAAAACGGATCGAGCGAGTTGAGGGGAGTGAAAAGCCATTTCGACGCCTCCCACGATCTCCCCACTAGAGCACAACGCGCAGTCGGTCGGTCCCATGGTGTGTGGTGAGGCCTGAGAAAAATCCGGTCGCAGCCGCGTGCGGTGGCTCCCGACGTGGTCGGCGACGTCTTCCAAGATGTGTGGGACCGCGAGGGCAGTGCGGTGGGAAAGTATACCGGTATATCTCGGTATCCATCCATCCATCTCCCTCCGCTATCTCCATAGGCTCTCTCTCTCCCTGCCTGGCCGTACATAGCGAGCAGTTTCGCGGCTGGAACCGGCCCCGGATTTCGTTGGACAGAAGAGATGGCGCCCCTCTGGCTCCCCCGTGTATTTTACGTTGGACCACTGCGGACGAGCCATCGCAGCCATGCCATCCAGCGTTGTGAATGTGTCACGTGACCACGCACCCCGCGCGTCGCTGTGCGTCCTTCTCGGAGGTCACATGACATTGGCGAAGCATCGTAGCATCTACTTCGGTCCATCGTGGTGGGAAACGGAGCCTATAGCTCGCTCGGGTCGCGGGTGCGAGATGGAAATTTCCAGTTGCGTGAGGGGAAACTTTGCTTCTCGTTGTTGTGTTTAATGGTAGGGGGTTTCCGTCAAGATTGACGACTCATCGTAGGTTTGTATGGGAGAGACACAGCTGACTTAGCGAATGTGCCATCATTCTTCTTCGAAAGATGTTCGGGAGGCGGCACTGATCCTCGTAGCACGACTCGATAGTACTGCACGAATGCCGCCGCGTCTGTTGATGCGCGTTATGCGAAGTGCTGCCAAATATACGACAGAAACTTAACCGAGGTAACGGAGCTTTCCGCAATGCCTCCGTGACACGAGCCTCGCGCGAAAAGAAAATTCGCTTCCCAGCCTCGCGCCTTTTACAAAGTCTGCAAGAATGGCAACGTTACTAGATTACCTCAGTTGTGGAACTCCCGCGGAGGGGGGTACCCCCCCTCACTCACCTCAATCCGCCTAGAGTCGTTCGAAGCGCCATCTATATTTTCGTTTCATAACTGTGCATTCTAAAGAGCACAGCTGAAGCGCCAAACGGCGATCACAACGCCGCCATTTCTCCCGCAGCGGTCACTCGGGGAACCGCACGTGACATACTTTTAGCTTCTATCGGGTTACAGGGGTCCCACCCCCCGTCTCCCTTGCGGACGCGCCGCGAAATTCACCCACAGTTAAAATGCGCCTAGGTCGGGACGCGCTACCTGAAATCCCCGCTGAGGCATGGTTGTATAAAAACAATATTAATTGTGCTGCAAAACCTTGAAAACTAAAAATTTTAGAAAACATCACCCGCCCCCATTTTGTACTAATCTCCAATAAAAGTTACTACAAAAAGAGTTTTTTTCGTTGGTTTTTACGTATCTAGTGGCGTTGAAACGAACGTATCCCGATTCAGTTACCAAAGCAGCCGTCCGGCGGCGCGTCGAGCGAATCTGGGCGAGTCGTGGTGAGTGAGGGGGGTACTGTTCGTGCATGCAGCGTCTATGAACAGTTCCGTAACTGAGTTAATCTAATAACGTTGAAGAATGGCATCCCGCATGACGTATGTCCCGTGCTCGAAAATACGTGTTACATGATGCGCGTGAAGGTGACTTCGGCAGGCCTGCAAAAGCACGTACTTGCCTTCCCTCTCCCTTCTTCGTTGTGGCCTCTGCTCTCGCCTACAGTCACTGACAGAATGAGAGCAGCAGGATGCCTCTTTTGAATATCCGGCCTCTGGCGTGCGCTCGTTGCCTTCCGCCGTGCTTTGGCCGCGCGTGCACGCTCCAAGCTCACGAGACGCCGAAGCTTTGTCGAAGGTAAAGGAAGCTCGCGCTGCAGACGAGAAGGACCGCCCTGCTGTTCTCATCCTGCCAGTGACTAGAGGAGAAATTGGGAGTTTGTTATTTTTAGAGCAAAAAGCTGTTCTTTTTTTTTTTTTCGGCGCGGCGAGACGTCTAAACCGAGAGGGGAGAAATTGCCGGAGCAGACGCGCAGTCTAATGGAAATGAGCCGAGTAGGATGTATTGCCCCAATTAAAGTTTGACGCTATAGACGATTGCAAGCAAAGCGACTGGTCGCCGCCATTTCTCTGCTCGTGCGGGAAAGCTCATGCAATTTCAAGCATGTCAAAGCTATCTTCACGCGCACGTTACACGTGCTTGCACGCCTGGGGCACCAGTCGTGATGCCTTGCTTGCATTTGTCTATACTGCCTAACCCTTCCTAGTACTGCCTGAGTTACCCTGGCCAACTGCTCCGACCACCGTGATTGCAAGCGCGTGTGAATGTTAATGCAATTAATGCGAAGGTGCAGGCAAGTTGGACGGATAAACGATATAATCACCCCTGAAGAAGGCGAACAACGGGAACTAGATGAGGTCCTTGCAATTCGATACCATGGACCATTTTCAGTGCGCAGCAGTCACCTTGTTGTGTTTGGAGACTTGTGTTTGTCCCCTTTGTTCCCCTTCTCCAGGGTCTGTAATCGTTTCGCTTGTGAATGCACCCGTCTGAACTCACTGTACTGCACAACAGGCACGTAGCCAGGATTTTGATTGGGGTGCGGGGGGAGGGGGGGGGGGGGGGCGCCCATGACAACATGCTGCGAGGGGGAGGGACGGAGGAGGCCCCAGCACAATGGAAGATTTCGGGGGAAGGGGGGGCCGCCCCCCCCCCCCCCCCCGGCCAATCAAAATACTGGCTACGTGCCTGCTGTGCAGTACAGTGAGTTCAGACGAGTTCAGGCAAGTAGCCTGCTGTGCAGCAGGCTACGTGCCTGCTGCACAGCTTTGAGCAGTTTGCTTGTTTACTATAAACCTTTTTCGTTTAGCCATATCCGGTATGCGTTCCGAAAAAAAAGCAAGAGATTACAACCCCGAACAAGTAAAAAAGTATAGAAGGGTCATAACAAGAACGACTGACGGTTGCAATTAAAATGTTAACACATTCTACTGTCGAGGGGAGAAGAAAGCAACGTTTTCACGCATACCGGATGTGCCAGAATTGAAGATGGCGGCGCCCACGTAGAAAAGGTGTATAGGGAGTATTCACTGGCGGCCATAGCTGTGTGCTCGGCTGCGGAGCGCGTGCTGAACGCGAGCTTCCACAGTTCTTTCGCCACGTGCATTCCGCACCACCAAGATTGTCGGTCTTGGCAGCCTATTAATGCGAGCTCGTTCTGAGCATGCGCTCTAAACAGTGACCTCAAATATGGCGGCCAGTGAATACCTCCTATAGGAAGTATTCACTGGCGGCCATAGCTGTGTGCGCGACTGCTGAGCGCGTGCTGATGGCTAGCTTCCAGGGTTCTTTTGCAACGTGCATTCCACACCGTCAAAATGGCCAGTCTTAGCAGCCTATTAATGGGGGCTCGTTCTGAGCATGCGCTCTAGAGAGCACCCACAAATATGGCGCCCAGTGAATACTCCTTATAGCGTCCGTGGTCTGAACACACAACACAATGACGAAACGACCGACCCAAACATGCGGGTCTAAAACTACATTTAGCTATAGACGACGATGAAGTTTGCAGCACTTGTTCGGTCCTTGGGTGCAGGATGCAGGGTTGCAGGATCGCCAGAGTGCTACTCCTGCTGCGCGAGAGTTGGTTCGTCCCCGAGCAAGAGACGCGTCTCTTCCAAGAAGAGGCAACCCAGGGTTCAGACAGTCCAAATTCCTAAGCCTATCTCCCGAGCAAATGCGGGTTCATTACACCTTTTTAGGAAATCACCGGTTCGAGATTTTGGGGCAGAGAACGCGCGTGCATGTGCACACCACGAGCGCTCTCGCGAGATCTCGCTCGCCATGGTCGCTGTGAATCCATGGAACGCGAACATGTGTTTTCAAACCAGAAAGTTTGGGACTATGATTTCTAAACAGGTGCCTAATAACAATGAAAAAAAAAAAAACGAGAAAAAAAAAAAAACGTGCAAGGTTTGTTACGTTTCTGATACCAAAGTGGAAGCCTGCTGTATGAGCCGACCGCTCCGAGGATCTCGGGAAGCTAATGCCCACCCATCCTAGCGGCTATTTGCTTTTTTTATGCTATTTAGACTTTAATTGGCTCATTCAGAAAGTAGGTCACTGAGATGGGGTTCAGGTATACGTTCATATAGACCTTCCCGAAAGTATGTGGTGCCTCCAGCGTCTGCTTTACGCTCTGTGACGTTCCGATGTACGACACGCGAAATTATCTAAGAAGCGAAGACGAAGTTGGCGTTGGTTTAAACAGTTCGTGATTTCAGAACGCAGAGATGGCGGAAGGAAAGCAAAAACAAAGTATGTGATGAGCTTCTTTTCCTTTTGCTTAATTTCTGCGTGTGTTAACGATAAGAAAGAATGAATCGTGCCTCTACCAGGATATATGAAGCGTTCGAGCCGGCACGAACGTATACATCCAAACAGCCCCACAATGGACCTTTTGGCGAATATGTGCTGCCACCTATGGGGCGATGGGCGAACCTAAGGCGCACTGGGTTGGAGAGTATTTGTAGAGAAAACAACGTGCACGTTAGGCTTCTTGTGTGCTACCGGTTCGTTTTCTTTTTGGTTCTTTGAGGGGTCGGACTTGTCAACTCACCTGACTGCACGAATCCAGGCTGCCCGCTTAACGGGATAAAGCTTACCACACGGAAAGCGAAAAAAGCTAGTTCCACAACCCGGGCGATAATAGTTCCGACAGCCGAAGGCTACACAGTTCACCGGCATGATTGCGGTGCACGTCGTAATCTAGAACGGGCGTCGTCAGGACGATGACTCGTGTTCACCTTGTTCACAACATCAAAATTTGAGTCTCGACTCTCGATGGTCTTATTTTCTTCTTCTTCTTCTTCCGAGGCGCCCAAAGGCGAGAATTGCAAGATGGCGGATTGTTTGGAACTAGATACTCTCGAACCCAGACGCATCAAATACTCCGCGCATGCGCACCGCGTATTTCTACAAAAGGTCCATTCCCCTCGTTGCAAGGTATCCTGCAGATTTTCCGGGAAGGTCTATTGGAACAAGACCGCAAAGTAGTCGTTGAATAAGACACAGAGAGAACAGCAACGCGTTTTGGTGGGCTGCCAGCAATCCGTACACCGGTCGAGAGCGGAGAGATCATTCACCAAAGGCCGGCTACGGTAAATGTTGCATGGTAGCATCTAGCATGTCCGCTCTCGTTTCACCGCTTTTTAACCCTAACTACACGTAAAAGAGAGCCAAAAAGTCAAAAAGTCATATTTGTCGTTAGTTGTATACAGCAGGAGGTTAGTCTGCCAGAACATGGCAACATTGTTATTCACTGTAGATAAGCAGTTCCAGTGCAGTACGACTGCTAACGTGCAGCACACAGTAGTGATACACGACCGCACGCCGGTACGATGCTCATCCCGATCGAAACGGGCAGGGGTGGGGATTGAACCTAGGATCCCTGGGTTCTGCAGCGCGAGATTTCGCTCCACGTGCTCCGAGCTGGTAAGCGCTAGAGTTCCTGTATAGACCTTTTCTGTTTCCTGTCGTTCTCAGTCACGTGGGTTCCATATCTGGTATGCGGGGCGAAAAAATAATAAAACGTTTGAACCTGGAATATGCGAGAAAATATAGCTGAGGCAAATCAGGAATGTGTGACAATCACGCATTTTTCGTAAACACCTTCTAGCTTCGGGGAGAGATCAAAAAGATGTTTTACCGCATACCAGAAGTGACGATATTCAAGATGGCTGCGCGCTTGTGGAAAAGGTGTATTAGCGGCGAGATGTTTTGGTGGCGCCCTCCTGTGGTTCCCCCTTGTGACGTCATTACCTTGCAAACAGCAAGTTCGATGGTGTTTGTTATTAGCATGGTGGAAGCTTGAAATCATTGCGCTCTCAAAAGAACACTGTCAACACCGTCAACATTAAAGTTCTTTCATTCCTTTTATTTCCGTTGATGATATATCCCCTTTCCGACGTCATAGTCAGCGTTCGGCCAATCGTGGAAGGCCGACCACAGCGACGCTTTCGGTCGCGCACGGGGCTAATAGGCTCCCTACGGGAGCCAGAGTTGCGCGTTCATCCCCGTAGCGCCGTCTTCCCTGCATGGCATGTTGATCCAGCTCCTCACGTGACTGAATTCGGCGAATAGCAGCGCCGCGCGTTCGAGGCGCGCGGCGCGCTCGAAAGCAGGGGAACGTTCGGCGGGGCGCGCGCAACGTCTACTTTCCTGCACGGCACTTGATCCGGCTCATCACGTAAACGCGCAACTCTGATGCGCACATATTTTGAGACCGAAAAACGAAATAAATAATTTACAAGTTGCGTATTTTGTTCCCTGTCCGTTTTGTTTTCATCTAAACCTGCAATGCATCCTTCCGCTCTCTTTAATCTTATTCTGGAAACTCTTGCAGCGACGTCTGAAACGAACAGCAAAGCGATTGAACGATACCGTGTTCGGTCGTTTCTCGAGAGGTTTCCCACGCGACAGAAAGAAAAAAAAAAGAAAGAAAAAAAGACAAAAGGATTTAAATAAAACTATACGGTGTTTTCCTTTTTTAACGGCGTGTTAGCAAAGCCAGAAACCAGTTACAACGCGAACTCCCACCACCCGCATGTTCCTCATCGCCGTACCCAAAGTGTGCAACGTATATTTATATAAATATATGTTGCACAGTTTTTCTTCTTCTTTCACATCACCCGAAAAACACTAATGGATTCGCAGAACCGCGCGAGAACAAGCATTTTCGGACTGACAACGTTCCATTTCTTTGGCGTTATCTGGGCAGTGGTTCTTTTTCCTTCGCCTCTTCCGGTTACAAAGCTAAGATCCCCGAAAGACCGACAACTCATAAAAAGAAAGGGGCAAAAATAAAATAAAAAAAAAAACAAGTAAGGACACACAGAACGAGAAGATGGCTGCGCCGAGCTCTTTTGGGAGCAACCTGTAATTTCCTCCGCGCGCTAGTGCCAACTCGAGTGGCAAATTACGGCCAAAGACAGGCCCCGACAAACACGTCGGCCGCCCCAGCGTACGCCTCCAACGGCACACGCTTCCTTCTCTCCCCGTTCAAGCGGCAGCAAGACACGCGGGACCTGCCAGTCTCGGTTGGGCCCCCGTCGGAATTCGAAGACGACTCGGCCGGTGGTTCAAGGCCTGCCGCGGCAGCGGGCGAAGCCCCTCTCCCTTTCTCGTTCGTGTACGCGAGGCATTGTGGTACGTCTCGACTCCCGCACAGAGAGATCCCACCTTCAGTCATTGCTTTGCGGCCAAGATCGAGAAAAAACAAAAAAAAAACAGCCGCGCGTGACGGGATAGGCACGGACGATCCTAAGCTACAAAGGAGCATCGCTGAACAGCGAAAAGCAAACGGACGAAAAGAGGGCACACAGGCAACCGTCGTCCCATGGCCTTGGATGCTTGCGGAACGCGTTTCTCACTTTCTCTTCCGCGCATCACGATCGTCTGGCACGTCGAACAACGTCGATTCTGTTGCAGCGCGCCCGGTTCCTCGGTTGCGCAAAGTGGAGACGCGCTCGGTACGGCGATTTGGCCGCGGGACGCTAGGCACCTCCTTCCCCGCCGCCGACGCTTTTAGTTCTGCACTCCGCGGGGAAGGAGCCAACGGGCGGACGAGCGAAGTGGAAAGGTCAGAAGCCGCGTTCCCACCCTCCGTTAAAACGTTCCCTAAGTGTGCCGATAACATTTCGAGGGCGAAATAAAAGCGCGGATACCCCCGACGACCCCGAAGAACAACAACGGAGGGGCAAAACGGCGATTTAGACGAGGAAGGAAAGAGGCGGAAAACGGTCTTATAAACAGGCCCGCCAGCAGGCTCCAGCCCCGCCGCGCTGGAGCTGGTTGGAGCCGTCAGAACCATTCGGATGCGGGGCCCCCGGCTCACAGAGAGTGCAAAAAGCGGAGGGTCTCGGAGCTCGTGCTTGTAAAGCTCGCCTGACTGCATCAACATACAGAGCCGGCGGGCGCAGGGACGCCGAGACGCCGCGGCACCCGCGTGTTTGTATCGCGAACCTGCCGAAGGTCGAGTCCAACCAGGTTCGACATTTTTCGAACTTCTAAGGCGAAGTTCGACGGAAAATCCACCGATGTTCGATTTGTGTGCGCCTGCGGGAAAATTGGAAACGAGCTGACGTCACCTGACCGAGGAAAAGAAACTTTGTTGGGTATATCATTTTATTGTTTCAGTTTCATAAATTAACTAAAGCTTTAAAATATCTTAGAATTCATATGGCGTGAGCATCGTTAGTCATTTTATAAAATATACTGTATATAAAAAAAATACTATTTATAAAGTATTCTGTTTACCGAAATTCTATATTTTTGCGAAGAAGACGTCGAACACTGTCCATAAGTCGAACTTTGCTAAAAAGTCGAAACTTGGCTGAACCAAGAACCTCGAGATTCGACGTCGAACCTCAGGTTCGACGAAAGTTCGCGAGACCCCTAGTGGAAACCGCGGAAGAAAGCAGCCGCGGAGGGGAAAGACGAGAGCAGCGCAATTTGAGCTGGGACCACAAACAAAGCCGAGGCTCCTGTTCTCCGAGGCCCAGCCCACGGCTGATCTCAGCGCGATGAAGTCGCGGTGACGCGCTTTCCAGCTTTCGGGGAAGCAGGACGGAGGAACGTTTTGTCAGGGAGAAAGATGAGATCCGAAGACTTCCGTTCGGTCGCCGTCAGTTCTCGGAGACAGAAAGGATCTCCGAGAATAGCCCCCGCGAATTCGAATGGGTCCAAGAGGGTTCCCACGCCCTGAACCCTGCGTTGGCGGACTCGCATCCTGCTGATCGCGGATAAGGCGACACCTGACACCCGGTGGTCGGTCGCCAGTGAAAAGTCCCCCACTTCGCGGAGAGCCTAGCTGCCCCGGGATTAGAGGAAACTCGGAGTCACCCTGACGAGACATTCTGGAAGTCGCCTCGGTGAATCCGCCCAGGCAAGACGCTGACCTACGGACCCCTAGTTGGCAGGTTTGAATACCGGCCGAGGTACTTGCAATCTGACGGAGCCCTATTGCAGTGAAGAAGGCGCCGAGCAACCGACATTTCAATGGCACGGCAAAAATTCCCCAGGTGATCGAAATTAATGATCGGTCCTCCGCTGGGGCGTGCCAGATGCCCATCGCTGTGTTGGCACGTAAAACCCACAAATTAGTTTCTTTTAAACATTCTAGAGTTGGAATGATGCTGGGAAAGAAACGGCGTATCACGACGGAGAAGTTGCTCCAAGAACGTCTACTCCGTTTTCGTCTATACACATCTTCATTTCAGAAAAAAATATAGTAAGAAAACACAAAGCTCGGCTTCTCACGGAACGTTATTACTTTTCTCCGTTCTATGGTGAGTTAAGATACTTGTACGTGTAGTTCAGATTAGTTATTCGTTATTTGATCAAAACGTAGACATTTCATACCCCAAAAAGCATCGTCTATATTTCTGAGAACCAAATCTTCTAAGAACTACTTCGCACAAAACTTTTCGTTGTTGCTGTTGTTTTTCAAAAAAGAAAAAAGAGAGTTGGGGAGGGGAGAGGGGGATAGAGAGATATGTCACGGCGAAAGGGAAATGGACCCACAGGAGCATCAGTGATCAATATTAGTTAGCAACATCCTACTCAGCTAAAAAACCCTTGCCTTTTAAAGAAAAAAAAAGTGTTGCCAACAACTTACGTTTGAGTGGGCCCCTTGAAAGGAACCGAGCCCAGAGAAGAACGTATACATTCGCTCCGCTTACGTCTTCCAACTTGCTTCTTTCTCGTTACGTAATTAAAAACTCAAAGTCTCGCACCGAGTGCGAGGCTTTGAGTCGTTGACTCTTCGGACTCAAAAGAACATCCGACTGCTCCAGCACTTCCGTCCGGTTTCTCTCGTTATAGCTCAAGTTCGTTATATCGCTGCCTCTAGAGCAAATAAAAAAAAAAAAAGAAACGCGACATAGCGCGAACGGCGCGCAAAAGGTATCTCTAGCAAAACACGGTATCCTGTGCAGAAGAGGAGAGTCTCAAGCCGTGGTCCCACTCTTATTACATCTTGCTAAAGACAGTCTGGAGACACTGCCTTTGTTTCTTCCTTGTATACAACGGTCGCATCGGTCATGCAAAAACTGTCTGCACACATGTTCTAAACGACGCATGAAGCAAACATGCTATCGAGATGCTTGAGGAGTGTCCGCAGAGAATTCTGGCATCGTGTCTGCGGAGAAACACCGCGTCTTCTGTAAGACCTGTGACCAGTGAGACTGCCGCCCCCACCGCGCCGTTTACTTCTAGCGTGCAGGTACGCACCGCACATTAACCGAGCGCCTCGAGATGGTGCATACACGAGGCTCGTATCCGCAACTGCCGCGGCGCCGCGGTCCAGGGTACACCGGAGCATGCAGCAGGTGCATGCTGACGCGCCCTTCGTCGGAGTAGATGCGCCGTTCTTCGGGTCCTCGGACAAAGGCATCGCAGCAGAAGACGCGGGACCAGACGCACGTCGCCCCCGCGCTGCCGGACCATTACCGCGTAATCCATTAGCGACGGCCCGGTGTGCCGCAAGCACGGCGCACGCGTGCACGCCCGCACGGCGCACCGCGCAAGGTCGGCGAATCGCATTAACGCATCGCGCCGCGCCAGCGAAAGTCCCCGCGACAAGACTCTACTCGGGAGTCCCGCTGCTGCTCGCATCTCCCGGGGAAGCGGGCCAAGCGAGATGGAATGAAAGCGCAACAACGCCAGCGATCGAAGGTTTTGCGCCGAGACGAGACCACTCGCCGAAGCGAGAGAGTTTTTTGTAGCGTGAGCTACACTGGCCGAGGTTGAGCAGTTTCGCGTGGCTCCCAAAGAGCAGTGCTACGCATGCGCGAGGAGCAGTGACGTCATACAGCGCACAGCTGGCGCGCCGGAGCCGCCGCCGCCGCGCGCGCCTCGCCGGTCTGCGCATTCCAGAGGAGTGACGTCATAGCCGCGGCAGAGGCACTGGCGCCGCCGCGTGCCCAGCTGTGCGCCTCCGTTGCGCAGTAGCCAAGTCTGACGCTGCACGGGAGCCAGAGCCGTTTATACTGAGAGAGTTTGGCCTTCTTAAGGAGATTTTGACAGCCTGACAACCACAGCAGCGTAGTCTGACAACCGGGGGATGACTACTTCCGTCCGCCATATTGTGGCTCTGACTCATAGGAACTCTACGCGATTTCTCAGGAATGAACAAGACAAAGAAGTAACGCCATATTGTGTTACCGCGAAATCCGCTTGTTCTAGCGGCCAACAAGCTCCGCCCATTGGCCAAACTCTCTCAGTATAAACGGCTCTGACGGGAGCCGCTTGATAGCGCCTCTCATTTTGTGCGCATAAGCTCACGCTACGTATATCCTGGCATTGCCGAGCTAAGCCACAGCGCAATTTTTTTACTGGGTGCGCGGATGCTCGGCGACTTCTGCCCAGAGAACCGAGTGGACCGAGTGACGCGAACATGATAAGTGCGGAGTCCCGAAATGATGCTCTGTGCCGCAGGGACTCGTAAGAGGAGGAATGCAGAGGGGAGAAAAGGAGAGCTTGAACGAAAGGAGGTCCGCTTTGATGCTAAACGTTACTGAAGGATACGTATAGTGTCTGTGTTGCCAGGTCAGACGTATCGTTCGACGCAAACGAAATATGAACAAAAATAACGCTCGGAATGTATTGACCATTACGTCCTCAATAAAAGCCGCGTTGGAAAGATGTAATTTTTCACGTGTCGTGGGCAGTACTGTTCTTTTCCTTTTTATTGTGAGTATTTTATTATTACGTCCAACGCAAATTGTTAATTGCACTGATCGCTCCTTCCAGTCAGGGTGTATGAAATAGCCGAGGCTATAAGCCAAAGAGCCGTTATACATTACATCGATTCTCAGAAAGCATTCCAAACAAGTATAGAATGCTCTTTCAAGGAATACGTACCACCTCCCGTGAGGAACACGGTATTCTTAGAACACAGATCAGATCCTGTAGCAGCACGCGCGAGGCAGAGGAACGTCTGCACCGTTCAGCCTTACAAATCGAGCGAGGATACCCCAACCTCATCAGCGATAATAGCGCCATAACTCAGCGCGTAGTGCACGCCAGATCCAGTTCCATGCGCGTTGTGTGCTTGTGTCTGCGTACAAGGATGGCCTCTACCCCCGTGAGCAAGGGCAGGTCCACTCGCCGCGCTCAGGCTCTGGCCATCGTCCCGTGCCTATACTCAGTTTAACCGTACGATGGACCGCAACGGACGCTACCGTCCAATGAAGCACTAGGAACGTTTCGCGTGCATAGGCGGCTGGCCGCGCCCCTCCCGAATGCCACGTGACATTCACACTGCATTAGACTGGCTTCGAGGAGCCGCAGCGTCCGTTTCGGTCCATCGTATACGGTGAAACGGAGCAGAGCCATGGCTAGCCCCGAGTACGGCGGGCCGCGGCCCCGGCGGGGGTAAACCAACACGCGTGGGGAATCCAATTTGCGAGAAAAGGGGGATTGAATTGCGCCCACCGACCCGGTCTTAGGAGGAAGCGGGCTTCGATTCCTAAGAGATTGGATCGAAGAAGCCGTGTCCTCCTCGCCCCCTCAAGGCGCGGCGCTGCTGGGGGCCATTGCTCTCCTGCCGCGAGCGAAATATCGATAGTCAATCACGCGTCCCTTCATGGGCCCTTGTTGGCAAATCGCTTCCCACGACGGTCGCGTCCGCTCTCTAATCGGCATGGCGCGATAGGGGCCCAATCGACGGGGCAAAAGGTGCTCTCGAAAGTTCGGTCGTAACTTGTAATTTACGGGAAATACGTACGACGCATTCTTGCGTGTTGTTCATTGGGGTAAGGACGTGAGTTTGAGGACGCGGTTGGTAGCGCGGCGGAAGGAATAAATCAGTTCCGAAAAGCTAACCAAAACATATCTATATAATATATAGTTTTAAGGGCGTGCCTAAATTGGTTTCAGGCTTAAACATATCCCAGAACATGGATTTTCAAAGTGGGATCCTAGAAACCCTTTCTTAGTGTGTCTTCGCGGGTTTCCCGAGCCCCTGAATTTCCTCAACCTTCCTTGTGCCCCAAGTGGCGAGTTCTATCATGGTTTCAGCACTATTGTAGAATATCTTAATCGTCCATTAATGCGTGACTATGTGCCAGGCAGTCTCCAGCAAGTGCATTATTGTATGCAGTGTACGTCCAGTGTGTGTGTACTGCTTTGTTGCATCCCCGCTGATACCGGGAGGGTTTTTTCGGCTATCAATAGAGAGAGAGACACAGAGACGCGTTCCCCGATATTAGAACGTTCGAGAACCCCCGTTCTAGAACAAGGGCCCTATTTAAAGGCTCGGAGAGATAACTGCATCCGAGGGCGGGAACGGACCGATGAGGTTAGCTCACTACGTGCAATGGGGAGCAGACCACCTGCCGTCATGCGAGTTCTAACCTCGACGAAAGGCTGTTCATAAGCTAGCGTATAGCGCCGAGTGGGAGCAACGGAACAAGCTGTGTACAGCGTTCTGCAGCACACGCATTAGAAAAGTTCGTCAATCGGTCCCTCCAGGTTTTCGGCAGAGGAACTGACTTTCACCGCATCGCAACAAATTTCGGGATTTACGTAGTATAACTGCTCAATTACTGAAACCACGCTTGTCGCAATCTCTAAACGCACACAAGCCTGTGGAGGAGCTGCTCTACGGATGCAATGCATACAACAGTCAATATCATAACGCTCCTCTCAATTCCTAAGTCACCCGTGCTATTCGCATATGCTTTAACGGTTACTTGTTCCTTGGTATATTTAAGTATCTCAGAGCTGTTAAAGATTAACTTGGTTCCAAAGCTAACTGTCCGGAATCTGGAGGCACAAGCCTGTGGAGGAGCTGCTCTACGGATTCAATGCATACAACAGTCAATATCATAACGCTCCTCTCAACCTAAGTCACCCGTGCTATTCGCATATGCTTTAACGGTTACTTGTTCCTTGGTATATTTAAGTATCTCAGAGCTGGTAAAGATTATCTTGGTTCCAAAGCTAACTGTCCGGAATCTGGAGGACGCTTCACTGCGTTTTTCAAGTTCATTGACCGCGTGGGGCTACCAGAGCTGCAGTCCCAAGGGCAGAGACCTCTGGCTACAGATACAATCACATAACCTCACATTAGAGACCAACCCAACAGCACCCACACGCATAGGCAACAGTGTTCAAAGAGACACAACACCAGATGTCAAACAGACACAACGCCCTCTCATCACGCATCAGCCGGCTCACGAGCACGGTCACTGAACACAGCCTAGGCAGTGATCATCTCATCATAAGCACAACACTATCCCCCAACCTGAGGCTTACTCGCACCCTCAGGCAAAGCACCCTAGTTGAATGGGAAAGCTTCAGAGCAGTCAGAGAGTCCAACGCCACAGAAAACAGAAGCAGACACGAACAGATCGACGATATCAATCAGTGGACTAATCAGCTGCTGAGGGATGTCAGAGGAGCCACCAAAGAGCTAGACCCGAGTATTCCATCGGAAACGGTAGACTCCCATCTACAACATCTATGGGAAGCCTACAGTAGCATTCTAAAAAGATGGAGGAAGAACAAACGCAACCGTAAACTGAAAACCAAACTGTCCCAGTTGGAGAGACAAATCACCTCACACGCGAGTTCACTGGTGCGAGACCAATGGGGACAGATCTGCGATCAAATGCGCGGTAACCTTGGGCTGAAAAAGACCTGGATCCTCTTACGACACCTCCTTGATCCGGATCAAGGCAAATCGGAACAAAAGAATCGCATGACTAAACTGGTACAAAATTTCCCAGGCTCGGATCAAGATTTGCTCGATCAAGCTACCGAAAAATACCTACCGACCGGGCCCCAAAGTGCACTCCCTCCCTACCCTGGGCAGCAACACACTAACATGGACCGAGAAATCGCGGAGGCGGAGGTGAGGTTGGCAATATCCAAACTCAAACCTAACTCGGCGCCAGGACCGGACGGAATAACCAACCGCACCCTCCGCAACCTTGATGACTCATCCATTACAGACATCACCGACTACATCAACACATGCTGGAGAGGGGAGGATTCCCGAGTCGTGGAAACACGCAGAAGTTATTCTAATCCCCAAGCCAGAGAAACCCCTCACCCTAGAACACCTAAGACCTATTTCTCTAACATCCTGCTTAGGTAAACTAATGGAACACATAATCCTAGATAAGCTGACCAACCACATGAATGACGCAGACCTATTCCCACACACCATGGTTGGCTTCAGGGCTGGGTTATCCACGCAGGACATATTATTACAGCTCCCTGAACAAATAATCAAATCCACAGGTAACCTCGACACGGCAGCTATCCTGGCCCTAGACCTCACAAAGGCATTCGACAATGTCAACCATGAATCCATCCTGGGGGGTCTGGGGTCAGTAAACCCCGGAGAGAGGACGTACAACTACATCAAAGCCTTCCTCTCCGGGAGAACTGCCGTAATCAACGTTGGCGACCTCACGTCAGACACTACCCAACTGGGCAGCAGGGGAACCCCGCAAGGGGCTGTGGTTTCGCCCATTCTCTTTAATCTGGCAGTCATCAACACCCTCAAAAGGCTAGGCCAAATACCCCAACTCAGAGACAGTCTATATGCGGACGACATCACCCTCTGGATCGGCAGAGGGAGTGACGCCCATATAGAATAAACACTACAACAAAGGGTTGAGATAGTAGCGGAGGAAGCAGAGAGAGCAGGTCTCGCTTGTTCTCCGGCGAAATCCGAACTAATACTACTTCGGCTCCCCAACACTAGGAAACAAAACAACGCTGACATCGAACTACACATCAATGGCAGGCCAATCCCAGTGGTCTCGGAGCTCAAAATCTTGGGACTGCAGATCCAGCCGAATAGACTCAATAACAAATTCCTTGAGCGAATAGAAAGTCAGATTAATCAAACAATAGGCCTACTGGAAAGGGTGACAAATAAACATAAAGGCCTCAACGAACAGGATCGCATACGCATCTTACAGGCATTCGTCCTAAGCCGGCTAACATACTCGACCACCTACGCCTCACGCCAGCCTTCACCAATAAGGTTAATACCTTGATCCGCAAGGCCTACAAAATAGCACTACGCCTACCGCCTAGCACTCCAACTGCCAAACTGGAAGGACTCGGTTTGCATAATCACCTGGACGAATTAATAGAAGCACATCGTGCTGCCCAACTGACTAGACTCTCCCGCACCACCACTGGTAGGCACATACTCGCCAGCCTAAACATTGGATGCCACAAGCTCCTCCAAGACAAATCCCCCATCAGGCCCAACATCCACAACAAACTTATAGCAAATCCGCTACCTCGAAACGTCCACCCCACCCACAACCTTGCTCGCAGGAAACAACGCGCTATTTCCCTGCAATGAACCTACGGGGATAACCCGGGTATCCTATATGTGGACGCGGCAGAATACAGGCACCATGGGGCTTTCACGGCGGCGGTGACTGACAACTTAAGGCCCGTTCACACACATGCGTCCGTAGCGACCGGAACGACTGGAACAACCGAAACGACCGTTGCAAGGGTCTCCAACCGTCAGTTGCCATAGCGACGGAGGGACGCTCGCACGTGTTGTTCACGACGCAAGGAGTTGAAGCGAGCCCAACTTTCCCCGCTGCGTTGGAAACAACCGCAACGACAGACCAATCACAGGTCGAGAACAACTGATCGCGCGCATTGCATGCCGGTAGCGGGCCGGCCGGCCGGCCGGCTCCTGCAAACATGGCGTCGGTGGTGATCGTCGACGTGGACGGCGTGGTGAAAGCTCATCGTTCCGCGTAAAAGCGCTACCCTTGACTGAATTTTCGTCGTGTGTCGCTATGATAACCCAGCACGTACTAGAAGGGAAGATCCACCTACTCGTGCGGCGATGTCGTGGCCGCACTCTCAAGACAGCAGAAACGCCCGTGCCGTCGTGTTTGTTTACTTCGACTACAGTGCTGCTTTCTAAGCATTTGTGTCCTCGAACATCGCCCAGATTTCTTATTCGGCGAATTTCATGCGTGTGCTCAAGTTCAAGGTATTACTGGTGCGTACCGTATAAAGGATGCAAATTTTCACGCGTTTTCATCACCGGAGAAAAGTGATTAGTGTTAGCAATCCTGAACGCTCGCAACGTCTAACTGGTCACAAAATCATATTTTTACGTTGCTATATCGCTGCTAAGATTACATCGTCTATTATAATCGTAGAAAAGGCGTGTGGCGAGATTTGTACTATTGGCAAAAGTCGTGTATTAGAGTCTTGATCGTCCAAGACGGCGTACTGCATCTTTTTATTTTCTTTTTCATCCACTGTACCCTGCAAGCCTATCATGAAAAAAAAATAATAAAAATTAAGGCTATAGAAAACTGTCTGTCTATATTCTGTTACGGCATTGAGTGGCAGTGCGCCCCCCTTTTAAGAGGCACCGCGTAGAAGCGGTTGCCGTGCTGACGACCCGCTGCGCTTGTTGCACTGGTTGCAGGTGTACGCGCGGCGCAGAGCGGTCGTTCCGGTCGCTCCGGTTGCAACGGACGCAGTCGCATGAAACCGACGTGTGTGAACGAGCCTTTACACTCCCCTATCGACGCCGTCAGCGTCCTGACCACTGACCCGGAGACGGCAGAAGAGGTAGCTATAGCCCTCGCCTTCAATGTGATCCCAACCCCCTCAGTGATCATCACGGATTCTAAAACCGCCCTCCGAAATTTCGCAGCTGGCCGCATTTCCAAGCCAGCGCTCAAAATTCTTCACAGAAACCCGCCTCAGACCCCCGTCAGACTGGTCTAGACACCCGCGCACACTGGTCTCGAGGGAAAAGAGGCCGCCCATGAACAAGCCCGAGGATACACTATCCGGGCAGGGCCTAGCCTCCATCCCTACCACGGGGCCAGATCCGCCAGGGACCGTCCATCCAGCTTCCATGAAATCACCACGCACTACCTCCTCTCCCGTCAGGTCTATCCGCCAGCCGGCAAGTGCCTTACCCTGGAGCAGGCCCATAGTTGGCGCCAACTCCAGACGAGCACTTTTCCTAACCCCGCTATCCTCACCCACATCTTCCCCTCAATGTACCCCACCTCGGAATGCACCCTATGTGGAGACAAAGCCACCCTGCCCCACATAATATGGGCTTGCTCACAAGACCCTTTTTCCTCAATCCCATCCCATGATGAGTGGGAGACCTCGCCCCGGAGCTCCGACCCTGAGGTGCAAAGCGCCTTGGTGGAACGTGCTAAGGAGGTCGCCGCCACAACGGCCACAACGAGGACCGCACTCTAAGGAATTCTCATATTCCGTCAATAAAAGTTTTTTCTCTCTCTCTCTCTCTTGCATTCTCTATAGACTGGGGAGTTTATCGGCCGCCGGTAGCTAGCCATGAGTTAACCAAAAGAATGAACACAACGTAAAAATAATTTAAAAAAAAGACAACGTCTCCCCAAAGTGTTATACGTGCACCTCTCATCAGGATAGGATCTGAACGAGTCCAAGAGACGCGCGACATTACCGCGCATGTCCTGCCTAGAACGAAACAAGATCACAACGTGACGCCGACATTTGCGGATCAACATGGACATCGCGAGAAACGCAAAGCGTGCATCAATGGGTCGATCAGAAATATAAATGCGTATCCATCACAAATCGAAGAGTACGGACATTACGCTGGAGGCAGCAGCAACTCTTTGGAGTTCCTGCCACTCCTTCGACGCCAGCCAGACACGCTCCCCAACAATCAGACGCGAATCATCGGCGGACATTCAAAGAGCGTATGCTGAGAGAAAGTCGTCTGCTTCTTGTGCAGGAGCGGCGGTGACGTCAGAACGACGCCGAGCTCTGATTGGCTGATTGAAAAAAAGAGCGGGTAGACCTCAAGGCATCGAACATTAAGGTCTGCCCACTATTTTTTTTTTTTTTTTCAATCAGCCAATAAGAGCTCGCAGTCTTCGTCACCGCCGCTCCTGCGCAAGAAGCAGACGACTTGCTCTCCGAATACTTCGCCCAGTCCGAGACGAATCCGAGCATCCCATATCTCAACGGCTTCGTCTAATCCAATTTCTGGCAAACTTTATAGCGTCCCGCTGAGCGGCCGTTTCCCCGGATCCCCGCAGGATGCGGCCGCCTCGGGAACGATCCCAGACCGCAAACAAATCTCCAAAGTCCCAGCCGCGGTGGCAGCGGCACATCGAGGGACGCGTCTTCACACAAATCGAGCGCGACACCGGGCACGCACGGTCGACGCTGGAGCTCCGGACACCGACAACACACAGAATCGACCTGCCGCCCCCACGCACGCACACTCAAAACAACGCCTCGAATTTAAATAAGAAGAGAAAGGAGAGGGGACCAGGCGCGCCATCGTCGGGGGGTTCAAGGAACCCTCTCTCGTCACGCGCGGCGGAAAACGCTGCGCGAATCTAACCGAGATTTAGGAGCCCTTTAAGATCGCTCGGGGCACGACGACCACCAGAGCCGCAAGGCGCGCCGGGCTGCGTGACATAGCGGCTCCCTCCCTGCATACGTGTCAGAAAAAAAAAAAAGGGGGGGGGGGGGGGCACTAGGCAAGCCATAGGAGTCGCAGGTCGAGACCCCCTAGACCCCGCACGTATGGATCCGTCGTCGACGTCGTCGGCGCAGGGAAGTCGAGGCGTGTATCGCTTTGTCGACAAGTCAGACGTATAGCTCTGCGTGGCGGGCGTGACCAGGCCGCGGTGTCGGCGCAATATCGTGTTCCTCCGCGGAGTCGACTTCAAGCCGGTTTAGCCCGTCCGGTGTTGTCTGTTCGTTCTGTTTATTTCGGAAAGGGGAAGGTTAGGTTGAGCGCACCCGGAACACCGACGACCTGGCGATCCCGCGCCTGCGAGCGCGTCGGCGAAACGAGAAACACGCCTGGCCCCCACATCCAGCTCCCTTACTAATCATACACGGTTACTGAAAAACCAAACAGAATGTGCCAACGACCCGGTAATTTTAAAACATAAAATGTTCAACGCCCAGCTCGGCCTTCGCCGTCAGAAAACCGTTCGAAAAAAGCCCTTCGAAAACTGCGGCTGCCGCAGAATTGGCCAGCTTTAAAGTTGATTTTGCGTCTCGGTCCCGCTGCGTCGTGACGTTTTGTCAAGGCCACGTTTCCGCGTCGCAGGTCAAAGCACCTCTCGCTCCAGATGCGTCGTCCGCAGCGCCAGGAATACCGTACTCGCGTCCTAGCTCGGCATGGCTGTTAGTTTTTAATGGTTGCGACGAATTTAATGAAAGCATCTTACGCTTTCGGCCTGTTCGGTGTCCAAGAATAAATAGGCTGTGAATTTTTTATTCCCTCCTTGCCCCGGTGGTCAAAGGAGGAAGAAACCTTTGCCTGTCGAGAAGATGCATCATCAAATGCATCATCAACGTTCGCGCGAACACGTTCTACTAGACGTTCTACATACTATCACCGCTACGTGAGTGACCAAGCGCGTTCGTCTATGTTTCAGTTTCTTTTTATCCTTCTATTGTATTTTGTCCCTGGTAGCCAACTGGCTATGGGCCCATATGTTTTTTCACCCATTTGTTTTGATCCTATTTGTGAATAAAACTGATTTGATTTTTAATGTGGTTGGTTGGGCAAAAGGCAGTGATTGCATGCGTGAGGAGTGACATAAACAAAGAAGTGTGAATGGGGTCTGTGTCATAATATCAATTAAATCGTCCAAAATAAAAAAGACAAGAGAACCAAACAAAAATTAGCACGAGTTACGCGGTTATCCATGCATGCACACACCGCTGCGAGGTCCCGTTTGCCCTCCCATGGCGTCTCGCCCTAGGGAACGACACTACGCAAAAAATATTGTAAATAAATTAATTACTCTGCAGTCTAAAAAAAAAAAAAAGCATGTAGGCAGCGGAAGTTCGGAAGAACAGCTCGAAAATGAACCTTATAGCCTTCGAATAGCAGCTGACGCTTCCCCGATTCTTAGCGAAGCTACGGTGTCTGGGACCCGACGTCGAATGGTGTGTCTGTAGCGTCCTATACCACTCATGTATCGAAAGTGGTCCTAAAGTGGCAACAAATTACGTAAAAAAAACAGCCTGTCCGGATGGAACTTTCCGGCCAAAAAAAGACAAGCAAACGCAAGTGTCGCTGCGTCTTCGTAGTGCCCCAACACTAGAACGACACTGCGGAACTTCCCGTGGATTGTCAAGCTGAAGGGCGACCAATTCAGCAGAACAGGCGCGTGTCGTATACAGCTCTGCTGCAGCGCCACCGCCAAGATCGCGGCAGACAATAGCAAGGCACTTGTATGACGTCACCAGGCGGCAACCGAGCTAGGGACTCCATTGGAAGTCGAGGTAAACAGACCAGTCGCAGACACGTTCCAGGCGGCAGCGAAACGTCGTCGGTCTCTGGGGCGCTTCACACGTTCGATTTCTGGGAGTCCGTAGATTAGCAAAGGGCACAGAAAATATCGAGACTGTTGATTTATAGATGAAGAAAGTATCCGATTTAGAATCACAGTTACAACATATAAGTTATAGACAAGTCAAAATCGCTAATCTGATGTTCGACAGGGAAATTTCGAAGTAGTGTCGAATTAACGGCCTTAGTACCTAGCTTTAACGCACACTGTCCTCTACGCGGCCGTCGTCACCTTGAATGGCTGACCTTCCCTTATGGGCGAAAACATTGTTTTGCTCATGTGACTCACAACAAAGTGTTCGCGTTTAAAGCGTAATGTTCCCTCGCTCTTGTTTTGAATCCTCATTTTCTTGTTACTTTCCCAGACTGAAATGTTTCATTATATCTTCGCCGCCCATGCGGACCATTCCTTATACCCAGGAGTAAACGCCAAAACTCTATATTGTAACTACTTTTCGCGCTCCGATAATTGCAGACACAATTTACTGACATCGCAGCGCATCCGACCAAACTAGCGTAGTACCGTAAATTCCCGAGAGATAGCCCACCTAAAATCGAGAGAAATTGGGGTGAAAATATGGAGCGGGCTAACTTTCGGTGTACAACCAAAAAAGTTTAAAAACCGTTTTTTTTTTTTTATTATGTGTCTTTGACAAACATTCTATCACGGCGAGGGGCAATGAATCAATGATGACTGTACATCCCAGTCAGAAATGTTCGTTTATATCCCGCCATGGCTAACTAGACGCATTTAAGCCAAGGTCATCATTGATCCGAACGCTACGATTACTAGGAGTGGGCTATCTTTCGGCGTTTAAAAGAAAATAGCAACGCAAGCCAAAAGTAAGGGCGGGTACCCTTTCGGGGGATGGGAGTCTCTCGGGATTTTACGGTAATACAATTTTTTATATGCAGTGCGAAAGTCGATCTAGCATCCCTGCACGCTGCGGGCCGCCTTCTGTACCTCCACAAAGGCTACGTTTACATGGATGCGACAGCAGCGATGTAAAGGATGCGACTGCAGGATGCGACTGCAGCGCATCGGATCCAGTTAACGAATCGAATCGGTCCATGTAAACAACTCGGATCGGATCGGATCCGATCCGATCCAATCCGCTGAGACGGGGTAGTTTGAGATGGTCAATCCGAATCGAGACTCCCCATGTATACGCTAGCGGATCGAATCGAGAGCTCGAGCGAGGGATTAGGGGAGCTTTGCTTTGCCTGCCGCTAGGCAAACCGGACACCTCGGAAACAATCTGAAGGTCACGAGGTTTGCGTTGTGATCCTTCGACACGAGGTGCCACTACTGGTCGATCCGAATCCATGTAAACGTACTGGTTGAAGTGGATCCGATTCGCTAACTGGATCCGATGCGCTGCTGTCGCATCCATGTAAACGTAGCCCATGTAAACGTAGCCAAAGAAAGAGCACACGACAACGCGGTTCACACGACAACCGGAGGGCAATCGCGGGCTGGTCCGCCTTTTATGACTGCCCTGAATCTCTCCCCGAGGGCAGGCTACACACTCCGCTTCACGTTACGATGGACCGCGGAGAACGCTGCGAGTCATCAGTGCCAATCCTATGCCGGGTAGGTTTCACGTGACCGTTGAAAGAAGCGCGTGAGGCGCGTAGGTAGTATACACGTAATACGTTCACAAGGCTGGAGTGGCTGGGATTGCTCGTAGCGTCCGCCGTTGTCCATCGTAAGGTGAAACGGCGTATGTAGTCCTTTGGGGGCCCCCTCTTTTCCGGCCCCATCCCCGCAGGGGCCCGGCAAGCAAGCAACGCCGTGGGGCCGTCACTGCCCGCCCCAGTCTTTTAGAAATAAAGGGAGAGAATAGGGGGGCTTCTCGCGGGGGACAACGTTGCCCCCGTCGGCTCGGTCTGACGATCGTCGCCGCGAGAAGAGGCACCGAAAATTGCAAGCTCCCTCGCTCCACGACCACTTTGCTCGAGCCCGTGGGCCGTAAAGTCCTCTCGCGCAGACGACGTGCCGACGTCGTCCCACTCGTTAACGCGGGGAACGCCCCTTCCCCTGTGATCGCCACACAAGTCGTAACCGCTTACGAAACCTCCCGACGGCACTGTCGGCTCGATAAGGGACGACGCTCCGCTGAAACGGCTGAAACGAGCTGCCCTTCGGTAATAGGCGCAATAGTTAGGATTGATAACGAAGGTTCGTGGAAGCGGCCGAAGGGGGTACGCGAAGAAGCCGTATATAGGGACATAAGAGAGGATCGGTGGGCAAAAGAAGAGACCCCCAAAGTATACGGCGATCACACGATGCAATCTCCACCACGACGTTTTCCACTTTAAAAAAATAATGTTGTTGTTTTCCTTCGTCAACGATCAGAATTTTTATTACAGCACGATTGCACTCGGCTGAATTCATGCTCGAACATAGATAACTTATTACCAGGACGCTCCACATAGCACGAGACTTGCCGCTTTTGAACGAGAACAAACGATTGTATACCATCGGTGGACACTCAAAGCTGATTCTTACGTGTTACAGACGCGTCACGAGGGCTTCGTGTATGCGTATTTCCAAGCGCTGACGGCACATATACGCGGGGGGGAATGGCTCGTAGCAGTCCCACATTTGGCGAGCAAGTGAACAATATCTATCATTCGAAAGCCGCCGTCACGCCGCACGCACGTCGTACACAAGACAGTCTGTTGGCTGCAGGCACGATGACAGGATTATCTGCGGGCACTTCTCAAGCATCGTCGAAGCATGTTACCTCTACGCTTCAAAAATCTCTGCAAACAGTTCTTTTTTTTTTTTTACGTGATTTGTGTGGCAGATGAGTCACACGAGAAAGAAAGGCGCCTGGGACAATAGAGAGTTTTTGCAGATAGTTTTTTCGCCCCGACAACGGCACCCGATAACGATACGATGCATGCCCAAGGCCGCTGGAGGGAAGAGGAGGTATCGTTACTGGGGCAAAAAAACGATCTGCTAAAACTCTCTAATGTCTGCAGCCTCCCTTTCGTATGAGCTGTGGGGCCGCGGCTTGGAGCTTCACCGGGTGCGAATCGCCTTTAATCGGCGTCTTTAATCCGCGTCGGAACGGACACGATCGACTGCCGCACAGTACGGCCTCGTTACGTATGGTGCGTGTCGGCCGGGGTTCGCGAACCCGCAACCGCAGCCCCGGGCCGCGTATAGGGCGGGACCCGGTCGTCGCGACGCTCCCATTAGGCGCTAACGTTGTCGCGCCGTGATTCGAGCGCCACACGCGCGCTCAATCGGCGCGCCGTGGACCGTGAGCCCGACTCGGCCGCTCCGGGAAAACGACAAACACCGTCGCACTATCACTCCTTGTTTCTCGCGCGATTTAGCAAAAGGAACCCTCCCCCCCCCCCTCCCCCTCTTTTCCCTCTCTCGCGTTTTGTATCGTTTTTGTCGCCATCTTTTACGTTACTACCCTCGCGACTCGGCTTTGTTCGAGCTGGTCGCGCAGAGCCGAACGTCCGCGACGGCGACGCTGCAATGGAACGGCGGTCACGTCGCGGGGTTCGCGGAAGCCACGCACGGAGTTCGTTGTCCCACGGAGTCCTTTCCCTCGGGAAGCGACGTGTCCCGGGAAGGCGAAGAAATGTCACACAGGGCGGCTAAGCTAGTGAGTCTTACGTGACACCGAGGATTTATTTGTATAGACGCCGGGTCACGCGTGGACGAGGTGGTATGTTTTTAATCCGTTTATTTACTTTTCGATGCCCGAAAATGAATAGGAAGGGGGTCGGATGTGATGGGACACGGTGCACGAGATTCAAGACAGGTAAAGCGTTGGCAATAGGCTCGGGAGATCGTTACGCCCGTTGATGTACGATAAGGTTAGTCAATTTTGCAAACCGCGTCGATCTGCATAAGATACACCAAATAACGCGCAATGTGTCTTGTGGAGATTCAGTTGGGGCTGCGTTTGGTGACGTCGAAATATGATACCTCACTCTCTCTCTCGAGAGAGAGACAACAGCAACGCGGAAACAAATAGGTTGGGGATTCGGCATGTTCCATTCGCTACTAGTTACGACATCTCTATTATTTACAGCTTATAACAATTAGGGAAATCATAAAAACATTTCAGACGGTATGCGGTATGCCATCTACGTGTTCCGTTTCATACTGATTTCTGGCGCGTGTGAAACGGGTGCTAAAATAACGGCAACAAATGTCAATACCGCGGACAATTCCTCCCTCCTTTTTGGTCGGTCATACAAGTGACCCACGAACCATGCACGATCATGTACTCGTATAATATGTACACGACGTGAAAGAAAGTGTATAAAATAAGACGAGTCAGACATACATCTTTATATAACTTATACCACTCTTGGTGGTCTTACTATATTCCACTAAACAAGATTAAATTCGACGGAGCAGCGAGGTTATGGCCCCAGTCTACCCTTCATCGAGCAGGCGTGCGCAGAGTCCTCATTTCCCCAACTACAGTCCCCAGTCATTCGTTTCCCTCCCCCTCCGATACCGGTCTGCTGAATCATTCGACAGACCCTGACGCCATCGGAAACATCACGTAGCGCACGGCTCCAACGAGCGCCTCCATGCGCGCACACGCACGAGGCCCAAAACCAGACGCGTATAAGACACGTATCTCCCCAATAGCATGCCCGCGGGGCGGTTTCAAATTTCCCGTCGGAGCAGCTGAATGCGCACCTTTAAAAGCATATACAGTAAGAGGAAGCCGACTGGGCGGGGGTCCCGTAAAACAAAGGGGACCGCCCTGTCCGCGGGCCCCAAACCGCGCAGGGGGGCTTCGGTCGGCCATATGCCGCGCGGTCGCCCACCGCTGTCGGGGGAGCGCCGGGGTCCCGCTCCGCCCCATGAATCACTCATTTTCCCCAAACTCCCGGGAGAAGCAAAAAGCGGAAGGGAAACACCCGCGATGTGCACGCGCGCGCCTCCATGGGAAATAATAATAGCAATAATAACAGACTCGCTGTTAACGAAACTTGCTCTCGGTTTTAGAACTGTTCCCACAATCAGTGTACCTTGCGTAAACCCTTCATAAAGATAAGCAAAAAATATACATATTTTTTGGGAAGCAGAGCTCGCAATAAACGCCTTTGCACTTGCACAACAGTAGACAGATTTTACAAACGTAGAACTCGATCCCGAAATGGGACCGGCTGGCCGCATCCGCCCGCATGGTTCCGGTTCCCACGGCGATTCAAATCAGCAGCCCCTCGCGGGCCCCTCGGAAGGCTTCGTCGCATACAAACACACCGCACGAACAACCCACGACCCGGTTTTCCAAAAACCCGGTGCTCGCTAATCTCCGATCACGAAACTCACAGGGGCCGACGTTTTTCCCAGAACAAAGTTCTCTTCTTCCGACTGCCCCCTTCGTTTATACGTGTGCTTTCCGTGGCGCTTACTTCCGAGGAGCCAAGAGGGTGGCGCATAGCAGCGGCGTCGGCAGAACGAGTTTCGAGTTTCGAGCCACGGTCTATAGTGAATGAAAAGGTGAGAACGGCGGGAAAGATCTCCAGTTGTCCTGCCTCCAACGCGAGCTTCATATACCCTCGACAACGTTTCCGCGTTTCGAGCACTTCGATAGCGCGAGGGCAGCCAAAGCACGGCGGAAAGCATGGAGCACGTGCTGGAGGTCGGGCGTTCGAAAGACACGCCTGCCTTTCTCATTCTGTCAGGGACTATAACTGTCATCAAGCCTTCCTGCCATAAACTGGCACTTGAGCACGTTGTAGCTGCAGCGGTACCGCGGTGGGATGCCAGCTCGCTGCTTTTGTACACCCCAGACATTTGCATTGCATGTACCTGCATATATTTAGTATCTTAGCGTCTGTAATATGTCTACATCTCGGAGCACGTGGAGCGAAAGCTCGCGCTGCAGAACCCAGGATACTGGGTTCAATCCCCGCCCCTGCCCGTTCCGATCTGGGTGAGCATCGTACCGAAGTGCGGTCGTGTATCACTACTGCGTGACGCACGTTAAAGACCCCAGGCTAGCGGTTCTACCGCACTGGCTAAATTGCTCATCTACAGCTGGGAGACTCGTCGCCCTTGGAGGCAGACCAAGTTCTAGGCTGTATAAACATACACACAACCCAATTTTTTTTTTTTTTTTTTTTGTCTACATCCAATCCTGTTTGGGTGTAATTATGGCCCGCCCCGAGGTATATCGCAAATAAGTAACATTAAAAAAAGAACAGCCCATCTCGGTTTACATCAACGACAAAAGAGTGCCGGGCGCTCTCGCACTCTGGCCTACAGAAGACAAAGCAGCGCGCGCTTTGGCCCCGATGCGGGCGCCTGTTCTCCGTTCACCCCAAAGCGAACAAACCGTGCAGGACCGACCAACCGTCTCCCCTTCGCCACCCTTCGCCACCCTTCGCCACCTGACCCCGCTCTCTGCGCGTGTCTACGGGCGCGAGCGTGATCACGTGGCAAAATAAAGACGCACGAACAGTCTGACGAGCACGCAGCATCCACCGCACTGTCATCTTAGGTGCGAACGGAGTCTACCTAAGGGCCTCCCAATCGCGGACACAGGGGCCCCTATCGAACGGCCCTCGATCGATGGAGGGCCCTCGGCGGGCTGCTGCGGGCAGGGAGTCGGAGCTCCCACACGTGCTCCCTATACCGGCGCCGCTTCATTATGAATCGGCCGGCATCGACCACGGATGCGGGTACGAGCCGCGGGCGTGTCGCCGCACACAGAACGTGACGCACAGCCCCGGCGAAACAAGGCTGCACACGCACGAGCATCCACGTGTGATGACCCAAGGCTCGCAAGTGACGGAGGGACGGGGCATCGACACAGTGACCCAGCGGTCGCGAAGGCCATTTCGGGAGTGGGAAGGTGATCCCACTGATCTCTTTTGTAGTAGGCTGGATCGCGGCCTCGGCAGCTGGCGCCGAGTGTCGCCACCAGCGGCCATTGACTGACACCACCAAATGCATGGGACTCTATGGGAAAAACGAGAAAACGTGCCGTTTCTTCTGTCGGCACTGAAACGTTTTGGCTGCTTTTCGGGAAGCCTGTCAAATAGCATGTGCACAAACATTAAAACTGACAGCCCTCACAGTTCTTATAAATGAATGTTTTTGGTCGAGAGTGACTCCGCTGGGCGAGAAATGTAGTGCGGCTCAATGAGACGAGGGTTACCTAGGGTTAGCGCGGAGTGGGTGGCGGTTTCGACAAGTTGGGTTTAGCAGACGACAAGCTTGAGGGCTTTGCTACGCGAAATTCGCTCACCCCCGGAAAGCCGCTGTCAACATGGAACTTTTTCGACATTCATCAACTTCTGGGCTTCCCCGAGAACGGTCTTATTGACGGCAAGTTCCTTTATTTACTTCACTACGAGAGCGAGTTTGCCAGCTCAGCCGTGGGTGCTCCGGCACGTTTGATTTTATAAATTAGCATTCGAACGCTTGACAAATACCGATTCGACCCCCAAACACCCGATATAATGATCGCATCACATCATAATATACTCGCCCTCAAGCACAGCATACAGCTTCTATATTCCTACATTTGTGTAGTTTCTCCCATAGACTTGCGTGTATGGCCTGGTGTCAAGTAATGGCCGCCGGTGGTGCCACCGACGGGCTCGTAAACCGGGATCCAGCCTACTACAGATAAGTGGGTGGTCCATCGCGAGTCGGTCGCGTATATAGAGGCTCTACATAAGCTACGTACGCTTCGTAGAAGCGACAACCTCATGCCATCTTTTGCCTAAAATCGTTGTTGACAGTTATCGGAAGCTTCATCGTGGGATCGCAGGAAAGGACCACAGAAATGTTAAAAGGCAGTCCGTGACAAAGCGGAACGATATCGCCTGAGCTTCCTGAAACCGTGTCTTGACCTCAGCAAGTTGCACGAGCCCAGCATGCAGTCAAGTGGCGGAGCGCATGAGGAAATCGGGGAATGGAGTGTCGATGCTCTATCTACGCGTAGCTTCCAGGTGGCACTTTAGCCCAGGAGTCGGTTCCTGTCTGGGTACCCTGAAAGCCCGAAGAAGGCAAGGTATAATTGACTGACCCTGTCATATTTTCGCAGTTCATTATACGATGTTGTGCACTGTTAGCAAGTCCCGTGTATTTAGTGAATATTGGGGGTGAAAAACACGGTATTTACACAAATTACCATAAATTTACACGTTGAGTAACGGATAACTCGTTCACAAATCATGCGAGGTTGTAAAAAACGTGTTTTGGTTCGGTCATACACCCACAACCGTGTAGCCGACCTCGAAAACACGCATCACTCCCGGCGACGACCGCAGCATTGCCGGCTATCGAAGCACCGGAATGCTTGGGGACACACTTAGAAAGGACCGTTGAGACAAATGCCGCGGAAAGAAACATGTCACGGAGACAGATATGCACCAAAAGCAATTGCGCCATGTCGCAGGACGTTGGCGAAACCCGCGCTTACCGTGCTCGCTGCCATTTTCTGGTCGATGGCAATGCGGCTTCCCTCATGTCGCCCATGTTTGTATTTAGTTTAGGGGTCTTGATAATAGGTTCTTACACACCACAAATAAAGTTATGGGTCTAATTATTCGTTTTAAACAGTTAATGTGGATATAAAAAGCGTGTCCTCGATCTGAACACGTGACATCGCAGTTGGTTTCGTTTGGGCTTCAACCTTCAACTGCAAGCGATCTGGCCACGGCGCAAGCGCAACGCCGATGTACGCTGGAAGCTAGAGCCGGTTTGCTTTCTTTGTTTTTGTTTGACCGGAGAAAATCTGGCATCGACGCATGGCGCCGCTATTGTTTTGGTTTGACGGGACGCGAGAAGCTTCGCATAGAGCTTCGCAGTTTGCGAGCACATAGCGAAGACGTGACCGGAGAAGTGTCCCTGTGATGTTCCCGGAAGACGGAAAGTATCATTCGTAATCGTCGTGTGTGCTTTGAAAGCGAAGGGAGTCACAGGGTCCACGAGGGCGCAACCACAAGCCAAGGTTCACGACAGCGCTGCGTTGACTTCGGCGATCTCGCTCTGTTTGGGGCAACACGGTGATGCGAGAAAGAGCCGAAACGTTCGTGGTGTGTGGTGCGGTGCTTGGAGGTAGAAACCCACACTAACACGGACCTCAAATTGGTTGTTGTGGAGTAGAGGTTCAAAGGGGTCAGTCCCGTCGTCGTCAGCTGATCCGGTCCAGCTGGTCCGGGAGGACGCAGCGAGCGTTTTTAAAAGAAAATCTTCCTTCGTTTCGTTTCAAAATGTGGAAGATTCCCGACGCATACCGTGAGTAAAAAGCTCCGAGCGTTTTCCACAAAATTATGTCGTTTTAATTGAACAATGGGCTTCGGATTGTTGCCCTAAATCTGCCGTTTTTATGCTTCATGTTGTTGGACTGCATTTGCACAGCGACGTGTTTGCACAGCGACGCACACCGCTCAAGTAGATGATTCGTTCCTGCAAACGACCGGTTATGCAGAATTTCAGAGAAACTTGAGTCACCACCGATATTTTCTTGTAAATCTCGTGTGAGTTTGTTGCGCTCACAATGCGGTGTGAATGAATTAGGGCAAGATTTCCTACCTGCCCACAGATGCATGAACTGAGACCATTTTTTACGTAGTGAACATAGTGCTTTTTCTTTACTTTGGGAAGAGGCGTTGGTGCATTTATTATGGTACAATCTTTGAGAGTTGAGAAATTGGGAGAGCGACAAGCTTTCCCGACTTTGTCTCTTTTCTCTCTGGCACTGCCCCTAGTTTCAAGTTGCAGTTTCAGTAGACATACCTACTAGCAGGTACAAACTGCTCTAAAGCCGGTGAAAGACTGGGAAGTCAGGACGATGCGGACTCCGTGTTTTGCGCTTTTCGCAATTGACTGGGTAAATGCTTTTGCGAGGTATGCGGAATATGCAAACGATTTTGTTATGCCCGTCATTTGCGTCTCCAGCAAAACGAATAAGATGATCTACAAAGGCACAATCACAAGCCGAGATTTACGATAACAGTGCGTTCGCTTCGGTGGTCCGTGTAGTTGTATTATACCCTGCTCTCTGCAACACCGTGTCATGACGAAGAGCTGGAACGGTCACGGTTTGTGCTGGGCTACCGGTTGACAGAAACCCTCATCGCCCGCATCGGCACCGAGTGCGCTTGGGCTGTTGATGCTCAAGCCTTTCATCCGCGGCTTGTTGCCAGCTGATCCTGCTGCTCGACGGTGAGGAAGCGGCGAGAGTGACCTCTGAAGTAAATGTAAATCCTCGTTCATCCAGTTATCCGGTGTCAAAGTGTGGAAGATGTCCAACGTGTACTGAGGGCGGGAACTACGAGCGGTTTGCCTTGCTTTTATGACCGAAACCAGAGCAGCGAGATAACTGACTTGCGTACTCCAAAATGACGGAAACTATAAGTTTCAACAGGTCGAGCACGACGTCACCGCGGATGTAGGCGAGACGGTGCACACTGTTTAAACGCTTGCAGTATCCACGAGCGCTACCAGAAAAACGACAACAGAGAAGGAGCTCGAGATTCAGCATAATGCAGTGCCACGGGCCCGTGAATTTAAAATGTTCGGGGTACAGGCGGTATAAAAAAAATATAAAAAAAAAAACGCATCAGCGCCACATTAGTGATCACGAATAACACCGGTCACAAACTCCCAAGCCCTACAGCTCCACTCGACACAGACACGACATACGACAACAAACTGCATCAAAACGCCCCAAAAGTGAAGGCGTCTGCTCCCGTACGCGTAGTACAACTAGCGGAAGTGAAGTGTTGGGCGGATGTCCTTCACAAGAATATATAAAAAATACTTAGCGCAAGGATAATTTCCATTGATTATTGAATACATAATGATAAAATCCTATTAATTTGTTTTTCTATCTGATTCAAGCTAGTCGGAGTGCTCATAACACTGGTCAAGCAAGAAAATAACAAAAAGTTTAACTTTTTCATGGCCGCGGTTTAAGATTTATTGTTAATACATCGTTGTTTTTCGCAACGGACTAACTTTACAGATTTTGCCTCCATACTTTTTAAATGCAAGCAGTTCTTACAGACGGCTGTCCATTGTGCCGTGTTTTGTGTCTTCATCTATAAATCTGTAACGGTCAGCGAGCAAAGAGCTCACCCGCACATGTCAAGCTTATATACGCCGCGGCGAGGAAAGGTTGTTAGTAGGGAGTGTCGGGCGGTTTGCCTTGCTTTTGTCGGGCGCAGTGTCGGTGTTGTGTTTGTGTATGTGTCGGTGCTGTGTCCTACGTGGTACTCGTGTTGTCTGTGATGTATGTAGGGTTGCTGTCTACTTGTGATAGTTCTCAGGGTATTAACGGACTCATGATTGTTTTTGTTTTTTTCACAGGCTGCTAGAAATCTCACTATAGGTGGCGCAAGTTACCGCCCGACTCCAAATAGTTTGCTCGAGATTTATCTATGTAAGTTCGGTATTTGTTGATCTGTCTAGCGGTTCCGCGTTCCGTCGTAGCTGCCGACGCCACCGACCGCCGACGACGCACGTGCGTACCTTTGCACATAGCTACGTCCGCCGCTTGGAGACTGTTTACTGTGTATAAAAGACATCGAACGAGAACAAACGCGTCCTGTGTGCTTTCAATTCAGCTGAAAGGCGCGCGGCTCGCTGGGCTCGTCTCTTGCCTGTTCTCGGCTGCTGGCCGCCATGTTTCATAAGGATCACGCTGGACCGTGTTTCTTGGAAAGCAGACACGGTGTAGCGTGTTAAGTTTACACGGCACCTCGTGTGTAGGCGAATAGCACACATGGCTGCGTGTAAAACGAACACGTTTCGACGTGTCCGCTATGGGACAACGGTTTACACGTCTGGGCGTGTTATTTTTGCTAACAATGTGTGGTCGGGGTCTGATTCGCAAAGGGCGGAGCGGGAAACCTGTGCACACCTTTCTTCCCCGTGATCAACCGAGACTGGTTGATTTCGTTCCCTGGCTGCCTAGACATCTGTTTGGCCCGTTACCCTTTTCAGCAGTTATGGAAGGTTGTTCGTGAGTCACTAGACGGAAGTTCACCATCATCGCTGCCATTTTTTCTGTGTTCGACGCGAAAGTTTTTTTTGTTTTTTTTCTAAGCCAGGGAAGATTGTGTGTGTTCAAGGAAGCATACCAACAGCAGTATCCATCTCGGGAAGCTGACGCATCTTTCCATGCTTACCTGCGAAAGAATAAAAAGCATAAATAAACAATGTGGCACAGAAATTGGAAGCGCAACAATCAGCACAAATACACAAGCAAGCACTCCTTTTGGATAGAGACGATCAGTGCACGCATATCCCACGGTGTATATGCATGCATTTAAGCGCACAACACACGAAGCCTGAGCCACCGCGGCCTGAGCACATGCCAAGAAGTTAAGCCGAGGTTACACTGCTTATACATCATACAAGAGACAGTCTGCATACAGATTCGAACGCGAGTCACGGCGAGATCCCTGCTTCGAATGCCGCGTGGCAATGAGTTCACGGAGAAACCTGCGCATATTCGAACCTCGAATATTGCGGTGACTCGAGTTTGCAGACTGTCAAAACTTTGCAACATGTATGAGCAATGCGACTCCGGCCTTAACGAACGTTACTGTCTGCATGTACACGAACTTTACTATGAAGCTTAACCGAGAAAAACGCTACGAACTGTCGCGCATCGTACGACCACATTTATGTAAAGGAATTCGCTTTGTTTTTATGATACGCCTGCGGGATAAAGAACATAGGTGTCCTATCGGAGACCACAAGTGATTCAGTCTTCAGTCCCACCTTCCTTCCAGCTGCACGATTGGCGCGCTCCGCCTGAGACCAACCTACGTAAGGGCACTTAGCCTATCAGCCCTTTCAATTATCGTCCTCTGGGAGCTGCCACCCGCGGTTGTGCCGGACTATGGGTGGCGTCCATTCACTGAGGTGCATACACGGCCCAGTAACTGAGCACATTTCTGCTCGGGAAATATGAAAGGAGAAAAGTTTCATTTGGGTTTTGGGTTGTGTTATCTGGCACCAAAAGAAGCCGACGTGATGATATCTTAGAAAAATTGCCGGTCCTTCCCTTCTCTCTAGCTTACTGGGAAGAGGCAGCATCTGCATTCCCCTCTCCCAGCGGCTCTCAACCAGCCGGACGTTAAACTCTCGGCCAATCCATCAAGCTTCGAGTCACGAGGACCGCTCTTCCCGACAGCTCTTAAGAAGGATCGCTTTCCGAGAGCACGCGAGTCCTCCACTCTTGAGACGTGCCGACGAATGCCCGAAATAATCGCGACAGAGTCACCTCGACCGCCAGGCAAAGCTCTTCGCATCAGCGCCAACAAAATGTCACGACTCCCGGCTACGTTTGCGACGCCAGAACACCACATTTCAGACCCAACATAAACGAAAGAGCAAAATCAAAAGGAAGAAAGAAAGCAATTCACAAAATAAAAAGGCTGTAAAAAAGAAAAAAAAGGGAAATCTTTTTTTTTTTTTTTTTCACGCACGGCAGTGAGCCACCAACGATGTCGCCGAAAGGATGTTTGCGCCGCAATGAGCCCTTAAAAATACAACCTAAACAGGAAACGTCAGGCACGCGCGCACACACACAAACAGCTCCAGGGCCCTCAACAGTTCCGAAGCGGCGGCGCAAAGCCACAGCGCACACAGTCTATTTTGCTCATCCGAAAAACTGAGCCAAAAACGGGAGAAAAATCCGTATCCTTCCCAGGAACTTACCACGAGGCTCGCGGAGACGCGAAGAATAAATATATTTAAAGAGAAAAATGACACAAAATGTCGCTCGGAAGGAGCCAATTACTCCCGAGGGAAAAGCGCACCGGTGGTGCCGACGAAGACCGAAAAGGAAGAATAAGAAGTAAAAAGAAAGAAAGAAGCCATCTTTAGTGGCAAAAGAGAAGTCACAAACGCGCACGGCGAAAAAAGAGAACCGAGAGAGAAGGAAACGGCGCGCGACAAAGAATGCCGAGAAAGTTGAACAAACTGGGGACGTCCCTCTTAACAAAAGGTGCGTTCCTCCGTGACACCCCGACCGGCTTCTTTCAAAAGCCTACAGGCGCCGCGGTCGCTGCGTAAGAAAGATAAGAACTAGAAAGAAGACAACAAAAAAAATCAAAGGGCAAGAGCACAACAGAAACATCGTTGGAAAGAAGTGGCGAAGAGAAGGGCGGAGACGCGCCAAGGACCGAAATTACGCGTGGACTTTTCGTCCTTGTCGCCATCACCTCGAAGAACGTATCAGCGAGCGGCAATGCATCTACGAAGGCCCCCCTCTCCGATTACTGCGGAAGAGCAGCTACGCCCGATGAAGAGGAGCGCGCCAGATTCTTGCCGCGGGCCAAGTGCGAGGCACGGAGAGAAGACGACGGTTGGAGACAACGCCAATCTAAACTCCGTTCACCCCTAAGCTGACGGTTGAACCTCCGTGCTCGTTGGACCAATCATACTACTACCCTTCGCCACATGGTCACCCTCCCTCCCGGGGGTGAGGTAATGAAAAGGAGGCGTTTGATTGGCCCGACGAGCGTGTAACTCCCACCGCACTGTCAGCTTATAGGTGAACCAAGCTTAGCGAGCCGCGGGAGACAGAAAAGGAACGAAAAATATAAACATCGCCCGAGATGTCAGTCTCAAACGAAAAATTGGCTCTTAGACTTCTCTTCTAACCAACCCCCTTTTCCATTTTTTTTTACTTCTTTTTTTTTTTTTAGTTGGGTGGCTCCCAAACTCGAACTTATCCCGAGTTTCCGGAAACGTATTGGAAATTACACGGTGTCTCGACGACGGTGACTTGGGCTTTCTGAAACGGACCCGAACCCCGCGCCCCGAGGGCTGTAAATGTTCTTTGGGGCGACGAACCTCGTTCGATTCGAAGTCGTCGAGAAGCACGGCGTGTGCTTTCGACCCGCACACGGGCGAAGGAAGGAGCTAGTGGCCCGGGGCCCGAACCGGGGGCGGGCGTGACAGGCGGCGCGGGACCGATCCGTTTGTTCCGTGGCGTGACAATCGTGCTGCTGTGTCGCCCCTCAGCTGCGGGGCCCCGACATTACACGGGCGTGCGCATCGGCTGCCATCGTTCCCACCTCTCGAGTTGTGTTTCGCCGGAACCGTCAACACCTTGTACTCACGCGATATCTTCGGGTTTACGAGTCGGTAACGGAGGCAGCGAGGAAAGAACTGCCTACTAAATGGTGTGTGTGTGTGTGTGTGTGTGTGTGTGTGTGTGTGTGTGTGTGTGTGTGTGTGTGTGTGTGTGTGTGTGTGTGTGTGTGTGTGTGTGTGTGTGTGTGTGTGTGTGTGTGTGTGTGTGTGTGTGTGTGTGTGTGTGTGTGTGTGCTTTTTCTTTAAGGTTACATTTGAAGAGAGCAATTTAACGGAAATCCTTCCGTGTGAAATGGAAAACGCACGTAAATACAATTACAGGGAAATCCCGAAAAGAAAGTTCTTATAGATGTAGTTATGTTTATGGTACTTCCTTTTTTCCTATGAAGAATAACACAGAACGCGAAAATCTCGTAACCCCCCTTCTTTTATTAGAGTGTGTCATACGAACCGATATCGTGGGAGTTTCTATAAAGCTTCAAATGAGAAATTCTCGGCTACCTATAAGAGAGGAAGATATTAATAATAAAAAAAAAACACTCAGACGTGTTTTACTTTTAATAAATATTGAGACCTCGCGGGCTGTAATGCGTACATATATCTGAAAAGAAAACTTCCAGCGAACTTTGCAGTATAGTAAAGCAACGATCGTTTAAATTGGTTTAGAGGACAGACCTTTCGGGAAGTAAACCTCAAACCTTATATACGCCGCAACGTTAACTAGGAATATATGTCTACCATATCACGGCCTACGGATCAGAGGGAGGTTCTCGAAAAGGAGAACGTGCGGTATCGAATTAAGCCACGCTGTGCACGCGTAATGCTCAATATATTGACCCTATTTTTTTTTTTTTTTCTGCCATCGGGGGAGTAAAGGGTCCGTCGAGTATTGGCAACCCTGGCGAAGTATTGAAGCCACCATCGATTGTTGCGACACATTAATAGTACCTCCACTCGCTCGCAAGCAGCGATGGCGCAATAAATGCCAGCGGCCGGTGATGGAGTGCGGTTTGTTCGCCGATCAGCTTTTTTTACGGGCCAAGTCAACGCTATGTAAACGGAGTTACACGCAAGCCACTCGCTTACGTCCCGGCTCGCACGGGTACGCTTTTTGTTGCTGTGGTCTTTTTTTTTTCAACAGCGGCTGCGCTCGAACGCGCATCGACTCGGACCGCACAATCGCGATTTAACCGCCTTGGCGTCCCTCCGGCCGCCGCACGCCGAAGATTGCACGCTTGGACGGAAGAAGCAATTTCGGCGCGTCTCCTCCGTGGCAGTGTTTGCGAACCCCTTAAAAAGTGCCCCTCCTCCACCGTCAACTGCAGCCTGCAGCAGACGCAACAACGGCCGCTCGTTCGAATCGAGGCGCACGCGGGCGCGTGGGGGACTCGCGATGGAACGCTCTCCCTGCGTTCGGGATTTTATCTCTGCTGCCGCGGAAGACGAAGCACCCACAGATCGTCCGGACCGCCGCGGGAAGGCGGCGGCGCGGCCGAAGTCGAAACCGCGATTATCTCCATTTTATGTCACGATCGAACGCGCAACAACGCGGTCCGGGGAGGACTCGCTCAACGCCGCACTCGCCGAAGCACTTATATCAACACGCGGCGGAGCGCGTACTAAGCGAGAGGGTGCTCGAAGCTTAGAGATTCGACGCGTCCGGCGGACCGACTCGCTCTCGAGCGAAGACTGGAGGGCTAGATCAACAGAGCGATATACCAAGACGGCCGCAAACGCATAAGAACTAAAAAAATAAAGAAAAATCGGGAAGCGGAGGACATTTGTGAGATTTTGGGTGCGATGAAGGCTTGACAAAAAGACCCCCCCCCCCCCCCCACCCCGCCAGCCTCCCCCCTCATCAGCCCAACTTCGAAACACGTTTCAGCAACAAAACGAGAATAATAATAATAAAAAAAAAAGAAAAAAGACAACAGGAATCGCGCGGTCTGGGAGAGACAGACAACAATCGCTGTCGAAAGTTGCACTGCGGAAAGCGAGGCGGCTGCGGCGCGGGGATGTATGAGAGAGCGAGCCTCTTTTCTCGAATGAGGTTGGCAAACGACGCGGGCCCCCTCGAGCGAGCACCGCGCACGAAAACAAGTTCCGATGCCCGGTCTTCGCGGCTTTGGCCCGTTCATAATCAGAGGTTGTCTCCGTCGTGGGTAACGAATGGCTCGGCCGACGGAAAGAGCGCACCCTCGAGTGAGAATCAAGGTGGGGGAGAGGAGGCCTTCCCCGGACACCCTCGAATCAAAAAGCAAATAAGCCGAGCGGAAAGTCAACAAAGCAAAGAGCGAGATGAACGGTAAGGTGGAGGGGGTCCTCGCTCGGGTGGCACAGGTGCGCACCGTTCGCCCAGCTGACAATATGGTGGGCGCTACGTGATCGCTGGACCAGCCAAGCGTCTACCTTTTGCCACGGGAACACGCTTCCGCCCGTAAACCCAGGCGCCAAGAGCGGGGTCAGGTGATGAAAGCTAGGCGGTTGATTGGTGCGGCGAGTGCGCAGTTCCCGCCGCACTGTCAGCCTAAAATTGACGATGGAGTGGCATCCCTGCAAGCTGCGCGGGGCATTCGGAGACGGGCCTTATTTTATTTTCTTCGAACGTGACCTTGAAATGGTTTCGGCAGCTCGGGCTGATTCCAGAACGTTTTGTTGTGTGTTGTGCTTATTTTATTGTAGAGTATTATACTTATATGATATCCGGCAAATTCCCGCGTGTATAGGGGGGGTCTCGCCCGAATGAACAGCAGATACTAATTTCTCGAATTGGTCGTCGAGGACACCGCGGCCCGAGTCCATGCAGCTGTGAGGGCGCTATCGCTGCGGGGAGCTTTCGACGAATGCTGCGTTCGCTGCCATGCCAGCAGAAGCTGGAACGTGATGACGACACGATCGAATTTCTGGCGCTATTGTGGCATAGGCAGCAGTTACGACAGTTGTGACACAGGCAGAGAGCTATGAACTAAATATGTCGCTGAATTATGCCTAAGTGAACGGAGCGAGAAGCGTAGAGGAAGTTGACGGGGCAAAACGTCTCTCGAGCAGAAGTGCGCAAAAAAATGTTGGACTTGTTGTTTTTGTGCATATGGGTTAAGAAAAAGATATAAAGACGCGAATATACATGTACACATCGCGACACTGTTAGCGCGAACACGACATCGGTGCATGTTCGCACTTTGCTTCTAAATAGTATTAGCGAGCACGAAATTTTATTGCTTACATTATAGAACTAAATGAGCTCTTTCCGTAGCAATAATAACTTGGATGGCATCCCTTGGTTTCAAAGAGAAAAACTGGAAAAACAGGCGATCGCTTGTTCGCGCTAACAGTGTCGCGCTCTGTACTGGTAAGGCAATTCAGTTGGCAGCGTTTCGGCGAAGAGACGTACGCAGAATCGCGATGTCTACACCTCCATCGCAGGATTTGCTTCTCTGCAACGTTCCAGTGCGCGGCGAGAAGCGCACTCAACGGAGCGAGTAACCCTGCCCGAACAGAACACGAACAATGAGAAATACCACGAAACGTCGAGTGCAGAATCATGTTCGAAACGTAGATAAAATCAAATCCCAAGTTATTCAAGTAAAACCCGAAAGCCCTGACAATCTGCGGGTGCGTAAACCGTAAAGATTCGGCAGAGTAGCGACGTCCTAAACTATGAGTTTTCGTATTGAAAACGTAAAATGACCTCTTGGCAGAATATTGGCGCAGATTCCTCCATTGGCGTCACTAGGGTCAGGGGTACCCGGGTCGGTAGCCCGTATCAAAATGAGCTGTTGGGCTAGTTGGTTTTGCATATTCACAATGTAGCGCAAACACAACACGGGAAGAAGACAGCGTTCTTTCCTATCTCTGTCTCCTTCCCGCCACGACGCGACGCCCCCCCCCCCCCCCCCGGACGGCACCGGATTCCTCACATTATGGTGAAATGTATCGGGGCGAAGCGGGGTGGGCGTTTCGGCGCGTTTTAGCGCAGCGATCACACCACGGGGCATTGAGAGTAATAACGTAACAAAAATAGGACTTGTACGTATTTAACGATTTAACGCTCGCCCTAATTCTTACAATCTAGAGGTATACCTACGCCGAGAAAATCTAGAAAAATCTGGGTATCAGCGAAGCAATGAGCGGCTATGTACGTGTGTACCTCGATCATCTTCTTCAGACAGAAACGAAATATACACAGGTACGGAAAACTGACACAACTTGCAGAATGTACATATTTCACCGCATCGCATAACTTCCCCCGAAATGCTTCGGACCCAATCCGGTTTAGTATGAACCGCGAGAGTACAGATCGTGAATACAGCCTTCCCCAAAGAAACACGCGCTGTCGAAGCCACCGACAGCCACAGCAGTCCATAATATTAGAATGCGACGCAAGAAAAGCGGCGGAAGAAAACGACGCCCAGAACCCCGATATCAATTCCGAAACGCGGCGGCAACATCTCGCACTCGAACCACCTCGCAGAGTTCCCGTCGGCGGCACGCGCAAGAGCAGGGTATGTATGACCGAGGAATCTGTGTGGAATGCCATATTTGTGTACCCCTGTAGATACGAGTGCTGTCGAGATGAAGGAACTTTTTTCACCGAGCGGTTCCACAAAGCGGTAGATTTGTCGTGCTTCGAGTAATCTGTCCCTCCAGAACCCGGGCAAGCCGTGAAACGACGAGTGAGCAATGCAAGAACCAAAACATGCTAGCGTAAAAAGAAATAGAAACGAATGTTATTGCCATACGCTGCTACAGAAACGCCAGGGAGTCGTATTTTTTGTTTTTTTTTGGACCAAAACAGTAATCACGCTCAGTGCGCCTTTGCGTAGAAAGCGCTCGATTATCGCCTTTTGAATGCGCGTTGCCATCTTTGTCTCTGGGCTGTGGAACGCTTTCTGAGCATGCGCAGTGGCTCTCTTCCTCAGAGTATCAGACGTCGCGCATATGGCCACGACCCAGAGACCCGATATTTTTCGCCTGTGTGATAAGCGCTGGAAAGTGGCCTACCTGTCCGATAACGCTACTTTTGAAGCTTAAAAGGGCGGTGCAACGATCTTTGTACTTTGCGTAAATACCACTTAGAGTGACACTCTGACGCTTATAAGTTATAACCTATAAAACAAGCGTTAGTTTTTCTCCTCGTGCAGTGGTATTCAAAAACAAACAAAAAATCAGACGTTTACAAATTTCTGTAATGCCAAATTCGAGCGCAGCTCAGGAGGAGGAGGAGGGGAGGGCATACCCTCCTACTCCTCCATACCCTCCCCTCCTCCTCCTCCATACCCTCCCCTCCTCCTCCTGCGTACCCTCCCATCCTCTTCCTCCATACCCTCCCCTCTTCGCACAGTTTCCCCGCTAAATTTAGCTGAAAAATTGACGCACGTGACCTCAACACCAAATAATCCGTTTCCCCGATAAATATAGCGGGGAAAATGACGTCACATGACTTCGTGTCACGTCACCCATGAACAAATTTAGTTTCTCAGCTAGATTTAGCGGGGAAATTGACGTCACGTGACCTCAAAAACAATTCAATTTCCCGCTAAATATAGTGCGGCGGTTACGCTGACGACGACGGCGACGCCACAATACGCGGAAACGGGCGCCTAAAGTGCCGTTCACACATATGGAACCGAGTAAGACCGAGAGAAACCAGACCGGTTTTTAAGCCTCTTGCGACGTCTTAGGACCGGATGCGCTGCAGTGGAGCTGGTCGTAAGACGTCGCAAGAGGCTTACAAACCGGTCTGGTCACTCTCGGTCTTACTCGGTTGCATATGTGTGAACGGCGCTTAAGAGTAGCGCTCTCAAAAAAAAAAAAAAAAATATAAATACAACGAGCAGTATTTTTTTTTTTTCAACTCGCAGCCAGAACAAGCTGTCACGTGATCTGGAGCCGATTATATGCCGCCGATGTTTATCATAGGCACACGGGACACAAGCTGAGTTCCAGGCATTGCCAAGGTTCGGCTATTGTCGTCATTGCAGCGATTGGAGGCGAGCCACTACCCGAGTGCATGTCGAGCTGTTCCTTATCGCGAGCCCGAATCGAGTGCTGACGCAATGCTCGAATACAATTTCTATGAGCCGCATTCAAATATCGTCATTGGGGGACTATGCATGCGACACTGCGACTTCCAAACTACGTCATCAAGTTTTGCGGAGGTTGAAAGAAAACACTCGCTTTGATTCTTGAAATTACATCGCAACAAAGAGGTTTCTTGGTCAACAGCGTTGCGTGCAAGCAAGATGGCATTCACTGGCGGCCATAGTTTAAACCGTCGCTCCTCTGAGTGTGATCTGACGATGCGTCTGAGTGCGTTTGACTGCGTTGCGGCTGCGAGAAACCAGGACATCCCTGCTGCTTATATCGCGTGCCAAGATGATTCCTTGAATTGGATTCCACGCTTCATGCGAAGCACAGATGTGCCGGTGACTCGCTTGCGGTTCTCAACGCAACGCAGTCAAACGCAAGTATCTGAAACGGCCTTTACACAATGGACTACTTCCATAAACCCCTGCATGCAACACGGCGCGCGTTGCACTCTGGGAACTAGTTGGCCAGGGAGGAGAGTGGCATGGTTTCGGTTTCGATCGACACGTCTAAAAGAGATTATACAAAGAGCGCGAACTATTAACGGCCGTTATCTCACGTTTTCTGGTCCCGAGAGCATCATTTTTGGTCTCTAAACTAACCTAAATGGCCATACCTAGAAGCTATAGCACGAGCCCGAGACGTATAGCTTGTCTTAATTAACACATGCTTGTTGTATGTTTGTACTCGAGCCTTTCTGTTAGCGTTTCAAGGTATGTGAACGAGCCAGTGCTGGGAATCTCGAAACTGCGAAACTCGGGGATCTTGCTTGTGTACGAGTCAACACGCTGTTACAACCAATAAGTATGCGTACTTTGAGCTCCCACCTTTACATTAGTGTTGCTGGTCAGGAAGTTTGTTTGTTTTCTGCTTCCATAGACGAAATATAACTTTTTGCAATTGCTGTTTTTTCTTAATACGCATGAGTATACGCGAGGTAAAACTCGGAGGCGCCATTGAAAAGCTCAACTGGAACATAGTTCTTACCTCTTATCTCTACTGACCCGCAGCACTGCAGGAAGCGAAGTCCCCACCCGCTTGCATTCCACTAATATTCAACATCGCGTATGCACATAAAGTTATCCTGCAATCATATAGGCACATTCGCACATACAAACCGTTTTAAGAAAGCAAACGTTGAGCACTTGTGTGAAGAATGTCGCACCGTTCGCCGGAAGTGCGCCGGACGGGCGTGAACCCCTATGCGGTGTGCCAAACGAACGAAATTATTCAAAGCATATCTGACGGTTGCTAATGGCCGTAATATTTGTTATGTGTTTGCTTTCTTCCTGACTGAGTATGCCGAGATAATTTCAGACACAGCGTTCAGATACAGATCTTGGGCGTCAGTAAAAGCTCGTCCAAAAAGGCTTAGCGAGGAGTAGGGGACGCTTGTTAGAGCCTTCGTCGTAGCTAGCCGATCTCAGCGTTTGGGAAAACCTAATCTCCTATCAGCATAAAATTTGAGTGGGCGATATATGATGACACTAAGAAGACATCATAGTAACATTTGTGCAGTAGTGATTCCGAATTTATTGCGTTTCCTTAAACGCTCATGCGTCAAGGCTGGGCTCAACTTCGATATTCCTGTGAGAATACGGCTTGCTTTTCGCCCAATGAAGTAAGAAGAAGCGGACGTTTGGGAACAAAATACGTGTCAGGCTCAAGGCGACCAAATTTCAGTTGCAGTTCACTGGTACTAGACGGGATTATTGAAATTGAGCTCAAAGATGCACTCGTGGGTGAAGTGACTAAGCCACGTCATACTACGTTTGCATACGCACGCACAATATCCGGTGTTTCGGGAACCAAGGAAAGTGCCCCGGTCTTCGTTTTGTATCGCTCGAGAATGAGTGTAGTGCACATTTGTAAAAAGTCAGATAATCGAAAACGCAAGCAGCGCGTTCGGTCGCGGCATGATAGCATGAGATGAAGCTGCTCAATCGAAACCGAAACTGAGTGGCAAACTAGTTCCCAGAGTGTACTGGGTGGTATTTCGCCGCGATGGGGCGCGTCGGTTTTGGAAGAAGTCCATTCGCTTCCGCGACGTGCATTCAACCAATACCACCTAGAACACAAGGCCTGCGCGTTTCCTCCTCTAAACGTCATCACTAGTAGATCCCCTCAGCGCCCCCTAGGTAGCCCGGATGAGCACCGTCGTCTGCTATATCATCTGCGACATCGTCTGCTCCATCGCCTGCTTCAGTGGTTTGTGTAGCAGATAATGAAACAGATGCTCACGCCGAGTGTCTGTTGCTATAGCATACGATGAAGTTAGACGTTCACGTGGAGCATCAAATGCAGGAGTGAAAATTCCTTACTGCTGTGCGAAGGGCTGCAAAGCCCTTCGCTGGACGCTGGACGCTGGCACTGGACGCCATTTGCGAGGGCGCTGTTTATACTCCGGGTCGCTGCTTTGAAGCGTTCTTCCGCAGAACGAGCGCGCGCGCTAGAAATGCTCGTCTCAAAGCAAGGAGCGCGTGCTAGCTCGCGCTTGTGGCCGAGGGAGTGTTCGCGTGCGCGTTGCAAATGAACTGGAAGCTCGTAATCAGCTCGCGCTCAGCAGTCACGCACACGGCTGTGGCCGCAGGTGAATGCGACGTAGTTGCGACGCGGCCCATACTCTCGTCAAGCTTCAGCCTGTTTGCCGCTTGGGGCGGGTCGGGGATCTACTAACGAAACGTCATGCGCAGGCCTTGTATTCTAGGTGGTATTGATTCAACACCACAAAGATAGTAGCTCTTCAGAAAATGAAAATGTAAATCATTCTGAGCACGCACTTTGAACACCGCCCTCAAATATGGCGCCCAATGAATACCAATTGGGTCCCGTTAGTGCCAATAAGCTCGTGTCAAGTGAAAAAAAAATTCCAACTGAATATTGTTAAAGCCTCGTATTCTTATTTCAAATGAGCGGGGAATCCTTATCGCTGCGGCACATTCCACTCAATTATCCGGAGGTGCAACATATATAGAAGAAGCAGTAACAGCAATCGCCAATCCCGCAACGAATCCCGACTCACACGAGCAGGGGGCGATACTTCTGCGCGCACAATCGCATCCGTGGACGCTTCCATTGGAGCGTCGGCATTCGGCGGCAGCGGTGGCCTAAGTCCGGCTCATCCCAGCAATTCCTCCTCGAACCAGGGATTAGAGGAGAAGAAGCCGCGGGTCGGAGTATCGGGACGCCGCAGAGAGACCGCCCCCGAGTGAACCCCCCCTGCAGATATCGGAGGGGAACAGGCCCCCTTTGTTTTCGGCAAAGCGATCGTCCGAGGAATTCGGGACGCCCGCTGCGAGGAGGCGCGACGAGACATCGCGTGTGCTGGAGTCTCGGCTGCAGTCTCTTCTCATACATGGGAGTTGTTTTGAGAAGCGGCGGTCCTCTTCGACTTCGTGTCACCACCCGCGGAGTGTGGCGGCGCCGGCGCTGCTCAGACTCCGGACGGTTTCTGCGCGAGCTTTTAACGTCGTCGTCCCCCACCAAGTTTATGGACGTCGTTCGCCCGCTGGGAAACGGGGAGAGCCTCTCGCGTATCGGTTGCGGGAATTCACTATAAAAGTGTATTCCCACCCGTGCGGGCCTCCATAAAGTTGGCTCGCGATGGTCCAGGAGCAGCAGCAGCACGCACGGAGGACCGAATAATCCGGACAGATCACCTGTGCAGCATTGTTTAAAACTGCCCGTATATTGAAAGATAAGAAATGCTAAACGAAGGAAGCTTGTTTTCTTTATTAAAGCGACAGTGACGTTCGTGGAACCATTTAATGCTGGACACTATCGTATACAGCGAGAGGCGCAGCGAAGTCTGATGTAACTTACGCAGGTCTAACGCAATTCGGCTCGCTCGATATCCAAAGCCGCAAACTTCACAAAATTCCAGCGCACCTTAACGCTATTGAAAATCAAACTTCGTATACGCAAAAAAAAAAAAAAAATGGAAACATGCATGCTTATTGCGAAAGCTCACACTGTTGGAACTGAAATTCGAGAGGGAAGGAAGGCTGTCACTGGTGCTTCTTACTTTGCGGAATCAGGGGCCAGAAGACGTTCCGCACGGGGTGCCAACTCCAAACAACGCATCACGGCGCGAACAATCGAGCGACGCCCGACGATGCGAGGCAGGAGGAGTGAGCGTTCGCTCAGCAACCAGCGCTTCCATCCGCGGGACGCAAGCCGGCAAAAAGCGGGCCCCGGGTCAGAACCCCAAGGAGTCATTCCGGCCCGAATCCCCGGGATTCCGAAAACGCGCGCTTCGAATCAGCTCTCGTTGGAATGGGCATATATGCCCCCCTGAGGTCTCCTTTCGTCAGAGGCCGCACGGCAGGACGATGAATACATACGCCTGCCCGAGTGTCCTTTTGGTTGGTCATGTTTGTTTCGTACAACGCAGGAATCGTATACCGTTATTTTGCGCAAGTTCCCGCAATATTTTTTTTTTTTTTTTTTTTGGAGGGGGGGGGGGGGGGGGGGGGGTCTTCAGCTACGTCGAGTCAGCGTTGAGTCGATCCAGCTCTGACGGGGCGCGTCCCTCGGAAGTAATTTAGAGAAACTCGATTCGTCTCGCATGACATCCGGAGTTTCACTCGAGGGCACACGACACGGTTCGTAAAACGTACTATTTGCGAATTGCGAAATTGGAGGCAAGCGTCGGAATTCGAAGCTGTCACTTCATAGTTTATAAACGCCATAGCAAGGGAAAAAAAATGACAACGAGGATATATGTATACCTTACGAACGGAGCTTCCTATCCAAGAGGAATTACTAGTCATTAATGGCGTTATTAAAACTTGCCCGTTTGTTTAACTGCGCACCGCTTGTAAAAAAACACCTAGACCGCGCCCAGAGCGATTTAATAAGCCCGCTCAGGTAGTAATTAGGGCACACATTCCGGAAACAGCACCTGCCTCAGTGGGGTTGCAAGCCCTGAAGGGCCGGACAAGCGATAGAAGCTCGCTCACGATGATTAGTCGATGTCGTTCGGCCGTAAGCGGCTTACGGCCGTCTTGAGCTCTTTCTCCACGATGAGGATCCAACGGAAAAGAAAATCCTCCGGTCTGCTAATCCCTACCATGGGAAAAACGCCGAAAGCCCAGAGAGGTATCTCGCATGAACCAATATGAAAAATGATCTGCGCGTAAGACCCTCCACCATCTGCTTATCGAAAGAGAGAAGCGTTTTGGCGATCGCTAGCCGCGCCTAAAACCACGCAAATGAATATGTGCCGCGGAGTTACAGCTTTCGGGAATAAAGAACGAAAGGTGCACCTCAGATATTCAGCGTTGCATTTACCGGTGCCCCTACCGTATACATCATCACCGAATCAGTTCAAAATACAGAAGTGCGCCCATATTTCGCAACTCCATTCATTTCACGTTTTTTTTTTATTATTATTATTATTCTCTTTTACTCTCGCTTCTAGGTTCTTTTATTTAATTTGTGTGTGCGTGCGTGTGTGCTTCTTTTTCGCTCTCTGTCCGACAAGGGGCTTATAACAGAAACCTCCGGCCACGATTCTTCGAAGCTTAAGTCAGTTTTCGAAACGAGCTGCCGACACGGCCGAGGAGAACGCGGACTTTACAAAGTGTGACATAGATAGCGGCGTAGTAAATAAAACATTCTCCCGAATTCACTCCGACCAATCCGCTGAAAGCAAACTAATACAAAACGAACCTCGAAAAAAAAAAGTGTTTAGTATCCTTGTGCACGTGAAAGAAAGGAACAGATTTACGACCACACGAACAACGCGAGAGAATGGCGAAAGAGAAAAGGCCCGTGAACACCAGCCGAGGAGCTGGAACGGGTGTGCGGCCCGAACACGCAACCGCTCGGCACCCTAGCCCGCACATACTGCAAAACTCGTGCCGCTTCCGCAGACACGAGGAACGTCGAAATCCCCCACAACCCGCACTGGCGGTGGCAGACAGCGACCGGCTCGGCGGGGGAGACACCGACGAGACAAACACGGCCGCAAATGCAAACAGCTCGAGGCCCAGGGGGAGACACCGCCATCCATCATATCGGCGCGGCGTATAAGCTCACAATGCCGAGCAGACCGATGGGGAACAGACAAAAGAATCTACCCATCCCACCTCCTCTATCTTTCCGGGGTAAGACACCAGGAGCCTTCCGCTTCCACAAAAAAAAAAAAAAAAAGAAACAGAGAAGGAAACTGGGGATAGGATGCGACACGGGTGACACTCGGAAGCGGCCAGAGCAGATTCAGAGAAATTGAGACCCTGCGCCGCCGACGACATCCCTCGAGCACCCAGTGTCGCCACTATACTCCGCTCACCCCTAAGCTGACAGTAGCGTGAAACCTACGCGTGCTGATTGAACCAATCGGACGTCTATCTCTCACCACGTGATCACGCTCCTCTCGGCCCTTCCTACGCGCAGAGAGAGAGGCGCTAGATTCGTCTGGTGAGCGCTTAGCTCCGTCCGCATTATCAGAAACGCCCAGGAATGCGGACCAAGCACCCCACACACGGAGGAGGGAAGGACTGGCCGACTAGAACAAAACGAGCCTAATATTTCATCAGAGGGGTCTCGGCTCGCACGACAGTTCACCCCTTCTCCTCCGCGCTCATTCTTCTCGTTCTTGCTCGGAGAGTGTGCAGCGAATATAATAATAAAGCGGCGGCCACTGTCAGAGTCCGTTAGCGCGAATGAAGACGAGGCTTTAATAAAGGCCCCCTCCATAGATCGTCGTCTGGCTCCGCGCCGCGGGGACGACGAGGCTGCATGCGCGAAGAGCCCTTCGCGACATAATAGACGAGGGACCAGAATTCACGAGGGGAATGATACTACTTTATTCTTTCCGGAATAAAGTATACGTCTATAACGCGCGACGAGAGTTTCTCAAAAGTTTAAAAGGCGCCCAACTTTAAGCAGCTTTAAAAAATATATATATATATATATATATATATATATATATATATATATATATATATATATATATATATATATATATATATATATATATATATATATATCATTCGGCCCTCTTAATACACGGAACTTTCTTTATTGCTATCTTAAACAATAAAAAAAAGCTTCCCCCCCCCCTTTTTTTTGTGCTTATTATATACTTACGTATGGCCAGTGTGAACAAGGGGGCTAGTCTAACCCAGGCTACGAAAGTCAAATCAAAACTAAAGAATGTTACTTCTCAGTTCTTTACCGCATTGATTTTGGGATATGAGGTGCGTCTTGAGGAGCTCAGGAGCTCAAGACACGCCACGTCCTTGATCTTCTCGGGCGAAATACTCAATTTTATTTTTCCAAACCTCGTGATTTATGAGCATCATTAATGCGCGGTGCTCGATATGTTATCCATTTATGCCATAATTTACTGTTTCTTTAGTTAGCAGTCTTTGAGTGGAGCTGTCTCCCTATGCGACATTCTCCATTTATCTCAAGTTGAACCTTTCACGAGCTCAGGCTTGGAACGATTCTTAACGTGTTTTTACTCATCCTTTTTCACGCGATCGTTGTATGTTCGTGCGTGTGCTATATCCTAGTGAAACTTTACCTGTTCGCTTACTACCCTTTGTTCTAGCTTTGACCTGTTACCACATTTATTTATTTACTTGTTTATTTTGTAAGCGTTTATTATATTGCTCCGGGCTTCGATTTTATATTTCAACACTTTCTAACTACACCTCCACTAAGCCATCTCCTACGGCAAGACCTCAACGTTGCGGTATAGATGTACTCACCTTAAAAAACGTTCTCATTCGTTCAACAATAGTCGAGCCAAAAACGTGTGCCTTTAGACAGAAAGCTACTACATATTCGTATCCTTGGGGCCAATAATAATGAATGGCTTGAACGTCATACAGTCTGGTCCTGTATATAAAAACGATAGCGAAGAAGAACAGAGCTGAAGCGAGCTGCAATAGCGAAGTCGAAGTCGGTTGTCGGCGCACAACGGTTAGTGAACTTTATGATCGCGAAGCGATATCGGATGTAGACCCCCGACGTCTTACAGATATCCGAAAGATTTATGGCTTCCCCGAAAAGTTTGATAGCGGCGCGGCAGGGGGTCGCCAAGACGCGCTGATAATCAATTTTATGTTTCCGTGGCAGTGTACACTAAAATATAAATGGTACGCCCAAATCCCACATACACCAAAATACAAAAAATAAAAAAAAAATTGTAGAAAGCTGGACACGCGTAATATGCAGCCTCAATACAGACGACGTTAGGGAGGATCATACAGATACTTTTTAGTTGTAAATTTTCCAACAGCTGTGCCGAGCGCTGCCATTGCAACCGAACTCGGCGAAAACTCGGCCAAACCAAATTTGACGTATCACGTTCCCTCACGTTGGCAGACAGGACACCATATTAAAATCCCGCGCCTTTCCCGCAATATCGTGGCAAATGTCAGTGGCAATACAGATTGTGACGCAGCGCAGAGTCTGTTGCAGGCTAAGAAAGCGGGACTAGGGTGCTTTCATGTCCCGCAAAGCGAACATGAAGGCATCTCTAAAGGCCGACCCACACAGGGCGTATTCTCGACGAATTTACGCGCGTATCAGCGGGCGTAATCACGGGATTTGGCGGGCGCTTTTTTCGCAGAAGGGAAGAGGGGAAGGTCGCCAAACCACACACGGCGCTTTTCGTCGACGTCTCCTGGGCGTTTGGTGCAGTGTAGCCCGACTCGCGCCATTCATGAAAGGAGGAAAAATGTAGATAGGCTGCTATATTATTGCGTCCCGCGAGGAGACAGAAAGAACTGAATGTTAATAAGCAACCAAAGCCTAATTTGCTAACACTTGTTTCAAAAATGTTCGTTTCAACCGTCAAGTTGCCAGAAACTTTCGGCAGGAGGACGGCCGCGATCTCTGCTCAAAACCCTTCCTTTTGTAATTCTTTTCACATCGCCCGCAACATCGATGGTATTTTCTTCTGTCTCAGTAGTTTATCGCTCGTACCAAAGAGAGATGGCGATTTCGTGCAGCTCGCCGATAAACCAGCGAACGCGACAAGCGAGCTCCCATTTCGGCGGCTGAGTCAAGCCAGTCAGCCGGCCGCATAGCTAGGCAAGCCGATTCTCGAGCAACTTCCGGCTCTCAACTCGGGAGCTGATTGGCCGACACCGCGCCGTACGCTTCCGGATACGCCACGCCGAAATACGCCGATGCGCCGAGATCTGTCTCGGTCGGATCGCCGAATACGCGCGTATTTACGCCGACCTCAGAAGCGCTCGTCCCGACGCCCGCTGTACGTCGGGATTACGCCCGCCAAAACGCCCGCAAATACGTCGCAAATACGCCCTATGTGGTTCGGGCTTAAGCGGTATTATTGCTCCTCTCGCAAAGCCCTTCTCTCTTTCCACTTTAGCAGAGCGAACGCTGGAGAGGAGGAGAGTTGTCTTGGTTTCTTGCCGGAGGAACCTGTCCTGAACTTGCAACAAACTGCAGATACTAACGCGGACAGTAAAATAAAAATAAATAGAAAACAAAACAAAATCAAGTTTCGAATATAAATTTGCCGTACAGTGCGAGTTCGCGATCATTGACGTTCCCTTGTTTCTTCTGCGGCTTTTTAGCTGCGCATGGATAGGTTGTAAGCTCATAGCCGGCTTGCACGAACTGAGCTCTGTTACGTCATGGCGCGGGTGGTGGCGCGTCGAGCACACTTCCGGTCTGGGGCTGTGGGTGGAAGTCGCCATGCGGGACGTCAAAACGCCGCGACTGGGGCTGTATCAAAAGAGTCGGGAGAGATATGAAGGTCAGATTTCCTGTGTTTTTTGCCTGCTCGGTTCGTCCGAGAACGTGGATATGGGCCGTGAAAAAGGAAAACCAGACGCCGTCGTACCACGACTGCTTGTGCAGGAAGCACTTTGGATTGAATCCATGTATACTTGTGGTCGTCAGATTTATTTGTTTTGTTCCAACATGAACGCGAGAAAACCGTTAAGTTGTACGGACCACCTGCGGACTACGTTCAGTGCGTCACCAAGTTCGAACAGGCCGCCTGATCGTTCGAGCGTCTGCTCTCTCAAACGTTTCTGCCTGTCGTCTGCTCGTTCAAACGCGGCCCGTAGACCAAACGTTGACCCGGTAATTGCGACAAGTAAGTGCAGGCCTCAAAAGATGTCTAAGTTTGAAGGTTGGTTAGGGTAAGTTGGCTCGGTGTAAACAGAAGATAAAAGGAGATGTTGATGATTGCTACCAGTGGCCATCACCGAGTTGTTATGCCAGATTCACTTGGTCCGATTCTGCTTGCGATTTTCAGTATCAATGTCGACATCTCAGCTACGGTTCACGCTTTTGCAGCCCGAGCGACGTCATGACTGAAAATAGCAGCAGAACCTCATCATGCGAATCAGGCTTTAGCGTCCATTCTGCGACGTCCACGCGGAATGAATCGCCGCATGTCACATTATTCAAGCGAAATTTTGCGGTGTAACGAGCCTCGCTAATTTCGCTGAGGATGCTAAAGTAGTCAGACATTGCCAGGAAGACGTAAAATCAACAATTCCAGCGCTAATAAGAGCACGGGGACTCACATCGACGCCGACAACATCGCATTACAATGGTTTGTTTATGTGCGACGGCGAGCTTCTTGCCCACACTCCATCGCGCATGCGCGGCGCCGGTGGCGTCCGCTAGTTGCGCTCTGGTTTGTTTGTAAACATGAGTTGGTCTATACGGGTGGATACCTTGTATCTTGAAGACAGCAACAAAACGTTCGCTATCATAAAATCTCCACTAGGAGCGTCCTAGCAAGGTCATTAAATTACTACAGTGATGTCTCGTTAATGTGGACGCCTCCATTCCCCAAAAAAGTCGTCCATAATGCGAGTTTTCCATATTAACGAGTTTGTCCCCGAAACTGGTGTCCATATAGCAGGGTATCCATATTAACGGGGTCCATATTAACGAGACATGACTTTAGTATTGTCACTATGTATTGTCACTATGTATTGTCACTATGTAAAGGTAATTTTGTTTTATGATATTTTTGTGACAACGGGAAGTTAACCCGATTTAAAATGAGTTCTTCCGACGTCTCCATTTTAATGAAGTGAAATCCCGCGTTGTGTAGATCTCGCATTCGAACCTTCTCCCCCCAAATACAAACGGCTACGCGTGGCAAATCATAACGCCCTTCATCACTTCAGGATTGGGAGCCAATCACTGGCTCTCAATCCAGTGATTGGCTCTGGCTCTCAATGAATGGCGGGGCTGAAAATACGTCTAGACATGTAAAACCACTCTACGCCGTGAAACTGAGCAAAATGCAAGCAGGTGAAACGTCCTGTCACAGCTCAAACTGCGTTTTCTATACTCGTTTGCACCTCAAAAACCATAAAAAAAAAAAAAAAATCCGGCTCCTCGGGGAGCATTATACTAACTTCCCTCTTTATGTGGAGTATTGCAATATTTATATGGGCGCATTCCAGATTAGATGTATGTTATCTTATCTACACGTTTTAAACGCCAAACGCCTCGAGTCTTCCTCTGGGAACCGAATCTTGTAAGAACTATACTTCGTTTCAGCTTCCGTCCGAGCGCGGCCAATGTTATGAGCCGAAGGGCCAATCAAACAGCGAAAGAGGCACAACGTCATAGCGTGCTCGCTGCAGTTGATAGGACCAGCCGGTATTCGCCGTCTCTCTGTGCGCGCTCCTCCGCCGGCTAGTCCTATCAAGCGCAGAGAGCACGCCATGACGCTGCGCTTTTTGCGCTCTTTGACTGGCCCTTCGGCTCATAACATCGGCCGCGCTCGGACCGAAGCTGAAACGAAGTATAGATATAATTCGCACAGCGTATGCACACTGTGCCAAACTTTTTTTTTTTTTTTTTTTTTGAGGTGACAGCTAGTATATATGTTTAAACATACTCATTTATATTTTATGATGATAATGTAACAATGCAAAGGTGCAAGCGAGCTGGACGAAAATAATTATAATAATCCCCGGAGAAGGGGAACAAGAGGGACAAACGACAAACACAAATCTCCAAACACAGCTACGTGACTGGTGCGTGACTGAAGAAATCCGCCTGGTCCGGGTACCGAACCAGGGACCTCCCAATTTCCAGGGGAGATCGAGCTTTACCAACCGACCCTCGTTGGTGTAAGACTAGTGCCAGCAGTTAATCCCGTTTGCTCTACTGGCGTCAAACTCCTATTTAGCTCAGTTGGTAGAGCGCTCCACTGGAAATGGAGAAGTCCCTGGTTCGATACCAGGACGAGGCGGATACCAGGACGAGGTCACCTAGCTGTGTTTGGAGATTTCTGTTTGTCCTTTGTGCTCCTTGTTCCCTTTCTCCAGGGATTATCGTTATATATTCAACATTTACAGTGTGTGCACACTAATGGTGAGACTATAGGCAGTGCCTTATCAATTTTAAGCTGTCCCGTCTCGCGTAAAGTAGTGAGCGACGAAATGAATAAAAATTCGTACAAACCGGACTGCAGTGACACCAGGAAGAGACTCCCACAAAGCAGCAAGGAAGTCGCTAAACTTTATTAATCCCTCCCTGTAGAAACTATTCGCCAAAAAATGAATACCCGAGCCGTCGTGCCAGAAGACGCGTATATATTTATATGGCCTGCGAACGCGTGCCGGTCGCCGCCCTTCGTATTTCTGGTCCTCCAATGCTCATCTATCGAGGGAATATTCCGCGTTCTCAATCACTATCATTACAACGCGTGCTTAAGTGGCCAGGGGGACTCAACGTAGGGCAAGGAATAAGATGTCCAAGCATAAACGCTATAAAAACACGAAAAAAAAAAAGAGGTTAGCCTCAACCCCGATAAGCGTTTCATGTCATAATAATGAAAACGTGTTGCAGGCTGCAATTTTAATGGATGGCAGATCGAGATAACATCAACCTTCCTATCGCGGCACCCTTCGTTATCCTATTCAAGTGCTCATGTATACGATGAGTAGCGAGCACAACGCCAGGCAGTTTGGTCTTGTCATCGAGGCAGCAGAGTTAGTTACCAGATTAATTTCGCCACAAGTGTGGTACTAAATATTAGGGAGAAATAAAATATAGCTGAACAATAAAAACAAATATATAGCTGTACAAACACTACTATTAAAAAATCACAAAATAGATCAGTTACGTGATGCGCATGCATTCACACCTCCGATGTCAACTGGCGAAGTCGTTTTGCTGTGCACCCACAATTGAAATGCACAGAAAGCGTCGTGGAGCGCGCGTTTCAAAGCATGCCGTTTCTCGACAAAAAACGCGAAATGATTGAATTCATATAGATCTATACAAAGCTCACAAAGGATAAATAGGTCTCCCAACTTTGCGTTTTTTTTTTTTTTTTAATTATGTGCAACGAGTGTATTTTGTGTAACATGCCAACCTCACTGATGACCATAAGTTGCTGGTTTGAGTCCAATCGCACTGCATCACGACAGATGTTTTTTTGGGGGCATCAGTGTTACAGAGGCATAAATATCGCATCGCACCTGATAATCGCCGGCTTGGTTAGCTCCGAGATAGCAAGGCAGCTGATCTGTAGCTCGCTTTTCGCTTTTTAACGCTCCTAGAGAGAAGCGATGTATCATATCGAAAACGCAAACACGGAAACCACCACCATCTTCTCCAAATTTCGTTAAGGGCTTATACTTCAGTCACAAATTTACGCTTCAAAATAGAAAAAAGAAAGTTTGCGAAGAAATTCGTTAATAAACATATTGAATAAAATACACAAATTCCCTTTGAAAACTAATACTTTTTACGCATCCTCTAGAAGCGTTCCGCATATTCTTGAATGAGTTCTCGTCCTCCTAAACTGGTGGGGACAAAGGCCCACAAAAATAGTCGTGTGATTAAAAATTCCCGTCGGTAATGAAAAAAAAAAGTGTGGTCAGCGATATTTTTTAACTTTTATCTAGTCATGTTAAAAATTTTCAACTTTAACATGACTAGGCATTTTAACCTATCAAAAAAAAAATAGAAAGCACGTGCCAAAATACAAGCCTTTAAAAGTTATATACAGTAAAAATCCGCATTATTAATAGAAAAATGACTCGATAAAGGGGCGGTGCAACGATATTCAATTGGAATGTTTTTCACTTTACAGGAGCTTACTGGCACTATACTTCGTCTCACCCTACGATGGACTAAAGGCAAAAGCTACGGACCTCCAGATCCAATCCCGAACCACTTAGAAATTGTGCGGTATTTCGCTTCGATGCACGTATCGGTGCCCGCGTCTCGGATCACTGACGAGGGGACGGGTGGACAGTGGTTCGAATCGAAGAGCACTGAGTGACTCAACAATTTTACAACGCAAAGAAAGACACGACATATAGGCTCTTTGCAGCGTCGAAGCTAGAGAAATGATGCGGAGCTTTTGGATTCGAGCATTATTCGTCCACCCTTAATCAATGTTAAGTGTGTCATAGTATACCGTGGAACGTGATTGGACCTGGCGGCCCGTGGCTTTGGCCTTTAGTCCATCGTAGGATGAGACAGAGTATAGTGGGACTTTAGGATACTCGCACGCAACGCCACTGGCCAAGAAACTCCTTTGTTGCGGGGGTGTATATCTCAAGGACAAAAGCGAGCGTTTCATTCAATTTCTCCTTCGCGAAAACCTGGTGATGTAGCTAAGCGGTCGCAGTACACGCCAGTGACAATATTTGAATGCGGCTCATAGATTGAACCCGACCGAGCATTGCGTGGGCACTCGATTTGGGCTCGCGAAATCGACAGGTCGAGAAGCATTCGGATAGTGGCCCGTGTCCAGTCGCTGCAATGACGACGATAGCCGAAGCATAACTATGTCTAGAGCTCAGCGCGTGTCCAGTGCTTTGCCAACCCCAGTACGTGGCTATGATCAACATTGGCGGCATATAAGCGCTTTGCAGCAGCCGTTCATAGGCGCCGCCATAACCGACCTTCAGTTTTAGGGGCGAAGCTCCTTAGGGGCTAGCCATGTCCGTCCGCCGTCCGCCGTAGGCCCGGCGTCGGGTGCTCGTGCTTCTGCTCGTGAGATCACGTGCTCACGAGCACGTCAGCACATGCTCACGTGCTCGTGTAGGGCAAAAAAAATTGAAAAAAAAGATGAAAAAAATTATGAAAAAAGAAAAAGAAGAAAAAAAAAAGAGTAGGGGGTTCTGAGATGCCATCCTATCTGTCTGCTTAAAAAAAGAAAAAGAAGAAAACCACACATTCTCCTACTGACATGAATGAAAAGGCTCAAAGAAAAAGAAGAAAAAAAAGAGTAGGGGGTTCTGAGATGCCATCCCATCTGTCTGCTTAAAAAAAGAAAAGAAGAAAACCACACATTCTCCTACTGACATGAATGAAAAGGCTCAAAGAAAAAGAAGAAAAAAAAGAGTAGGGGGTTCTGAGATGCCATCCCATCTGTCTGCTTAAAAAAAGAAAAGAAGAAAACCACACATTCTCCTACTGACATGAATGAAAAGGCTCAAAGAAAAAGAAGAAAAAAAAGAGTAGGGGGTTCTGAGATGCCATCCCATCTGTCTGCTTAAAAAAAAAGAAAAGAAGAAAACCACACATTCTCCTACTGACATGAATGAAAAGGCTCAAAGAAAAAGAAGAAAAAAAAGAGTAGGGGGTTCTGAGATGCCATCCCATCTGTCTGCTTAAAAAAAAGAAAAGAAGAAAACCACACATTCTCCTACTGACATGAATGAAAAGGCTCAAAGAAAAAGAAGAAAAAAAAAGAGTAGGGGGTTCTGAGATGCCATCCCATCTGTCTGCTTAAAAAAAAGAAAAGAAGAAAACCACACATTCTCCTACTGACATGAATGAAAAGGCTCAAAGAAAAAGAAGAAAAAAAGAGTAGGGGGTTCTGAGATGCCATCCCATCTGTCTGCTTAAAAAAAAGAAAAGAAGAAAACCACACATTCTCCTACTGACATGAATGAAAAGGCTCAAAGAAAAAGAAGAAAAAAAAGAGTAGGGGGTTCTGAGATGCCATCCCATCTGTCTGCTTAAAAAAAAGAAAAGAAGAAAACCACACATTCTCCTACTGACATGAATGAAAAGGCTCAAAGAAAAAGAAGAAAAAAAAGAGTAGGGGGTTCTGAGATGCCATCCCATCTGTCTGCTTAAAAAAAGAAAAGAAGAAAACCACACATTCTCCTACTGACATGAATGAAAAGGCTCAAAGAAAAAGAAGAAAAAAAAGAGTAGGGGGTTCTGAGATGCCATCCCATCTGTCTGCTTAAAAAAAGAAAAGAAGAAAACCACACATTCTCCTACTGACATGAATGAAAAGGCTCAAAGAAAAAGAAGAAAAAAAAGAGTAGGGGGTTCTGAGATGCCATCCCATCTGTCTGCTTAAAAAAAGAAAAGAAGAAAACCACACATTCTCCTACTGACATGAATGAAAAGGCTCAAAGAAAAAGAAGAAAAAAAAGAGTAGGGGGTTCTGAGATGCCATCCCATCTGTCTGCTTAAAAAAAAGAAAAGAAGAAAACCACACATTCTCCTACTGACATGAATGAAAAGGCTCAAAGAAAAAGAAGAAAAAAAAGAGTAGGGGGTTCTGAGATGCCATCCCATCTGTCTGCTTAAAAAAAGAAAAGAAGAAAACCACACATTCTCCTACTGACATGAATGAAAAGGCTCAAAGAAAAAGAAGAAAAAAAAGAGTAGGGGGTTCTGAGATGCCATCCCATCTGTCTGCTTAAAAAAAGAAAAGAAGAAAACCACACATTCTCCTACTGACATGAATGAAAAGGCTCAAAGAAAAAGAAGAAAAAAAAGAGTAGGGGGTTCTGAGATGCCATCCCATCTGTCTGCTTAAAAAAAGAAAAGAAGAAAACCACACATTCTCCTACTGACATGAATGAAAAGGCTCAAAGAAAAAGAAGAAAAAAAAGAGTAGGGGGTTCTGAGATGCCATCCCATCTGTCTGCTTAAAAAAAGAAAAGAAGAAAACCACACATTCTCCTACTGACATGAATGAAAAGGCTCAAAGAAAAAGAAGAAAAAAAAGAGTAGGGGGTTCTGAGATGCCATCCCATCTGTCTGCTTAAAAAAAGAGAAAAAGAAGAAAACCACACATTCTCCGACTGATATGAATGAAAAGGCTCAAAGAAAAAGAAGAAAAAAAGAGTAGGGGGTTCTGAGATGCCATCCCATCTGTCTGCTTAAAAAAAGAGAAAAAGAAGAAAACCACACATTCTCCTACTGACATGAATGAAAAGGCTCAAAGAAAAAGAAGAAAAAAAAGAGTAGGGGGTTCTGAGATGCCATCCCATCTGTCTGCTTAAAAAAGAGAAAAAGAAGAAAACCACACATTCTCCTACTGACATGAATGAAAAGGCTCAAAGAAAAAGAAGAAAAAAAGAGTAGGGGGTTCTGAGATGCCATCCTATCTGTCTGCTTAAAAAAAGAAAAAGAAGAAAACCACACATTCTCCTACTGACATGAATGAAAAGGCTCGGCATGCTGCGGCTCGGCGTCTACGCAGACAAGCACCACCAGAGCTTCACCCCAAGCAACATCATTCACCACGTGGAGATGCGGTCAATTTTTTGTTTCCTCTTATTCGTTTATTTCACTTCGTCATTACCATTGCAGGCCAGGTCATTGCCATTTTAAATTTCATTGCGTCCTTCTCCTCAGCATTGGCCTCTGTGGAGGCTCGTCGACGACCGTTTTAGTGGCTCTGGATCTTTGTAAGACAAAAGAAGGTCAGCAATGACGGCTCTAATCTGGCGCGTGTGTAAAGCGTCTTGCTCCAGATAACGTGGCCGCTTGTTCTGGCTGCGAGTTGCTCGTTTTTCTTTCATTTTTTTTCTGCGACTTCGATTGCGTGTGGTGACAAAGGAACTAGTGCTACACAGGACATTATTGTCAGGGATCCGTTCTAAGCGGTATTTGCGCAAAGTACGAAAATCGTTGCATCGCCTTTAGCAAATGTGGGAGCGCAAATTTAACCATTTGAAATCCATCGTTCGTTCGCTGAGTGACCATCTTCCACTTCTCTGCGCGGCGAGTGGGGTATGCTGATGCATTCTCGTCTAAAAACGCAAGCTTTTCTTAAAAAAAAAAAACTGTAAGCCTCATTTTTTTTTTTGTCTTGAAACCGACGCATAGTCTACATTCATATAACTTGAAATAGTAATGATCTTAAAGTTCCTAAATATTTCAGCAGTGTGAGTGCCATAAGGAACATTATAGGTACGGTCCTTAATATTTGTTTTAGTAACAAAAACAGTCTTTGAATATTGGTCAGAGCTGATGAACACCAGACTAGATTGCACTTTGTTAATCGAGAGTAAAATAGAGAGTTGTAAATTAACAATTGAACATTTGTGGGCAACAAATAACGGTTGCGAATTAGGATCGCTATCAGTCGGGGTAGCTTTCTGGTAAGATAATTTATATGACAATTCCAAGACATGGTCTCATTAAACAATACGCCGAGAGTTTTCAAGGAACTGATTATTTCGATGGGACAGGAATTTAAACTCGGTGATTTAGATAGTAAAACAGACTGTTTTTTTTTTTTTTTGGACAGAAAATGACCGTTGTGTTGTACTAATGTTCGTTTTTAAAGGGTTATTATCGTACCAGGATTTTACCTGGAAGAGAATAGCTATATATATTAAATCATATAACTTGTTTTGGAAGACAAAAATATGCTCGTATCATCTGCGTAGCTGACAAATTTCGCTTCCTTATTAATGTTCACAATGTCGTATACGTATAAGCTAAAAAGAAATCCTAAAATACTTCCTTTTGGAACGCCTGACGTGATAGGTTTTATTGTGGAAAAGTAATTGTTCATGCACACATATTGTTCACGATATTGTAAGTAGGACTTTAAAATCAGTAGTACCTGTTCACGAATACCGTAAATCAAGATTTTTTTTAAGACATTATGATTAAGACGGCCAATGCTTTCGTTAAATCCAAATACAACCCTAGTACAATATTTTTGTTCCCGGTCTCCGCGCGACCAACGCCGTTCCGCAGCGACCCAGATACGCGTCGCAGTCGATCGCGTGCCGTGACTGCCGTCCCGGGATGGGCCGGGAACACGCGAGACAACGAATGGGCCCCAAGCCGCGACAGGAGACGGCCCAGGTCCGAGGGATACCACCCAGAAGACAATGCCTGCGCATGACGTCATCGGTCATGGCTCTCCGACCCGCCCCTGAGCGGCAAACGCGTCCGTTATGGCGTCGCCAAGTGCTATGCGGGCAGAAACGGAGGAAGAGGAGGAGAGGAGAGCTCGCGGGGACCTCGGAACGATGAGCTTGGCTCGGAACATTACTGAACAGACGAAAAGCCAGCGGCCTTTGTCTCCACTACACTCGTTGAACGCGCTCGAATGCGAAAGCAAAACGCCGGACGCTGGTGTACCGCGTTTGAACGCGTTGCTGGGATGCTGACGCAAGCTGGGCTGCGCTGCGTGGGGCCACTAGTGATGACGTTTGAGGGGAGAAAGGCCTTGTCTTCTAGGTGGGTCCAAGACGGGAACAGCGCGACATGCGGGCGGCGACGCCTCCCTCGTGTGTGCGTTGCGGGTGGCGTCAACGACCTCCTCGGCAGCCCCGTTCCGAGAAAGGGTTCCAATTGGATCACACTCCCGCGGAATACGATTCCGAGGCCGGGAAAAGGAGAGGGCCTGGCAGCAGGGAGCACACATGCCGGCCTGTTTGGGCCGTGAAAGCCAAAACGCGCGCTGTGTTGTTATCGCGCAGCTGGCACCCCGCGCCGGCGCGCTCCGTGTGACAAATAATTCGTGGCTGACCCCGGGTTTATATCGGGAGGTAGGTGCGGAGCCTGTTTCGCGAGCAGAGCGGAACAGAACGGGCAGCGGGTCTCGTCAAAAATAGACAGCTTTAGCAAATCACTGCCGCCGTAGGAGTTTGCGTTGTGATTTCGAAGCGCGCGCTAGGAGCGTTACTTTGCCCGCGTGTTGCTACAACTCTATAATATCCCGCTGAACATACTAATATCCCGCTGAACCACGCGCAAGAGCTCTGAGTTGAGTGGGAGCTCTTGCCGCCTCTTCGAGCACCAATTGAGCGCGCGCGCGCCCACAGGGTCCGCGGTCCACAGCGTATGATCCACACGAATATGAGCGGCAATAGCCGATTCGTCCCTTCTCTGCGTCCGCGGTCCCCGCGAGCTAAATTATCTCTCTATTTGCCGAAGAATTGAAGGAACTGCATCTAAACTTCGCGTTCCACCGTCACAGTTTGAACCAAAGCATTTTCAAAAACGGTCAGCCACGCTAAATGACCACAAAGGACTGGCGTAGGTCATTTCATTTGTGATACGTCAAGCGTTGCAAGGGGCCCACGCGTAGATTTGAAAGGGACGCTCAAAGTGACCAAGAAGTAATGTTGAGTTCAAAAGTCACTAACTGCATATCGCTTATAGTGGGATAACCCCTCCATCATCCCTTTTAGGTGTCGGCAAACACCGTTTCCATAGGTTCGCAGCCATTTTTAATGACGAGCTGGCTTTACAGGCGATGACAGAACCTTACGAAGGCGAGCTTCAGAACCATCGAAGACGCTCAAGACCATGTTTTTCCACTGTGTCTCCGACAATTGCGCTCTGAACAATTGCTTCCCAGCGCACAGACAGACGTACACGCGCCAGGTGTGTACAAAGGTCTACATACACGCGTCAAAGTGAAATGCTTATAGACGAGGGAGTACCCCATCGGCAAAGGGGGAAAGCCCGTTGACACGTCGACCAACAACTTGGACAGTTCTGCGCGACAACGTCGAAATAACAGCAAGCTTGGGCAACGCACAACTGTCTATCAGGGAATATACCACGTCGCAGGCCAGGTAGCGATGCCAACCAGGCGTTTGTTCAATGTTGGCGGACGGATATGGGACGTGCCTTGTTTTCCCAATACAAAATACGCGTCGATGTCAGTCCAACCAGACCCGCAGCAAGATAAAAGACACCCTATTCTTTTAACCTCATTCGATTTCCCTTGATTTTATCCAAACCGGTTAGCCGCGACTTGCGCTGTAGAGGAGGCCCCCCCATTCCTTCCGAACTATTCCCAATTTCCCTGAACCTCAACACGAGAAAGAGAGATAAAGCAACGCTGCTTTGATTTTTTCGCAAACGATGCATTTTCTTCCTCGTCTTCAGGAAGTGCCGGCACAACGTTATTTAACAAACAATGCTTTCCCTGCGCGTATTTCTACCGTCATTCACCAAACATTGCCAAGCAGGGACAAAGAGCATGCCGTCCCAAAAGCTCACGGTCCGCACACTCTTCGAAATGCCCCCTATATATACTCTACTGCTTTCCATAAGCACGAATAATCGATTCTCCCCTAATCGGGTTAGCCAGTTGGAAGGACAGGTGGATCACTTGATCAACTAGGAGAGAGACCAAAGCAGAATAGGCAGTCTTATTGTTATTAGATAAAGAAATGCATCGCAATGATTGGCTGCCCGCGTGCACATCTCACGCTAAAATATTTCTTAGCATGTTACGCGAGACTCGTTTTTATTTCATTTTCTATTTTATTTTATTTTTTCTTCTCGAGTCATCTTAGCATCAACCAGCGCGCTCATTTCCATAGCGTCTGAGCAGCAGACAGGCAGCGTCTGTTGTTGGCGTCTCCGGAGGAGGAGTGCCGAACAAGATCTTCTTCCTTTGCCTGCCCGATGCAGAACATCTGGTGCCTCCGCGCGTATGTATATTGGCCGCGCGGACGACGGCTCCTCGTTATCAACGGGCGGCGGGTCTGGAAAGGCTCCTCCGAACCGCGCGCATCCCCGTGGCAGCTCGCTTCCCGTCCCCCGCATCCCCGAGCGAGGAGGTCCGCAACGCGATCCCCCGGCGGCACTGCAGCCTCGGCTTCGCTCGACCGGAGAGCCGCCCTGCACCCGCAGACAGAAATAGCCAGACTGTCGTCACCAGCGCCTGCAATGCCTTTCCCACGTGCGGGACGCCTGCCCGCGCCCAAAGCACACGCAAAGGAGGCCACAGGCTACGGGACAGACGTCTCCGCGGAAGGGAAAAACAAGAGAGTCCAGTTAGGTGTCTCGTTGAGCATATCGGTCTTAGCTTAATCGCTGCAGTGCTGCGTGAGGCACTTTAAGACCACAGGTTAGCAGTCGCGGAGACAAAAAAACTCCCCTCGAGGCCGACGGATTCACACGGCCAAACTAGAGGCAACTATAGGATTATTCGCGACTTCAGCATAACGAACGTCACCTAGCGGGAAAAGATTGAACTGAACGAAACAAGTCCTTTCGCGATTTCTGCTAGTCCCTTGTGGCTTCCGTGATTACGTTTTCGGCGGATACACCGGGACAGTTGTCCCGGTGTATCCGTGTGTTGGCAGGTGGCTCTGAACGCAATCTACGCTACCGTATGAACCAGACATTGCGCGCTTATCAACGTTCATCACCACTGCAGTCCTCCCATCGCTTCCCTCCAAAAATTCAAGCCTCTGGAAGCTCGCTTACACCAGCCAACACGTCACGGCAGGTTTGAAACGTATAGTGAATAAAAAATCCTAGCCAGTTTGGCTACGCCACCGCTGCCGGAATGCATCCAGTGAACTTTAATATTTTTGCACGTAGAACAGTCCCGCTGGAGCTTTGCACGTGCAGAGCACTTGACGGCACGAGACGACTCGGGCACTGCCGCCAGCCTCCTGTGAACTAATGTACTTTCTCGCATGCGCCGAACGCTTAGTGAAATCAGTTGAAACGCGAGTGTTGTGTGTTGAGCTGCACACGGAACGGTACGACCTGTTTAAGACCGCCATATTTGCCCGATAGTGGCGAACCCCATAGATATAGGTGCCTGGAGTAGCGAATAACCTAAATCCTATTGCAATCGGCGAATCAGCCCGCGTTCTGGGAACATATTAAAGCACAGGGAAAAGGAACGGAGGGATGTCAATAGACACTGGCCGCACAGGATGGGACAAGGGTAGAGGGGGAAAGGATCAGGCTTTAGGGAACGGTAACAACAGCATAGCACAAGAGGAGGAGTATATAGTGAAACAGCTGAGATGACCACAGGGGAATGGGACAAAGCAGAAGGTATAAGGTACCGGCTGGACCTGCAACAGGCCCAGATGGCATACCAGTGAGACTCAATAAAATGTCAGGCAGAATTAGCAAACTGAAACTAAGAGAGGTGATTGACCAAATAATTAAGGGAGGGGATGAACCCAATGATTGGAAACTAAGCCGGATGAGACTATTATATAAGGGCAAGGGAGACAAAGACAGTATCACATCGTACGGACCAACCACCATTAACATCGTGTAATCTACCGACTAGCTATGCAGATTGTAAAAAGAAGAATGGGAGAATGGGCAGAGGGCAAGCAGATAATGGGAGAGCTCCGAAATGGTTTCAGAAGGGATAGAAGGCTGGAGGATAATTTATTCGTAATCACGCAATGCATTGTATGGTAGCGTTCTTGGACATCAAAGGAGCAAACGACACTGTGAATCAGGCAAAACTATGGGATCAACTGAAAAGATATGAACTAAATAAAAGTTTGATTCAGTTTCTAGAACATATATGTGCAGATAACAGGGTAGTTATAACTTAGGAAGCCGGAACCACAAAACCAGCAGCAATATAAAGAACACTTGGGCAGGGCTGTCCAGTACAGACGAACTAAGGGAGCTTCCGCTGCCTTAGTTCGTCTGCATTCATGCTTTCGCATTCACAACTCATGAGAAGTGCTTATGTGTCCTCTTTTTTTCACTGGAGCCGAATTACACGGCTTTCAATTTATGATGGTTTTATATACAGTTGTTACATGCTGGCCAACCATGCTGCCGGTGTATCGCCCGCCTTTCACCGCTCACTTCTTCCTAATATTTTATAGGACTAAACTTACCTAATATCTGTACCACGAGAAACAAAAAGTGTTTCTTAGGCTCAAATGTGTGCCGCGCTGCGTCGCGAAAATCCGGAAGCGGGCGTTCTTGGTTCTTCCCTCTTCGGGAACGTTTACACGAAGGCCACTTATATTTGCTTCAACCAGTAAGTAACACCAGCTAACACCCCATAATAAAACACGGAGCTATCGCTCATCCAGCCCCCGCCAAACTTGGCTAGGTACTTGTACGTATTTAGTATATAGGAAGGGCGGTTCACTTTTTGCCGCGGTTAAAGTTGACCGGCTTCGAGCAAACGGGCCCTGGTGTTTAACCTGTGGATGAACGATTTGACCAGTGCATTGCGATTGCTGAACTACGGTAGCGATTACGCCATCGCTCATCCAGATCGGAATGTGCAGGGGTGGAGATTGAACCTAGGAATGATCCCTAAGTTACGAAGCACGAGCTCTTCTCCAAGTGCTCCGAGCAGCGGAGTGCTCAACCTAATACACTCGGTCCTGTTCGTACTGCATGCGGGTGTACAGATAAAAACGCTACAAAGATATCTTACGTGCCATACAGACTTTTTAATCGCTCCGATCACACTCGGCAAGGTCATGACCGAGTCAAGCTTGTTACTTATTACGGTTTCAGAAATCTGACAACGCACATCGGTGTCGTTGCGAAACAAAAGCGGCTTGAAAGCCTCTAAGATTTTTTTTTTTAATGTAATACACGCCGGCTCTATACTATGACAGACAATCCCACAATATGCAGGTTGAGAGTTAAGAGGCATATATATGTATATAGCTTAGGGAGTATCAAAACAGTAGCGAGACATAGAACGGGATACACCCCAGACACGGCTCTGCGGATTATGAACTGAAAGAAACTTTGGGAGCTTCCGGATAAACATTTCGTGCTTGAGCTCTGTCACTGTTATTACTGAGAGAGGAATCTCGTTACGGTTTGCCCTTCGTTTTTGTTTCTGTTCTCGGGAAGGCGGCCGAGGTACCGGGAAGGAAGAGCAGTAAAAAGAAGACAGGGAGCCATTAATCAGGCCGTCCAAACAGGGCCCCCGACATAATATCTGGCCGGCATCGACGGAGCCTTCGAATGGTCTGTCCGTTCAGTGGGCAGCTTGCGAAATAATTAGCCGCCCGGCGATAATTGGCTGTCGGTGAGCAGCAGCCCTCGGGGCGATCGGACGACAGCCACGCGGCATCAAGGCGCGGCTTCGGGCGAACGAACCCTGACGGCCCCGTCGCCGGTCGGTCTCGGAGCGCGTCTGTATGCATGTTCGGGTGATGAGCGCAGGGATCGGATGTTTCGTCAAACATTGTTTCATAAATGTCGTTTCATCGAACACCATATCATCGAATGCTGTTTTATACAAGCCATTTCACCGATGCTGCTTCATCGAATGCCGTTTGATCGAATGTTTTTTTCATACAAGCCGTTTCATCAAACGCCATCTCATCGAACGCTATTTTATCGAATGCCATTTTATCGAACGCGGTTTCATCGAACGCCGTTTCATAAGAAATCACCCCGAACAATGCTCCGTTCCACACATCCTCTCACGCCGAAACTTACGAAGACAGCAGCCTTCCATGTGTCAAGCACTTCTACAGCTATCGGCAACAGCTATAGTATATTGCGATGAAAGATTGAGACATTAAAGCTTTCGTGTAACTTGGGACTCTACTTCTGGATTATCTATACATCGGAAACCTTGGTACCAAAACGCTGTATTATATATACAATTCACCACTTGTACACCCAGTCCCCCAAGAAACTGCTTGAGCCGGAGAAAGCGGACAAACTCGTTAACGCGACGATACAAAAGGTGATCGCGCACTGTGTCTTCGCTCTTCAACCGCTAAATACAACACGATGACTATACGCGGCCTTCAAAACCGAGGGAGCTAACATTTTCTTCGTTTGTTTTTTCGGCGACGTTGAGCAGCGCGTATCTTGGGCGTCCCTCGCCACTTCTTGGAGCAGGCTAAGAGACCCCCTGCAGCGTGACGGGTGTGTTAAAGCCCGGTGTCGGCCAATCAATCAAAACGCACACTGTATCCACAGACTAAGTTACGGGTCGAATTCCAGCCACGGACAGCGCTCAGTCTTCCTCCTTCCCGGGCCTCGGCGTCCGGCGAGCGAGCAACAGCAGCGTCAGCAGAAGCCTTCCGGCCCGCCCTAATGAAGCGGGTCGGAGGCGCGGCGCCTGTCCGATTTTTCACTCGGTGCGGCGAGGTAATTCAATTTGGCCGCGCACTCGCCAGTCTCCCCGAGAGCATCGTCGTCCCGCGTCACCGAAGGAATACGCGCTCGCCGGTGGCTTGATTGACCGACGCAACCAACTACTCCACTGATTGTTTTCTTTCGGGAGCAAATGGTGGGGTTCATCGCGTCCCGTGCAAATATACCCGAAGGGGAATGATGACTTTTTCATCGCAATAAAGGACCGGAAGTCGGACTCCTTTCTTGACGCGAAACAAACGATGCGTCAACCTCGACTAACGCTTCCTAATGCCCATGAATCGTCGAGGATATAAACGATGCTAAAGTTGAGGCTTGGGCGAGTTGGTACATACTTCGAAATTAAAAACAGCGCAAAAAGACGAGGACCAGACAAAGAAGTGACACGGACGTAGCGCTACGTCCGTGTCACTTCTTTGTCTGGTCCTCGTCTTTTTGCGCTGTTTTTAATTTCGGAGGATATAAAGACCGTACTAATTTAAAACAATCTGTATAAAAGAAGCGTAATTAACAAATGAACACTCGCTGGCGACGACGTGTTTCGGATATGAGCTCCAACACGAAACAAATTGAAAGCAAATTACGCAGGCAGAGGCAACTATATATTTTACCCGCCCTCGAAAAAAAAAAAAGAAATTACTATACACAGGGTCGAGCAGCGCACCGCCCAAATCGCCCCTGCGCATACCCTCTTTCAGATCAATACTTTAAAATGTGCCGCTTTTGTTCTTCTCATATAATAGTCGTATATCCCATTGTAGCTATAGGCCTAAACTCCGACCACATAATTGCTCTATTTGGCCCAACAAAAAAGTAAAAAAAGAAAAAAACGTTTTTTTACAAGCAGACATATAACAACAAAAGATAAAAAAAAAGAAAAAAACACGAAAATGCGTTATCGCGTAGCCGCCGTGACTCGATCCGAACCTTTGTTTCATCCCTTGCCCCCGAGTCAACCCAGCCCGATCCCAATCTCGCTCCGCTCCCCGACCCGCGTCGCGTAAAGGGACAACCGTCGACAAAAAAGGCGAAAGAGCGGAACCAAGCAGTGTCTCGGATTCGCGCCCGTGTGCACGCCCAGAGAACCGCGCACCTATCTCGACGCCGCATCTTCTCAACCAAGTTCAACGGCGAGAGCGCGGGGTGTACGCGCTGCTAGTAAGATACCTCACCACCGAAATAAACGGTGCACTGCCTGGTGACGAGGGAGGAGACAAAGGCGCGTCGATCGTCCGCGGCGGAACCCCACGTGGGTCGTCGTATTCCTCGCGATGGAAGCGCGAGCCCTTCTTTCCGTCTCCGCCCCTTCCGCCGTCTGGAATGCGCGGGGAACGGGAGACAAAGGGTCTAGGGTGGCCGCAGTCCCATCTCCCCGGATCTGGAGGGGCCTTCGCCCGATCCGCCGGCCTGGGAGTGAGGGAGGTTTTCTTCTTCGGGGTTGCCAAGTCCGATGGAAGAGAGGATACGCGTAGACGTTAATTACTGCTCTCGGAGCCGAAGGGACTGGGGGAGAGACGAGAGAGACAGAGCGACTGAGAGAGAGAGAGAGAGAGAGAGAGACGAAGGGACATCGAAGGACTCTACGATCACTGCATGAAGGTGTCTCGATCGATGCATACCTCGCTTCAATTTCTCTTTGAGCCAATTGAGCGGGAGGAGAAAAGGGAGAGGGGGGGTCAAGGTTTTAATTGTTACGACATAAATTTAATTCGCCAATAGAAAAAGACATCAAGTATTTTTGTCAGGATCCATTTTGAAAGTAATTTTTTTTTTACTAAATTAAACTACTCATCCGTTACCCTCAAACAAATTACTAAGGAGGCTGACTGATTTTTCTCAGACCGCGACAGCCCTATTTTGGAGGATTTTCGTTATAATTATTATCGCCTCGCACTTTTTAACGACCTCAGCAGTCATTTTTAGATACTTTTTTTCTGCGGCTGAAACGTTCTCAAGGTTCCTGTCGTGAGCGCGGGTAGCAAGTCGGAATACCTTCGGAGAGCGTTCAGTAAAGCACGAATGAACTATAAAATCCGCAAGTGGTTATAAATACGGTAGGCATCGCTGAAAACGAGCGTTGGTACAGCCGAGGCACCTTCTGGAGCAAGGAGCCCGAAGACTCGGATACCGCGCACGGAAAAGCCGATCCGCGCAACGTACAAAATATAAATGTATGTAAACGCGCGTCGAAAAAAAAAAAAAAAAAAGAGAGAGAGAGAAGCCGCGTGTCAATAACCTTGACTGCATAAAAACGCGTGTGCCCGATGAAGCTGCACGCAGCTGGCGGGACGACGCAGCTCGGTCCACAAGGAGAACGGTTCACGGTGGCGACTTGACGGAAAAGAAAGCGCACGTTCCTAAAGCGTCCCCAACAAGGCGCCCGCATAATGAAGAAAGAAAACGAGTCAGCAGCGCTCCCGCTGTCTGCGAGGGATGACGGAACGGGTCCGCCCGCGGTCGTCGCAGGTCTGTTCCGAACCCTATACGAGCGAGGCTGCACAAAACCCGTGCTCCTATACATAAGACCCGCAGGGCGAGCGAGGACGCTTACTGTTGAGTATATACCGGAGCCACTGGGCGAGACAGAGTCTGATAAAGCGATGAACTCGCAAAGGATTCCGTATCCGGCGCAAGGGTCTTCATCTCTCACGGCAGGAAGTTTTTTCAGCAGTCCCACCTCCAGGGCGAGCTTCCCCATATGCCTTCGAGAACACTTGGGCGTCTCGTGAACTCTCGAGCGTGGACGCGCAGCCGAAGCACGGCGGAAGGCAACAAGCACATGCGGGAGGCCGGCCGTTCGAAAGAGACGCGTCCCGCGCCTTTCGCCCTGTCGGTGCCTGGGAACGTCGGAACACCGAGCTCTGAACGGAATGATTCGTGGTTAGACACGAAGCTATGCTCCCCTTGTCTCTACTCATTCTTCGAAGGCGTTCGAACGGCGAACGCCGGCGTGTGGCGTTCACGTTCGAACAGCGAGTGGAGACAAAGACAGCCAGGAATCATTCCAATCAGAGCTCGGGGTTCATCTCCTCCTTTCTCTCAATTTCTACCCGTATGGCTTATCGCTAGGGCTGGGCGTCGATTAAAATTTTAACTCGATTAGTCGTTGCTTTTTAGTCGAAAAATGATTCGCTTAATCGCTTGCATTGGCCTTCAGGCATAGTATCTAATTCATTTCATTTCATTTATTTACTCTCAAGGCCGAAGCATTACAGAGAGGAGTGGTGAAAAAATACAACATGAACATAAACACAGCAGGGGAATCACAAAAAATGGTTGGAAATGGCACTTTTGAAACGGTCGGTGTCAGTGATTGAAGCGATGGAGGCGGGGAGGTGGTTCCATTCTGTGCAGGTTTTTGGAATGAATGAGTGGAAGTGCAAATTGGTGCGGCTGCTTGGGACGCCAACCTTGAACTGATGGTCGCTGCGGGAAGAAATGTACGATGGTGGCAGAAAGAGAGAGTCACTGAGTACAGAATTGAAATGATAAACCTAATGATTGTATTGTTTATCTCGCTATGTCGTCAGCGGAGCATTGTGTGCACTCTTTCTGAAGCCTGACGCTGTACAGCCCATTAAAACATGCGGGCAAATAATGGACCTTTTTCCAGTAAGCCTCTGCGCATGCGTACACTCCCACTGCCGCCATCTTCGCACTGAAAATTGAGACAGCAACATTATCAGCATCTATCTTCGCGCGTATTTAGTCTACTTTGACGCTTCGTTTTTTAGTATCGGTAGTATGGGGTATAAAAAAACACTGAAAACCGATACAACGGCACGATGCCGATGTGTTTTGACGGGCGGAGGGATGTTGGGCTGCTCTTCCATGGCTTCCGAGATCCCGAAGCGCGCGACCGCGCGCGCGCTTGGGGATCTCGGACGCCATGGCTCTTCATTTGTAGTTCTCAGACAGCTCCTCAGACGACGCTCGTCACACGAAAAAGGTCCATTGTGAGAAATAAAATACCTTTACATTGTTTTTAAACCTCGCAATTACTATGAATGGAAATCATAGGGAACGCCTAAGTGCTTTATTGTAGAACACAACAGCATCTTGTCTTCCAGCGTAAATAAATGCGCACCAAGTAGTGTACGTATACCATTTTCACTTTCTCCTCAAAATTTCTAACTCAGTACCCAACCGAATGACCACTTAAAAATTGTAATTGCTTTTTTAAAGCATTTATCGATTAGTCGAACAAATAATCGATCAATTGCCCAGCCCTATACTTATAGCACCGTGCATGGCGTTAATTCTGGGTCATTCATTCTATCCGTGTTCCTTCTGAATGTGCGGTGCAGAAAGTACGCGCTCAGCGTCAAAGCCACCACAGTGAACGTTGATGCGACGTCAGTTATGGATACGTTCATATTTAAGTGACCGAACGTAGTATATCAGTTATGACAATGTATGCTCTCCCCCATGGGCAGTTTATTCAGGAGTACCTCAACGTTCGGTTTTAGGACCCCTTTTGTTTTTAATTTATATTAATGACATAGCTTCGAATCTGCCTACTTCTGTACATGTTAAACTTTTCGCGGATGACTGTATGCTATTTTCAAAAAATTACTGCAGTTCGCGGTCAAGAGTTACTAAATGCGTCTTTGGGGGCAATCACTTCATGGTGCACTACATGGGGCATGGCTATTAATTTTAACAAGACGGTGTTTCGTAGTATTACCAACAAGAAAAAAGTGTTAGATTTTCGTTATACTATAGGGAGCACAGAACTTGCAAAAGTAGATGAATTTAAGTATCTAGGTGTGATTTTTAGTAATGCATTACACTGGAATAGTCACGTGGACTATATAAGTGCAAGGGCGTATCAAAAACTAACGTTTCTTAGAAGGCACCTGAGACATGCAAATAAAGATGTTAGATTAACTGCATATAAAGCATATGTGCATCCGATTTTGGAATGCGCAAGTTGCGTATGGGACCCCTACAGGAAAAAACAGGTCACACAAATAGAAAGAATTGAGAACCTTGGCCTACGATTTTTTTTTTTTTTTTCAGAATATAGGCGTACGTCGTCTGTTGCTGCAATGAGAGCTGAGGCGCAGCTGAATAGACTGGAGAACAGAAGAAATATTCGTAGATTGAAAGAATTATTCGAAATGGTAAACAGACTGACAAAAGTTGATTCCAAAAAAAATGTTTGTTGCGTTCGACAGCCCGTTCCCAAAAAACGAGCAACACTAAAGCAATTGCACAGTATCAATACAATAATGATGTGTTCAAATATTCATTTTTTTGCAGAACAATTATTGATTGGAACGCTCTGCCAGAAGAACTTGTCAGTTGATGCAGCCCTGAGCTGTTTGAAGTCCAATTGACTGATTTTTTAAGGAATTAAGTACTGCATGTAAAAAGTATGCGCAGGCACTTCGAATTGCCTGCGCACGCTTTACCCGTGCACAGAGTGCGTGAGTATGTATTTATCATGTGTTTTTATGTTGCCTCTCCTGCATAGACCGAAAGGTCCGCAGTATTGTAAATAAATAAATAGAATGCGAGCCATGCATAGATGATCCAATTTTACAGTCAGGAATTGCGCCTTGTACAGAACCAAAAGTCATACGTGTAGCCCAATGAAGTACCAAAAAGAAAATCTTGGAAGGTATTCCCACGGTTCACGAAGAACTCGCTTCTGAGTAGAAAGAAAAAAAGATTCTTGGAAAGACCACAAAGACTGCGACGGAATCCGGCCGTCTGCGAAAACGAAGGGCGTCTGGATCACCTCGGTACACGCACCATTACGCTGACGTACGAGGTAGTGCGTACAGTCCACACCAATGCGAAAGATCCACTCGGACCGGGTGGGTCTTTCATATTGGTGGAGACTGTACTTCAACGTAATACCAGAAGTGTATAAAAAAAATACAGAGTGCATCTATATAGATAACGTGTCAGACATGAATGTGCTGCTCATCGCCTGTGAAACAGAAGCGGCTCGACTTCGACTACGGTTCAATGCCAAAAAGTCGGCAATTGTTCTTTTCTCCGGAGAAATGGAGGGCCTTGAATCCCTTACCATTCAGAACGATGTGCTTTCTGTTAGTACCAAGTACAAATACCTCGGGGTGACACTGACTACTTCAGCAGATTATCTGGCAGAACACCACCAAAACCTCAAGACATCGGCACTGAGAAAGCGCAATGTGCTTCGTCGAAAGAGCCTGTGGAGCTGCGACCGTTATTTAATTACCCGAGAACTGTGGAAAGCTGTCGCTGTACCAGGCCTCACTTTCGTCAATGCTGTTACATGTGTCCCCAGCGAAATTAGAGAATACCTTGAGCGACGGCAAAGAGAGATCGGGCGCCAGGCGCTGGGATGTCACGGGAGAGTGCCTAATCAACTTGTCCAAGGTGACCTTGGCTGGTCCTCGTTTGAGGCACGGGAGGCCAGCAGCAAGCTGGAGTATTACGCCCGACTGAGACATATGGACGGAGATCACTGGGCACGAAGGGTTTTTATATACATTCACTTAAAGAACCTACACACGACATGGAGGCGGCGTACCAATCGACTCGGGACAAAGTACGGCGCCTTCTCGATGAGCGACGAGCCCTCCACAAAGAAAGATTGGGTTGCGAAGGTGAGAGGACAGATTAACACCGCCGAGACGAATCGGTGGAGAGCCGACATGGAAGAACATTCCAGCATGCATCTATACGCGGCTTTCAAGACCAACATCGCTGCCGTCCGCTGGTGTGGAAACACACTGGGCAGCCGACTCCTTGCCGAGGCCCGCGGTGGTGCCTTACGCACCAGCATCTACAGGCAGCGGTACGATGTGAACGTAACTGAAACTGTGTGCAGTGCATGTGGTGGAGTAGAAGAAACTATGCAACACTTGCTCCTTGAGTGTCCGGCAATCGTACCTGCGACAGATGTCGGCACCCGCATTGAGCAGGCCCTCGGTTTTACGGAGGAGAACAAACATGTGATGTGCTCAAAGAGGAGGCTCGAGGCATGGTGGAAAGTCCACTCGTGATACTTCAGAGTGACTACGAACCATTTCTCTGACTTTCTAGTTCCTTTATTTTCATTATCTTTCTCTTTTCTTCTTTTCTTTATTGGCATGTCTATTTTATAGACGCTCGTTAAAAAGAGCAATTGCCGCCAGAAATACATACATACATACATATATAGCCGAGAGATTGCTAGGACGTTCCGTCTGAATTTAACCACACCCGTGACTATATAAACTATCTCTCCGTCCTTCACACCGCGCGTATACAGTGACATATACACCGGATATGTTATTCGCAATTTCAAGACGATTTCATCATCCAATTACGACAAACGCTCAACATCCCTGAAGCTCGCAAAACCGCGCTTCCACAAGAAAGCGCATGCCAGTTTCATCCTCGTGGTGGAGCCCCGGATCGAAATCGTTGACCCGAAAAATACGAAGAAATCGCACGAACCGTGAGGCCCGATCAAATTTTACGGGGCTTAAGTGCGCGCGCAGACCAAAGCCCGCGTCATTAACGGACCCTCTCGGAACAAAATGAAGACGTATCAGAGCCTCTCTCAAGCGGAAAACTTAATACACCACCAACCGTCTTCCTTATCCTCGATCTTCACCAAACTTCATTACAAAAAGAAGGGAAAAAAATTAACGATAGCTGCATTTTATTTGCGTACGGAACGCGCGCCCAGGGACTCGAACCCCGGGAGAAAATCTTGGAAGATCGAACGCCGGAGTTTCCTTGTTTATGAGCAGCCCCCGGCGAGTTTAACTTATAAACGTAATCAAACGGTCTCGCGCTCTTCCTTCACTGCGACCGTTAGAAGCTGGCGCAAAAGGAGGATCGCCGCTCATCAGCGCAGCAACGCCCCCTCCCCCGTCTTCCTCGCCCCGATAATAACAACGACGGACCACGATAAATAAATACGCCAAAGCCTCGCCTCGTTTCCCGGGTGACCGTAAATAACCCGGCAACGAAAGCGGCAGAAAGAAAAGCGAGATGACGACGTTTTCGAAAAAAAGAAAAAAAGAAAATACAACGGGAAGAAGGAAAGATAAAGCGAAGTACACAAGAAGGGCTTCGGAAAGAAAGAGGGAAACATAACAATGGCGGGATAATAAGAAAAAAAAAGGGGGACAGGCGCGAACAAAGCGTCTCGCGAGTGAAGCGAGGGCGGAAGCCGCCGGGCGATTAATCCCGACGAATCATCCCATTCTACCAGGCGAGAGCGTCAACGTCCGACGCAGGAAGGAAGGAAGGCGGGTTCAATTTCTTGTCCGTAAACTGTTACTATATATACACACGCATATACCGCTATAATCTGGGAGGTTATGGCCATCGGGCCAGCACTGGAAAAAAATATTACTATAACGAAGCAGTAGCTACATTCGGAGTTTTTTTTTTTTTTTTTTTCGTCTCTTCGTTGTATTTAAGGCCAAAGAGGCACAGAAAGGAGAGTCATCAGCAGAGCGTAGTTACAACCGGCGTGATTGCAAGCAGTTGTTATCGGGAAGAGGACGAACAACGCCCGGATCGCCACAGAGTGCGCAACAACGTGAAACGAGGGTTTTTCGGCGGGCGGGGGACTGCCAAGGAAGTGTGGCCAAAGCCAAAAAAAAAAAAATAGGGAAAAGAAAAGGGGACTCGGAATCAATAGTCGAAAGACGAAAAGCGAGAGTGTTGGAAAAGGGATCATCGCGTTTGCCAAAAAGCTGGCCGGACCGCCGCGGCGACAAAGGGAAACAAAGGCTCACAATGGGAGCTGCGCGGGAGAGGAGCTTCCGCGGCCATTGTGCCTTTTAACGAGCGTCGCATTGAGTTCGCAGCCCCGACCCAACACCCTCTCTTTCAGGGGCGCGCGCACACAACGCTAAGCGAAAGCCTCCATTCCCTCTATGATATATGCAATAGATAAATAATGACATCAAGCGCCGACCAGACTATATAAAAAAAAAAAAATTCTCAAGGCGTATATTTTGTGTTCTAAACCCGCTGACGACTCGGGACCGTGAGCAGCGTCCACCACCCGGACCCGAGTGCCGACCGTTCATCCTCTGCCTCTTCCAGGGAGAAAGGAAATTTAACTCCGAGGGTCCGAAAACTTTCAGAGTTCCCCAAAAAAGGAAGATCCAACATACGCGAGCACTTTGGCAAATGAATTGGACGTCGCTCGTCTTCTCCCGTTTCTTCGAAGATGGCGCGTTCTCCGAGAGACGCGGTGTACGCGGACTCGGTTTTAATTTGCGCGTCGGGTTCCTGGAGGCGGGAAAAGCGAAGCACGTGGATGACAATTAAAAAAAGGAGGGAAATAAAGATTACCTCTTCGAAGTCTACACCCGAACACGACAAAGACGAAGCAAAAGAGGCCCCTCGCGACAATAAAGTCAAAATCAACTTTCTCTTTTTTTTTAAATATTTAATGACGCAGTTACACTGTTTATACAGCATCATACCATAGCCTCCGATATACTGACAAAGCCTGGCAGATCGCCACGAGAAGCGGGCGCGGAAAAGGAAAAGGTGGAGCGGCAGACAACAGATGAGAGGAGAGCCACGTGACTGGCGCCCCGCTGCGGCGAGACGCCCAAACACACTTCTCCCGAGCGAACAAGCGTGCGCTGAATACCAGCTTCCCCGAGAAATGCTCTGTGCTACCAGATCCTCGCACTCCAAACCTGCGACCGGGCACTGTATGGGTCCGTCCTCGAACTGCCAGTAATAGAGAAGGTTATGAGGGCATACAAAAGACGCGGTTGCAGACACGATGATAAAATTATCTGCGGACACACCTTCAAGCGTGTTTCCAATCATGTTTGCTCCATACATGCTTAGAACATGTCCGCAGACAGTTTGTTTGGCCAATGTGACCGTCATACAAACACGCGTCAGACAGTGTCCTGCAGACTGTCTTTTGTAGAATGCATTAGCAGCGGGCGGGACCGCGGCTTGAGGACGCACGTGTGCGTGCACAAGGCGGGACCACAAAAAGTCGGAGTCTGTCTTTCTTTCTGAACAGACTTTCCGTCCCAACAGGCGTTTCTTTTCGACCCCTCTTTCTACCTGAGTGAGTCTAAGTGCACGTCTACCAACGTACCGAAACACGCGCGTGCCAATAAAAAGAAGAAAATAAACGTTTGATGCTAGGACGGTAAACATTTGTGCGCGATCCCTTTCGTTCAGCGTTCTATGCCGCGTAGCCCGAGATACCCTTCTCCCGTGACGGCTACGGGCTTGTTCTCCTCGAGATGCTGTTTCCTCCGGTATTTTACTCCTCTGTGAAAGGTGCAAAAGGGACAAACTGAATATCCGATAATCGAAACAAATATAGAAATCAACATCCGAAATCTGACTTGTCGGAAACTGACATAAAATGTAAAAAAAAAAGAAAAATAAGGTAAAAGGTTTTGATATTATCGCTGAGATTTTTCGGCGGGGCCCTCTTACGTTTCCTTTCGTAAAAAAAAAAAAAAAAAAAAAATGGAGATGAGGACAAGGATACATACTGACTCGATTTCGATTAAGGCGTGAACTTAGAGAAACACGCTGGCGTGGTGCCCACGCCAGAGACTCGGGAAATCCCCGCAAACACGGAGATTCAAATCAGATAACGACGCACGAGCAGAAAGAAGAACCGTCGCTCCCGTTCACAGATCATACGAAAGGGAACCCCGATCCTTTCAACGCCACAAGCACGTGACCCGAGCCGCGTGCCGCGGAGTTCCGCACCGCATAAAGGCTCCTAACAATGGGAAAGCCTTATCAGCGGGGGAAACTCAATTAATAAATCAAAGCCGCGCCGCGCGCTCGCTCCCGGAAAGCTCCCGTTTCGGAGCGGCCCCCTGACGTCGGTTAGCGTCGACATTGTCTCGGAGACCGTGGGAGCTCCGATCGATCGCTCAAATCTAATAATGGCGAGGAAATGGCCGTTATGATGATTACACGACGGTGCGATATCCGATAGACCCGGACGGAGAACCGTCTCCATGGCACACAACTACGATAAGACCCGTTCGCGAAGCTTCCCCCCGCGTCTTTGGACAGCCAAGACAGCGACGCGGTGTGAAAAGGAATCAGAGGCCCGATCTGTGGCTGATCGTTTGTTTCCGCTCCCTCGCAGGCTTCTCAAACGGAATTCCCCTATCCGCTGACGTCCTTCCACAAACTGATTGGACGAGGTACCAAACAAGCTGACTCCAGCAAACACTCAGTTTATTACAATCAATTAGGATTCACCTAAGCACACAGTATCGTGTAGCAAACATAACGCTGCTCGGTGCTTCGCGCCGATTTGCCGCAGTGAAAATCACTACGAATGGAGCAGCGAAAATGAGGACCACGAGACACCTATCGGAAAAGACGCACGGTTTGTCTAAACGTAGACTCCTACAAAAATACAGTAAAAAACAAAAAAAAATAGAATAAGCAAGGAGTGCCCACACCCTTCCCTCGTGATGTCAGCACACAACGACGGTGTCGACGATTGGGCCCGACTACCGATCCTGATGCGGAGCGTACACCGAGTCCTATCCGGACGTTGACGCGGCGCTTGTGTGTAACTCGTGTCGTCGGCACTGCTCGGCAGTCGGTCGTAGCTCGACGGGGTCGAAATTCGAGTGCGCGGGTCTTGTCTACAGAGTACAGTTTAGAGGTGTTGGTCTAACGCGGCATACATCCTGCGCCATGAGAGCCACCCAGAAGGACCCCCTTGAAAAGCAAAGTTTGCTTCGCTCACAATGAAACGAGACGAAGAGGATCCGGAGGAAAGCCGGACCGGGTTCAAGAGTGAAAACCGCCACGAAAGTTCTGAGTGTTCCTCAGTGCTCGCCTGGGAGCCTTTCCAGTCTCGCTGCTCGACGCAGGCCCCCTTCCCTGCGGCCTGTCGGAACCAGTTCGTCCGGGGCGTCGTCTCCCCGGCGGCCGACAACAGCGTTGCCCGTAGCACAGACGGAGATCAGATCGATCCGGCTTTCATCTGGGGCTGCACCAGCCGATGCGCGTGCAAGCCAATGTGCGCACACACCAGAGCGCGCGTTACAGAAGCCGCTCGCGCGAGAGGGGGACTCGTTTGCCGACGCCGCGGGGGGTCTTCGTTCCTCCCACCCTCAGTCCGACCCCGGGCTCGAACTCCCCCGGCTCCTTTCTCGCTTCGCGGGTTCATCTGTCTCGGTCTTTCCCAGAAGCAGCGGCTCATTGTTGACCCTCCTTTCCTTCCAGGAGACACCATCCGTCAACTGCGCTCCAGAGCGCAATCTAAGGTCGATTTGAGAAGACGGTGCAAGAACCGCGCTGGCAAGGGAAGCTCCCCTCCAGATAACGTCGTTAGAGAGAGAATTTAGTCGTCTGGATCCGAGTCCCGCTCCGTCTGTCCGCTCCTCCCTTCTCGAGTTGGGAGATGCGCGAGGCAGCCGATCGAGCTTCTTGGGGAGCGTCCATCACGACGAGGCGCCGCCCGCTGACCGCTGCCGAGCTGCCTCCCACGCCACGGGGAGTTTTCGCGGGACGGGCCGGACGGTGGAGACGGGGATGGCGAGCGGAATGAGTAGGCGAACCATCGTTGGGTTCCTTTTGTTCATTAAGACGCATCGCTTCATTGGACCGCACTTCATCGTCGAGAATGACCAACTTCAGAACGCTTCGAGGCGCGTTCTCTTGCGGCGCTCGCAACCGCACTGTAGGAAGCGAAGGCCTTACAGACCATTCAACCATTTAGAGACAATTGCGACACGGCCACCGTCATTTGTTTTTAAAAATTATTTGACTCATCACCAAATTCTCTGTAACGCGAGAAAATATGCTGGGAGAATTACGCCATTTCTAAATTACAAAACATAATCACACTCGTTCATTTACATGCAACCTCGTAAAACGGAAGCCAGCGGCAGAGTAAAGGTAAGAAACAATCTCGGAAAGAATTGGATCTGTGCCATCATTCTGATCCTCCGCATCATTTGACCTAAGGGGTTCCTTGTTTCGCGTGAGCAACCAGCGTGCGACTGACACGACGAACTCGCGTCAGATATCTCAACCGCTGTGAACGCGATGCAACGATCCATGCGCGTCGTGCCCAATGCCGTACGTCCCACGACGAAAGGATCGTGTTCACGTTTCAAACGACAGAATCCGAAGCGCCCCGAAACGCGAGGCATTATTTCCGAATCGCAGCGGACACCCGAACCCGACCCGTCCATAAACAGAGCACGTATCGTCCGCCAACACGCCTCGCCAATTTGTCCAGAGGCGCCTGCAAACTAGAGACAAGCTCTTCGACAGAAAGAAACAACCGAACACCACGACATGCGAAATCGAAGACAAAACGAGGTTAGCGCCTATGTAAAAAAACAAGCAAAAAACAAAAACGATAGGCGTAAACCCTATACGACAATTGCTCCTCGGGAGTGCCCCGGGAAACCTGTTCGTCTTCTGGGACACAAACCCGCGGGGGATAAAAAAATACATAATAAAACAATAATAAAAAATGTCAGAAAAAAAAAAAGCGCTAGTGGCAGTGGAAGCGGAAGCGCGCTTCCCTAGGAATACGGAAGAGGTCCGTCCCTCCCCACTCCCTCGCGCCGACATTTCCTTCGTCCCTCCCCTACACTCCCCTCGGAGTTCCCTCGGAATTTTCCGGGTCCTCGGGCGAGTCCGTTCGCGCACGAAAGGAAAACGGAGGGCATCGCACGTCGCGGGGAAAATCAATCGCAGCGAAGGGGCCTTCCTTCTTTCGATACGGCCCGAAAGGATCTTCGCCGAGCGAACCCGTCTGTCTGTGCACAGGCAGCCAGGAGCGCGGTTCCGTCGCACGGCAGAGAGAAGGGGACGAGCTTTTCTCCGGAGAATCCAAACGGATTCAGTCGATGGATCTCGTCGCTGGACTCCATCAAGCGCTAAATTACGCTTCCTCTTTAGCACGCCCTGGAATCCGCCGAAGTGCGACCGGAATACAAATTGTTCTTTAGTTCGATTGAGCGAGATTTAGCGAACACACTCCAAAAAAAAGCCCATGCGTCTACTTTCCCGCACAACACTCGGAGAGCCAATCACCGCAACTTACGGAGGCAGCTCAGCGAATGACGATGCCGAATCATATGTTTAACCAAAAAACGCAGTATGAGTTGTGACATTAAGCAATGCAAAACGTCACGCTTGCATTGCTTAATGTCACAGCTCAGACTGCGGTTTTTGGTCTAAACATATGTTTCGGCATCGTCATTCGCTGAGCTGCCTCCGTAAGTTGCGGTGATTGGCTCTCCGATTGTTGTGCGGGAAAGTAAACGCACGGGCTTTTTTTAGAGTGCACCCTCCTCTTCCTCCGAGGAACGGCATGACTGTCGGACTGTCCGCCAAATCGGCGATTGAACCCGAGCCCTGTGCCGAGCGTCCTTCGACGCGTTCATTGGACACGACGTCCAGCCGAACGCTGACGCGGTACCCGTGTCCAATCTGTGTCATCACACGATATCACTGCGATGACCGCTAAAATTCTAGTGTACGGGCTTTGATTATTCTAGGTGGTGTTGGACTTTCACGGTGTCTATACTATATCACACGCAGGGTGTGGAGAGACCCGAAACATCTCATTATCGCTACGTAGCCAATGAGATGGTGGTATTGGCCGATAAGAACGCAAAGAACCAATCACGAAGCGTGAAGCATGATTAACATAATTGAGTCACGCCCCGAAGCTGTCAGCTAACATAGTTATCACCAAAAGGATACAGACATCCTTAGTAGAAACTATACTCTATTTCGCCGCAAGAAGCGCAGTAAAAAAAATGTACGGCTCCTCGAGGACCATTACTAGTTTTCCCCTTTATGTGGAGAATTAAGGTATCTGTAGATGCATTTTAGATTATACATGTGTTATATTATCAAGATGTGCACGTTTCAAATGCCAAAAACATCGCTCCTTCCTCCGACAATCAAATCTTTTAAGAACTATTTCGCGTGGCGTATGAACAGTGTGCAAAACCACCTTCTTGTTTTCTTTCTTTCTTTTTTCTCGAGGTAGAAAAGAGTATAGTATGGATCAGCAACTTCCAAACGCGCTTAGAGTCGCTGTTCGTCTCTCTCAAACAACATTCCTCTTCCCCCATTGTCGTAGCGGTTTCGCGGCGTTGCGTACGACCGTGTCGTTGCAGCGGCACCCGCGTGCGATTGGTGTTGCATCCGTCTTGTTTAGCCGACGTCAGCGAGCCTCGGCAAGCGCGCTAGATATCAAACATGCAAATCCATACATCGTCCGTCCTTTGCATAGACAACCTGTTCTCGAAGTACTCCACGAATATGAGCGAGTACACGTACAAACGCGAAAGAAAAAGAAAAGCAAACTCCAACGACGCAACAAAAAGTGTGCGTGCGTCAGCGTCAAACCAAATCCGCTTTGACGAGTCACGTTCCATCCACCCTGCGGGATTTTCCGGCGCACTTCCCCGCGGAGTGCAGGTGCTACGCCGTGAAGCACCTCTCTGTTTTCGCGGGACCGACCTCTTTTCTGTTTACTTTTTTGTTTTTCTCGGCGTTTCGCGGGCGCGTATTGTTCGCGACGGTAGATAAAGGGGAAGGACGTCTCTTTCCACCGCACGGCGCGTCCTCACCGCAGTGCCATTTTGTCGTCCGCCTGCGAAAACGCCGACATCGATTTCCAGGAGGTTGAAAACTTGAATCGAGGACAAAAATAAAAATAAAACAAAGGACAGCGTTAAGTCCAAGTTCGCAGCGTAATGCAAAGCGGATTCGAGAGACAAAGCGGTCGAGAAGCGCTCGTCGCTCACGGGGCAGCGCTAAATCCACGAGAAATGATTCGCCATAAACGTGAAACGGGAAGACGGGGAGGATGTTCCCATTTCTTCTCTATACGGCAGGCGGAGCGGAACGCTTCCATCACCTGTGTGCCCAAAGCTGATGCCCCCCCCCCCCCCCCAAAAAAAAAAAAAAAAAAAAAAAAACTATTTTTTGTTTTTCAACGGCTCAGCTGCGCCGCTTTGCCTTATGCGCTCGCAAGCCGTTTTCACCCGGGAATCCGCTCCCTCGACCAGAATGCCTCGCCATTTCCGATAAACGAGTAAACGAATGAAACGTCGAATATCGGAAAAGAACGCGTTTATTTACGGGGGATTGCTACAATCGGAGATACTTTTTTTGTCTTTATTTTCTTTAAATTCAGCGGACGCACCTAAAAAAGTAAAGAAAGAAAGTGCGATCATTAAAGTGCCGCTTTGGCGCATCCCCTTGAGAATAACAACTCTAAGAAAATTACGCGGATGAATATTTCGATCGACGCTCTTCTTTCACGAGCACACGAAACAAAACCCGCAAAAAAATGATGGCCGCACATGGGAACGCACGCAGACGCCGCACACCATCCGAGCGTCGGATGAGAGGGGAACACGCGGCGAAGCGTCGTCGTCATCGCTCGCGCCGGTTGGCGGCAGCGGCCCGCCCTCGATTAACCCCGGGCGCGTAATTAAGCAAAGACGGCGGGGCTTCACGTCTCTCTGCGGAGACAACCTCGCGCTGCCTGCGTGTCCCTCGTCGACTGACCCGTGCCCTCGCCGAGCGACGTCCAGCGGATGTGCGGAAGCAGGCAGCGCTCGGCCCATTAGCTTCCGCGTCAGCTGCCGGTGATGCCTCGGGATCTTTATGGGGCATGCGAGCGAGGGAGCGGGGTGCCATTAGGAAGATTCCACGCTGCCTTCCGCAGTCGCCGGCCTCTCCTCCAGCGCACGCTGTGCCCGAGATACCTCATCGGTGGCGGCAAAGCAGCGCTGCCGCCGAGTGCGCCCTGAAGACGCACAAACGAGCTTGGTATACTCGGTTCCGCGGTGTATGCACGAGCTGTATTATACTCTGGCGGTTAGACTGCTTCACGCTTCTAAATGCGCACTAAGTGAGAGTCATCGGGAGAAAATAAAAAAAAAAGGCTGATTTTACTCAAGGCTTTGTTCAGAGTAACGACACCTGCCAGTCACAGGAAGCTTTGTCTGAATTCGCGGAAAACACATTACCGTCCTCCAGGAACGTTATTACAGTCCGCGAGTGAGCGGTACAGTAACGCCTAAGATTCCTGACATCGTGTGTCTAAAAAACTCAGCAAATCGCATTTTCGAATCGTATAACTGCCGCCAATTTTCCTGCGCTAGGGAGGAAAATGGCGACGCCCGCGAGACAATCGACGAGTTGAGTGTCCATACTCTGATCGTTGCTCGTTTAGTGGCTCCAATCCAAAACGGGCAACGGTGACACAACCATTTCGCCGACTCGAATGCTTAGCGACACCACGTCAGCGAGTGAGTGGGCGACGTTTGGATGCTTTCGTCTTTCCTGGTATGCCACTGCGAACCGAGCAACCTCACGCACAAACGCCACACACGCAGACGAACATGAAGAGGCTAGGCACTATTTTCCTTTTCATCCGTCTCGAAGAACTTGCGCGCCCCAAAAAGAAAGAGATTTCTCCCGTCACAAAAACTTTGTGTATATACAAAGCGGCACTTGTATTACACGCTCCGACGAGCTGACACGCTGACAAGAAAACCTTTCTGCGCCCTCTCGACTGAAACCAGATGACGTGTCGAGGCGTCTTCGCGTTCTGCCGCCTGTCGAGATCGAGAGTGAGGCGCCCGTATCGACGGCAGCAGCCCTTCCAACCAAAATAGTTCACGCTCCAAAGGGGAACATATGCGCCGCATATCGCCCACACAGCTCTAGCCGGCGAGAGCACACACGGACAGTGCAATTCAGGCGCTATATTAACTTTGCCTTCTTGCATGTGCAAGACCATACCAGACCCGGCTTATACCAAATGCCCCGAACGGGGTCCGCCTCTGGGCTGGACGGAAGCACGCAGAGCTGAAGCTATAGAATCTAGAAGCTCTTGAAGTGCGGGTTCAGGAAATTATAATTATCAGTTGTCGATATTTTTGCGTGTGACCGCCATCACATTACCTCAAGTACAGGGTGCCTAATTTATGTCACGATCCTTCTTTGTCTTTGCTCCGAAGGAAAAACGCCCCCGTCCCCTTAGCGATGACAGGAACTTTCGAGCCAATTTATTATTACACGTTTTCTTCGTATTTTCCTTTTCTGTAATGGCGCGCTGTCGGCATCTGGCACGAAATAATGGCACCACTCCTAAGGTTTGTTTATTATTTTGCGTTGCTTCGCGATAGTGTCCAGCGCCGCAAGGATTAATGTTATCGGCCTGAAACTGACGGAGAGAGAAAACAGCAATCTATTACCGCCATGGCCCTAACGATAGATAATTATGGCTTATCTGTTCAATCCTTGCACCCTGCATTGATTGTAAACAGTTACTAGGCCCTTCTCAATCATCATTGGCGACCGCCATTTCTGGGGCACGAATTGTGTGTGACTGGACCCAAGTTCTTGTCGAGCGCTGAAGCAGCCCTCGTTTTCGATTCGAGATGGGCCGAAGCCACGTTGAAAGCTGACGCATCTCCCGTGTCCGATGCGTGCACAGAGTATACGCGTGCTCGGATAATTAGTGCAGCACCTAATAGATGGCGCGCCATTCTAAAAAGGGTCTACTCTCCGCGGCTGCTCTCTCGACAGAAACAGTAACAAGAACACACACACACACAAAAAAAAAGGTTGAATTTCAAACCTTTTAGCTATCTTTGACAACAAAAATACGCAGCCACGGAATGCCTTTAACATAAAACGCAGACTCGGAAGTAAACTTGTCCTTCTGGCAATATTGCGCGCATTGTGGACGTCGTTACACAGTATCTGAAACTTCCCGTCGCGCGTTAATAATACTTAACGTGAACGCGGGAGGGACGAATGAAAGAGAGAGAAAGAGAGAAAGAGAGAGGGAGGAGACCAAGTTGTCTAAGACCACAGTCACAATGTTCGTACACCGTACAAAAGGCACGGCGTGCGCTCAGACGCGTGATGACATAACTAGGAGGACGCTGAAGCTTCGCCTTTAAGAGTGGAAAGCGATAGCGTTATCGGGCCCCGTTCTCATCGCCTTCTCATTTGCTTCTCATGCTCTTCCTGCCATTGAGCAGGAAGTGCGTGGGACCTTGCTTAGTCAGTAGCGTGTTCTGGCTCGCCACCGAAGAATCGTGGTTTCGAATCCCGCCTAACATTCTTCAATTTTTTCTTTGAGGCAGATGAATTACTTTATAAAGTGAAACCATTTGAGACATGCGGCGACCTTTAAATCGCATTACATTACATGTTTTTCAATCGCTTTCATTCTATGCGCGACGTCACGTGAAACCTGACGTCACGACCCTATCGACAAATTAGGATTTTCGCGTCACGTTTTGCGTATTTCGTGATGTTGGATGATTTCAACTTTTTCTGAAGGCGCACGAAAACGCGCTGTGACGTAGTAGAGCGCTCCACTCCCGGCCCATCGGTGGAGGGCACCGGTTCCGCAGATGCTCTCCGCTCGCCCGAAAGCGGGCCGTCCTAACCAACGCGCATGCTTGTGACTCAGAGAGCACACCGGAAGCAGCAAAAACGTCACGAAATACGCAATTTCCGGGAAGCGCGCTACCTACGCGCGCACAAAACGCGTTCGTTTGGATCGCGTTAACATTATCCGCGGGCACGCCTCAAGCGAATTCGAAGCATGGTTTCTTCATGCGTGTGTCCTTCGAACATGTCTGCACACAGATTTTGTATATGTGGCCAACATGCGAAGGAAGAAACAGTCCTCCGACAGTGTCTGCAAACTGTCTTTCTCTCATCAAAAAATAAAAATAAAGAGCAAAAAAAAAGAGAGTAACATTGAAGATCGGCCCAGATATCTCTAATCGTGCTTACGTATACCGACTTCTCAAGGGTCGCTGAAAATGCGCGTCGTGAAAAGCCATCGACCCCGAGAACATACAACATCGTCCAGTCGTCGCCTCGCGGGGGCCTGGTCCGCTGGACGCGGCTGTCACGGCGAGGAATCGAGTAAGGTGGCGATTTGGGCCAGTTGGTCCGTAGCTTAACAGCGTCGAAATAACGCGAGGACCGAGGCGAGAGGGAGAAGACAAGCGTGCATTACTGAGACGTCCTATAGCCTTATCTACAAATGACTACTATAATATCTGAAACGCGGGCTGTGCCGCAGTGTGGACTTGGCGTTTTTTGATGGCTATAGCCTATACTTCAGTTTTCGAATAAACTCCGATTGAGAGCTTGCGCCTTGCCTCGTCCCTCATACCCCAGTCCTCGCGTTATTTCGGCGCTGCTTTTTCCTTGGCGAGGTATCACCACCAGGAAGTCAGTTCGACTGGGGTCCCGTGTCGCGCGGCCTCGCGGAGCTATCGCAGCTAAACGAGGCTATATGCGTTTCACCGACTGCAAAAGAGCGCGAAAGTCGACGCCGCGGCCGGGCCTCTCGGCGACTTAATTATGAATTAACACGTTTCACTGTTTTGACGGTACAGGCATGCATAAGAGCCATATTTCGAGAAACATTACGTTCATGAAGAAACTGAACGTCATTACTTCATATTTTTTACGGTTTCACCAAGTAGTCACGAGAAAAAAACGCAAAGAAAACACAACAACTTAAAAATGTACATGGCTTGGCACCCCAAAACACGAAAAATATTGAATTGTAAGTTTTGTTAAGTATTTGGAAGAAGAAGTAACGAGTAGCGTAACTACGTTGCACGTGACTTAAAAGAAGTAACGTAAATACGCTACCCTTTACTGTTTTGAAAAAGTAACGAGTACGTTACTACGTTGCCGAAAAATGTAACGCGTTACCGGTAAGGCCATTATTTGTAACGCCACAACGCCACAACTGGGTTTACGAGAGTTCTTAGAATCGTCAATCGTGCTTCACCCCAGCCAGTCTTATTTCCATATTCTACGGGTTAATGTATTTTCCCCATTGACCCTGGTCGCGCAAAGATGATGTACCCCGCATGGGAGAGAAACGCCTGGTCATATTGTTAGTATTATTGTTAGGCCAAGTCGGTGTAGTTTGTGTAATTACACTAAATTGTAGTTTTTTTTTTTTTTTTCTTTAACGAGGGTGAACGTTCCAGACATTTCTGATTTGGCTTCCCGGTCCCCAGAAACAAAAATTCTATCCTCATACCAAAAAAATTGATAAAATAGAATGTTCCTTTCATTGAGCCTTTGTGCAGGTGAAGTCCTAAAGTGGTGAGCTTTTGTCCGGTGATTGTCCCGAGGAGTCGGCACATTCACGCTTATCACGACGATTAGTTTCGCATGGTTCGGCCACCAAAGCCATTGCTGTCGCAGTGAACGAGTCGCTTCCGCTCTGACTTTTTCGGTCATGTGGCATGCAGCAATCGTACCGATACGCGCCCAGGTACCATACCAAGGCTGCGATCGGATTTCAACTGGTTGTAACTCTGTCGCCGAGCCGCTGCCACAGGGCGACCGCGATTTATTCGTATGCGCACATTACAAGTGCACATATGACCACAGGATCAGGAGGTTAGCCCCTTGCTCGGTCTTCCCAAACATTATGCTAGAGTCGCGAGTGAACATATTCACGTAGAACCCGACTTTTATAATTTGAACGACCCGGGTACGATTCCCTTTTGAACGTTTGCAAATTCTGAGAGCTTCATTTGTCATCTTCTCTTTTTTGGAAAGAGGGTATCATTGTTGACTCCCACTGTCCCCGGCTATCTAGACACCCTAATCAACTCTTTTGTCAGTTCGACGAATGGGCACTTTCGCCCCATCTCCGTTCTGCGAATTGGCCTAGGGCTAGAAACAAGAACGACAAACATGGTAGAGGGCTGGCACGACGGGCTGCACAGTCGTCTTGGCAGCCGCCATCCTGATCTTGCGGAGTAAATTCAGTTTCTCCAAGTATCGCAGCACGCAGCGCAAAGCCGCTTCCAGATTTTGTTGTTGGACCCCCTTACTGGAGACAAACCGACCACCAGCGCCGTTGTCAACAGGAACCACCTGCTGCACGCCGAGATAGATGCGTTCGCGTCCTTTATCAGAAGTCAAGCTCCCACGTACCGAGACGTCATCAACTACCTCGACAGGATCGCGAGCTTCGGAGTGCTTCCAGGAGCCAGTTAAATTACATGGGCTTATGAGAACCACTATGCATGTCCCATGCAAAAAAATTGCGCACTGCGTTATATAAGTATTCTCGCTCTAGTATATGCCATACGAACCTACTGGCAGGGAACGCGTGCGTGTGTAAACTACTGGCAACTGCAGTGTACAGAAAGTAGTTGTCTTTTCCAAAGATAAACGAACAAAAATAAAAATTTATTAAATTCACACAATTGTTCTGCATTTACTCATGGGTTTTCGGGTCCCATCTTCGTGCATTTATAAACGCGTTAGATGCAAATTTTATTAAAATTTTGTTTTATTAGTGGGAAATTACGCTTATGCAAACTGCTGAAACCAGAACACGCAGACACCGCATCCCTATTTTACTATATATTTCAAATTGGCTGGTTTATGTCATCGAAACATTTGAAATGTTAATGTCTAAAAAGCGTTTGGTGTCGTACAATCAACACGTTTAACCAACGGGTACGTAACTGCGCATCGGCACTCAGCTAACTAACCATCATGCCTTCATATATAGATGAAATTATAATATTTCTGTCTGCTCTGCGTTTCTCTGTCGGCTCGTCAACGTCGGCTTTAGTGGCACGACATTTTAGTATGACGAAAATACAGCAATGTCTGCAGGAACGCGGATTAAATATACACACAAGTCTGTATAATTAACAAGACAAATTATTCTAGCACGTGACAGGCGAGACGGAATGACCAACGGGCCTGAATGTCCAACGAGACGGAATGTACAACGAGCCCGAATGTCCATAAGGAAGGCGTGCGGCTCCATCCGCTCAAAAGATGGAGCAGCCAGTCACCGCCGCCGACGTGTTTGACGCTCTGCACGTTGAGAGCAGGCGCACGGTCCACTCATCACGAACGTCGCGATGAGCGATTCATCCCGCTGCGCCCCCGTGGCTCACTCCCGATCCATTCCCTGCTGATTCATTCGGCTAATCTCGACGTCAGTCATCACCGGTACTGCCGCCCTTTGATGCGTCGCTAACGGCGTTGCCGTGTTCGATAGCTCTGGCACTAATCTGGACACTTGGCGAAAAAGTCGGCGAGGAACCCGGCAGCCGTGATGGGCCGGCGCCGCGATTGACCTTGGCGCCGGTCAATCACGGCAGTCGAATCCCTCGCCGACTTTCTCGTCAAGTGTTTGGAACAGTGGTTCTCAACCATCGATGTTTCGCGGACCCCTTGTGGATTGGCGGAGATGATGGAGGACCCCGTTCGGGGGGAAGGCAGGGAAAAGGTATAGGTTAAATATAAAGATGAAATAATAAATTTATATAACTAAGTGCTAGTGTGAAGTAAACTTCTCTTATTGACGTATACACACTAGAAAACTCACCCGAAAATTTAAACATTTCTTCTCGATCTGAAAAAAAAAAAAAAAAAAAACTTTTATTGCCGGGCTTGACTGCTGTAGCAGGGCTTCGCGGATAGAATGCTTTCGCGGACCCCAAAGGGTCCGCGGACCCCCATTTGGGAACCACTGGTTTAGAAGATTAGAGCCGCTGCTCGGCGGAAAGTGGTGTTACCACTTCATCCTCGACAACTCGAGGACCTCGGAGAGTGGGCTGTCGAAGGAAGTCATAGTTTCCGGACAAAATGATTCTCCAGGCTCGCCATAACCATAGATTGCGGAGGATTGCCTTCCCCTGAGCGTAACCTCGGGGCAAGAAGACCTTGTGGGCGTCTCAGAGAGCATCGAGCGAAGTGAAGGCAGCTGTACCAATAAAAAATATTGATCGCAAAACAAAGGCCCGCTCCGAGGGCCGCTACAGAACCCTTGTTTCCCTGTCGGCCATAGCTTTCCATAGAACACAAAGGAGCATAACGGGCGGCTACTGCGAATGAATTCGCAGAAACCTGGGCGTACAATGGGAAGTGCGGCTTAAGGTATACCCAACCCCTCGCGGTCAGTTCCTCGACACTTTCTGGGCGTTGCTAAGCGGTTCTTGAGCTTACAAGCGGCCAGAAGGGTGGCACACGGGCACGTTTTCAGCCAGCGCTACCCCGCGTGTTAGGGCGCTTCGGCCAAAACGTTGCTTGCTTACCTTGCACGGCAAACGGGCTCAATATACCCGCACCCGCGCGCTGAATAAAGCAAACAAAAACAAAATAAAATAAAAAAGCACGGAAGAAACAAATCACTGAAACCAGCCAAATAACTAGAAGAGCGCGTAGTACGGTGGGTGACAAATGCACTCGAGTCTCATCAGCGGGATTCGGCGATGCGTGCGAGCGAATAGTCCCCGCGAATTCCCGAGACCACTTCCTCACGCTCCGGTGGCTTTCAAGAAACACGAGTGCGATCTCCCTCCATCGTCACTCCTCCCGTTTTTCTCTCGCCCGGGCATACATAACACTTCCTAAGCCTCGTTCCCCGAGAGCCAGTGCGGCGCAGAAAAACCGCGGTCCAAGGAGCCCAAGTGTTCATCGCGGCAGCAGTCGGGACCGAGCGAAAGCGGCACGCGCGCGCACTCGAGCACGTCGGTCGCCAAGCGGGCCTCATTTGTCGCACCGGTGAGCTTCCTAGGGCGGCCAAGCGTGCCTCCGAGAGACTGCCGAGGACCTGACACCGCGCTTCGTTCGACGCCCGTGTCAGCAGCCGAAGGGTCCGGCGGCGTTGAGCTGAACCACGAGCACGACCCCCTGAAGCCTCTCCGGCCCATATTCGCTATAGACGCGCCAGTCGCAATAGTGTGCTCCATCCCATGTAACCCGCGAAAACACGACGACCGAATGATCTTTCCGCAACTGCTGACTACACCCCGGCACAGCGTCGAAGTTCTATTTGACTGGGCGTCCACTCTTGAACTACCCGGGTTACTAGTTAAGAAGACAGATATAAGTTTATTTACACGTCATAAAAACGAGATGAAACGCAAACCCTGTTTAAGACACGTTATGGTTGGACTATGTACAGTTTGGAGAAAGGTCACCATTATTAATAATTTCTCCATTTCCAAAAGAATAATCTGACCATGGAGTGGCCATGGGCCTTATGGTCTCGTGACCACGCAACCAGATACAAGAGAGAGTCTGCTGTAATAACTCTGAACCGATGTAATCGCGAGCGAAGCATTCATTAAGAGACCAAAGTTGGCGTCCTGAACAAGTAGGTATTATCTTTGGCTTGACACAGTTGCGAATTCGGATATGTCCAAACAACGAGACGCGGCTTCCTGTTTGACGGTAAGTGTTCACCGGAAGGAGGACTTCCATCGCCAGCCGAGCTTTCCAATCGCGCTCAAGCAACCGATCTACCGAGAAGAAGGCGAAACGCTGAACAGTTCTTTCGACACAGTTTGGCCATCGACACAAACCTAATTACCGAAGAAATAGCTCAGAGAATCAAAGTGCCACGAGGATCCAATCACTACGAAGATCGCCCGAAAGTTGGGCCCCATTGGCTCGTATACGGAGGGCTAATGACTCAAACTGCTTCCAGATTTTCGGCTCCATGATTTCGCTCATATGAGCTGACAGAGCGGTGGGACCCTGGCCCGACCAATCAAGCCTTTCATCAGCTGACCCTGCTCTCTGCACGCGGGTATGGGCGGGACCATGGTCACGTGGCGAAAGATCGACGAATGACTGGTTTAACGACCGCCCTGTCAGCTTAGTGGTGAACAAAGATAGAGCATGTCCTCCTTCATTTTTTCTTCTTCTTTTCTCTTTATCGTGCTCTAAGCTAAGTAACTTGCTCCGCAGCTCATCCGTTTCTTTCTTTTTTTTTTTTCTAAAATAAGTTGGCTTGAAACAAACATACAACAATGCCATTACATACTCCCACAAAGGCTCTATAAAAAATAAAAAAAGGAACGAATTTGCGAGAAATACATATTGCGCAGTTAATGCTATCGACGCGGCCGCTATACGGAGGCTGGTGCTGCGGCCATTCGACGGCCGTTGCCCCGTTCCTGCGGTTCCCTCAGCGGCGAGTCGGCGTGCCTTATCAGCGTATAGGGTCCGTCCAATTTCGCACCACCCACGTGCGTCGAGCTTCGCTCATGTCAGCAGGCGGGAAAAGTCGCCCGCGAACGCGCGCCTTATCGGCTGCGTGGGGGCAACGAGGACACGGCGCGGGCGAGGACAGGCAAAACAGTTTAATAAACGCCGCCGTTAATTAAGTCGCCTCATTACGCAGATAGCGCGGACGCTGAAAAGAGAAGGCAGCCGTGTGGCGTCAACTCCCCATGCGACCATTCGCCAAAGCTAACGCTAATTTCAATTTAAATTGAGATGTATTCGCCGGCGGGGACGGGAATGCGTAATTAAAAAAATGCTCAAAGGAGGGCAAGAGGAAGGAAGAAGCCCGCATAGTTGAAAGAGGACTGTGTTTTTGCCCGACTGCTATAGTGAGATATTATTGGAGCTTTCTACTGTGTATAATATAGACCTTTTCTTTTCAACATCCTTATTTTTGAGGGGAGAAAAAAAAATAAAAACTTATAGTCCGTGAGACACTAATTCCGTTTCACCTTATGTTGTACCGCAGAGAAGGCTAGAAGCGCGAGCTCATTGCGTTTGCAGGTGCCCTTGGTGCACGAGAGCTTGTGCCGCCGCGATGTGCCCTAGAGCTAGGAGCTCGCGCTTGTAGCCTTTCCTGCGGTATATCATAAGGTGAAACAGAGTATAAGAACGGCAGGACCAGCTCTGCTTCCAGAACGCGCTCGTTGCCACCCGCCGAGCCTTGGCGGCGCGTGCGACGAGGTGCTATCAAAGGCAGAAAGCTCACGCTCCAGGCCCAGAACGGCTCTGTCCAGGCCTCGGAGCATCTACGAGGTTCTTAAAGGGAAGCTGAAAAACTTCTTGAAAAAAACGAGTTAGAGGTGAATTCTAGCGTATTTTTATCCCGTGAATCTGAATATCACGTTCATTTTCCCCGAACATGTAACGAAACGCGAGGAAACACGAAAAACCTCCGACCAGTCGTGACGTCATATCTTTGTGCCGCCAAGCGCGTGCCGCACGTGTGGGCAGCGCGTGCAATTGCAAACTTGACAGGTATATTTTTCCGCACTGACCCCAGCCGTGACGTCTCTTTCTGACCTTTTTGAAAATAGCAAGAGTGCGCGTGCATAGCTTTGACAGGCGCTGAAGATGCGCGAGAGCAGAGATTCAGAAAACTCCTAGGGTGACGTCACACCCCGGGAAGGAGGGGCTTCGGCGGTACTTCAAAAATTAATTTCTGAAGCCTCTGTGCGTCAAATTGAAAAATAATCTCGATATTCCTGATCCTGGAGGTAGAATGAAGGCCATTGAAGTGTTTTTTCTTAAATACAGAACCGCTTCAGTTTCCCTTTAACACCTGTCACCGACTGTAACAAAACAAAAGGGAAACCTTCTGAACGCACCCGGCTACACAATTCTCAACTTTCAAGCTGACGCGGTCGACTTAAATCGGGCATCTCTGTAACTGGCGTCTGTTCCTTTCATGGCGCGTTTTCGTCAATTCATGGCCACAACCGGCGGTTCCCAAAGCGGTACACGTTCAATAAAGCACCGAGAGCGCCCCGACGCCCGAGTCGTGCCATAGGCGAAGTTGGTAGGAAGCCAGAGGCAGAGGGGGGGTACGGTTACTGGTTACGTCGGGGACGTCGACGATTGGACGACAGTTTCGCGGGGAAACATTGCCTGACAACTCTATATTTCGTTTAAGTCCAACCGCTGTCGTCGCTATGCGGAGAGAAAGTCGTCTGCTACTTGCGAGGAGTTGCGGTGACGTCAAAACGACGCCGAACCCTGATTGGCTCTGATTGGAAAAATAGTGGGTAGACCTCAATGCTAGATGCCTTGAGGTCTACCCACTGTCCTTCCAATCCAGCCTATCAGAGCTCGGCGTTCTGCATCATCGCGAAGCAGACGAACTTGCGCTCCACATACGATCCGATTGCGTCGAGCGGGCAGCGACAAAAGTGCATCGTCATGGCGCACGTCGTCCTTGTACGTTTGATCTTCGACTAAAGCAGTCACGCGCATCGAATGCCCCATAATGCTGCCTGCGCTTGTTCTGTGCCTGACTTGCTTAGCCGGCGACAGCAAACACACCATGACGATGCACTTTTGGGGCTACGTGACTGGCTCCATGGGATCCTAACGTTGGCTGTGGTCGAACTTCACAGCACCCGCGGTGACAGCTCACCACACTGCTGCAGGACAAAAGCTAAACAAAACTTCTGAGAATAAGAATTTCGAAAACACGGTTCAAGTAACTCCGTACGCTACAGGCTGCTTACCAGCGAGTCTTTTCGAAGTAGCCAGTATGGAAAACCACACCAAGAATTACACTTTTTTTTTTTTTACATTTAAAAGTATTTAACGGAAACGTGACATGAAACTTTCAAAATCCGCGCAGGTAACCAAGGTAACCTGTTCCTCCAGCAGACCTCGCTGGAAAGCCCTAACAATCTTAGAATCTATAGAAATAACGGAGATACAAGCAAGCTGGGTCGGTTTGCTGCTGAATGCGGCTATCCCCCCCGGCGGTTAAAACTGCCGGGGGGGATAGCCGGTAGGATATACAGGTACCGAGCCGATATTGCGCATTCAGTCCGATACTGCGCGCAAATAGCATGCACTTTTGGAGCGGCATGTAAGGTTATTTCTGGGGAGGGTCGTGTTGAGCGAAAGTTAAAGAAAACGATAGACAAGGCTTACGTCTGCTGAGCGGAATCGGCGGAAACGCTGGGTACTTTCTCCCCACGGAGCCGGGCACGTGACCTCGAAATCCCTTTTTGCGGCTATATTTCAACCGCCGGGAGGGGTACCCGCATCGACAGCAAGCCGGGCCTGCTGAACGTTCAGCATCACGGAAACCAGGGACCGAGTAACAAAAGAACGGTGCCACACACAGAAACGTCTCTTCTTTTTTATACTTGCGTCTCGAGCTCCCGTGATGTCGCGAACACGCGAGAGAAAAAAACCAGAAAGGATGGCGTGTCTCCGGTTTTCTCCCGAGTCGGTAGCCAGACGTCAGTCCACCGGGGCAGGAGGACCGACAAGCTGACGTTCGACGGCCATCTCTGTCTGTCAGTCAGCGCTGGTCCTGTGCACTACTCCTTTCTCCTGCCTTCGTTTTTCTTTTTTTTTTTTTTTTTCGTGCGCTGTTTTCTTTTTGTCGGACCTTTCGCTCGGGGACATTCCACGGAGCTTTGAACACGAACGCGATAGAAGCACCTCACGCGTCCCGATACATTTGTACACGCATCAGCCGACGAGCAGCAAGTGCCACAAATTGAAAAAAAAAAAAAAAAACTGTCACCGTGTTACCGTTTCCTCTTTTGCTCTCTTATCTGCGGCGTCGTCGTGTTCTCGCCACCTTGATCTCGACAGCGAGCTGACAGGGACTTCGCGTGGGACGCCATTTCTGTGACACTCCGCCCTGCTAGAAAGGCACTTACATCGTGGCTTTTGTTTTTCTCGCTTTTTTTTTTTTAGATCTCAAACATACACACAAGCGAACAAAAAATTCACTTATTTGATTATGTTGACAAAGGCCTAAGAGCACATAATCTGTTAAGCGCAAACCATTATATCACAGAACCACTTCGCAGAAATGGACGTCGCGTGACCTCAGGTGACGTGATGTGGTCACGTGAACACTTCCAGTGAGACTACTGACGCCACATGACCCGAGGACCGTGACATGTCGTGATCATGTGACGTCAATTTCTTCGCTAAATGTAGCGGGTAAATTGACGTGACGGTTTTTCGTAACGGGTTTCTCATAAAATTCTGCGGCTAAAAGACATTCGGCGTTAAAAATATCGTAACGATCCGTCGCCCTATATAACTTACGGGGGGTTCTTTCGTTTAAGGTTGACCAGAAATAAGACTTCAAACGGGATAGGCATTCTCGAAAACGTAATGAGCGGAAGCGGATCTCGAACCCGCATGCAGGTATCAAATCAGAGCAGGAAATATACGAGAAACTACGCAGAGTTGCTTCATCAGCAGATAGCTCCGAAAGCGTGTATACTTGCATTAGTGCTGAGCTTCGTGCATTCCATGTCCCAGCTGTAATTCATTCCGCTCGCATAAATCTGTACTAAGCAGGACTCGAACTGCACACTTTTATACCCCTGCGAAGAACTTTCCCCGGCGACGCGACCGTCCAGACACGTGCCTGGCCTGCTATGCGTGTAGACAGCGGTAGTCTCATATAAGTACGTTGGATCAACCACGAACACTGTAATGCAACTCGATTGGGTCTCAAGCTCACCGCTGTGAGACTTAAGTGCATGAAACACAATTTTATTTTCTTTCTTGGTGACAACTTGATTCGACGAATAGTAGGCCTAAGTACACGTCGGCTCACATTACTTTTTTCTGCATTTTTCTTTTTTTTTTTTTTTAATTTTGGAGCGCAGCTTTTAGGCGCTCGTTTCTGGCTTGAGCGGCGTCGGCGTAACCATGAGGTCACGTGACCCCCATGAAGTTACGTGACCCCCGTGACGTCACGTGACCCCCATGAGGTCATGAGGGTCACGCGACCTCACGGTTACGCCGACGCCACTCGGAGGGAGGAGTAGCAGGCAGGATGAGCCGGTGAGGAGGAGGGAGGAGGGGTATACCCTTTCCTCAGTACCTTTCCCTCCTCCTCCTCAAGCGCTGCGCTCTAATTCGGCATTACAGGGAGTTGTAAACGGCTTTCATTTTTTATTTATTTATGTAGTAAAGTTATATGTCGTCAAACTTTCGCGTTCTATCACCGCCGATTGCGTCACACACTCACACGAAGTTTCAGCTTTCTGCGATACGTACGTGTATTTGCTCGAGTGATAGCCGCGCTGTTTATGAACAAAGCCTTTGGGTCTGCTTTCCCGTGGAGCACGGGGATAGGGAATCACCGCGATCGGCACATAAATGGCAGAAATTTACGGGACAGAGATGACGTCTTCACGAGAAAATGCTATCTGCTCAGATCGCATCTGTACGGAGAATCGTGTTCTCGACCTCGTTATTCTCTGCGTTTTTTATGCAGACCGCGAAGAAGGACTGTTTGTGCGTTTTGTGGGAAACTGGACGAAGGGCCTTGTTCATAAGAGGTGCGGCTATCACTAGAGCAAATACAATAAACTAATTATGCAAACCAAAAAAAAAAACTTTTTTTTTTTTTTTTTTGGGGGGGGGGGGATTTTGTATACGTTCGCCACTTAGAGTCGAAAACAGGACTCGTTGCCTTAGGCGGGACTTCGGCTGTGCGTGTGATAAAGCGTTATCAAGGGCAGAGAGCTTGCGATCGAAGCGGACCATCTACTGGGTTCTAAACCTGTAAACAGGTATAAAGAGAGAGATATTCCGTGCCTGATTTGTCATTTACCAACTTCCTCGGCAGTACCAACCCCTAAATTGCAACAAAAACAAAACTACGCAAGCTTGATCATGCCGACAAAGTCCGAGAAGCAGACAGAGAACGTGTTGAGCGCTAACTACCACTTCGCAGAGCCTCCTCGCACGAATTGACGTCACGCGACTCGAAGTAGCATGACTGGTCCGGTCACGCAAATTCTCCCGCAAAATTTAGCGGGGAACTTTGACGTCACGTGACAATAATTTCCCCGCTAAATTTAGCGAGGGAATCGACGTGAAGGTTCCTTGTGACGGATTTATCGTAGAATTCGGCTCCGGTCAAACACATTCTACATTAAAAAGAAACATTAGAAGAGGCCTTGAACGGCTGCGTGATATAAATGGGACTTCCTCGAGGTTGACGATGTCAACAGTAAAACGTGCGCTTATATACAGGGTGTCACAAAAGAAAATTTACAGGGTTTTTATTTCCGCAAAAATAAACTAGGCATCGCCGAACGCTCATTCTACGCCCAAAGGTAGCACTAGAGGTCACAACCAGATGCCAAAGTTTCAGCCCAATCCGATAACTTAATCAAAAGTTATAAGTGATTTTCTGAAAATTTCAATGGGAAAATGGCGGCCGACGGAGTTTTCGAATACATGGGGCTCTATGGCACGAGAAACCGAAAACGGGCGAAAATGGGCTCCATTTTCCCATTGAAATTTTCAGAAAATAACTTATAACTTTTGATTAAGTTATCGGATCGGGCTGAAACTTTGGCACTTGGTTGTGACTTCTAGCGCTACCTTCGGGCGGAGAATGAGCGTTCGGCGATGCCTAGTTTATTTTTGCGGAAATAAAAACCCTGTAAATTTTCTTTTGTGACACCCTGTACACTATTTCACCTTATGAAGTACCGCAGGAAAAGCTACAGGCGCGAGCTCCTTGTTCCAAGGCACATTTCGGCGCCACAAGCTCTCGGGCAATAGTTAAAGGGTAACTGCAAAGAAAAAAAAATGCATTTTTAAACAGCCTATTTGAGACAAGCATGTCACAAAACAAATTTTTGCGCCAAAAACAAAATTCTTTACAGCAATATTTATTGCGAGAGACTGATTTTAGTTTGCGGCTATTTCGTCCGTTTCAAATCGCGCGCCACAAAGTTGGTAATAAACGTCACGTAGCTGCTGCTATACGTCACGGAGTGAAGTATAACAGCCACTCCGCGCGCGTCGAAAGAGCAGGAGTTTCAAATGTGGAAAAGTTGTGACTCCGACTAAATTACGTCCTGTGGCGTAAATATTGCTAGAAAAAATTGTTTTTTCGCGGAAGATTTGTTTTGTGACATGCTTGTCCCATATAGGATGTTTAAAAATACACTTTTTTTTTTCTTTGCAGTTACCGTTTAAGGGCAGCTGCCAACGCTATGAGCTCGCGCTTCTAGCCTTCGCCGCGGTACAACATAAGGAGAAACAGAGTATGGCTCCTTACATCTGCAACATTTCAGCCTACTGTTTCGATGGTTTCTATAGTGCCCCACCAGAAGCGCTTACGAGCATGTTTCTCGGAAGAATTGCTAGAGCGCAGGGGGCGGGCTGATGAGAGCGAGATGAGCGCAGTCTATCGACCTGTTCACTCCCCGGTCAGCTTCCCGGAGTTCTCTTCACAACGGGGCCATCACGGAACCAAACTTGGACGCCTAAACACGGACCGAAAGCAAAACCGTCCGGGAAACGACCTGTCGAGACCACCCCTCTTTGAAAACAAACTGGATTTATTCTCGGCACCCCGCCGTTCCTCCGTGCCACTAATTTTCCGGCGGGCGGGAAGCACTTAAATAAACGGAGCATTGGGTGCACGTGTTCGCGGAACCTGGCGCCATGCGGCCCACCCACCGACCGCCTCTCTCCAGCCATTTGCAGCTCCGCAGTTCCAATTATCGTTTATATGTCCCGGAGAAGACGCTCCTCAATATTGCACGCGGACCTTAATCAAGATCGGAAAATGTATTCCCATCTCGATTCGTATTTCGCTTCTGTGCTCCGTTTTGGTTTCAGCTTTACGGAAGTTTGTCTGCTAATTACGCACCTCACGCGTTGGTTTAGCCTCCAGATGCGCCCACGTGCTTGTGTTTTTCCCCGAACTTAAGCAATGACGACGCGCACTTGGCTGCTTCGTTGTCGAGCATCCCTTGCGCGTTCTCTGTGTCACCTTTTGATTGGCGTGCCCCTCCTCGAGTTTCGTGTGCGCGGAAGACGCATTTTGGAGAGCTTGCTTCCCGCGTAGTCGATGGGAGCTTCAAGAACGCAGGGCATGGTTCCTTCACGCTTCGTGATTGGTTCCTCGATGTTTTTATCGGCCAGTGCCACAATTTGATTGGTTGCGGGGTGATAACAAGATGCTCAGGATTTGCCTCACTATGCATTCATTAATGTGTCTATATAGCAGATAAAGTAATGTATAACTCGTCAAACACAAAGTTGGAGCCGAAAGTTCGCGGAGCGCGCCGATGGGACGCCGGCGAAAAACGCGCAAAGTTCTCGCCGGGATAGTCCAATCTGTGCACTCCGTGAACTTCGGCCCCAAATTTGTGTTCGACCAGGTCAGAGCTCCTGGTCACAATATAAGCAAAGTGACCGGTTTACATACAATCTAGCGTTAGTTGCAGAGTAGAATGTCGCGCAGGCGTGACTTCCCCATCAAGGGCGTCGGCGAACTATAAAACTTGTTATCTTCAAATGACAAGGTGCATAATTCAGGCGCAGAGTCATACACTGCGTTTTTTTTTTGTTTTTTGTTTTTTGCCGCTGCAAGCGCAACGTTGCTTGCAGCAAGCGGACGCGCACAGGCAATGTTAGCGGTCTCCTATAACAATTTGAATGACATTGATCTTAGCTTCCTTTTAATCTTCAATTACGCGCCCCAGTAGGCGCTAATACATGCATACTGGAATGACGAAGAAAACACATTAGCTGTCCGTATAATCAGTCCCAAAGCCATACCAGTAGACAGCTGCACCTATATCTATACCCGTATACTCGTCGGTAAAACCATACGGAATCAACATGCGGCACGTTGCGCGAGTGATTCCAGAACACGGTGCTTTCCAAGACCATGCATAAGTCGTAGATTCCTCTGGCAGAAGTGACGGAGGAAAACCTGGAAAACTTATAGATTTCAACCGTCTCTTAGGTAACTTCCATTTCGAAGAACCGAATACTATCAAGGAGCCAGGTAAGCAAATTAATACTTTGATTCGATCTGGTTGGTTCATGTTCACTTAAAAGATTTAAAAGAGCAAAGAACACAAAGACGAAGAAGGGACAAATCCAACGTGGACGAGCGCTAACTTCCGATCAGACAATCAAAGAGATTATCGCCCAGCGCACATGGGCAAATTCTCCCGCAAAAACAGCCACCACTTCCGGTTAGAAAATGCAATGAGGTTCACCAATTTAATCCAGACAATCAAACAGACCATCGCCCACCACACATGGGCAAACAGTCCTGCGAAAACAGCCACCATTTCCGATTAAAATATGCAATCAGGTTAACCTCATTGCATTTTCTAATCGGAAGTGGTGGCTGTTTTCGCAAGAGTATTCGCCCATGTGCGCTGGGCAATGGTCCGTTTGATTGCCTGGATTAAAGTGGCTGAAAGTTGACGCTCGTTCATGTTGGATGTGACCCTTGTTCGTCTTTGTGTTCCTTGCGCTTTTAAATGTTTCAAGTGAACATGAACTAACTAGCTCAAACCAAATGATTAATTTGCTTGCCTAGCTCGTTGATACTATTCGTTTCTTCGAAATGGAAATGATCTACGAGACGGTTCAAATCTACTGCACTTACAGCACAAGTAGTTAAAATTTAGCGCTCCTCCCACTTGTTCGCTCCTTCTTTGTCTTTGTGTTTGTGTGTGTGTGTGTGTTTTGTTTGTTTGTTTTTGCGTTTTGACTTTTTTTCTTTTTTTAAGTGACCAGGTAAGCAAGTCAGATAATGCGCCGCTATCAGAGCCTGCACACTGCGCATCCCCTTCCAGACACCAGATATTGGCGACTCCTGCGAAATCGATGCCGCGTAGTGGCAGCGCCGAGAAGCTCAAAAGAGGTCGTTTCGACCCTGTCGTCTGCTATCGCTGCTTGGTTCTCGTAGGCAGCATATAAACAAACATCGTTTCCAGTAATTATTTTTATGCTTCTGACGTGTCATTACTACGCACTGTATATAAGGTTTTTACCGTCGAAAAATCGCTTTGCTTTCAAATGTAACACAGAGTTTACGCTGCAGTGCAAGAAATTTATGATGGTCCGCGTGCTGAACGACAAAAACGACCTCCTTTCGTCCAGCATTTTGCCTGACCAGCGCACTCCCTATAGTTCGCTGGAGTCGCCAATAGACCAACCCGCTGATTACAAACAAGCCCATCTTTGTCCACATTCAGTGTGGGCACCGTGCGTGTGCAAAACCAGATTCGCACGAGGTGAAGCGTCTGCATCCTGCCTACATCAGCACCACCGCAGCGGAATGACGTCATAGGCGCGCGGTAGTGTATAAAATACAGCGAAAGAGGCAATCCACACTGCCCACGTCTATGGACTTTCCGACTTAAAACGACTGCCGCCACCTAAGTTGGACGTAACTATATAGCCTTCCAGAGCGCCCTGTTGGCGGAAACCCAACAAATGGGGTCAAGGTAAACCGACAGTTGGCTCAGAGACGAACCATCGCCAGACGCGGCAGACCCGTCGAACCCCCCAGTGACGACGGGTGGTCGTAATGGACGTCCAGATTAGAAGCCGCACTCCGCACCTGCACCCGCATACGTACCGCGTGGGACATTAATGTGCCGCAAAAGAGGCCAGAGCTCACAGAATGCCCCCGAAACTCGCACCAAGAAAGAAAGCTGAAAGGTCGGGAATGGCCATTTCGTCGCCACTCCCACTACATCCAAATAAACCTCCGCAGACCTTTTTGGCGTACACAAACTTCTGTTCGCCAGAATGTGCCACAGTCAGGAAACTCGAGCAGGACCCCCCCCCCCCCCCCCCCCCCCCCCCACTCTTATCTCGTGAATGGCTCTCCTCCCTCGCGCGTCCAGCCATTGAAGTACCGCGGGGACACACTCACGGGCGCGCGCGCGTGCACTGGGACCAGAAAGTGCCATTGGGGCAGTCTGCTGCAGATGGCGGCGATCGGGGGCCAGATAAACTCGGAGAGGGGCGAGAGCAGGCTAGACGATACTTCAACGTCCCCGGTTTTATAAAGTGGTTCTGCGATAAACCACGGAGGACGCTACGAGCCATCCGAGCCAATCGGATGCCGTGCGAGTCTCACGTGACCTTCAGGTGGGGTGCAGCGACGCGCGGGAGGCAGAGTCACGTGACACTTTCACAGCTCTCGATTGGCTGGCATGTCACGTAGCGTCCTCTGCGATTCGCCGTAAGGTGAAGCTGAATATACATTGGTCTCGGCGAAATCCCGCTGTGCCTCTTCATTGTTTCTCCTCCCTCCCCCCAGCGAAACTGGCTGTTGCTTCGATAGCGTTTGCCATGTTTATACGAAATAGAAAAACACCGGCCCTCCATGCACTTTCCAGTCGTCCCATATGCGTGCCATCGTTACACGCGGGCGACTGGTACATATTTCGCATCGCTGTGACTGTACGACGCGAATCGGAAGGGGTGCTACACTAATCTGATTTACGTGAATGGCCCTCGAATAATAAAAAGGCCAACACTCGAGCCCGCAAAAAAGCTGCTCCAGACAACGCTCGGCGCTACAGGCGGCAGCGTGAATTTTATCGAGGATCGTTAATGGCAACCAGCGCTACGTAAGTGTTTCCCTGGCTGGTATAGCTTCGAAGCATTCGACACAAATAAATTTCCCACAGAGACGCGAAAGGTGACACGGGATCCCCCACTGCTTCGAGCCCTTGGCTGCAATGCGTGACGACCAAATCCCGCAGGAACCGAGCAGCTGCAGCGCAAGCACTTTCCCTTCGTCAGCGCGCATTCCCTTTCTCGATCCGGATTCCGCCTGCGCCACGGTTCAATCCGCCGTCACGTTTCCGCAGCAGGGCACAGTGTGATACCGAAACTGGCTTGCGCTCTGTCCGCGTGTGGGCGTGGTCCCCTCCACGCCCAGACGGAAGAGCAGGCCGCCGCCGCAGCCCCCGCGCGGGGCGATCCGTTCCGCTCTTCACGGGGGTCACGACGTCGTCCGGGCTCTCCGCATTCCGCCCGAACCTCTCCCCCGGGTCCTCGAAAGGATGCCCGCAACGACGAGCGCGGGGCAACCCACAGCTTAGGTACCGTGCGTTGAACGCGTTTCCGACTGGTGTGCCGCCTGATGACGTCGTACAAGTGTCATGTTCCAGGTCCAGGGGAGCTTTGGCAGGCAGTCGGGAGCTGGACACCGCGACGACAGAGACACTCGCGTTCCCGCAAGTTCTGGCACCGACCGCCAGGGTCGCCACATCCGACGACATGACACACCGGTCTTCTGTGATGTCATTTGTTGGCATTTCGGGGCCCCTTCCGATGCATGGGCGGGACTGGACGACAGACACACCGGTCCAAGACGCACTCTAGGCAGCGTAGTTTAGGGAACGATCAACACCGTGAGAAATACCGGGTGTGAGAACACAAGGGCGGATGTAAAGACTTAGTTTTGATACCTGATATACACAACACAAACAGCCTCGATTTACCCTGCAAACGACGGTTTGGCACAGAACGATCCTCTACCAAAGGTCTACGAAGCGGCACATATATCGTCTAAGCGCAAACGGGGTTGAGCCCTTTCATGAGAGGGAGTTTTAATAGATCGTTTCGGTACCTCCGATAACGATGTCCGATACTGCCCTGGCGCCTTTGCGCGTGCATCTTATCATTAGGGAGTTGTAGTAGACCGTTTCCGCAGCCCGCTAAGCACCCGGATAGCGCTCCATAATCCGCCACAAGACCTTGAACTATGCAGACAAGGCTGGCGGCGCGCATGCGCAGCTGCGGCGTTTGCTTTACGGATACCGTAGCGGATGAGAAAAACGATCTACTACAACTCCCCATTATCGGGTATACCGGAGGTATGGGAACGTTCTTCTGAAACTTTCTGTTAGCTTGGGATATAGTAATCTCTCGTTAATACGGACCCCGCCGTTATAGATATCCGGCTATAGACAACATTTCCGGGTACGAACTAGGTAAATGCGTGGATTTTTTGTCTCGTTATTAAGAAGATTTCATAGACCGCGTTTCCCCCTCCGCTAAGCCCCTGGCAACGAAGAAGCCGCTACTGCGCCTGCGCGCCGATGGCCTTGACTGTATAGTTCCAGGTATCGTAGCGGGTTGCGGAAAGCGCTGCGGGACGGCGAAAACGATCTACCAAAACTCCCGATTGTGGACAACTCACATTGCGGACGCTTAGTTTTTGCTCGTGCCTGACTTTTTCTTTTAAATCATGAAACACATTTTAAAGTTACCCCCACTGATCCCAAAATTTTGTCTGTCCTTACGTGCGTTTTGCTGTAAATTTAGCGGGGAAACTGGCATCACACGACGTCACCTGATGTCACGTGACCTGCACACCTTGAGGAAATTGACGGGACGGGACCTATACGTCAACTCAGTTTCTCCGCTAAAGTACGCGGGAAAATTCACGTATCCTGGCCAAATACATCGATTCAGCTTCCCCCAATAAAATTCAGCGGGAAATCGACGTCACCTGGCTTATACACAAAATTCAGGTACCCGCTAAATTTAGCGGGAAAATTCACGTCTCGCGAACTAGACACCAATCCAGTTTCCCCGCTAAATTTAGGGGGACAATTCGACGTCACGTTACCTATACAACCATTCAGTTTCCCCAGCTAAATTTAACGGGAAAATAGACGTTACGTGACACGCCAATTCTCTCATCCATTCCCTATTGTGTATTTCGTGCTTTATACAGGACTTTAAAAGTAAAGGTCGCTGCCACTATTTTTTTTCGCAAAAAAAGTGATTTTTTAAATTTTTTTTTTTTTAAGCCGAGCTTACCCGCAGTTTTACTGCTCATACGTACCGTACAAACGAAACGGAGTTTCTCCGCAGACATTATGAGAGAAATATCCGCGGACACGCCTCGGGCATTTTGGAAACGCTTTATATGCTTCGAACAATGTCTACAGACAGCTTTTGCATACAAGAAAGAAACGCTCCTCGGACACTGTCTGCAACTGGCTTTTGTACGGTGTAGGGGACTGCGAATCGAAGGACTGTATACACCGAACGCGACGTTTGTCGCGCACGACAAAAAAATGGCATACGCTTTAACGTTCGAGATTTTGGCCGAAATAAATTTCGGCCAAAATCTCGAACGTTAAAAAGCGTTTTAAAACGTCACGCAATTTTCCTACCGTCTAAAACAAAAAAACAAAAAAAAAAGGTTCGCAAGGCGGGAAACGAAGGAACGCCGATGTGCGATTGATTACTCGAGCACAAACTCCGGCCGGAGTCGCGCCTCCGACCGGGAAATGGTCCCGAGATCGCACCTGATCGACAGATAAATAATTGGTTGGCGATACGACGGGCTGTAAAACAAACGGGTGTCGCTCTCCACAACGATGCGTCCTCCTGGAAGTGCCGACACGCTCGCGTTCCCGACTGCACGTCGCCTGCTGCTGCGCCGATAAACAAGGGGGAGGCAGGAGAGCGAAAAAGGCGCACAGCGACCGAGGGGCGCCGACCGAAGACAGTAGAGATCCGAAGCGCGTGCGCTTGTCTCTGTCCGGCTTAGCGGAAGCGCCCTGGCAGCTGTCTATTCAGACCCCGAGTCGGAACTCCGCTTTTCGAAGGGCTTCCGTCGGCTCCATGAGTCGTTTCCGGAAGACCCGTCCCGCGGGCAGACCGTTATCCGGCGCTACACGTCCAAAACAAATGCGCACCCGTCGCGGAGGTCGCTCCTTATTTGCCCAGCGGAGCACGCTATGAACAGCCAAAACGTACAGGTAAGGTATAGACAGAAACGCGGAAGCAGAGGAGACTCTGTTCGTGAGTTCCGAATAAGAAAGAACTGAAAGCGGATTAAAGAGCCCGGAGCGTATGACGCTCACTCGTACCTTTCGGAGCGATTTGACTTTTTTCCCCAGCAGCCTACATCACTGTTTCACATGAAATACATTACCGAATGAGTGATTGATTGATTGATTGAGTGATTGATTGACTGACTGACTGATTGGTTGGTTGACCGACTGAAGGACTGACTGACGTACTGACTGACTGATATTAAAGCAGCCATTTCTCTTCTTCCCGCGCCTCACAGAGGAGTCGGCACAAATTGGTGATATGATGAGCCATTGAAGCCTGCTTTGGTAGCAGGAAAGGAAGTGTCATCTTGTGAACGAGTGAACGGGCTCGAAGAGACGTAATTACGGCGACGTAGCGAAGCACGTGACAGTTCTCCACAGAGGGCACGTTCCCGTGGCTTGCTCCGACCCTTTGATTGGATCAGCGAGGGCCTCATCTTTCGGCCTTTGCAAAGGTATACAGAAACATTGAAATATCGTTTATTCTCCATCATCACAAATGGGGATACCGAGGGAAAAGGTTGCCTTTATGCAGCTTGCCCTCGGTACTCCTACGAAGCAAAAGAAAGAAATATCGAGCGGTCGATATCATAAAAAAAAACACATCACAGTAACTATAAAAAGCTACAGCTATCGTGTGCAGTACATTATTTGCCACGAGCTACGTACGACAGTTAACGTGTAGCAAAAAAAAAAAAAAAACACTTTTTTTTTTAGACACGCATTACGAAAGGATTTGGCGCGAGGTCAGAAGCTTGAAAAATGCTAAAACGTTGTTTTGTTAAATGCTTGTTCTTCGCTAACAATGGGGGACGCCAGACACCCGGAAACCTAAACAACACGCGCAAAGCACGTACTGACGAGGTCGGCCAAAGCAAGCGAGTCTTTCAGATAGAAGGGAATTACACGGTAACACAAGACCCCGGAATTTAGGGCGTGAGGAGTATAGAATATTTTCTTTGTGGGCATATGTGTGCTCAGCATTGTCCTGTAAACCTTTTTCTAATTATATAAAAAAAAAGGAAGATCGTTGCTTGTATAGCTTTGTTTCTTCTCTCGTTATTCAGTAGCCGGCGCTATTTCGGAGACTATAATTGTTTTTCCAAACACATCAAAACTTCAATCAGAATCCAGTGGGCAAACAAAAGCACCTGTTCACACTGTACACACTGGCACTCAACTCAAGGTCAATTTATAAATAACGCGCGTGGCGCATTCACTCTCTATAGGGAGTTCTTCACGCTCTATTGAACTCCCGCTGGGTATGCACCATCGAAGCTTTATGCGCCGCTGAAAAGGACCACTGAAAAGGTGCATGTAGAAGCCCCATAGCAGCCGACCCGCAAAAGAAGCCTCTGCGTCCCATCCAACACGTTAGTACCGTTCTCTGCGACCAGCTTCTCAGTTGGAGCACCACACGTATTCATCCGGATTAGAACGACTCCCGCGTTCGGGGCCAGGCGAAATATCAATCTTCAGTTCACTTCAGTTGGCAGGTCAGCTAACAACAGAAAGTCAGCTGTTTCTCTCGGACACCGAGTTGGACCGAAATCACGAAACGCTTTCATCGAAGACGTCACAAACGTGTTCCCGGCGCTGCGGACGACGCAGTTGGACTGAGGAGTGTGCTGACATGCGACGCAGAAGCGCGACCTTGACAAGATCCCAACAAGTAGCTGGTTGAAACGAGACACAGAAGCGTGGCCAACTAACAAGGCAGCACGACGCAACTTTGCCGAGACGCGAGATCAACTTGGCAGCTGGATAATCCTCCGGTAGCTGCCCTTTTCGAGACGCCGGATGTTGAAGCATCAATAGTCATTAACAAGCATAAAGATAATATAATAATCTAGAGTGAAAGGTCACATGCATTCGGGCCGCTTCACACCGGCGGGATATAGACGCGGACATCGCTGCCCCCGAATGGTGGTCGCGATAGGCCCGTATTGCATGGCGACGCCTTATTATAAACAAAGGCGCGGCAAAACATCACCTGAGAGGTTTGTACCTACCGTAATGTCCCGAGAGATAGCCCACCTGAAATCGAGTAAAAATAAGGAGTGGGCTAACTTTCGGTGTGCAATCGAGAAAAGTTGAAAACAAATTATATTTTTATCAAGATTATTATCGCGGCGAGGGGCAATGAACCAAAGACGATCTGTACTTCCCAGTCAGCAATGTTCGCTTATATCTGGTCACAGCTATAGTCTGTTGCAGCTCAATGTGATGTTCCTGACATACGCACTCGTAAATAAAGAAGAAGTGTTGGGGGAGCTCGTGAGATCGAGGCAGGATCTCGGGGCACAACGCTTATAGAATGGACATGATTCTAGTCTCAATCATTGAAGTCCTAATATAACAAACTGGCGACGAGGTATTCCGTCTAGGACTGACTTCAAGGAAGCCGCTCAGTGCTACGACAAGGGCCATGTCAACGCTTGGAAGCATCGAGCCTTTCGATGAAGCGGAAGGGGACTGGCCAACGTATGCCGAAAGAATCGGCCAATTCTTCATCGCCAACGACGTGAAGGAACCGAGAGGAGTGGCGGCATTCCTGAGCATCATCAGCGGAAGGACCTACGCGCTACTCAAGAGCCTCGTAGCGCCGGAAGCCCCATCAAGTAAGACCTATTTGGAACTTGTCGAGATACTCCGGGCGCATCTGTCACCGAAGCCAATTGTGATTGCTGAACGCTTCCGCTTTCACAAGAGGGACCGGAAGGACAGCGAAACCATCCTTGAGTATGTCGCAGCACTGAAAAAGTTGGCTCAAACCTGCGAATTTGGAACAGCGCTGAGTGAAACTTTGCGAGACCGCTTTGTATGTGGCTTATGCAATGACAGCATACAAAAAAGGCTGCTTTCAGAAGAGGATTTGACATTCAAGAGAGCGCTTGAAATGGCGGTAGCAATGCAAGCCGCATCCTCCAGTGCGAAAAGTCTACACGACTCAGGGTCGTCCAGCGCAGAAGTTCTTGAGGTAAGAAGCAAACCTTTAGAAAGAGAAGGTTGTTCACATTGTGGTTGCAAGAATCACGAGTCGGTCAATTGCCGCTGGAAGGGCTTGGAATGCAGAAGATGCGGAAAATTAGGGCACCTGCAAAGAGTCTGTAAAGGCTCAGCTCCACAGTGGCAAGGACAAGCGTCTAAACCCTTCAGTAAGCGTAACGAAAAGAAAAAGATGAAGGCTGTAACTGTAGAGGATTCTGACAAAAGACAGAAATGCACGAGCTACCAAGCGCGCGAAACGATCCGTTAGAAATAACGCTATCGGTCAGTGGAATTCCCTTGAGAATGGAAATAGACACAGGAGCAGCCGTATCGGTTTTGCCATTACAAGAGTACCAGGCTAAATTTTCGCACCTGAAAAAGCAACGAAGTAATGTCGTCTTGAAGGCATTTAACGGAGCGAAGATTAAGCCGCTGGGGGAAGTACAAGTGACGGTGATGCATAAAAGACAAGGAGTCCAACCTGAAGATGCAAGTGGTCGATTTCAAGGGACCACCTCTTCTTGGACGTGACTGGCTAAGAGTCATGAAGTTGGACTGGGCAAACATCAAAGCAATACACTGTTCGGAAGAGATAGGAAGGCAGGAGATTGAAGGTCTGATGAATGAGTAAAAAGGAAATATTCGCAGATGATCTGGGATGCGTAAAAGGGGTTGAAGCAAAACTCAAACTGAAACAAGGTATTTCTCCACCATTTCAAAAGGCGAGGCCAATACCGCACGCATTAAGGGATGCTGTGGCCAAGAAACTGCTGGCTCTACAAGAAAGAGGCATCTTGACTTCGGTTGAAACAAGTGAGTTGCTTCTCCGATTGTCCCAGTCGTCAAGAAGAACGGCGAGATCCGGATCTGCGGGGATTACAAGTCCACCGCGAATCCCGTGATCGATGTGGACAGTTATCCTTTACCCAGAATCGAAGAGCTTTTTGCTACGCTGGCGGGAGGGCAGCTATTCACTAAACTTGACCTAGCCAAAGCGTACTTACAAGTCCAAATGCACAAAGATTCCAAGAAGTACTTAACCTTGAACACGCATTTGGGGCTTTTTCAAGTCAACAGGCTTCCTTTTGGCGTAGCCTCAGCTCCAGTAATATTTCAACGAACGATGGATCAGGTACTACAAGGCCTGACGCACACACCTGTTACATTGACGATATCCTCGTAACAGGAAGAACAAAAGCGGAGCACCTAAAGAACCTGAAAGATGTTCTCATACGCCTTAAAAAGAACGGCATCCGACTTCAAAGGGAGAAGTGCGAGTTTTTCAAAAAGGAGGTGTCCTACCTAGGCCATGTCATCAGCAGCGAGGGACTACGGACACTGGATGACAAGGCGGCTGCTCTACGAGATGCACCTGAGCCAAAGAACGACGCACAGTTGCGCTCCTTTTTGGGGTTAGCGAACTACTATGGCAAGTTCATCCCAAACTTGGCAACCATCTTGAGTCCTTTGAACCGCCTGCTGCACAAGGATGTCCAGTGGAGTTGGAACGAAGAATGTACAGAGGCCTTCAAGACTCTGAAAGAGAAGGTGACGTCAGCACCAGTGCTGATTTACTTTGACCCAACTCTTCCGATCGTGTTGGCATGCGACGCCTCAGCGTAAGGCGTAGGAGCGGTGTTGTCCCACATCATGAAAGACGGGACAGAAAGACCTGTATCGTTCGTCTCACGAACACTGTCTACGCATGAGAAGAACTACTCGCAGCTGAAAAAAGAGGCACTTGCCATTGTTTTTGGCCTAAAAATGTTTCATTACTATCTGTATGGGTACCTCTTTACATTAATAACTGACCATGCTCCACTTCAAAATATTTTGGGACCTACGACTGGAGTTCCGACGATGACGGCAGCACGCCTACAGGGATGGGCTTGCAGATTGGCAGGACATCGATACAACATCGTTTATCGTTCGTCTAAGGACAACGCCAACGCCGATTGTCTTTCAAGACTTCCGCAAGCTGCGAAGACTTCCGACGAACTCGTCGTAGATGAAACCTACGTGTTCTACTGCGACTATTTCAGCAACTTCCCAGTGAAGAGCACAGATATTGCAAAGGCGACGTCTCATGATCCTGTCCTAAGCCAAGTCTTGGAGAAGGTGCTCAAGGGCTGGGAAAGTGAAAAATCCGCCGAAGAAACGATACCATTCTTCACACGTCGGTTGGAACTATCGGTTCATCAAGGCTGCCTAATGTGGGGCCTACGGGTAATTGTGCCACTAACTTTGCAAGAGAGAGTCCTTAAAGAGCTGCACTGCGATCACTTCGGTATCGTTCGAACAAAGGAAATAGCTAGAAGCTATGTGTGGTGGACCTCCATCGACAAAGACATAGAGGACGAAGTGGGAACCTGTAAGCAGTGTCAAGTGCAACGAAATGACCCAGCACAGGCACCATTACATCCGTGGAGTTGGCCAACACGCCCGTGGGAGAGAGTCCATATAGACCTGGCTGGGCCATTCATGAACAAGATGTTCTTCGTGCTGGTCGATGCACACTCGAAATGGCCAGAGGTTTTCGTGTTGAACTCAACGACGTCCGAAGCCGTGATAAAATGCCTGCACCAGTGTTTCGCACGCATTGGACTGCCTGTCAGCATTGTATCAGACAATGGGCCACAGTTCGTGTCTCAAGAGTTCAAGACCTTTGTCAAGACAAACGGCATTTTGCACGTTACGTCTGCACCGTACCACCCGTCGACTAACGGATTGGCAGAACGATTCATCCAGACAATGAAGAACCACTTAAAGAAGACAACGTCTGGGGCGTCTATTGACACCAAGGTTTCAAGGTTTCTGCTATCCTACAGAAACACGACTCATCCAACAACCAAAGAGTCTCCGGCCAATCTAATGCTGCGGAGAAAGCTACGAACCAGACTAGATCTTCTGAAGCCCGCCATTTCGGACACAGTGGCGAGGTCTCAGTTCAAACAACAAAGGGCGAGGCCGGAACATGAGTGCACTCTGTCAGAGGGTGACGACGTCTACGCGAGGAACTTTCGAGGATCGTCAAAGTGGACGCGTGATACTGTCGTTTCTCAAACAGGGCCGGTATCCTTCCAGGTACAGGTGTCCCCCGGCAGGATATGGAGACGCAATCAGGATCAGCTGATCCCGGCTCAGCCTCAACGAGAACAGTCACCAGACAGTACTCACATGTACAAACCGGTGTGTGTCCCGACATCATCGGAAGAGACTTCAGTGGCCAACAACCAACAAACGCGTCCTAACCCTGGAGCGTCAGCGGTCATTGTCGAGGCCGAGGAAATCAAAACACAGACTCCAACAACCAGGTCGGCGTCGAGCGACGTAACGGGAGACATGACTGATGAACATCTCAAAGAGGGGCGGTATCCTACACGAATCCGACACCCACCAAAGCGTTTTGCAAACCAGTAATTACCTCTAGTGGTTGCTTAATTAAGGGGGGGGGGGGGGGGGGGAATGTGATGTTCCTGACATACGGACTCGTAAATAAAGAAGAAGTGTTGGGGGAGCTCGCGAGATCGAGGCAGGATCTCGGAGCACAACGCTTATGGAATGGACATGATTCTAGTCTCAATCATTGAAGTCCTAACATAACACTCAAGAAGGAAGGTAGGGCGAGGGAAAGGAAGACGGGGGAGGAGGAAGCAGACGGAACGCAGGAGAGGACAGGGTGAAACCTCCTCTCTCCAGCGTTCCGTCTGCTTCCTCCTCCCCGGCCTTCCTTTCCCTCGCCCTACCTTCTTGAGTTGCACCGAACTATAACTAGATGCATTTACGCGGAGGTGATCACTGATCGTAACCTAACGATTGCTAGGAGTGGGCTATCTTTTGGTGTTTAAAAGAAAACAACAAATCAATCCAAAAATCGGGGTGGGCATACCTTTCGGGGGTGGGGCATCTCTCGGATTTTTGCGGGAAGTTCTTTTCTAGCTTACTTGGCAAGAAAACACTGTAATCGCGCCTTCTATGAAGATGAATAAGGTTGACAAGCGCTCGAGCAACTTTAACACGTCGCGGCAAAACGAACACGCCGAACCTTTGCTCTCTTTTTCGGCTCTTCTGTCGCTCTCTTTCTCGTTCTCTCTCTCGAGACCACCGATGTCAGCGCTCAGGATTTGCAGCGTTCTGCTCACGTCTTTACTCCCCTGCTGACAGAATGAGAACAAAAGGAAGGTCTTTCGGGGCTGTCCCGCCGCCAGCGCGAGCTTCCTGCCTTAGACAATGCTTCGGCGCCTCGTGAGCCTCGAGCGTGCACGGGTATCCAAAGCACGGTTGAAGGAAGCGTGCGCGTCCCGGAGGCCTGCCATCAAAAAGATATGCCCCGCCGTTCTCATTTCGTCAGCGACTATATGAGATAGCATCTGATACTTTAAAAGGAGCGCTGGGGTGGGGCTAAATAACCAGCCGGACCCGTACCACCGCGAAGGTGCGTTCACCGAGAACGGACGAATGATACACAGCTATGGAGGCTGCCTCGCGCTTCCCGAGCTCGCAGTTGCGGCCGGGTGAAAAGCCCCTGTGCAAAGACCGGTCCTGGGCGGTGCCCCACCCCCGCGCGTTTCGGTTGCGATTCGATCTCGGGCCATGGTGGCGTCGCTGACCGACCAAGCTGCTGCCCCCGCAACTCGGAAAAAAAAAAAAAAAAAAAAACACGCGGTTGGCGCGTCTTGCGACCCGAATGCGGACGGTCGGTGGTATAGGGTGTGTCCAGAGCGGGGCGAGGCAGGGCCACGCGACCCGCACGAGGGCGCGGTCCGTCGGGCCGCGTGTCTGGGCTCGGACTGTCCGCTAGAGTCACTCACAAGGCGAGAACGGCGGTGAGAACGGCGCGTCTCTTTTGAACGCCTCCAGCCATAGCCTTTTCTATACTGACAAAGCCTGGCAGATCGCCACGAGACGCGGCCGCCGAAAGTGAAAAGGTACAGCGGCAGACAACGGATGAGAGGAGAGGCTTGTAACGGGCGCCCCGCTGCGGCGAGACGCCGAAACACTCTTTTCCCGAGCGATGAAATGTCCGCTCGTGCTCCTCGCGTTCCTCGCGCTACCGCTTCTTTTCTCGTCGGCTTTGAAAACCATGTTTCGGATCCTCGTCGCTGCAAAAGCTGTACGCTGACGTCCCGGTTCCCCGAGAAATGCTTTCTGCTTCCAGATCCTCCCGCTCCAAATCTGCGACTGAACACACAACGGCTCCGTCGCCGAACTGCCAGGCTTTGTGAGTATTGGCGACGTGAGCGATCAAAAGCGTCGCTGTGGTCGGCCCACCACAATTGGCCGAATGCTGACTATGACGTCAGCAAAGGATGTCTCATCGACGGAAATGAGGAATGTCAGAACTTCAATTTTGACGGTGTTTTCAGTGTTGCTTTGAGACCGCTATGATTTCAGGCTTCCACCATGCCCATTACAAACACCATCGAACTTGTTGTTCACAAGGCAATGACGTCACGAAAGGTAACCAAACGAGGGCGCCACCGAAACATCTCGCCGCTAATATAGGAGGCTATGCTCCAGCGCGCGCTCGTTGACTTTCGCAGTGCTTGGGCTGCGTGTGCACGATCGAGTTTCACGCGACTCCGAAGCGTTACCAAAGGTATAATCGCTGGAGGCGGCACGACTGAAGCTCCTCCCTGCCGTTTTCATCTAGTCATGGGCTATTGGCCAATTCGGCGAGATGGACGGCACCTGGCGGCTAGAACAGAAAGCTGCGGCGGCAGGTTCGTTCGCCAGCCTTCTCGAGTGAATCAGATATTTGCAGCGCCTAGCGGTCAGTCTAAAAACGAAGTCGCGAAAGCGATCGACCAACACGCTGCTTATATAATCAAGCACGCGTTTACCCCCACTGGGTGCGGGCACTGCGCGTGTGCAGAAACCAGATTCACCCGAGGCATGTGCGCATGCGCAGTGCCGACAGCAGCGTCACCGCAGTGCTGCGTGACGTCGGAGAGTTGAGTTGGTGTATAAAGGTTCGAAAACACGCGATGAAAATCACCAATGGCTACTCCAGCGATAAAACGGACGGAATCCAGGATTCGCGATACGTGAAGCCGTGCTCGGATCGACAACTCCCTTTGGTGCGGGGTGGCAAAATCTCGAGGTTGTCCAGTGAAATAGCAAAACGGTGCAAGCTGCGCGCTCCCTTTGTGTGATTGGAAAAAGGCTGCAAGTAACGCGTGGCTGGCACTGACGTCACGACAGCGGCCATTACGGCGGCCCTGCTGCTAGAGCGCGTATCCCTTCTCAAACAAACATTTTTGACAACCGCTTTTCTTTTTTTTTTTTTTACTTTAACGCTAAGAATAAATAGGGACGACCATGATGCGAAGACGTCACGTGCAAACCGTGTAGTGATTATAGTGTCTGGTCAAGTATAGCGTTCCCTCACTTGGAGTGACAATCGAATAGACCCTTTTTCCAAACTAAAATAACAAAAGTGGTGATGGGGAAAAAAAAAAGATCGTTGGAGGCGGCTGTAGTTTTAACTAAGAGCACTGGATGATGATGCTGACCAACCAATTCACGATCGTGCGCGAGGACCATGGTGGTATCGCGCTAAGACAGCTAAATTCCCGATTGTAAGGATGATTCAGCCCAATATACCAAACCGCTGTTCCAATTCAACATAGAATGGTCCGCTATAACATCACTCGTGCACGATGAAATGAAAATGAGTTCCAGGTCATACACTTAACAATGCGCGACAAAAAAAAAAAAACTAGAAATTTTAAGAAAAAACATTTTGTACGCAGAATGCAAGCAAAAGGTAAGCCAGAAAAGACTGCATCATCTTGTCCAGCAATTTTTTTTTTCTCTTCCTTTTAAGAACGAGAACAAATGTGGATTAAAACATCCTCACAGGCTGAAAACTTTCTGCCGAGAAAAAGGCCCAGTCACCACGTGAATGTATGGCCGATATTTAATGAGAGGTAGATAAAAGCGAGAATGGGTAAAAAGAAACCGAACGGTAAGATAGAACGAACAAGTGAAGTAAAGTCATATGTCACTTCCGAAGATGCCTTGAAGCCACTCACACTGCGTGACACAGCACAAACACGACGCCGGTGCAATTTCCCACGATGTTTCTCAACAGGCTATAGGACACAAAATTGTACAGCCTACGTTGGTGGCCTATGCTCCGTTTCACTTAAAGTGTGAGCGCAACACAAGCTACAAGAGCGAACTCCGGGCTTTCAGCGTCCCTGCCAAGCACGCGCGCTCGTGCAATGCAAGCATTGTTCAGGGCCACAGGCTCGCGCTAGTAGCATCGGCGGCGTCTGGACTTAATCTAAAACGAAGTATAAATGACCACATCCATCCCACTATGGTAGTTTTAATGGCAGCCCTATTGGAAAGACCAGTTCAAACTGGTACCAGTTTCAAACTTGGTTATTGCTCCAGTTTGACCAGTTCCATAATGGTAGAACTGGTCAAGGTGGTTCGAACTGGTCACACTGGTTGACTGGTCATGGAGGTCGAACTGGTGATACTGATTGACTGGTCATGATGGTTAAACTGGTCATGGTGGTTGAACTGGTCACGCTGGTTCGACAAAAAATATTTTCATTTGTTCACGCCACCACTGCGCTTCGGAAATCTTTATTATACACAAATGTAGACACAACACACCTGCTACAAGCATCAGCTGAGAATACATTGAGCGCCAACATATACACGACACAGACAAACATCAATACAACAGCACACTAACCCGATCACTCCTTCCGAACTCTGCGCTTCCGTCTTTTATACTGGCCGTTTTGAATGTACGGAATTTCGCGGTGACCACCTAAGAAATAAAAAATATTCCCAGCATGTTGATTTTTTTCCAGCAATGTCATACCTCTGCGAGTATTTTGAACGGCTCAGGGGATGAATCTCCTAGTAAAAAGTAAACGCTCGATCATGCCGTAATTAGTTCAAAACCAATAAATAAAAAAGCCAATTCGCACATCCCTACAAATAGAGTGAGAAAGAGGGGTCAATCTGGTAACCAGTTGGACCAGGTAGGCCACTCTGGTGACCAGTTGGACCAGTTCGGCCAGTCTGGTGACCAGTTCGGCGTCTGGTGACCCGTTCGACCAATCTGCTGACCAGTTCGGCCAATCTGGCGACCAGTTCGGGCAATCTGGTGACCAGTTCGGCCAATCTGGTTACCAGTTAGGCCAATATGGTGACCAGTCAGGCCAATCTGGTGACCAGTTAGAAGGCAATCTGGTGACCAGTTAGAAGGCAATCTGGTGACCAGTTAGATCAATATGGTTACCAGTTAGACCAGTCTGGCTGCCAGTTGCATCAGTTTTATTTCCTGTTAGACCAGTCTGACTAGTCCAAATACCAGTTTGACCAGTCCAAGTACCAGTCTGACCAGTCAGATTTTCAAACTGGTCTTTCCAATAGGGAGCCTTCCAGTTGTGACAAAGAAAAAACTGAAATAGAAACGAAAACTGCCCTTTCCTCTTTCTTGTTTAGGATGCTGGGCTCTGTGGCTACATTTCTATACATATTGCATCTTCGTTCGGTACACAAAAGCGCCAGGGCGGGCATATTTTGAGTTTAAGCCCTAATATTAAAAATAACAATGCGCATGTAAAAAAAAAGAGAGAGAGAGAGAGAGAGATTTCTACTTCTTTTGCACACCATCGAAGACAAAGGGCACGAGCTGTCACCAGTCAAAATTTAGCTCCGGTGCGATGAAAAAAGTGCAGGGACTTTCACGCCTTTAAACTCCCGAGACCGCGCAGTCACGCGCGTGCGTTCAGCTCGAACAACGTTCCGTGCCCAAAGGGAGCCACAACGGGGTTCCCCTGTCCAAGGGGCGTGCCGTGCACACGCGCGGCCGGGTGCGCGCTGGTGCACCATTCCGCGCTCGTCTCGCCGCGCTTGTTCGGAGGGAACAAGGCGAGAACGAACGCCACGAGCGGTTACAGCCCGTGCCGAGTCAGGCGCAAGCAAGGCGCACGGCTTGTCCGCGGAGACAAAGACGAGGCTCCTTCCTGCGCTCCCTCCGCCGCGCTGCTCTTTGGTCGTGACGACGGTCGTGACGGGGGGTTGACGCCCCGTCGGAATCGGACACGATGTCGGCTACGCACAGCCGAGGGAGTTAGCGTGCCTGTGGCGAGGGTGTCTTTGATAGCGCAGACCGCCTTCGCTTATAGTCTTTGTCGCGATCGTAGAAAAATGTACGGCTTTAACGTGCCCTGGGACAGGGACACAATACGTTTCCGAATACGCTCGCTGCTATCACACGCTGTGTTCGATGTATTGACATTTGAAGGCGACGTCATTTTCACGTATTGCAGTCAGCTATACGAAAATCTTGGGTCACTTTCTCTGACCTGAGGGCATGCGTGTGCTGTGTGCTTCCATCGCTTTTTTGTTTAGGAATAGTTAAACTTCGTTCCCTCTGCCGTGCCAGAAAAACTGCTCATCAGACATTAGGGAGTTTTTTGCAGATCGTAGTTTGGGCTCCAACGACGACACCCGCTAACGATACGATGCATGCGTAAAACCATATGGCGAATTATCGAGTATAGGCTGTTTTTTCGTGACGGCCACCATGTTGAATGTTGACATGGCTGAGTTGGAGAAAAATAGTAAATCTCTTTGTTTTCCGTTTGGAAGGCGCTAGAATTCAAGGGGATGGTGCTAACAGTTCTACTTTTTTCTTGGCTATACTTTTTTACTGCGATAGCAGTTAGTGGGACACCTCGCGGGTTTGGCGGCGCCGTCGACCGTGCTCCATATCGACGCGGGCCATTTTCGGCACTCCGCCAAAAGATTCCATTTTGACGTCACGCTGCTCGACATGACTCTGACGTCACGCCACGCCTCACGTCACCTGTTACCCTGGCATCAGCTGACAGCATGACGTGACATTGTCAAGTCACGTTGCAGAGTGACGCCACGTGACTTAAGGACGCTAAGTGACACCGTGAGTCACGTGATGTCATGACGTCATGTGACAGACGTCACGTGACATCTGATGTCGTCACGTGACACCATGACGGTACGTAGAAACATAAGCACGAGGCTGCTGATAATGGGAACAAGAACAAACGTTTTCCTTAATTATGCCAGAAAGGTTCTTGGGCGATAGAACGATAAAGCTAGTCCAGCGAAACCACGGGCGTGATTGAGCTACATGCTTGAACCTTGAGACCGCGAGTTTGCAAGTGTTCTTCAGTGACCACGAGGCGTTGGTATAGTTTGTGTCCAATAACTTTGCTTAAAGGGGCACTGACACGTCAAAATCATTTTTTTTTTTTTTTTGTTATCCGAAACGATTGAAAACGGTGCCGGGACATTACCCTCAAAATTCGAAACTTGAGAATTCAGTATTTGTGAATTAAAAAAACAATTTCCAAATGCCGAATTTGAAGTTCCCGCGCGATCCCCGCCAGTGCAGTCAGTCAAATTTTGCGGTCTCCTGCGACTCGACTTTCTCTCGGACCGCTGACCCGATGCGAGGAGGAGGCGAGCTGGCGCGCGGGAAAAAAACGGTTTCTTCCCCAACTCGCCGATCTGCTCGAGCACCGCCAAGTTTTCTGAGAGGACACACATCTAGGAGGGGGCATCTCACCGAACTCTGATTTTTGGTATTTCAAAAAGAGGGGCCGTAGTGCGTTCGCAATTGCGTCAAAAAACATGTTTTACGATTGCCGTTAATAAATGTTATAGAAATGTCACCTACAAAGCTTCTAAATTTCCTGATTTTTGACGTCACCGATCAAAAGAAGCGAGGAGGTAGCGGCGGGAGATTTAAACGCCAAAAATAAAAAGGCGCGCGCGCGCGAGGGGAAATTTTTTTTTTTTCGCGATGCGGTTTTTTTTTTTGCGTGTCTATGACTACAACTTGCGTCGTTTTAGACAATAAAAAAAAATACGACCTTTGGGGTGTCAGTGCCCCTTTAAGACGTTCAGGCAGCCTGACCAGCGACAAGGAACGGTTCGTGCATACACACGCAGTTTCGTCGTTCCCTAGATTTCAAACGTGGGCGCGCAATTTTCGAAGTATTCTTCAATTACCACAAGGCAGTCCTAGTTTGTATCCAACAAAAGTGTTTAAAGAAACACTAACAACCGTAAAAAAAAAAAAAACATTTTTTTTTTGCCAGGTGATTTACTGTGGTGTCAGAAGACTGCTTAATCAATATTTTTTTTTTTTTTTCACAGCGTCACGCATATTTTTAATAACGTCAAAAAAAACTCAACTGCTCGAAACCGAAACTGGACTGGGGAAGAAGAAGAAATATAGAGGAGGAGAAAGTTACTGGAAGTCATGTGGCTGTCCAATTTCTATTTTTCAATCAACGTATTTGGAGCTTCTTTGAAGCCACAAAAAAAAAAAAAAAAAAAAATGAGTATCATATTTTCCGTCTATTTTTAGTTTTGAGTGTTTGCCTTCGATGACCCACGACTTTAAAGGGGCTATGCAACAATTATTGTACTTTGCGCAAATACCGCTTAGAACAGATCCCTGACGTTAATGACCTATCAAACACGCGTTCGTTTTTCACCCCACGCAATACAAGTCCCAGTAAAAAATTAAAGAAAATAGAGCAGCGTTCACCCCCTCAACTCGCAGCCAGAACAAGCGCGGCCACGTGATCTGGAGCCGATTATATGCCGCCAATGTTGATCATAGCCACGCGCTGGGGTTGGCAAAGCACAGGACACGCGTTGAGTTCCAAACATTGTTATGGCTCGGCTATTGTCGTCATTGCAGCGATTGGACACGGGCCGCTACCCGAATGCTTCTCGAGCTAGTAATTATCACGAGCCCAAATCGAGTGCCCACGCAATGCTCGGGTCGAATCTATGAACCGCATTCAAATATCGTCATATGGGTGTACTGCGATCCCCACGTTACGTCATCAAATTTTGCAAAGGAGAGATTGAATGGAAATGATCGCTTTTGTCTCTGAAATTCCACCGCAACGAAGGAGTTTCTTAGCCAGTGGCGTTGCGTGCGAGTAACCTTGAGTCCCGCTAGTTCCAGTAAGCTCGTGTAAAGTGAAAAACATTCCAATTGAACATCGTTGCACCGCTCCTTTAATTATCTTTGATGGTTGTGTCTAAACCATAGAAAACGGCACGTGACCACGAAAAAAAGAGTGAGCGCGACTCAAACCGGCCAGTTCTCAATCAGCGGTTTTCGGGCGTAAAGAAAACGAATTTCGAGCCGCATAGTGTGTTGTGGTTATAGTTGGGCTCCTATATGCCATGCACAAATAGAAACCTTGGCGAATATAAATACCCTGTCAGTGTCCCTTTAACAGGTTCACGAAATGCTCTCTACATAATACACCCTCGTTGGTTCCAAAACGCTATGGTCTGTTAATCGGTTTAATACGAAACGGCCTATGCAGACTTTACGGTGCGCGCTCGCACCTTTATCGTTCATTCAGTCCATCTGCTTCGAAATTACATCTTAGCGGCTCCGACGTCACACCTCAGGTGTCGCAGTGTTTCAGCTTGTAGCGTAAGTGTTCACCGATTTTTTTTATTCTAGTTATTCTTAAACTATTTATTTTTTGTCACCGAACGCACCAGTCACCTAGCTGTGTTTGGAGATTTGTGTTTGTCCTCTGTCCCCCTTGTTCCCCTTCTCCAGGGACTAATATCGTCATTCTTGTCCAGCTCGCTTGCTCCTTCCCATTAATTGCATTATCATCATATTTCAATATGCCTACCGTAACGCGAAAACGGTCTAAAACGAACTCCCCACTTGGCTGGCTGCGTTGCGCTCCTCGCGCTCACACTGCGAGTAGCACTTCGGAGTAGCACTTCGCTGTAACCAGCCGCAAGCGGCCATAAAAGAAGCCGGTCTTACTCAAAACGAAACTGTCTCAACCAACAGCAAGCCGTGTAACCGATAACGGGTTCAAGTAAACACAACTTGGCGTTCAAGCCAATCCACAAAGGTCTAAAAAACGTAAACAGAACAAAAGAAAGAAGCTCGCGCCCTCGTGCCCTTGGGACTACATCGGGCAGTTGTTTCCTGCGGCCTGTCAGCGCGAGCCTTCTGCAGGGGGCGCATCCAGCGCCCCGTGCTGCCTGACGGGCCACGCTCGCGGTCTGCTACAAACCCCGTAAATATTTAGTCGGCCGTTCGTCGTCGGCTGCCCAGGTGGCCGCCGCGGCTCCGTTCCGGGGGCTCCGTCGAACGGTTCCCACGGCTCGGCGACTTGTGCTGTCAACGCGCCGGCGATAGCGGCCTCGTGAACGTAAAAAAGAAAAAGATAAGGCCCACGAACTATCACGAAAGCAGCTCTGGCAATATTATTTCGACAACATCGTTAGGCAGCTTATTACTTGTCTCGACGAACTGCGGAAAACAAAGAACATAATGTAAGTGCCGCATTTTTTGACAATTATTTTAGGTGTTATCTCTCGGCGCTGTCTGCGGGCTTCAAACGCTCCATCGACACAGGGTGACTAGAAAGCACTGTGGTAAACAGAAATGTCATTTTGTGAAAGCTGGCAGCGAGCAGCCACCACACCACGTTCATTCCACGTCATCGACGGTATCTATCCGATGACACGATCCAGTCACAGCTCAAGTTGATGACGCCAGGTGACTGCCCCTGAAAGGAGCGAACTTCGGAAAGAGTCTGAGTGGGTGAACCAACAAGGCACAAGCTACGTTGTGGTCATCTATTACATAAGCGCTGCCACAACGTCCGTATTCACAAAATATATATATATATATATATATATAAAATGCTTCAATATCTTAATCTTTCTCTCACACGCATCCACGGATTTCCCGCGGATGTCCAGATGACAGTAAGAAACCAGAGCCGCGGATTAGAGTTCCTTACCAGCAGAGTGCAAGCTTTACTGCCATTGTCTATACATGCTTCAAGAGCACCGTTCGACAGCCGAGGCCGCTCAACTTAGTCAGCAACCGCTGCAAGCCCCTTCACGCGTGGTCGTCCACCAAAGCTATCAGCAGACATCACAGCGTCCACCGCTCTTTCAGCCCGCTTTTCAGCGGGTGCCGCTGGTGGCAGTGATGAAGAACAACAGAAGCCGAGTCTCCTCCTCTCCCTCCTCCATACTTTCCGACGAACCACTCAGATCGGTAGTCCTCCAACGTGTTTCTTAATCAAAGAAGCAAAAAATAAAAGAAAAATATATCGCTTCCCTTAGAGGTTCCTCGACCATGTTATTTTGTTGCGTGTAACTTTTTTTTTTTTTTTGCGGAGAAATAGCAAGCTAGAAAGAAAAAGAGAGGAGAGAAAAAGATGGAGGGAAATGGGAAGAGCTGTCCCCGCAAGCTCGTCGAAGGGCCTCCCAACTGTCGGGCCTGTCTCCTATCAGCGAACGGTTCGGAGGAACGACGTAACGGGCTTTCGCTCCTGTCAAATTCGACAACCCAAATTTTCGACGCAGTTTACTTTTTGTGTTACGTCGCTCTGGTCCAGCGCAAGTTAAAGAGGACGACAAGAGATGAGTGGCGAGAGAGAGTGAGAGAGAGAGAGAGAGAAATTGTGAGAAATTAACAGCCTTGACGGGAACCTACACCTTGTAAACAACGAGGCCACATGGAGTATAATTAGCTTTCTGGCAGGCCGTAATTTCACAAAATGACTGCACCTTAGTTTCATCACGTCGTTCGAAAGCTCCGCTAGACAAGTAGGCGGGACGTCTCTAACTAGACTTCAAAAGAGAAATCGCTCGAAACAAGTGGAAGCTTCAAGCTGGCGTTATACATCGGCGCCTATCGAATATCGAGGCGGGACGTCGTTAGGGAAGCTCTACACTTAGTTTCATCATAACGACAGCCCCATCGAAACAATTAAAGGGACGAACAAAAGCCCGTGACAGCCTTTTGCCCGAGGAGTCCACCTCGACGATACAATGTCACGTGCCCCGATGCATCGCTCCGATTGGCTCGCTGTGGCCATATACCTTTCACCACTCGCCCAGTTATCGTGAAACAAGAGTAGAGAAGATCTGAACTTCGATACCAGAAAGCGAATCGCAGCCTTAAGAAAATCCGACACAACCCAAAATAGAAGCGTCTGGCCCATTCGATTTATACTTCAACAGTGCGAGTTTACTTAACCCGGCTTCGCTGCGGCTCGGGGCACTTCTTCCGAATAAACCGCACCGATTTCTGGGAAGCTATATAGAGCTCCGGATACACGCACGCCGGCACCTACACATCGCTCTCAAGCCTTTAGCGACGCAACACACTCACCCGCCACGCTTTATTTAGGAAACCGAGCCTAGCATTTCCATCGGTCTTCTTCCCCCTTCTCCGCTTCCCAGGCACGGCGGGGCGGCTGCAGCCGAGGGAGACATACTGCCTTTCTTCGCGGACATTCCCGGCCCCACGGGGGACCCCCAGCCTTCAACCCCGCGCGCATCGACACGCTAATTTACGGCCGCATATCGCGAAACGAAAACCGCATCCCTCTCTTTTGGGCCGCCGGGAGACACCGAGGGAGGGAAGCTGGATGGCCCGTATCCATCCCCTATCGCCTCGCCCTCGGCCGCACGCTCTATGCGTCTATGCGGTGCGGTGCGGCCGACCAACGGTAGTAAACTGTAAATTTCCTTTTACGCTCCTTTAGGCCCCACCCCCGGTCTCCCCGCGAGCATCGAGCGAACCGCATAAAACCTATACGCTCCCCTCAAAGAGAGAAGCGGGAGAGAGGAGGCGGCGGCTGCTTCTTCAAAGAAGCCTGCCAGCCTATATCTTTACGTGGCACACGACGCCAGTTCGTCACGTGGTCACCCCCCTCCCATCTTCCTTTCACCCCCACCCGCGTGCACGCACATACAAACCGCTATGTCTATAAGCGTTCTGTGCGTTGGTTTCACCACAACACTACCGAGCCGAAGGAAAAAACAGCCTTCCAGGAGATCCCACAACGTTTTATCCCCTTCTTTTTGGCGTGACGAGCATAAATCAGCCTTTCTCGCGAATTACCAGAGAGAGAGAGATAAAAAACACGACGAAAACAGCAATTTTTTGTTTAACTATTATTATTGTTTTGTGACGATCGGTGTGGCTACGGTTGGTAACACGCCGTATCTGCGCGAAGCGTAGAGTGCTCCATCGAAACAAGTTTCAAGCGGAAGCTCGCGATCGACGGTTGTTGCACCTAGTTGCACGCAACCCTGGAGGAGCAACAACCATTCTCAAACAAAGCAAGAAAAAAAAAGCGACTAACAAAACAAAACAAGAAACGATAAAACGAGCGTGCAGGTAGAGATCAAATCAAAGCCGCCGCCCGGAGAAGCCGGTCATTTCAGAAACGCCGGTGGTAGCGACGGGGCCAAGAAGAGGCCCTACGTGTGGACTCAGAACGGCAATTAAAACGAATGGATGCCGCTGCATCTGGTCCGAAGCGGCGGGGGAGGCTCAAAAAAAGAGCGGAGGAGAGGGGAAGAAGTGGGGGGAGGGAAAGGCAGCAACACCAGGAGGAGGGGGCTCCCTCCCGTCTCGAGTTCTCGTCCCGCCAACGCTTCCCGCTGCCAGGTGATCGATGGCCAGGGGAGGCCCAGGGCCAACGCCGCCGCCGAAGACGTTGGGGCGCCCGGCGTCGCCTCCTTTTGCCAGCTGCGAAGACGCTCCGCAGAGACGGGACGGGGAAAGGCGGCCCTGCCGCGGCGGGTTCGAACATTCGCGTTTGACTGCGGCCGACTGCACTCCGACCGCTTATAACTGCTTACGACGAGATGGTTGTTGCCAAGACAACCCAGGTCCGCCCAACGCGTCGAACGAAAGGAATCGTGACGCACTCTGCCACACACAAGAGCACGGTTTCCCACAGGGAAGTTGAAAGGCGGAAAGGATATGGGAAAGGTGTACGCGATAAAAAGTGGAAAGCGCGAAGTGTACGTTTGATTTCAAATGCTTCCTAAGGTTTACCTATATACAAGAGGTGCTTGCGCACGGCTTAAAGTTGTTGACTTTTTTCTCCCCGTTTTCCTCGATTGTTTCGTTTTTATTGTAATGTGCTCGGACCAGGCTGGTTTATCTCGCATGGTGCGATGTTCGAGCTGTAATCACTACTATACTTTCAAGATTTCTCTCTTTCACAATTTTCTTTGTCACTCGCTGCACCCATGCATTCGCTGCCATAACGAGAATATCTCTCTCTCTCTCTCGGATGACGAAAAGAAAACATCCCGGATGCAACCGAAAACGAACACCAACAGAAACTAACCTGGCGAGCCGCGGCCACGCAACAATAACCAGACAACGAGGGCGGCAGTGAGCAGCGAAGCGACAACAAAAGCAAAGGAACCGAAGGGGACCGCGTTTTCTCGGAAGCCGATAACGAAGTTTACGAAGCCCGGAAAAGAAAATAGAAAAAGAAAATTTACCGGTGAGCGGTTCGATGTTTGTCCATCTAACGGAATAAAGAAGCCTCTTTGTTCCGCTCAAAAGAAAGAAAGAAAGAAAAAGAAAGAAAAGAAATAAGAAACGGAAAGCGGCTTTGGCCATTCGAGATTCTCAAACGCGTTCGTAAATTCGTGTTCGGGAAGCGGCGCTTAGCCGCCACGCACGGCGAGACGCTCGTAACGCCGGCCGGTTTGTACTCCGTTTCGCGTGGACCGCAACGGACGCCCACGAGGCATTCCAGCCGGAACAGCGCCGCCAACATGACACGTGACTATGCGCGCCCCACGCGAAACTGCTCCCCTCCCGAGGGTCAGCTGACAGTGAGGCGGCATCCGATCGACTTCGACGGCCGGTATAGCATCTTCGGCGGTCTATCGTAAGGTAAAACGGGGTTTCGTGAGCCAAGTAAATCGGCCGTGAAGCGGGCGCTTCCCACCTAAGTGGACGCCAAGAAACGGGCGTCGAACAGCGAAGGCCGCTTCGCGGACGGGTCCCTCCCCCCTCCGTATTTGCGGACCGCGGCAGCTGCGAGGCCTCATAAAAATAACGGAGCCGCGGCATTAAAAACGCGCCCCCTTGGCGCGGTGGGGGAGAAAGGACCGCGGTGGGTATGCTAGGAATCTCTGGCACGAGACGACCGGCGCAGCAGCGGGAGGTTCCGCCAAACGAAGAATTCGACAACAGAATGCAGTATACGTTTTCGCAAACTTTCCTTCAGTCTCAAACTCCCAACCTCCTCCCCCCCCCCCCCCCCCGTCTCCTCCTCCCACCCAAATGTCCATCGAGACAAAACGGTCATAATAGACATTCTGACTCGTTGGACGTATTGTCTAATTGCCCTTCCCCGCGCACACACACACACACACACACACACACACGCGCGCACACACACACACACACACACACACACACACACACACACACAATAAAAAATAAACAACGGGAATTGTTAAAAGCAACGCAAAATAGTGGCTGTCATCGGTGCACCAGACTGATGCATTCCCCGGCGAGCTTAGAGCGGTGCATTCACCGGACACCTTAGACTAGGAAAACAAGGGCACTTCCGTTCCGAGTCTGATGCCGACACGACCAAACGCCGGCACCGATTGGACAGGAGTGCCGCGTCAGCGTTCGACGGGGACTCGTGCTCGATCGCTACGTCGGTGCCAACCGCTGAATTGGCACGGTCAGTGCGGCGACAGTCTCCGAAGAGGACAAGGCGAACGGGCTTCGACTATACACGTTTCCACCGTTTACAAGAATCACAGTCCACACGCGCTAAAACTCCCGGTCCAGCCAGCGTGTGCGTAACGCACGAACGCAGCAATGAAAGCGTCCTCGTACGCTGTCATGGAAAGGTGGCCGCATCGGACGCTACGAACCATCGGAGCCAATCCAACGCCGCGCGAGTGTCACGTGGCCTACGGAAGGGGCTCGGCTGTCAGAATACGTGCATAGCCCTGGATCGACTGCGACGACTGGTAGCGCCCCCGGCGCTCCGTCGTCCAGTTTAAAAGGATGACAGCCTAAGAAGCGCCGTGTCTTATGTTCACGCTTCTTGCTCGATGATCCCGGCCTTTTAGTCGGCAGCGACCTCATTGGCCGAGGCGTGACCATTCGCCACGCCCCGCATTCCTTAAGCTGTCGGCGGGCGGTGTTGATAAGTGCACGGTGGCACAGCCAAAAGCGATCTCCGAAGCCCGCGTCGACGATATACGGCTCCATTAACTCCTCCCGGGGCCTTCTGAGCCCTCCCTCGTCCTCCCCGCGCCGTTCTGAACCTGCAGCATCGACCGAGCACGCGAGAGCGCATCGTGGCACATCTCCGATCAGAAGGGCGCGCGGGAGAAGCCGGGAGGACACCGCACGCCGGAGGGGGGCTTCTTCTGCAGAAACCGTCGTCCCCCGAGACAAAAGGCCACGGCTGTCAAGTCCCTTATCTCTCCGCGAAGAAGAGCCGCGCGCGCGCCAGTGACGCGTCTCCCGAGAACAACACAGCCCCGAGTCGACCTCCCGATGAAGCCGACGTCGCATCCTGGAACACTCGATCGCAATCTCGCGCCGAAGAAGACGACACCCGCCAAGGGGGCTTTCCACGTCGCTGCCGCCACCGCAGCCGCGGAAAAAGCCTTTCCGAGAGCGGCCGCAAAACCCAGCAGAGCCATTCCTTTCGCATTAAGGGAGGATGGAGAGCGGCGAGGGGGCCACTTTAAAATTAGAAGGGGCCAGGGCGCGAGGCGCGCTCCTTCTTCCGAAGCGGTCGCCGGGAACGGAGAAAAAACACCCCTTCCTCCGACGAGGCTCTCTTCCGGTCACGGTCCGTCGGATCTCGCCGACTGATTGCGGCCGCGCCGACTCGCGACAGCTGGAAGCCTCGCGCATTCACACACACACACAGCTCGTACGCAACGCCCGGCAGCCAGAGCCTGCAGCCGCTTCCGCTCCCTCACCGAGTCATAAGAACTTTTAAAGAAGCCTGGGCTCCGGGGAAAAAAGAAAAGAAAAATATGTTTAGGCTTCCGACATACTCCTTTGAACGGAGAATATGTTCACATTGTCACGTGAAGTGATCCCCTCACTTAACATGATGCGACTTCCCCGCTTAATTTAGCGGGAATACGACGTACCGATCCGTGCACCCCTTTCCAGAAATCACGCATGAGCAAAAAAACAAAACATTCTGACTTAAAACTCTGTTGCATACGCCTACGAGCATTACTACGAAAGGGTGGTTTAGGAAACTCAGGAACAGCCCTGATAATGTAACACATACAGGGTGTCACAAAAGAAAATTTACACGGTCTTTTTTACCCCAAAAATAAACTAGGCATCGCCGAACGCTCATTCTCCGCCCAAAGGTAGAGAGCTACAGGTCACAACCAGATGCCAAAGTTTCAGCCCGATCCGATAACTTAAGCAAAAGTTATAAGTGATTTTCTGTAAATTTCAATGGGAAAATGGAGCCCATTTTTGCCCACTTTCGGTTTCTATACTTCGTTTCACCTTATGTGCGAGCGAAGGCAAAGCTGGAAGCGCGAGCACGAAAGCTCCGTGCCTTCAGGCCTTGCTCGAGCGCGCGAGCTGGGGAGAAACGCAAAAAGCGCTGGTCTCGCGCTTCTAGCTTTGGCTTCGCTCGCAGATAAGGTGAGACGAAGGATAGTGCCATAGAGCCCCATGTGTTCGAAAACTCCGTCGGCCGCCATTTTCCCATTGAAATTTTCAGAAAATCAGTTATAACTTTTGATTAAGTTATCGGATCGGGCTGAAACTTTGGCATCTGGTTGTGACCTCTAGCGCTACCTTTGGGCGGAGAATGAGCGTTCGGCGATGCCTAGTTTATTTTTGCGGTAAAAAAGACCGTGTAAATTTTCTTTTGTGACACCCTGTACTTCCGGACAAGTGATACATGGCTGGCGTTGAGGTCACATCATCCGCGTTTGCTCCGTACCATGTTTCTGTGCCCGTACCTTCTGCGGCATACATTTGGCAGACACCATCGAATTTGTTCTTATTGGCGAGGCTTGCCGTGAAGAACAGATTCGATGGTGCCAAATCTATGCTGCAGAAAGTATAGGCACAGAAGCATGGTACGGACAGTGGAGGCTGGTACGGTGCCATATGACGTCACGTGCAAGGAATGTGTTGGTTCACGTACGAGTGAACCAGTTTCAGTGGAGTGTCGGAGTCGGAGCACGCGACGCGGCGCCTTTACCGATTGTATAAGTAAGCGAAGAGCGAGCAGAAGCAACGAAAAGAGGTAAGACAAACACAGCGAGACCTTTTTTCGCGAGCGCCATGCATCAAAGGTGAAAACAAGGCCGGCTCGCTAGAAAGGGTGTCTTAGCTGTGAAAGAAAGTCTGCCAAGCCTGAGGCACGTGAGTGCTCGGGACTCTTACTTCACGTGCCACTCCGCTCGTGCGCAAGCTTTGACGGTGCTTTCTTTCACGCAGTCTTAGCTCAGACGCTATTTCAAGCAAGCCGGCCCAGGTGTAGAACCGAATTCCACAGCTGTAGACGCTTCGACAAGTTTGGCTCCGTCGCGAGGCCATATTTGAGGGCGATGTCTAAAGCGCATGCTCAGAACGAGCTCACATTAATAGCTTACTAAGACGGCAATCTTGATGGTGCGGAATGCACGTTGCAAAAGAACTGGGGAAGCTCGCGTCAGCACGCGCTCAGCAGCCGCACATGCAGCTATAGACGCTTTCAGCGCGCGCCAAATTGAGCCGCCATAGCCGACCTTCTCTTGTCTTACCGAGATACCGAGCAACTGAAGCGGGTGTTGACGAGTCTCCACAAGGGCCTATGCTGGGGAGAAGGACACGGTAGAATCTAAAATGGCAATTACCTGCCCTGCTGTGGTAATGATGAAGTGGAGCGAACGGAATAAGAGGAAACAAAAACTGAAGGTCGGTTATGGCGGCGCCCATGCACAGCTGCCTGAAAGCGTCTATATGGCCGCCAGGGAATACTCTCTATAAGCGCAACCTTCGGGACAAAAGTACCTGGGAAACGTGGTTCTTATGACGCTGACAAACAAACAGACGACACCCTCTAAACAAATCTATATCCTCAAAAACCAAGACGAAGAAAAAAGAATCGCAGCTGGTTTTTTTAGAAGAGAGCTCGGCCATATACTTTATAATATCCTGGATCAGCGTGATGAAACTTCAAAAACCATAAGGATATTCGGCAAAGAACATATAAGAGCTGCATTCTAACATCCAAAAGAAAGAACAAGAAGAAGAAAAAAGAAATAGAGAAGGAACCGAGATTAGGTCGAAAGCTCAAAAGCCTCCTTTTTCCCGTCGGGTCCTCGAGGAATCATGGCGACAGCTGGTGCCGCCGCACGAGCACCCTCGCTGGCTGCCCTCGTCGGCGCCCGGCAACCCCGGGTCCCGGAAGAGGCAACAACTCACACCGCCTCTCGAGTCGAGTCCTCTTTTACGGCAGCCAATGCGCGGCCTGGCCACAATAAAAACGGGCACGTCGCCTGCCGGCGAAAGCCGGAGACCTCTATAAAACTCGGGACCGCCTCGCGTAAAAGACACTTCTTTTCGATAGACTCCATCTCACAAGCATCCGCAGTGCAGACAAAAGCACGAGCGGGCGCGTGGCTTTGAAAAGGCCCTCCTTCCCATGCACGAGTTCTCGTACAAACAAAAGCATACTGCTGAGCTAGGCTCACGCGCCTATGTCTTTACTGCAAACATTTCTGAGATGAAGTAGTTATTTTTTTTATGTACTAGTATATATATTTTTGCGTCACATACACATTCTTCGGTGCTTCAACGTACTCCCAATGCTTCGTTTCATGCGTGGTATACCTCACGATGCACGTGACGTGATCGACTCCGCCGGGCACGGCTACTGCGCGTGCATCGAACTATGATTGGTGTCCCAGGCGTGCAAGCGCGTGCAGCGGGCGCTTGAAGGTACCTTTGACAGGCTTGCGATGTGCACGTGCTTGCCTGTGCACTGGCTAAATTTCTCATCTACAGCAGAGACACGAGGGGCCCTATGTTGCGCTTTTTGGACTCCCAAGGCGACTAGGGAGAAGGAAGTGACGTCAACAACGCAGCAAACGCAGATTGTATGTTGATTGGTGAGAGTCGCAGAAGGAAGCAAAGAAAAAGTGAGCTTTCTTTTCTTCTGCGGAAATCCGTCATCAGCGACTCTCACCAATCAACATCCAATCTGCGTTTGCTGCGTTGTCGACGCCACTTCCTTCTCCCTAGTCGCCGTGGGAGTCCAAAAAGCGCAGCATAGGGCCCGAGACGCCCGTTGGGGCTGATTAACCTCAGTCTGTATATAAACATGCACACAACAACTTTTAGGAAGACTCGTTTGTGATCGATCGTTCGACCTTGAAGACAGAAAAAACAAAACAGTCCAGTACGTCGGCGAAGTCCGGAAACATAAGCTTGGACAGTTTGGCGAGTGACCTGCGCGGTATACACCAAAGGCCAGAAATTCTCGTAATCTGGCAGTGAAGCTAAGCTCTTGGTACGTGTGCGCTCGCGCACCTTGCGCGTCGTCAAAGGTGTGCACGCGAGTCTTATACATGGTTTGCACGTGACGTCATATCCTTCCTCCTTTCTGGTGGCCAAAACCTGCCGTTCATGAAGCTGCCAAGCTGCGCTCACTCGTTTCCACTCGCTCGCGACGCTCGTGTACTGCTCGTAGAATACGCACAGTAAAGGCTACGCTCGAGGAAGTGCGGCCACCAGAAAGGAGGACCAAATTACGTCAGTGCAACCTATGTATAATCTCTTCTGAAATTCGATAAAACCTTGCCCCCGAGTACAGCAAGGATCGCAAGAAAGGCATTTTCTGAAGTCACGCGGTCGAGCTACAGTGGCTCCAACCAAGAACGCGGCACGAAATGATTGGGATGACGATGCACCGCAGCGGTTAGGAGCCTGTTTCTTAAAACAGTCTACCCGAGTCCAGGTTTCAGAAGCGGCAAAGCCGAGCAAACCGCCCGTTTCTGAGCTCTAAATTATCGATCGCTAGCTCCATTCGAACCGGCCCACCAACGGCGTCATCCAACATCAACATTAGCCATACAACTTCCACCAATTGTAAGCGTGCGTACTTTAAAAAAAACAACCTGCGCGGGCAGAAAAAAAAAAGAAAACAAAAATCTTTCCGCGGAAGATATGCGCACTTTACTCCGTTCCAGAGGAGTTCCCTACAAAGCACATGTGCCGAATGAACTGGACCGACGCGGGAAGCGAGTGCACGCACATGGCGTGCCGCTCTGATCCCAACCAAATTCCCTCCCAGTTTCCCGACACTTCTGAGGGGAAACTTTCAATTCCACGACGGAGGGTATTTCTTTTTGTATCTGTTTCCCACTCCCGATTTCATTTATGTTTCACTCGTTCCATTTCCCAACAACCCTTGGTCCAATCTCGAAGCCCGCCGCGGACTCCTTTGCTCCGAGACGTCTTCGAGCTCGCCTCGTCCTAACGACTCCTCGTCACGCCAAAGCGGTTTTGCCGGCGCCAAATTTCGCTAGTCCGTCGGTCGCGGCTAAAGCGAACCGTGTTATAACGGCGCGCCACGGGCGAACAACCAGGGTAATCGAAATCAGGGGAAGGGAAGACTTCACAAACGCGCGCGCGAAAACAGAAAGTAAAACACTGACGTGAAAAAAAAAAAAAAAAAACATAAGAGAAAACCGTAAACGTTGGGTTCAGGGAACAACGAGACGGCAGACATTCCCCCAATCTGGCGCCTAAAACGGTTCCCATAAGCTATAATTTAATTTTCCTCCCCTTATACACGCCACGGCCCAACACCATTCACATCCGTCCAACGCGGATTTGCAATATTTGAATAACCAAAACGCGAGACAACAAAACTGGAAAGCTCGCGAGTGTATACGTACAAATAAATGTATAAAAAAAAACTAGCCCCCCCCCCCCCAAAAAAAAAAAAGAAAAAAAGAAGAAACAAATACGAAACAGTAAGCGAAGGAAAAGCGAAAGATAGCGCGATGCAAAAGAGCCCGCTTTGAATATAAAACTAAATTACGCTTCGCACAGAATACTCGTCCAAACCTTTCATGTCGGATGCGCACACAACGAAGAAAGCGCGTACGGGCACACAAATGCGGGCAGAGAAGAACTTGCTTCGCGATAAAACACCCAAAACGCGTGGGCGACAGCAACAAAGAGTGGAAGACTAGAAGCTCGGATAGCGTCACAAAGGCTTCGCAGTCGCGGGGCGATCACCGGCCAAGCGAGGCTGTGCAACAAAAGCACGCCGACCAATCTCGGCCTCGCGTCCAAAAGGCGCGTAATGGCTGCCACGCACTTTCATTCGAAAATCCCGCGACGTTTCTTTTTGCTTCGGAAACGTGGCTCAAGCACGAGATCATTCTCCACTGCAACAAAAAGTACAACTATAAAGATTTTTTTTTTAAAAATAAGGAAAAAAAAAGGGGGTCGAGCGTTTTTGCCCCGAAGGTAGAGAGAATAAGCGGTGTATCGGGTGTACACAAAGAGCGGACGGCGTGCTCTCGAAATATACGTTTAGATGTGCTCGGATTCTCGAAGCAGGAACAGAAGAGCAGTGAAATCAATATCCTCGCATTGCTGCGTGCGCCAGGGCGCTGGAATGTTCTGAAAGTCGCCATTTCGGACCGGAAAACGCGAAACCTAGAACAGGGAATATTGAGTTACGAAATCACGGCAGAATTTCTAGACAGCGAAACTAATAACTCAAAATATCCCTAAATAAAAACAAAAGATAAAAATAAAAATAACGTAGATTGAGTTGCCAATAGCGAAAGGTGTTTCGCCGCGCGTCCAATTACGCTTCACGCACGAATTGGTCGCTCAGTGCGTCATTCAGTTTACACGGGGTGCCGCTGCATTCACAAGCCCACAGTGTGAAAAGAAAATCCAGCCGAAAAAACGAATCAACTGGCGACTTGGGTGAGCCGGGAAAGCAGGCGCGCCAAACGCACGAACACTGCAGATGCATCGTTCTGGGGAGTATACTGCGCGCCAGTTATCCGTGAACACACGCTCATCTGTAAGCAACGAGTCGATGCATAGTAATAGACTCTCCTACCAGCGACCCACGGCTTCGTAAAATTTGCAAAGAAATGCCCAGTTGCGGCGAGATCGACCTCGCTATGTACGAGAACGTTCTGCCGGTGTTCCGTTTTTTTTGTTTCTTCCGAACCAACGGGTCGCGATGACGAACCATTCTGATCGGATGAGTCACTCGTGTCAGTCGGCCGTTCTCCATCCCGGTCCCATCAATGTATAAAGCGAGCAAAAATGCCGAGGAAGAGTTAGCAGTGACGCCGAAAACGCATTTGCCACCCGCCAGGGTGGAAAACCGGGCGAGCCCCGCGAAATCGGAGACCCTCAAGCCCAGCTCGGATGCAATTCTTCTTGATTCGGCACTCGCGAACCAATTCCCCTCTTGCCGACGCCCGCCTTCCCGCGTCAGGTCGATTCGGTCCCGGGCTGCATGCGCCGCTGCGTCCCTTTGGGGCCCCGGGCGTGGACAACAGCTCTACTCTGCCCACCTCGCACTTCGGGGGAGAAACAATTGGAGGCGTGCGCTCGAAAGGTCGTGACTGTGCCAACTCCATCAAGTCGGCGAGTGTTGCGGGCGAAATGCCTCAGATATGCCTCAGATATGCCTAGATTTTGTTTTTGCTTTTTGGATACGTCGAAAAGCGATTATAGATATGATATCTACAGTCATGCATTCGTTCCTAAAACTTCTTTGGAATGGAATCACCTTCCGATTTCCGTAATTTATTTTGTTGATATCCAAATGTTTAAAAATGCTATAAACACTCTTCACTGTCCTGAGCCGCCATGATACCTTATGTGCTCTGCCTTTTTGTTTCTTTTTGTGTTATTTTGTTACTCCCACTCCTTTCTGTAATGCCGATTGGCCTGAGGGTATTTTAATAAATAAATAAATGTGGCGAATAATATAATTCTTACATATTACAGGAGAGTGACAACAAGCAATGGAAACACTTCGGCACTAATTTTACTTTATTTTTCTTGCATCTTGTCGTGTTGAATTTGTCGCGTTGAAAAAAAAAATACTCAATTTGTATACATAAAGGCACCGATAATGATGTACCATCGCCTAAGCACCAAACGAACAAGAGCAACTGTTCTTACTTTAGTTTACGCTTGTAAACCGCCTTACGTTTTTTGTTTTTTTTTTTGTTTTTTTTCATTGGATCTTGGTTTGTGCGAGACAGACACTGATAAACTCAGTTTAGTACGTCGTAACCTATGAAAAACTAACCGCGGAATTCCGTAATTCCGAATCTACGGGCATTTTTTATCTTCGTCTGGCTCACCGAAGGGCCAACGAGCTCTCTATTCTGACCGGTTGTGTGCCGACCGGCGCGAAGCCTTTGCGTATCCGGAAAAGAAGCGTATACCATCATATAGAAGCGCAGCCCGTAATGGCCGTGCACACCCTTCAATTCCTTCAACAATCTCTCGATGCGCGTTGGAAAGAGACAACGCTGACCTCACCCCGGAGCTGTTGAATGTAGAAAGAAGCATACACGAGAAGCGGCGATCGTCGGAGCCAAACGCAAACTAACGGCCATTACCTAGGTCGAAGAGCACCGAAGTGCCCAAAATAGCGTGGGCGTGTTCCAGCATCCACCGCGCTATTGTTCGCTGTTTTCAGATTCAGGCTGCAGGGAGGGTGGAGACCGCGTCCACGCCAGCCTCGGCTATAACAGTTTTTGTTGTGAAGGTTTTCGCTGTGATCCGAAACTATAACGAGAAAACCGTGAAATTTTGAACGAGCTTTAGATGCAGATAATACAACGCGCTGCATTTCTTTTTTGTTGTTCTTTTTTTTCTCCTTAAGACCAATGGCGCAGAAAGACCTGTCGATCCGCTTTGTCACTCTGTGTCCAACAAGTATTGCCCAATTAACCCAGTAAGAAATCATTAGTTACATCGTTTGCCTTCGCGTGATAGTTTATCAGAATGTTAATTAATAAATCGTTCAGCCTTTCCACTCTCGTGAAGAAGGAAGACCAGCGGAGCTGTACTCGATACACTCTGTGCTGCTTCTTCGTCGTCGTCTGTTTTTCGCGCTGTTTCTTACGATGAATTCCCACCAACGCGCCCAACTATCCATTCTTTTATGATAGCTGGAAAGGTTGCCGCCATCTACGAGCGACGGCGGAAACCATACTGGTTGTGTGCTTGCCGCCGTCGCTTATAGATTTCGGTAGCTGTCCAGCCAGGTTTGTGTCGACATACCGGACACGATCCTGGGGAACCTAGCCTTTAACAGCTCCACTGTAATAGCACGAAAGCAGACTAACTATAGTCGGTGACGGGTTAAAAGTTCAGGGGAAACTCCTCCCACCTTTTTCCCCTTTAGCAGAGCCGACGCTCGAGAGGAGGCCTGCCACAGACTATAAATACAAGTTGGTTCTCACGCTCGACGGCACCCTTAGTCGACTTAAGATTATTTCATAAGAGAGGCTTATTTTTAAAATGTTCGCTTCCCAACAGGTTCCAACATCCAGTCGTTCTCGGAAAAGTTGGAGCCGGTTTTTTTTTTATTAAAATTAATGCGAGACACAGGCTATAGCTGTAAGGCGCCTATTCACAGAGTTCATTCACCTGGAAAGGCCGGACACTGTCCGATGGCACGGGTCACTTCCGATAGCAGGACGCCAGTCGGGCTTACCTGAAAGATAGAAAAAGAGGAAAGCACGCCACTACTTAGTCAAACGGTTGACGCTGGAGAGTTCATTCAACAAAGGCAGCTTATCTGGAACACCCAAACAGCAAGCAGGCGCCAGAGATAATAGGCGCGCGTCGATACACGCGTTCCCGGCTCCAGCTGCTCCAGCCAGGCGTAATCAAAACAAGCTCCACCTCCTCGCACGCGGCCGCTTTCCCCTTGTTCGTGGCGGTCGTGTCTTCGGCTATCCGCCCGGTATCGAAGGCGGTGATTAACATAGCCGTCAAAGGAAAGAGAAAACGGTGCCGGTAAGAAGGCGGAGCTGACCAAAAAGAATGGAGAATTGCAATGCAAAGTCATTACTCTGGAACAGCACAGAAATTCAACGTTTGGCGAACACCGACCTGATAACAGTGTTTCGACGAGAAAAGTGGATCACAGAAAAAGCTTCTAAATTTAGTAGTTATACGAATACATATGTGGACCAAACTATGGCTCGGGCTTTAGATATCATATATCCGTTTAAAAAAGGCGTCAAGATTCGCACGAAACAAATAGAAGAAACTTAAATGAAACTGGTAATGCCCGTCGAACCACCGGATGACTTCGGTCATAGCGACACATTAAAGAGACACCGTCGTATATCTTGAGTCTTTTTATGACTCGAACTAAATCTCGAAAACACAATACTGCAAACGTGCGTAGCCTTTTCCCAATTAAAAACGTGAACAAACATCGCGCTTCGACCCCTTTCTAATATGTATTTTAGAAAAAGGGTCGTATCGCAATAATAAAATCCGTTATTCATAAAAAAAAGGCCAAGTACTTTTTAGAAGACGTAATCTAAGTTTAAGCGCAAAAAAAAAAAAAAAAATAACGATCTCGAAATTTATTTTAGTGCACCGTTAGGCCCGCTTCAGACGGAGCAATTTCACCCAGCAACTTGACGTCGCAACACCAGCAACCCGGGCCGCCCGCGTTCACACGCAGCAACCGAATTGCTCTGACTTGCCATCATCATCATTAAATTTGATATTTCTTTCACTATTTAGACGCCCAGCTACGCGCTAAAAACGTGTTCTTATATCTTTGAACGGCGTTAAGAATACTGACTCATTTTTCCGAAAATGTTTATTTCCAAAAACGATCCATTTCAAACCAGAACTAAGTCTTTAGCTGTCATCATCACCACCACAGGGGTGTCACGTGAAAATATCGCGTCCCTGATTGGCTGCAGCCGCTTCAAGCGTCTTCGAATTGCTCCGAGTTGCTCGCTTGTTCGAGCCGGACCCGATCTCAGCAATTCGCGTCGATCTAGGGAAAGCTAGGGAACAACCCGCCAGGCGGGCCTTAGTGAATTCGATGTTTTGGAACCGTGGTACGTGATGAAAAGTAACTTAACTGCAGTAATTTAACTGCAGCAATTCAACCGCCGTAAGTTATACGCAGTAATTAAACTGTACTGTAGGTTCTCACTGGCAGGCAGACCCCTAGAACGGCGTATGGTTGATCGTGTCCGTTCGCTCGCTGGCTCCCCGTGCTCGCTTCGGTGGGCGAGTGGTTGTCGCGTCGCCGTCCCAATCTCGAGGTCGCTGGTTCGACTCCCGCTGTGGGAGAGCAACCCAATGGGATTTTTAAATCGTATAAAATGTCTCCGAGACAGGTATGCACACCCTGCACTCGCTCTACGCGGAGTACCTTTCGTCTATAAGGACTACGCACTATCGTCAGGGCACAACGTAAATGGCCCGTCTGACAATGACGCGAACAAAACTTGTTGGCACGTTAGGCGGATCAAACATTTTTTTTTTTTTTTTTTCTAGCACGCTTTACATAAATTCCCTCGCTGTCTGGAAGATGTTTCTTGAAGCTACAAAACTACGTGATATTCATTGCGCGGCGAAATTTCTACCCGTTGCTTAGAGCATGTTCACACCAAGCTACGACAGCACGTTCGACAAGTCCTACGACGCTCGGATGTAATCATCTTGCATAACGCCCCTCGCGTCGTTCATGCGTGTAGTGTTTTATTAACTGACAAGAACGAAAAAAAAAAAAAGAAGATCGTTTGGACAGCACGTTGCGAAATCTCGCGCTCAGCGGGAACAATTCTCATCTTTGTTCATCCGCGTAACTTTCATACACTGTATACAGTACAGTGCACGCATCGTACATGCGTGCGTACACGGATTACTACACTGCCTGGTGCAAGATAAAACGCCCAGGCTAACAGTCGTACTGCTAAATTTCTCATCAACAGTGTGAACCAGTGTCGCCATAATACTGTAGCAGAAAGACCTCAATCTGTTCAAAGATCTTACGCTTAACTTGCTTGGCCTTATTCCCAAGCGACCCGAAATTCAACAGGAACCAATATTTTGTACGTCCCCTCGTCGCTTTAGTGCATCCTCCCAACCCGTTTTTTTTTTTTTTTTTTTTGTCTTTTGTTTTCTTTGGTTTTTTTTATTTTTATTTTACTGTTGTTTCTTTTCGAATTCGAATGGCAACCAAAACAACCACGCCTTTTCGGAGCCATTTTAGTTTTTATTCAGAAAAGTGTACTGATTCGCCCAAATTTTCGCTTCTCAACATTTTAACGCTTGAGACCCTCCCGATTGTTATCTTATTTCGTGCGCGCTAGCACAGCGTAATATTTTCCCCGACAGAGTTCTGCACTTATACAGTCATGCTTCCTTATACGGACATCGTTAAAATGGATACCACACTACACAGACAACATTTTAGGGGAGGAACTGGGTAGAGACATACAATGCTGTCTCGTTATCACAAACAACTCGCATTATGGACGTTTCTTGCGGGGAACGCGGGTGCCCATATTAACGGGAGATGTCTGTATACCCCGAAACCAAACGCGACGAAATCGCGCGCAGTAAAATATTGTTATACGTTCGTGAAGCCTGTCAGCAGCACGGTTAACCAACTACCTGTCGAACACGTTGCTGATAGGTTGTCCACGCGCGCGCGCGCGCACAACACACACACACACACACACACACACACACACACACACGCGCGCGCGCGCGCGCGCGCACGCACGCACTCACGCACGCACGCACACAGGCAATTCCCACAACGACCAGGAAAGGGGGCGTGTCCGCACGTGTACGCGGGAACCAGTTCACCTCTGCCTGTTTTTCTCTCGCTGCCGCAAGCACCCTATTACCCACCCTTTATGTGCTAATTTCTATGGGTCTTTGTTTTATTTTAGTTTGGAACGGCAACTATTATTTTACTTCCGAGTTATCAGGGTTAATTACCCGAGGAATAATCTGAAAAGCCAATCAAAGGCACAGTTTACCATAAATGAAATGGTGGAAACTAGAGTTTATGTATGTGTACCGGCTCCATACGGGAGGCAGAGTTGCCCGTCTGTATTCGCCGACGTTGCACGCGCCCCGGCGTATATGTTCCCCTGCATTTGCCTCCTCCTCCTCCTTTCCTGTTTTCCATGCGAAGCGGGCGCGCGCGGAGCCGCTATTCACTGAATTCAGTCACGTGACCGGCTGCAATCGATGGAGCACAGCTCCTACACGCGCGAGGAGTGATTTTCCCGCATAACTGGGGATTTCAAGATGGTTGAACACGCAACTCGGGCTCCCGTAGGTAGGTTATACAGGGACTCCAGTAAAAACAAAAATCCATTAAGAAAAACAAAAACAAAAACACTTCAACATTAAAGGAGTTGTGCAACGATTTTCACGTTGAAAGAATTTGCATCTTCTACTTTTGACATTGTTTATCTTGTCACAAAGGACAGAAAACACATCTCCTTCCTTCGAAATGTTGCGATTCCGCCGCGTAATCGCGAGGCAAAAGTTATAATATTTCCCGACCTGCAGCCGCGAGCGGCGGTCATGAGAACCACGCGGCGTGACGTCAAAGGGGAACTTTGCATGGGCGTCCGCAGAGGGGTGCAAGGGGGGGGGGGGGCAGTTGCCCCCCCTTGGAATTTCGAGAAGGGTGCAAGAGGGGGGGGGGGGGGGAGCTGCACCCACACTAGTTAAAGGGTACTCCGGCGGTTTTTTAGCTACCCAAACCAACTATATTTTCTGAATACTATAGATTACTGTTCCCAACATGCTATTTAGTATCTGGAAATTGAAAATGGCTATTGAGAAAGCGGCAAATTTAAAAGGCAAAAAAAAAAATGTGCAAGGAAGTTTTGATTTTGTCGCGAAACCGGCGAAACTTACTTTCGACGTGTTGTGCCTTCTTTCTGCGACACTGTGCTTCCGTAAAAATTTCCACGTGTTCTCAATGGCAAGTATCACGGCTTACAGATGGTTTTAAAGAACTTCTTCGGCGAATGAAGACGAACGAGTAGAAAATGTGTCTTCAGCACGCTGCCGCCAGCCTCCGCAACGCTCCAAAAACGAGATTTTTCAACATGCAAGATGGCCGTCCGGTGGCTTCACTCGCGGAGCGGGAAGCGCGATTTAGCAATTGTCACAGAGATCAGTGGTTTGTAGCCCCAAATCCAGAGCGCAGCCGTGAAAGCAGGTAGAGAGTAAAGTGGAAATGTGCTGAAAATAGCCTACATCGCCAACATTCCCCCCCCCCCCCCCCCCCGGGGGGGGGGGGGGGGGGTATAAGTGTGCACCCCCCTGGAAAAAGTTCTGCGGACGCCCATGGAACTTTGTAAAAAAATACCGCATCTCCACGTGGTGAATGATGTTGATTGGGGCGAAGCTCGGGTGGTGCTGATGATACTGATTTTGGTCACAGGTATTGCTGCTTGCTGTCGGCGTTGACGCTTTGCCGCCGCTTCCCGAGCTCTCAACTCCGGGTCCGCTTGGCGTTTTTGACGCTGTGCAGCAGCTTCTCGCGCCCTGGTCTCCGGAGCAGCTTGCTGTCTACGTAGACGCTGAGGCGCTGCATGCCGATCTTTTCGGTCCTTTTCATTCATGGCAGTAGGAGAATGTGTGGTTTTCTTCTTTTTCTTTTTTTTAAGCAGACAGATGGGATGGCATCTCAGAACCCCCTACTCTTTTTTTTTCTTCTTTTTATTTTCATACTTTTTTTTCATCTTTTTTTTCTAATTCTTTTTTTGCCCTACACGAGCACGTGAGCATGTGCTCACGTGCTCGTGAGCACGTGATCTCACGAGCAGAAGCACGAGCACCCGACGCCGGCCTACGGCGGACGGACATACGGACATGGCTAGCCCCTAAGGAGCTTCGCCCCTAAAATATAGCATGTTGTGCAAATACCTGCTCGATAAAAGGTTCCAACGTAAATATAAATGCGTCATAAACCTGGTACCATCGACAAAAGTTATCATGCGGAGTTTTAGTGGCGCCATCTATCCGAGGTCAACAAAACCGTCAGCTCTATCTGCTACCGCGAACAGCCGCCAGAAGCCAGAGGGGGACGGGGGCAGAGCCGGACGGGGATGGCCGGACCCGGACGAGACTTTCCTCCTTTCGCCATGTTGATCGCGCTGTGCAAGCACGTGGTCACGTGGTCGCGAGCGGGTGAGTTCTCGCTGCTCACTGATGGCTCTAGAGAGAGAGCTTCACCGGAACCCCGCGCGTCCCCCATTGACGTCACAGCGCACGGGACTTGGAAGATGCTGAACGAGTTTAGAGGCGCCGAAAACCTCAATCTTTGTCCATTTTCACAATAAAAACTAGAAAATGCAAGCAAAAGCAGTTCTTTTTTTTTTTTCTCTCGTTATTTTCTTAAAAGGACGAGACACCAACTCCCAAATTACTTAAGCAAAGCACTGAAATTGTTGCACAGTGACGAACGGTTCATGATCTGAAGTTAATATTTCAACTTGTTGGTCTACACACATTATTCAGTGTGTATCAAAATTGATGCTCGTGAGTGTTTTTTTTTTCTTTCTTTCTTGTTCTGTTTCTTTTTTCTTTTTTTTTTTTTTGCTCATTGCTGCAACCCCAAGGCTAGGGTATACCCGTCAAAAGACAATTTCGCATACTCTTGCTCGAGCCATAATATACTTTATGGCCTGAAATAAAGAATATACTACACTATAGGCGGTGTTCACAAAAGAGTCCGTTTATGCCCCCAACAGGTGTGGGGACCGCGCGTGCGCAGAAACTAGATTAGGGTGAAGTCACGCGTCTGCGCCATGCCGACAGCAGCGCCACCGTAGTGGCGTGACGTCAGAACCGCGGGTTGGTCTATACTACTTATATACGCTCAATAGTGTATTGCCGGCAGGTGCTTTTGTTTATCCAGCGGTTCGTACAAATCACGTGTCTTTTCTTTCTTTCTTTCTCTTTTTTTTTCACAGTGAGCGAATGTTGGAGATTTACGCTACTGCACCAGAGCGCAGGAAGGGCCAAGAACTTGAACTCTTAGCCCTGGGAGCTGCTTTCACAGCGCGAGATAGCGGGCAGGAGTCATGTTTCGTAACTTGGGGCGAGGTAAAACGGAGCATGGTTCTGCTCTTCACCACTCTACAGAGTTAATAAATACGAAAGAATCGGCGTGACTAGCATACATATGCAACTACTACAAGTTAGTCAGAAAGGGCAAAACGGCGCTGCATGGTCCAGAGCAAGAAAAAGGTCGCCGAGTGGAAAAGGTTGCACGAAGAGTGCGATCGTAGAAAGAAAGCGCTCTGACGTTCTCGATGGTGAAGCGTGGGGACGTGGCCTAAATGCCGGGTTTGTAAGCGCGGCAGGTAACTAGTATATTTCCATAAAAACAAATCGGTCATGTGGAAAGAATATGCTTCATAGAATCACCTCGACCAGTGGTGCTGAGCCCTGTTATGGGCCAAGCAATAACCACACAGAAGAAAAAGAAATCACAAACACAGACGGTTGCACAACACCTTACAGCACAGTAACGTGAAAACCAACACTGAACGTACGAAAAAAAAAAGGAATTTTAAGACACGAGGAAAAGGAAAAGAAAAACGTACCGACACAACGGGAGCTTTGGGGCACGTTTGGTCGAGAGTTCAAAGTTGCGTTGCGCTAACTCGTTTTTCTTTTTTTTTTTTGGTCTTATGGTTTTTAAAATGAAAGTGATTGACTAGCTCGTAAACCCATCTTCAGAGCTGGGCAGTATCGAAGATACATGTATCTTCGATACTATCTTTCGATACAGTTGAGTATCTTGTATCTGGTATCGCTTGCCAGAAAAACATGTATCGAAGTATCGGTATCGAAGATACTTTTTGAAAGTATCGTGTATTGTAAAAATACCCGATACTTGCAAAAGTGCGCTTCTAAATTGAAGCTGCGTTTTCTTTCACTCTTGTTCAGGGGAAGCTAGAGCATAGAAGGCCTCCGAAAAGACAACATCAAGTAAACAAATCTTGTGTCCGCGGCTAAAACAACAAACAAAGAAACACGATCGAAAGAAAGTCGAGCGGTTTCGCAATCTCTGCACGGGCATTGTCTTTTTTTTTGTGTGTCTATAGCAAACCCGGGTTGCACGCCGGCCCCAGAGCACTACGGAGCCAGACAGAGGGCGCCGTCTGCAAAAACGCTAGGGCGGCCAGGCTGAGCTCTGTCCCCTGGTTTTCTTTTCCGCGGAACTTCACTTGATATTTCCGACTGTATGGTGCCACTTCGCAGTCCCCAGTCTTGGAGTTGAAAGTTATTTGTTCCGCCGCCGTCGACGGGCTAGCAATGGCAGACACGACATACTCCTCGCTTCCATCTTGGGGCGGGAAGTATTTTACCGTGATTCATCTAGGGACGACAGAGTAAAGGCTGCCTGTTCGTTTTGTAAAGCGACCATCTGTGGCGCCTACTCGTCACCTCGAAGTTCAAGCTTCACTTAAAGGTAAGTCAGAGTGCAGGCGAGCTGGTGTAAGTTGAACATGATGGTAAACTTGAATACATGGAAGGAGAGAACATTGAGGACAGGGCGGAAACAGGACTTCTTTCAAGAAGTGCTTCCTTGATGTTTTATCCTTTCATGTATTCGTATCTATTCATCAACACACTTGTTTTCAGTTATTAAACCTGAAACTGGGGTAGCAAAATGAAAACGCAAAGGAAGAACAGGCAACGTCTCAAGAGACGTTGCCTGTTCTTTTTCTGTCTCCTTTTACGTTTTCGTTTTCCTAACCAGTTTGAGGTTTGCCATCATGTTCACATTTACTGTATTTTAGTTAAAAGCAGAATGTCCCGCCATCACACTGATGACCCAGCCACCCAACACGGAAGATTCGCGTCCTAGGCTTTTGAAAGCAGGGCAAAAAGGGCGGGGTGTTTGACATCGGGTGCTTTCGTGCACCACCCGCAAAAGGCTGCTGAAACTCTATAAAATCTTGCGTTTGAACCATTTTTGCTGTTATTTGTGCAACCTATAGCTGCATGGTGGTGAGGCATGACGACTATGAAGCCTAGCCGCGAGAAAAGCGGAGGAGTCGAGCCTAACTAAGCACTGTCCGAGCGACTGAGCGGACGAGAGAGCCTCCAAAAATGGCGCCTTTCCCTTTCCTCCCCTCTCCCAGAGTCGGCGCATGCGCCTAGCGATCTCTTAAAAAGGTCAATTGAGGCGTGATACGCGAAAGCGAGCGACATGTCACGGGAACGAAGGCGAGGTGCTCCGGGCTTTGAAAACGCTCCTGATCAAAAAAATACCAAAGTTTTTTTTTTTTTTTTTTTTTTTTGTCGAGGCCTTTTTTTTTGTCCCTATTAGCGCAAAAGCTACCATAAACTAAAAAAAAAAAAGAAATAGTGGGCATACAACGACAACGCACCCACTGGGACCCGAGTCAAGGCAAGGACAACTAACTACTAAAACGAAAGAAAAAAAAATTTCATGTTCGCATACATAGACAGAACGCATCTATCGAAAAAAATGAATCCCCTGCATGTTCCTCCTCACGGCAACAAAAGCGCGAACGGCAAAACCTACACGCGTATACATCGCACGTCAATGCGGACCCACTTGCCGGGAGGCACATCATGGCGGGAGCGGAACCCGCTGAATCCGCTAAACCTAGCGGGCCGTAAGCCCCTCCCATCCGCCGAACTCTCCCAGTATAAAGGGCTCTGGTTCTGCCAACCTCGTTGTGCGTCTGCCAAAAGCCACAAAGGAGGAAGACAATCAGCCCCCCCCCCCCCTTAAAAAAAAAAAGAAGAAAAGAAAGGTTTTTTTTGGACGCCCGCAGTGGCCCAAGCGATGATATGCGATTGTAGCACGTTTGTCCCGCGGCAATTTCCCTGGACCCTGTCTCAAATGCCCACGGTCCGTTTTCCCCAAGTACCAAAGTCCCCGTCTTATCTTCCCCGATTATCAACTCCGCAGTTATTCTGAGTCATTCCGATGCTTTCCAACGTTGAAAAACTGTTAGACGAATATTTGCACACAAGTATACACTGTTCGCAGAACTATCTAGAGTGCTAAAATTCAAAAGCGCTGTGTTGGATTCGGGGACTCGTGTAGTCTAGCTCATTGTTGGAAAATTTTTATTCGCTCGATGAACTCCACAAAACTTGTAAATATTAGAATGGACTTTTCAGAGAACGATATTAGTTGTCCGGGTCCCAGGCGATCGGACAGGTCGCAATTATTGGTTGATTGAACATTTTATTTCATAGTCACAATCGTATCAAGGGCACGCCATTTCCTCATCACTTCTTCTACGAACGGAGTTGCTGTATTCGTAGCACACGTAGACGGAAATGGTTGAGACTGCTCAAATAATACCTTCTTTTGACAAGTACTGCGCAGCGATTAAACACAATGCCTCTAACATAAACATGCTGCTCCACATGTGTATTCACAAGACGCAATACATCGTTCTCCCAACTTCGTTGAAATGGGCATGAAAGCGCGTAACCGTTACTTGGTTGAAGTTCTACTTAGAGGTAAAGTGTTTACCATGAAAAATCGTTAATTATTAATTTTTTTCCGTTCCACTACAAAACTCGGTTCCCTTCAAAATTATGTTTTTCATGTCGTCTCCACAGCGCTTTTACGTCGGTAATTTCGTCTTAGAAAACATCACATAATGTGCGAAAAAAAAAACAATACGATCGATGCTGCATAGCCTCTTTTTCGTGGACATTGAAAACAAAGTAGTTGTCTTCACTTCGCACTGCATGCTTTAGCATGGAAGTTCCTATTTAATTATGATGTCTTCACTTTCTTAAAAAAAAATATACAGTTATTTTAAGTACCAAATTACAAAAACGTCCAAATTGCATAATTGCTTTTCGTTGGGACGCCATGACGATAGTGACACTTGCGTTCGCTTGTGCTTTTCGCCAGCATTTTACGATGAATCACCAGGATCGCGACATGCAGCAGCATGAGACTCCGGCATCTGTGACGTCATTTGGTGCCACTTCGGGACCACTTTTGATGTATGGTCAGCATAGGACGCTAGACACACCAGTCGGATACGCGCTCCAGGCGCCATAGAACTGCTCCTAAAAGTAGCTGTCACGTGCTTTGCTCCGCGACTGTGATTCCCTCACAGCAGCTCTGACCTTTGAAGTTTGCCAAGTTACGGTGAAACGGAGTATAGACAAAACAGACGGGAAACGAGCTGCCAGCATACGCTAGTCAAACTTCCAGCAGAAAGGATTAGTTTCTCCCCAAGCTGGACGACATTTATCGGGCATCTTTAGGGCTGCGAAGCTCAAAATCACGCGTACTCATAAGATTTTTTCTCTGGCGTGTTTGCGATTTTTACAATGCCCTGCAAGCAAAAAAGCAAAAAAAAAAATACGGTGAAGTCATTCCGAAGGGGTACCAGGAGTGCGAACGGTAAATCGTCACGCAAACATATTCTCACAAGCTGCAAATATTTATTTGGTTTAGCTAGTAGAACATACTAACGATATGTGATTATTATATACAAGATACCATTTCTCGGTTCTTCAAGACCATTTCCCTAGTCTGAACGGTCGCGCTACGGGCCGCGGCTGCACGACCACGCCCCTGCCCTCGCCACGGAGACTGCGTGCGCGAGGGCAAAAAGCCGTGTTCTCGATAAACTACGGAGCTACGTTGTGTCGTCTGCTACTGTACCGCCAACAGGAGAGCGATAGCTCTGTGTGTTCCACAGACGCGTGTTGCGGTATGACTCTGTACGTCTGTCCCAGAGGAAGATAAAAATATAGGCTCTGTGACCCCCTACTAAGCTAGCAAAAACAAACGGAAGTATACTCGTTTAGACTGAAAGGTTTCCGAAATAGTGGCCAGACATTGGAAAAGCATATGTCACAAAACTTGGTTTGTGAAATGTCATTATTTTTTTAGCAAGAAATCACCTGCTCACCACTGGGACGACGAAATCGTCACTATTTATTTCGTCAAGTATACTTGCGCTCATGAAGAAAAATCTGAACACATCCTTCTCCCAACTGCCTATGTCGAATAACAAACACTTTTTTAATGGTGAATTCCGCTCGCAGATCTCGAGCGCTCCAAAAGCGCTCCATTTGGAGCGCGCATATTCCGCTCGCAGATCTGGCTCGAGCAGTCTGTCTATGCTAGATCGCAAACTCAACGATGAAGTTAACTCAATCGGTCGCTGATTGGCTGCCCTTTTGGTCACGTGATGTGACGTTGCGATTGAGTTTTTCCCTACGGATTCCGATGGAGTTCGAGCTATGCTGGTGAAATAATAAAGTTAGAGGAGACGTCAAAATGTCGTCACGATTGAGTTAGCCGATGAAGATAACTTTGTAGTAGTCTGGCAGCCAAAGTTGCCAAAGTCAATGAAGATGGCGACGTTCACGCTCGCGGACGGGGCAAGCCAAGTCGAGCTTTTGCGGACCATATCGCTACGTGTTTTATATGTTCGGTTCAAGGTTCGTCAGGGACGTAATCGGGGAATACTGCCCGACACTCGTTGATGCTGACAGTTGCCGTGGAAGCTTTGGCGGCGTCGCGAGGGGCCCGATATGCTGACAGCCGAGCAGCAAGTGCTCTCAGCTTCTGCGTTGCTGGCGGCACATTTTGCTGCGACGAAGACATCACCGTGCGTCGGTGTGCTGCGTGTCGCGTTTTTGGATGTTACAGAGGCGATAATTGATAACCCGAGGCTGAAGGTGGGTGGGCTTGGCGCGGAAAGGGAAGACGGAAAGACGACAACCAAGAAGTTCAGCGATGCGAATTCAGCGGTGTTGTCGGTAAGTTCTCAATACGCTGTGTTCTCTAATACAGTCTGAATAGAACATTTTCTCAATGCGCTTGCACGAGAGCTCTCGGTAGAAAACGGGCGCCTCATTCAACGTGACGAGTGTCGTGCGAGATCGTCGCACGCATTCAAGCTTACTCGTGATTGCATGTGTGTATCATCCAAATGTCTCGGCCCTCAACATCTGGAAATTGTTCAGCTGCAGCACGTTGTGTACGTTTTCACTTTACGATTGCAGGTTCAAACTGGTGTATCTTGTTTTTTGCTTGTGTTATCTGAAACGTTTCTGCTGCTTTTCTGCCACACGGGGTAGAGCGCCTCGTCAAGCTGCAAGCCATGCGGCTTGACGTTTGACATTATATGCCCTATCTCCCACCTTTGTATATAAAGGAAAATAAAGAGATAATAAACTTAATTGACGCTGCAGGTCTTTGCTCTGAAGTCATAATTTTGGGTATTGTGCTAGGCAAGTGGAATACCTCCCCCTTTTTTCTTTCAGCTGTTTTTATTATTACGTTTCAGGCTTTTTGGGATGCTATGTAATTATACTATCTCCAAGTAGAGGCTGCATTAGCATATAGAATCTCTATCTAGTCTTGATGTGCTTTCGGACAACTGAAAAGGTTATGAAACAGTCATGTCAGATACCGTCTCACTGTTGTGTGCAGGTGACAGCGACTAACCCCTGAAACCGTGGTTTCACACGAATTCCTCGCAACCCCAATGGATGCTGTGCTGGCCCAAGGCTACGCTTAACAAAAAGGCATTGCTTAAGATTCTGTTGTGGAGCAGTGAATAGGATGCTCAAAAGCAGGTCCAGTGGTTGCAAAGGTACTGGGCACAGCATTTACCTTTCTGTAACAGGCGGGCTTGTATAACAGTATCTTCCCAAGCCCCTTGCTCCTCAAGAGTTCGACCCGGAGGACTGTGTGATCTTTGACAGCAGAGGACAAGTTGTGCAGCGTTGAAAAATCAAAGGCCGCCTCTGCACCCCAAGTATGTGCTGCCTACCAGGGTCGCCCTCGTCAAACTTGAAGCCTGACAGCTGTCGAGCCTGTTGCGAGCTTTGTCTTTTGACTCGTCAGATCTGAAATATACTTGTGTGCATCTGCTTGCAATTTTGCATCATACTTTCTGACTTGCCCAATCTAGTAGACACAGCAAGTCCCTTTTGACTGCAGAGTGATCTACCTAGCAGACAGTACAAGCAGCATTCAATTTTCCTGGGTTCTTTTATCGACTACCTATTATAGATGGAGCAGTTTGATACGAGGACACTTTTCTTGATCTGAAGCAATTGCACACTCATTAAAACGACTTGCCCCAAGCCCATGGCAGGCAAGTCTGGTATTTCAGAAAATTCTGTCTCATGTTAGAAAAAGATAGACATGACAAGTGTATTTCTTTTTATTGCTCTGGTACCTGGGCTGAAGAAACACCACACCAAGCATGTGCTGTCAGAGATTTTTGGGTATGGCACCTAAAATTGGAACTTTATGTGTCTGTGATAAGTTGCTGTTTCTGAAAAAGCTTTTTAACACAATGTTTATGGCAAGGGTAACCTGGCAAAAATGTGAATTGCATAAGCTAGACTCCGAAGCATTACGACTGAGAACAAAAGCAGGGCCCCCTCACGGGTGGCATCTCGTTTCTCATCGACTGTGTAAGCATTCTGGCTCGAACAGTGTATTGTTCTAAGCATAGAGAAAGAAAAGGTGAAGAATTAATTGTGGTTGCTGGCATCTGGATGATTGGAACTCCACCACCGTGCCACCGTTAATTGGGAAATGTCTGGTTCCTTGTATACAAAATTCACATTGACACCAGAAGTTGCAATACAAGTGCCGGAACATAAGCAATTGCACCGAGATTTGCTGACCCAAAAATTTTATTCTATGTATGACAATTTTGTCGGGTATGACCAAGGTACTTCTGCAAATCTTGTTTCCATGCTATACTGAAATCATAACAGAAGCAAAATAGTGCATAGGGAGCATTTTTATTGTAGATGGAAATTCTGCACCACCATGAGGTGCAGCACGAGTGTGGTCAGTGAAGATGACTGCTGGGCATGTGCAGCTGCTTGTCCCTCCACAGCCTGCAGACAAAGTACACGAAAGAGGCTAATGCTTACAAATACATACATTTTTAAACAGCATGTTAGAGAAATTGCATAGAACAATATAATCCCAGTGGTGTGGTGAGCAGTAGTGTAAGGCATACCACTGCTTTAACCTTCTCTCATAACTCTCGTGCAGTACTGGAAATAGCAAGAATGCGAGACTCTGGAAAGACGTTTAGTCTATGCGAGCACCTTCCTAACTAAGGAAGTGCTCAGACCAGCATACTCATGCTGTGGGTTTTCCAGTACAGCACGTAACCTATGAGACGGGCAGCCCTCAGCAATGTGCATTTAGCTTGATCTAATTACTTTGCAGTAAACAGGCCTGCTCCGTCGATCACATGAAAAAATGGAAAGGGACAAGCTGGTGGAAATCGGTCACTTCGAAACCCAAAAAAGGAAAAGAATGGGAAACACAAGACTGCTGCATTCGCCTTCCTTTCTGCTATGACTGTCTGTCCTAGCTGATTTCCAATGACATGGTAACTGTTGTTTCCATCAATGCACTTGATGCTGTGGAAGTCCAGCTCTTCAGCAATGCGTTGAGCGAGCAACAAAGGACGTGAGCACGAGCTGCTCAAGATGTAACTGAATAAAGCAGGATGAAGAAACTCGGCCTAAAATAACTCATTATTGCCATATGATGCAGGTTTTCTTTCCACGGTTCTCTACACAATTCTTGCCAGCCAATTTTGGACCTTGACTGCACTTGTCTAAAACTAGGGCATTCATGTTGCACTCCAGCAGCATGTGCAAAGCAACCAACTGCTCCTGCTGAGTGGGCGAGAGGTCCTAAACAGTGCAGTTGGGGGCAGTTCAGGCCCTCACCATCCAGGGTGGCAGTTTACCTGATGACTGGTGCATGGATGACAACATGACACAGTTTCAGTAGCACGCATGCATGGTTTGCGGGTGATGTAATGTCAGTAGGCGCCGTGGTGGTGGCCACCACTCTGTACATGTCAGATGCTGCTCATATTGCCAAGCACGTCTCTGAGCAAGTGTGCCCCGTAGCCGAATGGTTATCGTGCTTGACTCCCACGCAAAGGGCCGAGGTACGATGCCTGGCCGCGCAGGCACCTTTTTGTTGTTTCTGTAAATGTCATTGTTCGAAGTCCAAATGTTATATGCGCCGAACCTTCTACGCCGATTGTCCCAGACACCCACGTATATCAGGGCGAGGCGATACGGAGTCTCGCTCTTGCGCTCGATCGTGCTACTCCGCCTTGACGCCTGCGAAGCTACCTCTTTGTACTTTTGTTTTTGGCACAAGTTCTCCAAATTAAATGTTCCGTTTTTGTTCATTCGTCACCTCATCATCTGTCATTCGTGACATTGTGGAGGAGGTGCGGGGCATTAACAAAAAGGTGCATGCGCGGCCAGGCATCGAACCTTGGACCTTTTCAAGGGAGGCAAGCACGACAATCACTCCGCCACAAGCGCGCCTGCTCGGAGACGCGCGTGGCAATATGTGCTACCTGCAGGAACTTCAGCTAGGTCTAGGCAGAAGTTTAAACCGTCAAGTGATCACGACAAAGTTCGTCCGTGTTTGTCCAGTGCAGTATGCAGAAAATATTGCCCTGTGTGGTGGCAAGAACCATCTGTTACTTACTCTTAACTGGACTATGACAGATTGTGATCTTTAGCCAAAGGTGGAGGACTTGAATTTCGAGTGCAAAAAATTGAGAGAAATATGGAAAAGTGCATGACGATTTCGCCGAGTTCGATAGGCAATGCCCAGCTAGGTGCGTCCTGCTCCCACAGCCATTTGCACTAAATATTTTAGAAGTGGACCTTCTATATAAATTGCAGACGTCAATTTTGGAATTGGTGAGCCAGTTTTGTCTTAGTGTCATTCCCTTGTCAATTTCAGAGTGGTGGGTAGCTGTGGTGTTGCCGGGAATGTTTGGTGGAAGCAGGCCGCTAAATGGGACGAGAGACACAGTGGGAATGTTTGGTTGAAGCAGGCCCCTGTTGGGAAATGGGACCGGAGACACAGCCCTTTTTCCAAACTGACACTTAGTCTCATCCATTTATCTGCTGTCTTGTTTGACACAAAACTCGAGTAACGATGTGTCGATTGCTTCTGCACCATGTGTACACCCAAGTTTTTGTGAGTCTTGCTCAGGTGTCACCTTGCAAGGAACACGGTTGGACCTACAACCACCTTGGGATCTACCGACCAGGCACAATAATGTTTATGACAGCTTCTTCGACCTTCCTCGTAGTTATGCACAGTGCAGATAGTGGTCACAGTTTTATGAAATTGCTGACATGGGCACAACAACTGTCACTTTGGGCTACTGGAGCCAGCACAGTTCACCATGATCACAGTGTAGCAAAGCTGCAACCATGGACCATCAGTGGCCATCAGCATGAGACTACCGACGGCACTCGTGCATAATACATGTTAATGCCGCGACATAGGTGCAAACAGCGTATCATGGAGATGAGTCCAGACTTTTTTATACCTACCATTTGGTGGTGGTGGTGGTGGAGCTGCCACCTGTGCTGGGTCCTCACTAGCACCTTTGGTCGCAGCAGATGAGTCCTACAAAATCCAGTTAAACACAAGTTAACGCACAACAAATTGACAGCCTTTCCGGTTACGCGTTGATGTAATGCCCATTGCCTACACCTTAGAATTCAAGTATCGGAGTGCCTCATGCACAGGTCTAGAGAAATTAACTCGTGAGCTTGAGCGCTACGATCCGAGCTTTCGAAGAAACATTACGAGGCAGCACACTCGTGCAAAGTCAATAAGACCAAAAACAACACGGTGTCTGTTCACAACCAGTAGCAAGTTTTAGCAGACCGTTACCGTGTTCTGCGGTGGCCACGGTACGGCTGGTAAGGCTTTAAGCGCGCTGACAAGCATGCTTCAAAGTTACAGCGCGAAATCCCAGTAGCAATTTCTCTGCGCACGGCAACGCTACGCTAAAACCGCCTATTGCGATTCCCAGCACTTACCAACACTGCAGCCGAGATGCCGTGTGGCGACGGACGAAGCGCGTCCCCCTCTCGAAATCATGCGCCTTCTTCAGTCTTTGCGGGCCAGGATTCTGTCCTACTCCTCGCGTTCAGCGACGACACTTGGTTCACGTCTTCCACCAGACTGCCGAGTGGCAATCGCGACGTGACAACCTTGAGAAAGCCCGACTCGACAGCAAAAATTCCAAAAGTGAGTCAAGTTTCCGTACAGACACACGAGCACTCACACGCAACATCCACCGTCGGCCATGACGATTCATCGCGATCGCGATGCAGCTCACGCGTTGCGATCATCTAAATTGTGTCACTTATGTAAAAAGACATGATTCATGCGACCTAAACTTGACACCGGTAATTGTATTTAGATTGTACCAATTCTACATTTTCAGAAGTTAAAAATGTTGCTTTCACAAGACCCTCCGATGCGGCGTTGCGCTTTCCCCTCTAGGGACATTTTCTGGGTACAAATCCCGATGAAGTTACAACTCCATCGCCACTTTTCCGTCGACGTCATCAACGCGGCGCGATGAAGTTCCCTACCAGTTGAGTTCGCCGCCGATTGAGATTAGGCTCCTCCCACCGGCGACGTCACGATGAAGTTTCTTCATCGCTTTTTCCAGCATAGACAGACTGGTCATCTTCCCCTCTAGATCTCTGGCAACGCCCGCTCCACGGAGCGCCTCAAACTCCGCCGAACTTGCTCTGCGGGATTTCACAGATCTCTCCGGATGTTGACAGAGCGGCCCACGTGATTTCCTTCTAAATCGGCAGTGCGCATGCGCGGCGAGGTCGCGAGGTCGGCGGGCCGGACGGGTCGTCGAGTTGGATCTGTTCGGGTGCATCGGTTGTTTATGTGGGATTGTGACGGCTCGAACGCTTCTACCTCCCGTAGATCAGGGATACAAAGCCGGGACTGTGGAGCGTGGTAAATCGTAAGCGCTGACAACTGTGATCGTGAAAGGAAGAACGACAGGAAAGCCGGAGGCAGACGCAAGGTTAGGCCTGTTCATTCCGCAGCCAATGATTGTTTACCTTTTTACACGGCATTCCGCCGGCGTTTTCCCGTGCAATAAAGCAAGAAAAGATTAGGCAACGACCGTGCAAGCGATGGTTTGTCACCTCTGTGTTTATTAAAGTCTTATCAGAAATCTGAACTCCACCGCTGGCAATCGCTGTCCGTGCCCCGCCGCTTCGACGCGGCCGAAAGGTATGTGACGGTGCCGAACGCGGACTGCGCGGACGTCTTCGTTATTTGTGACATGAGCGCCGTGGTACGTATAATTTCGCACGGCCTGTGTCGCGTGTTATTTCTGCGTCGGAAAGGTCAGTCGTCTCAGGCGTTGGTGGGCTTGTCAAGTTCGAGCAGCGGCCATTTTGAATGGCGGAGGGGAAAGCGATGGGGAGGGGTGCTAAAAAAAGAAAAGAAAAACGAAAAAACTCAGGAAAACGCAGATTTCCAACGCGCACTCCAAACACTCCGAAATTCAGCGGAACGTGCAAACGCCCTCGTTGCTCAACTGCCAACCGGCCCAAAGAAGAACGGAGCGCGCGCCATGAAACCATTTTTCAGCTGCTCCAGAACAAACGCGTTTTAATTTAAAAAAATAAAAAAGAACGAGGAAGAAAGTACGCCTCAGCAAACAGAAGCACGAGGGCAGAACTAAAGCTACTTCGCGAGGAGAGAAGTGAAATGGATTCCTAAATGAAAGCGAAACCCATTTCCACGTCTGAAATGATAAAATACTAAACAAAAATTAAAAAAAAGGATTGCCGGCAAAAAAGAAACGGAAACAAAAACAATCAAGCACTGAAAAAGAAAAAAAAAAGCTTTAATTATATTAAAGCCTGAACCGAATTGTGTCTGATAGATATCGCGTACAGTGAATTTTGAGATCTCCCAATTGCTTTCAAGGGCTTGGGTTCCCCGATTCGTTGAAAATATAACTTTCCTCCGTTTTCGATGCCTGCCCCCTCGGCGTAGAGCGTTAAAAAGAAGCGATAAAGTGAGCCGGAGTAGATTAGAGAGAAAACTTAATCTGGGCTGTCGTTTATCTTTTTCCTTAAGCCACGGATTATTCTTGATTAAGTTATGCGGTGAAGGTATTCACAGCCCCAGCGAACATTAGTTACAACTGCGACCGAGAAAACTAGCCACCACTGCCACGCACAAAAAAAAAAAAAAAAAAAAAGTGTTACGTAGAAAACGTTTTGGCGGATGGGACAAAAGGTGACTCGAGTCGCCTAACACATCCCCCAACCCCCTAACCCAAAAACAAAAAGCACACATAAAAAAAATCTAAATGCCATTGCACAGAAATACTAACAAACAAGAAAATGCTATAAATATTTGCAATACATCGCACTATAGCACAATAACAGCTCTAACACGACAGAGCAATCGCAACATTTTATGTTGAACTAAAAGCTTTTATTATTTTTAGGTTTTTTTTTTAATATTTGTGGAGTGTTGAAGTTACTTAATACGAAGAAAGCAAAACACAAACAGGAGACAGAGACAGACATGTATGTCTCTGTCTCCTGTTGAGCTTTGCTTTCTTCGTATTGATTATTAAACCAACACGCCCGTCGAATTCATAAAGTTATTCTTCATTGCCATTATTTCTAGATCGGTGTTTAGTAGCTACGAATTTAACGAGATATCTAGCGAAATGAATACATCGACATAAGAGATAAATCTGAATGTGTTCGGAGGGCGCAGTCGAGCAATTTGACATGCGGCCCTAGACGGAGCTGAAGGGGGACAACCGGTCGAAGATCAACTGGCGTCACCACAAAGAGTCACGTAAGCGGGAATTTTGCTGGCGCCAGCTGTGCGAAGAAATCCGCCCTGGCGAGGAGCCAGGTCTCGAGAGGGAAGAAGAACAGCTGCCCGGGTAGCTCAGTCGGTAGAGCGTTAGGCTTTTAACCTAACGGTCCAGGGTTCGAGCCCCTGCTCGGGCGGGTCAACATTTTGTTCTTATTATTGCTACACACTACCAAGAAAAAAAAAAAAAAAAGAACAGTTGTATTATGTATGTTAACCTTTTCTTTTTTTTTTAATGTGAAACCGAATTTGTTTTACGTTTCATTGAGTATACATACTCCAAGGTTAGACTAAGAGTCGAAACTTGGAGTGTAAACAAAAGGATAAACATCGCAAGGGACTCGATAAAGGAGGACAATGGACCGGGGCGCGTTGGCGTAACTACTTCTGATAGCGATGCATGCCGAAGACTCAAAGTTAGCGGTATTCCACTGGGTCGTCATATTTCAAGGTCTACCAAAGTTTCACTGTATAATGAATTAACAGAACCACATGATTGTGCAAAGTACGCGTAAAGTACAAAGACGCGATTGTCAGTGTTCGTCTCCGAATTCCCGACAAAAATCTGTAATACATGTTTGTATACGAAAACTAATTTAAATGATGAAATTCATTCTTAACTTAATTCAATAAAATGCTAAAAACGTTAACGTTGTGTTTGAGCTGCCCGTGTCACGCAGCGCAAAATGCGTGACGCGCTTGGCGTCAACGCGACGTACATCGGCGGCATTTTTTTTTTTTTTATCAAGGTTTGCCTTTTGTTTAACTTTTAAGGACAAAAACACAGCAACGATTCATAACACCGCTTATTTTCTCTCTCTCTCTCTCTCTCTCTAAATAAAAAAAAAAAGATTCAAACTGGTTGTTTGAAGATTCAAGCAACGGAAAGTTGTTTCCCTTGAATGGCGTCCGGCGTATCCACCGTATACGCACGATTCGGCCAGTCCACCGATACTTTCGCGCGCTGTCACGCGCAAGGATACCGAGATACGCTTCAGTCATTATTGAAGTGAATTTAAAGGCTGAACTCCATGGGACGAATATGCTACGAATAACCGACGAATTTTGCAGGCAAAAACCGACACGAGTATTAAAAGTTCTCGAACACAGCTGAATATTTTTTTTTTTTTTTTTTTCCAAAAGGTGCTTACATGTCACCTTGACAAAAGAAAAACGAGAGGATGGATGGGTGTTTCTGGCTATACCCTTTATAACGGGCGGTAGCTTCCGCCACCTAGCCTAAGTCTAAAAAGACAGAAACATGATTCCTCCCGCCCTTTTAAGACCAATTTTCTCCCCCTAACTATCACCAGGCAGTGTGCGATATCACCAGGATGACCTTCGGGGGATCGGGCAAAAAAAAAAAACTAAAAAACATCACCTCCCTGCCTCTTCCCCCCGGCGAGGGAGTCGCCAAATTTCCTCTGGTCAAACCTTGTCGCCGTTACCCCAGCACCAGACCCACTGGGAGACAGGGTTGAGGGTTTAGGGTTGATGTTTATTGCACCGTGGACAGCCCGGCTAAACCGAGGGGCCAACGAGCAATATATAATTTTTGATCTAAACAGGTTTGAGAAACATTCTTTACTTTATTAGAACTGGAATATGTCGTTTCAAAACGAATTAATAATTGTTGTATTGATTTTATTGCATGGTGCAAGTAAAAAAAATGACCTTTCTTTAGAATGTCTCGCTTGGTGTGGCCAGACGTCCCTCCGCGTTATCTAATCCAAATCCCAAGGAAGGAGGTACACAAGGTGCGAAATGTGATCGACAACTCTCCGTGTTTCCCCAAGTTTGCTCTGCTACTTCTTTGCGTCTGCCTCCGGGTCTTCTCAATAGAGAGCCTCTCGAGACCGATGCGGATAGTCTCGTACACTCCGGCGTTCTTCCTTTGTGGCCGGAGTTCGCCGATGTTGTCCTGCCAGAGACGAATTAACGATCATGTTTCCGCCTCGGACCAGTAAACTCGAGGGCCTTTCTTACTATACTCGTTTTCACCTCAAGAAAAAAGGACGTTTTGCTCATTGTTCATACGCCGGGCGAAATAGTTCTGACAAGATTTGGTTGTCGGAGGAAGAAGCGATCCTTTTGGCGTTTGAAACGTATACGTCTTGATTATATAAAATATATCTAATCTAAAATGAACCTACATATATATTAATTCTCCTCGTAAAAGGGAAAATTAGTAATGCTCCGCGAGGAGCCGGACTTTTTTTACTTCGGTTCTTGAGGTGAAAACGGGTATAGTGCCGCTAGTACTGGCACCCAAGTTCACAGGTCCATCAGGCGAAATCATGGTCACAAAAATGCTCTGGCAGGCGAAGCGGACGACTCGCCGTCGCTCCTCAAGGTAGAGTGCACTCAATACTCAAAGCACGTACAGCCGCCATTGCGTTCGTGCCACCGCTGCTGCCCGCTGTCGCCAGTATAAATTTGTCGCTACCGTCTTCCATCAGGTTTGTGCACACGGTTACTTTATAATCTTTACCTCGCAAATATTCTTGTTATTACGATGCAATAAACAAAACAGAAGCATATGTGCTAGACTTTTATTTGGAATTTATGGGTCCGAGGCTACTCCCCGTAGCTGTAAAGGAAGGTCTGCGAGCTCCGTTTACTCTAAACCCTCCTTTAGCGAAAGGGACCTTAGTGCGCCATGTGAATACGAACTCCATCTCCCTTTACCATAGGGACCTATGCTAAAGGTACCTTTATACCGCCCGTGTGAATGAAGTATAAGCACCTTTCGGGGAAAAAAATATTCAGCTGCGTTTGAGACTTTTTAGTGTTTGTGTCGTGTTTTGTCTGCAGTCTCGGGGTTTATGTCATTTCGCTTAATTTCCAAAACCCAAAACCGGATCTAAAAAAGACAAAAAAAAATGGCTTTAAACGAGCCCTTAAATCATAACTTCCTTTGAACGGACGACGGCCGAAGGCCATCCCAGGACGCCACCGGCTTGGAGATCGTCACGACAGATACAGCGGCCAAAAGAAGGGGTCAAAGACCCCAAAGAAGGGAGTCGCGGGCGGCCGAAGCCCTCAACTGCGGCGGCGGACCCACCCGGCCCGGCAGCAGCGCCGTAATCAAGCTTCCCCAAAGCGGCCAAAACCGGGGAATCGGGTCGTCATCGCCTCGTCGCCCTTTCCCTGCAAGTCACTTTATCAGCGTTGACGGATCGGCCGACGTTCACCGTAGCGCGACGCTCCTCGCTGCCTGCCCCAGCAGGGAACCCCGGGCAACCCGCAGCGATACGCGGCGACGACGCGGAGCCGAGAAGACTACGTCGGCGAAGAAAGATTACTCCCGAGAAACCGACGGCAAGGAGATCTGCTCTCAGCGGAACAAAAACCCCGCACACACGTGGTCGAGGAAGCGAGATCGGGCGAGCGGGTGTAGCAATCTACACTCGGCAGCTGGAAGATCGCCGAGTTTCGCACAGCTGCAAGCGTATTCATACAGTCGCGGAGGTCCGCTGCTTCGCCCGCTAGGCCGACTCGCAAAGTATTTTGCAACCGAGCTAAATAATTTGTTTCCGTTCCTCCTCCTTCTCTTTTTGAGCTTGTTAACCTAGCAAGAGCAATGCTTCTCCGATTCGAGTAAATGGTATACGAATTTATAGCAGGGTGTCGAACCGAACCCGAACCCGAACCGAAAACCGGATCAAAACCGTTATTTTTGACCGAACCGGAACAAAACCGAAACCGAAATCGAACGCTTCATGTTGAACCCGAACCGGAACGAAACCATAATTTGATGTGGCCGGGTTACCGTGTTCACGAAAACCGGTTCAGGGTCCCAATTGTGTCAAGTAAATTGGGGTCTTAATTGATGAAAAAGTGGCCGAGAGTGGTATTTTTTCTTATGTGTGCCAAAACTCATCCTACATACTTGTGAAATATTTTTACATTCGTTTTATTGCTACGTAATCCAAACCATAAATCATCGTCTGGGAGAGGCATTCCAACTTTGCTTTGTTTCTTTGATTGACCCTGGCGGCACGGTAGCGGCGCCGGGCTATTTCAAAGCACCGGCATGGGCCCGCCTTGCTACGAAATGTCCAACGTGTCGGAGCGGATTGCAGCCCTGTAGGCACGGAGGCCAACGAGTCCGCGAATGTTTTGACCTCAAGATGGACCGTAGTTGCAGTCCGATGAGCCATTTAGCCAATCGAGCACCGAGAGCGCACCACGTGAGCTTCCGCTTGAGGTGCAGCGACACCCTGAAGGAAGGGTGGACAAGCTACCGCGCTGCTTCGGCAGTTATTGGTTATAGGTCGCCTGTGATCCATTTCAATGAAAAACAATATTTTCTTCAACGTGCTCAAAGTTTTACCTTACAAAAAAATTGCGGTGGCTTAGCTCGGCTATGCCAGAATATACGTAGCGTGAGCTTATGCGCACAAAATGAGAGGCGCTATCAAGCGGCTTCGGTGCAGCGTCAGACCTAGCTACTGCGTGACGGAGGCGCACAGCTGGGCACGCGGCCGCGCCATTGCGTCTGCCGCGGCTATGACGTCACTCCTCTGGAATGCGCAGACCGGTGAGGTGGGCGTGGCGCGCCAGCTGTGCGCGCCAGATGTGCGCCGTGTGACGTCACTGCTCCTCGCGCATGCGCAGCACGGAGCACGGCTCATTATGCGAGCCATGCGAAACTACTCAACCTCACCCAGTGTAGCTCACGCTACAAAAGAAGAAAAAAACATAGGTTGTCGGAGGCAACGTTACTCGACGATGATTCGCCGACGCACCGCCATGGAAGGAGGCCAGGGGTAGGAGGAGGGGGGGGGGGGGAGAAGAAATTGTGTCTGGTTTATTTTTTTGTAGATTTGGCAGACTAGCAAGGCAGCATGTCGCCTGTTCAACCATTTTCTCATTTTTGTTTGCAAGTCCTCTTTCATCGTCTTCAACTGAGTATTCGAGAAACAGTCGTTCGCTGTGGTGGCATTACCGAACTTTGTTCGGTGGCTGGACAGGTAGAAATGAGCCGGTCTGAGGTCCCTCAGACCGGGTCATTTGCATAGAGCGTTGTTTGCAATAAACGTCAAAGTGACTAGACAAAGCATCACCCACGAGATCCTTAGAAGAGCGTTTTTTTTCCGCCGGAAACCCGAAGCGCTGTGAAGATGTAGTCACATTTCATTATATATACGTGCGTGTTCACGTGCCCGTCATTGACACATCGCCAGTCTGGCCGACGTATACACGACCACAGCTTAACTGGGATTAGCTAAACTACCCCAACATGCGCAATCGACGTACCTGTTTTCTGTGTTTTACGGCAGATTTGTTTTCTCTCATACCCCTCTCAACCACTCTGCGGCATAGCTGTGACATCTTACTGGGTGCCAAAAACAAGTAGCATGCATAAAAAAACACATGCGTGCAAAACAAGCAATACAAACCAAAACATATGGAGGACAAGCAATCTAGCTAAAGACCTTTTACTGTTTACAAAATCACAGCCCAGCGTGTGATCTTCACAGCCCAGCACGTGCGTGTTTGTCGCTTCGGAAAGCGAGCGAAGCACGTGCTATACGCACGAAAACTAAAGATGGCACCGTCCACAAGCTCTGTTTTGGAAAGGTCTATAGACCCATTCGGAAAATACGCCCTCTTCTGGCAGAGTTCCAAGTACTGCACAGCTTCGTGTGCAAAAGACACCATAAAATGGAAAGCCGATCACTTATATATAGTTCACTTAAGAACAGTAATATACAAGTAATAGCCTGGCCAGATAAATGGTGTCTTGCGCACGTCACTGTGCAGAGTTTTCGTATCTACCTGAAGGTGGAGTAGTATTGGGATGGGGTCTATTGCAAGTATATATCTCGTGCTCAGAAAAGGCTGCAGAGAGTGTTCGGTCAATATTAAAAGGTCGAGTTAGGAACCGGTTCGAACCGGTTCGCGCTTATCAAAACCGGTAACCGGAGTGATATTATGTGCGCTACCCTAAACCGGAACCGAACCGGAACAAAACACAATGCTACTCAACCCGAACCCGAACCGAACCAAAATACTGACCGGTTCGACACCCTGATTTATAGGAACAACATAATCTAGAAGCGATGTTTCGGGTGCATCAATGGATAGTACTATTGCCCCTTAGGCAACCAGAAAAGAAATAAGAAAAAAAAAAAAAGAGCAATCACAAACTGCAATTGCACTTTTATCATCTAAATCTATCAGTAATAAGTCTAACTAATAAGAAAAAGTAAACGAAACGTCAATTCAGCAAAATTAAAGTCGAGTGCGCCACTAAGAACTCGAGGTTACCAAAAGAGTAATCAACATGTCAATTAAGCTACGTGAGCCCGAAGTAATCGAAAAAAGTGATCAAAATACCAGTTGTCCCGAACAAAATCTAATTCTGTAAACAATTACTCTAGTTATCAAAAGTGTAAGCGAAACGTGACCACTAAAGACAAATAAGCACATGCTGTGGATACTGCGGATTAAATTCACTGACGCCGGGACTAAATCGGGTAGCACTGGGTTGAATTGAATGACGCTTGAATTAAATTGAATGGCACTCTAATGAAATTGACCGTCGTTTGGATTAAAATGAGCGGGAAAACCTGTAATCTCGGGCGAACGGAGTAGAGGATATGTCGCTCGAGCGTTAGAGAGCTCTAGACATATGCGCCGAAATAGCTCAGTTGGGAGAGCGTTAGACTGAAGATCTAAAGGTCCCTGGTTCGATCCCGGGTTTCGGCATATGTCTTTTTTTTTTTTTAGCATATATGTTTTTTGCGTGTTATTTTCTCATTATGTATTGTCACATCTCATCTCGGCTTTTAAGCTGGAAATTTATGTCACCCACCTTGAATTGGCATATTTTCACCCTTCTTCAGATTCTCCTATTACTTGCTACTTATTTCTGAATCTGTCGCACTTCGCCTTATTATAATTATAATAGTCTTCTATGAACCTTAAAATTAAACTTAATATTCAGTAGATTTCTTTTGTTTTTTTTAATTATCGATATTTGCAGCTGACTCCTATGGTGCCTCCTATAGCGAGCGATGGTCACCGAATGTTTTCCGAAACTACTTGAGATAAAAGCGCCATACCGTTCAAATCTTCTCTTTTTTCCTTTTCTTTAAAAGTAAAACATACTTTGGGAATATTTTACATACATTTACACTCGGAAACAAAGAAACCGAAGCACTTCTTATGAGTTGTGAATGGGAAAGCGCGGCGCCTGCGACGTATTGCTTCCGCCTCGCATTGTCGAAGGACCTCGTTTGCTTGCCGGGTATGCCACGTCGTGAAACCCGGGCCCGAGTGGCATGACGTCACGTGGAAGGTTAATGACGCAAGCGGCCTGCCCAAACTGCACCGCGCGAGAGCCAATGGGAGCCTCGTTCCTTGAAACTATGACACGCGCTAGCCAATGGGCGTATCCATCAGATTTCTGCTACAGACGACAGGCTTTGCTCCATTGGAACAGGGCAAGGTGCCGTTTGTTGCGGCTTCCGAAGAGCTGATGACGTCGGTTTCGCTCCATGGGACCTGTTAATGCTTTTTGCATAAAAAACCCTTTATTGCTCCGCTCTTAACTCGCTGGACGGCTTTTACCGTCTTTTTACAGTACATCGGTGTTCGATCCCGCGGCAATGAATGGGACGTAAACTGGCTATACTAAAGGATTGATTCGACGCAATGCTAAGGCGTCTACAACCAGAGACTCCGCGTCGTCATTACCCTTCCGCGTGACGCCATGCCGCTCGGGCCCGGGTCTGCCCGGGTGTCACCGCATTTGACCGTGACGCCGGCGTCGTGATGGTCGCGAAAAAGGGCGTATACATCGAACGGGGCTGGCGAAACGGACCGGCAGGAAGAACGCGACGCCTTAAAGGACATATTGTAACCGGTTCGGGTTTCGTGCCAGCATGCCGCAAGCGAACGTTGCCCTTCAAAAAAAAAAAAAAAAAAAGAAGAATGAAAGCTTTTGTTTACTATTTTGGTTTAGGGGTTCGCTTCATCTCACGCTTCGAGGGTATGTCGCCAGATTAAGAGAGGCGCCCTCGAAGAGAAGAGGAGGCGACTCTTATCAGCAGCAGCACCGCAAGCGGCCTGCCGAAATTACGCTCGTCATCGTCGCCGAGCGCGACGGCGGAGCTCGAAGCGTGCAGACGCTCGTGCCCGCTGCTGCACGCCAAGCGGCGATGAGAGAGCCACGGAAATCCGGCCCGCACATTGTTCGTCGTTTGGCTCCCGCTCCTCTCTTTCTCTTTGGCCACGGCACCCCCTCGAAAACTTCTCCCGACGTGTTGCGAGGAAGGGCGCATAAATCAAAAGAAGGGGCTATTAGCATCGCACGCGCGTGGGGAGCGAGATTAAAATACGACCCGGAGATGGGACAGCGGTGCCGGAGATTGTCCTCGTGTCACCGAAAGTTATCCGTCCTCCCGTCGTGGTCGTGTTATTTCGGCACCGACGGCTCCCAAGATTGGTGTTGTGTGTGTGTGTGTGTGTGTGTGTGTGTGTGTGTGTGTGTGTTGTGTGTGTGTGTGTGTGTGTGTGTGTGTGTATATATATATATATATATATATATATATATATATATAAAATAGACATATGGTTTCAATTAGAAACTTGCTCAGCGTCATCGAAAACCCCTAAATCAGTCATACTCAGAAAGACTTTGAGCGCGTGAGAAGCGTAGTAGTGCACCAAAGTTACCACTCGTGGAGCAGGTACAAGGCTGGGACTAGATAAGAGACGGAAAAATCGCGCGGGCGCTAATCGCAGCCTCTAGCTTTGTACCTGCTCCAAGTATGGTAACTTTAGTGCACTACTACGCTTCTAACGCGCTCAAAGTCTTTCTGAAAATGACTGATTTAGGGGTTTTTGATGACGCTGAGCAAGTTTCTAATTGGAACCATATGTCTATTTTATTAATTAAAAAGTTAATTAACGAATTTTAATTAATTAGCCGACTGATCATTACGATTATCCCACTATAATATGTCCCCCTGGCCGTATAACTCACCTCCTTAAGCGGCATAAGTGTAACTTTCACGGCTTTTTTTAAACAAATCTGTTTCGAATAAAAAATAACACCCTTATATATATATATATATATAGCTGAGGCAAATCTCGAGGATCCGTCAACCGATTTTTGCGACAAATTACAAATTACGAGAAAATAGATTTACCAATCAAGCGCAAAACCGACTATTCGTCTAAACCGGAGTCAGACTACTGCCAATAAATCATTGGAAAAAACTGTCCAAGGGGTGTTTGTTCCTCGCATGACAGTCCTGTGATATTGGTAATCAACAGAACTGCCCGCAGACATGTTCGAAGCATACGCATGTATGAACAAAAGGTGCTTGAGGCGTCTCCGCAGATAATTCTGTCCTCATGTCTGCAGAGAAACTCTCCAGTTTTGTGTGTGTTTGTGGCCGGGGGTTTGCGTGACCTTACGTAATATCAGCCATCGAGGCAAGGCGATTGTGGTATATGAGGACGCAAAAGGACTCGAGTTACGCCTATCTTTGGAAGACTATACTGCATATAAAGTACGGGTCTTTCGTCGCCGAGTGTCTTATGACGAGAGGTCTTAAAATTTTTGGGAGGAGATAAAGACGAGGGATATGTGTCGACGACGGATAATTGTTCGAAATAATGAAAGTACAATGGTGAGGTGGTCTGCTCAAGACACTGTTCTGAAATACACACAAAAACACTGGGATGTCACTTTCTCTCTCTCTCTCTCTTGCCACTTAGCCGCAAAATTCTGAACCACGTGAATTATATTTTTTTTTTTATATAGATGAACTGGTCGATAAGACTTTTTTACAGTTTAGCAAACAACAGATCACGTACGAAACACCTAGCTGTCTTTGGAGATTTGTGTTTGTCCTTTGTCCTTTGTCCCCTTCTTCAGGGTTCATTATCGTTTATACTGTCCAGCCCGCCCGCACCTTTGCATTAGTTGCATTAACACCATAATCAATGTGGTCGACAATGTGAGCGCGCGTCTAGTTCTTGAACAACGACTAAATAACAATACTAATGTCTGTATCTTTATACAGCCGGAAGTTAGTCAGCCTCAATGGGCGTCTCGTGTCTCAGCTGTAGATGAGGAATTTGGCCAGTGCAGTACAACCGCTAGCCCGAGATCTCTCACCTGCATCATGCAGTAATGATTACACGACCGCACGCCAGTACAATCCTCATCCAGATTGAACCGAGCAGAGGTGGGGATTGAGCCCAGAAGGTTCCGCAGCGCAAGCTTTCGCTCCACGTGCCGCGAGCTGGTGTGCGCTAGCCCACTCGGCCACCGATCACCCCCCCCCCCCCCCCCCCCTAACGACTAAACCAAAACATTCAAATGATACGAGTACAGAAATATACAAGTAGGTCACTGCAGTGCTAAAGGTCACAGGAACTTTGACCACCGTCGTGATAATCGTCGCCAAACGCACCCAGATTGACAACGGCTCCCACAAAACGCGTAAGTACGAAGCCTGCGGGCAGGGGGACCCTCCAGCGGCGACAGCCGCGGTACAGGACGCAAGTAGTTCCTGCCACGCTCACCCGACGAGGGGCCGCAGCGGACGCTACGAGCCACCCCAGCCAATCGCAGCGCTGCGAAGGCATCACGTGACAACACACCCCTCGCATCGCTGCGACCCTCCCGCGGAAGTCACGTGACACTTAAACGGCACTGGATTGGCTCCGATGATTCACATAGCGTCTGTTGCGGTCCATCGCAAGGTCAAACTGAGTATAGACCGCCGGCGCCGTCGAGGACATAACAAAGCGGCCGGCGAGCCAGTGTCGCGCGACAATACAGCCCTCCAGCCGCTGTTCACAGGAACAGCGGTGGGTCGGACTCGGGCTCGACAAAGGCCAGACCAAATAAATGTCGGCCGTGCACCTCCCTGTCGTGTACGGTGTACAGCGGCCAGCGTCCCTTGGGACTCGCCACCACTCGATACCTTCCGACAAGAGGGCTCCCGCGTGCTTGCTGCACATCCTTTCAACTCGACCGTCCTCTGCGTCGGGGTGCGGCCTCCCCGTCGCTGCCTTTGTGTTCCCCTGTACGCCTCAATGAAGCGGCTCGACTAATACTTTAGCCCACTATCTAGTTCTACACGCCCCGTTACGGTGGGAAGCCTTGCTATCTCGTTGCTCGATCAATAAACGAGCTTGTTTGTGAACGAGGCTCTCGCGCAAAGTACGCAAAAAAGTGAATCGCAGGGATGTTGATTCCAAAACACGACCGGGAATATAGGCATATCCGCTTTATCTTAATGCATTTTAAGACTAAACAGCAATATTAAGAAAAAAAAACAACTAACGTTTTATGTGGACTCAAAAATGAAAACTGACCAGGCGCGGAGGTGCGTGCACGTTCGATCCTTCTCGCTATATTCACCAAAAAGTCGGCACAAGACGTACGCAACAAACTTTCGGCAAACCTCTCTATACCCCAAAGGATCACTGGCGAGGGACGAAGAGTCCCTGAGAGATGGCGGACCCCTTGCAACTCCCCTCGCGATCAACAACGTTCCGACCAGCTGGAGCAAGACCGGTGGCCGCTGGAACAAACCCATTCTCACGCGTGAAGTTGAGGCCGTCTGCGAACGTGCTTGCAAGCATGTGAAGCACTTTGGAAGTGGAATACGCGCGACCCACACATAGAAGCGAGCGAAGAACCTGCCGCCGGATTCTCTAACGCTACCATGTGCCGAACACGTTCGCGGAACCCTGGCGAAACAGTTCGCTAAATCGCGAGCCTTTCTGATTTTTTTTCCTCTCAAAACCCAGGCACACTATTTGAAGGCCAGCGTTTCGGAATACGAACGAGTCGTTCAATATCGAGACGATGCACTCCCAACTCTGACGGGCGCCGACGCACCTCCGATTTCGGTTCGATCATTTCAGACAGGCTGCGGTGGAACAAATCACATTTACTACTTATATTAACTGGCTTTAGTGGAGAGATATCGAGCGAAATATGGCAGCAAAACCATCGTATGAAAGGGTAATAAGTTCATTACACATTTGCAACTCCAGAGGGGACAACGCCACCTAGCGGCGAACACGTGACTTCTAGAAACGGGGAGCTCGCAGCCTCGCGCCTGTCGAAATATGCGGCAAAAACTTCCGCGGCCTGGTGGCGAAAACGTAAAACAGGAACGGCAGTTAAATGCACACCATCCAATAATTACCGCAAACACCAGACACGACATTTCACTACACGGCACCACACAGACACACGCACGCGCGCGCGTACAAACACCCACACAGACACGCACCCAGGCAGACACATACCCACACGCATACACATAGGGACACAACAACATCGTGTCAAACACGGTTTGAAACGTTGTTCGAGACATTGCTGTTTTATCCTTTATGGGTGTGTGTGCAATCTTCCCGGCCTTTTTGTGTGTGTGCATTAGTAGGAGTTTGTTTTTGCGTTACCTTTATTACACCGTCGGGGTCGCGAATACCTTCCTTAGGTACGAAACCAACAGCGTGGAGCGCAGCCTCGCAGTACGTGGTCGCTCGACAAGTATACGTTCCCGACACTCTATTTGTTGCCGGCATGCAACCGCGTTTCCCTCTCCGCCTCAACGTAAAAAAAAAAAAAAAAAAAAAAAAAAAAGAGACGGTGCAAGAACACGGACGGAGAAACAAGCCAAGAGGCAGCAGCAAGAAACGAGGCGCCGTCTCCCGCTACAGCGCGCACCCGTTGAGACCCCGGGGCTGTCACCGGAGCGAGGCACAAGGGCCCGGGCTCTTGGTGCGCGCGTCCGTCTCACGTTGGCGCGCACGCAGGACGGAAGCGACGGCGCTTTTTTGCCCCTCCCCGCTACGGCAAAAAAGAAACGCGGCCGAGCGCCTTCAAAGCGAGGCGCCGGCCGAGCTCGCTTTTTTTGCGCTCCCGCGTGCAGCGTTTACGCGCGCGTCGTGAGGTTTGAGGCACGAGCTGGTAATCTCCGGGATGCCGCCCTGGGTACACACAGAGTGCGGAGGTAAGCAGCTCCCCGATTTAGGCGCCACGATACTGCTGCTGCAGCCGCGAGTCGCGGCTTCGCATCCACGCGCAGCGCCGTTTCTCTTCGTCCCGACGCGCGTATCGCGGGGGACGGGAGGCACCCGAGGAACGGGAAGCAAGCGGTGTTGTCACGCGACCAACAAAACAAAGAAGCGAGTCCAATGTTTCCAGCCAGGCATATGAGGACCATTCAAAAAGCTCATTCCTTTATCTATGCGCCCCCCCCCCCAAAAAAAAAAAAAAAAAAAAAGAGACTTATTGGATGGCGGTTAGTGATTATGTCGCAGAGCAATACTGCGAGATACTCAGTAACGTCACGACACCGGGGAACGCGAGGGTTCATATCCATGCCTTCGTACAGCACGATTTCCATTTCGTCAAATCCGCGCATCCCGCTTCAGGATTTCGCGACGCGGAGCTGCGACGTCAGCTCCACGGCGGAGGGTGTACTAACAACAATCCCAATCTAGTAACTGATCAATATTTTTTTTTACTTTTTTTTTATTGTGTCGTTAGACGCTTTGATATCAAGTGTAGAGACCACTAAATTCGTCTAAGGTGGTCTCAATGGTCAAAACAGCTAAATTGGACGTGTACAAACGCTGACATCCCTCCCCACCTCGTCGGTGTGCTGAGCTGACGAGGTAACTGCGCCCGCTATCGACGTCACGCACACCCCTCAGTGGATTTTTCCCCCGCGTGAATACCGCTTTATGGTTTTATGGTTGGAATTATACAGGAAAGGCTCTGCCGCTGAATACCTATTCACTCTTACTCGCGTGTGTTGAAACGTGGTGGCGCCAGTGTGCATATAGCCCCCAACCGCTTCCGGTTTTGAACTAGACGGCGGATTTTGCAGTATTTGCGAAATCAAATACGCGTATACACGCCAGAGTTAATTCACTCTGGTGACAAAAGAATGGTGGGTAAAAAATATGTTATCCCGAACTGAGTCGGGGCTACCCATGCAATAAATGGTGTCACTGATTTTGTTTCCAAACAAAATTATTAAACTATTTTACTCAACTTCAGGTGTCCCCCAGGGGTCTATTCTTGGGCCTCTTTTGTTTCTGATATTTGTTAATGATATAGCCTCATGTGTAAAAAAAGCTGAGCTCCTATTGTTAGCGGATGATATTAAAATTTTTATGCGCCGCGTTGCTACCCCTCTTGATTGTAATGCCCTTCAGCACGAAGTGAATTACATACTGCAGGCACGTAGCCAGGGGGGGGGGGGGGGGGGGGGGGGGGGGGGCAGGTCATGGGGCTTGCCCCTTCTTACCCGAAATCTTCCATTTCGCTGGCGCCTCCTCTCCCCTCTCCCCCTCATACAGCATTTTGTTGTCATGGGCGCCCCCCCCCCCCCCCCCCCCCCCCCCCGAAACAAAATCCTGGCTACGTGCCTGACATACTGCAATGGTCTTTGGCGAATAACTTGCTCCTGAAAGCTACCAAAACTAAGGTTCTTTCGTTGAGCAGACGACACACTGTTATGCACTTTACTTACTTTTTGGGAGGAACTCCAATCGAACGCGTGACTGTGATAAAAGATCTCGGTGGTGTGCCTTGATAGCGCGTTGTCATTCAATGCTCATGTTTCTTTTATTGTTGGCCGTGCGATGAAAACTATCGGTATTATATCTCGTATAACTAAAAAGTTCAGACGCCCTGCTTGTATGATTTCGTTTATTTTGGGCTGTAGTTCGTTCACGGCTTGAATTTGCCTCTGTTGTTTGGAATTCTCTAACGCGTACACAGTCTTTATAAGCATTGAATCAGTGCAAAAAAGAATGATACGCAATTTATATGATAGACACTTTCAGCGTTGCTTTTACTACAATTATGATTTTCTTCTTAAGAGTGTTTTACTTAAGTCTTTGTCAAATAGAAGATTCAAGAGTGATATGATTTTTTTCTTTTTTTTGCAATGGGTGGTAAATGGTTGGACTGATGCCAACCTACTTCTGAATTCTGTCATTTTCTTGTTCCTTGCCACGTTACCAGAAATTTCACTGTCTTTTAGATTCAATTCAAGTCTAAACTCTCACCACTGTCCCGTATGCAAATTTCATATAATAGAATCGCATCCTCTAGCTTGGACATCTTCACAGATCTTCCAGTTTTTCGCCGGAACTTGGCGAGTCTAGTTGAAAGTTGAAACTCCATTACATTTTTTTGTGAAGTGTGCGACCTATTTGTAGTCATGCTGATTTGTACATTTGAAGCTGTGCGTGTGTTGTGTTTCTTCTTTTTATCTTGTGTGCGCCAATGTGAAGACCCGCGTGGTTGTTTTTGGGCACATTAAATAAACAAATTATTATTATTATTATTATTATTATTATAAAAAAGGGCGAATAGAAAAGAAAAAAAAAAGTCACTATACAACATCCATTTAGAGAGCACAATTTTTCTCACGTCACCGGAAGGGAGGAAGCGATGTCCGGAACGTGATTGTGTGCGTTTGTCTTTCTTACGTGGAATGTGTAAACGTTTAGAGATAGCGTTACATAAAAAAGATCCCTGGAAGAGTGTAACGGGAAAATGTCACAATCTAATTCAACGGACTTAAATCCTGCTACATGTAGCGGAAAGCGCTTCCCCACTATATTCAGCGGAAAAATGTGATTGTTGTGTAATCCTTATACACCAATCCAGGTTTCCCGCTACCTTTAGCTGAATTCTGAATTGCCAAACTGAACTTAGCGGAATTTTGCGGGACTCACGAGCTCAGAAAAGCAAAGCTCCTAAATAACCACCAGCGCAGCTCAAAAACAAGTGCACGCTCGAGATCGTATCCGTGATTAGGCCCACTTAATTCGCGACTACCGTTTCTTTGTGTGTGACACTGTGTGTGCGTAAAAAAGACGCAAAGTTTTTTTGTTTTGTTTTTTTTTCAGTTTTTACGTTGTAATCTTCGAAGACTGGCACCAAGAGCGTCCCTATACACGAACTCATCTCTGTGACGTCACGGCGCGGTGGTGGCGCGTCGGTCGCACTTCCGGTCTAGGGCTGTGGGCAGAAGTCCCCATGCCAGACGTGTATTCCTGCGTTGTTTTGAAAGGAACCAGACATAAACCTGCCTTCTCGTCAAAACGCCGCGACTGGGGCCGTACCAAAAGTGTCGAGAAAGGTTTGAAGGTCAGTTTTCACGTGCTCGGTTCGTCCGAGAATCTGGATATGTGCCGTGAAAAGGGAAAAGCAGACGCCGTTGGACAACGATTGCTTGGGCGGGAAGCACTTTGGGTTAAATTCACTGATACTTGTGGTCATCAGATTTATTTGTTTTGTTCCAACATGAACGCCAGAAAACTGTCAAGTTGTGCGGACCACCTGCGGACTACGTTTGTGCGTCTTCAAGTTCAAACGGCGGCCTGATTGTTCGCATTGTCGTCTGCTCTTTCAAACGTTTCTGCTTGTCGTCTGCTCTCTTAGACGACGCCGGTCCGTAGACCAAATGTTGGCCCGGTACTTGCGATACGAAGTGAGTGCAGGCCTCAAAAGACTTAAATTTGAAGGTTGGTAAGCAGGCTCGATGTAAACAGTAGATACAAGGAGATGTTGGTCATTCTTACCAGTGACCAACACCGACTTGTTAGGCCTAATTCAGTTGGTCCGATTCTGCTTGCGATTTTCAGTATCGCCGTCGACCATCTCAGCTACGGTTCACGCTTTTGCAGCCCGAGTGGCGTCGCGACTGAAAATTCCAAGCGAAATCTCATCATGCGAATCAGGCTTTAGCGTACAATCTGCGGCGTCCACGCGGAATGAATCGCCACATGTCATATTATTCATGCGAAGTTTTGCGGTGTAACGAGCCTCGGCAATTTCGCTGAAGCCGCTCAAGATAGTCAGACATCGCCAGGAAGACGTAGAACCAACAATTCGAACGCGAAAAAGGGCAGGGGGACTCGCACCGACGCCGACAACATCGCATTTCAATGGTTTGTTTATGGGCGACGGCGAGCTTGTTGCCCACACCCCCATCGCGCATGCGCGGCGCCGGTGGCGTCCGCTAGGGGCGCTCCGGGCGCTCCGGTTTGTTTGTAAACATGAGTTGGTGTATAGTCTTCCGACAGCCCCACGGCCGATCGCAGGGCACGCAGAGTGCGTTGAACCGGGCCGTCCGCGGCTGCAGCAGCGGTGCTCTCGTTCGGCGCGCCCAACAGACGCCCCCACAGACAGAAGACGGCTCCTGTTCGAAGAGCCGAAGGAAACGCCGGCCGAGGAGGACCACACCACCGGCGCGCTCTTCTCGGGGCGCCCGGCGGACCGCGCCCGGGCTTCCGGTGCCCGCCTTCCAAATTTGGAAAGAGCAGCAGGCGGCGGAGGAGGGCGACCGCGTGCCGCTTAATTAGCCGTGCGCGAGCCCAACACGTGCCCCGCGGAGAAGAGCAGGCAACATCCCCGCTCGGCGAGGGAAGACTCCGGTCAGCTGTCACGCACGCCGCCGCGGATCGCGAGCGGGCCCTTCCCCGTGCCGGCGGTCCGTTCGACCGCTTCTTTCTGGCTCCGACAACCGTGGCTGTTGAACGAAAAGCGACTACTGCCCCCATTGCGGCGTCGCTTGTAGGCAACATGTCCAAAGAGACAACATGCCCATCGAGTGTGAACGTCCAACAATGAGACGCGAGTCGAAATGCCCAAAGAGGTCAAAATGACCACCAATTCAGAACGTCCAACGCGACAAAATGTACGTCGAGACAATTGGATATACTGTCTCGTTGGACATTCTGACGTGGAATCCGGCGTGAGGGCCTAATTCTCCGGGTGTGTCAGGCACAAGCGTGTTCAATGCTCCTGAACGGACAATTCCTAGGGCCACGAACAGCAGTGTCCCGTTATGTTTGCGCCTTATCCTTGTCCGCGTTCTTCGTGCTGTTTCCCCCAACATGTGTGCCGTCTTGTCCATTATTTTATTCCTCCATGTCCAAGAGCCTCCCTTTGAAGTAAGCAATCGAGACACTTGCTCTTCTCAAGAGGGCCATGAGCGAAGAGGGTGAATAATTCTCGGGTCGTCCTCAATGGCCTCCTCAATCGCGGCCCTGACTGCGACTGCAGGAAGGCATCGGCGCTTCTGGGGCAACTGCTCTCGGTTTCTCCTTTTTTCAAAGGAACGAGTACACGGTCCAAACTTGGTCTTATTTAAATACGCTTATCTAATCGAGATCATGGGCATGGGGATAAAAAAAAAAAAAGATTCAACTGGCGGAGTAGTTGCGATTAATTAAACTGCATAGACGAACTCGTATAATCCTATCTTCATATTTCAACCAAACGTAAGGTTGGCACCTTTTACGTCTCCGCGTCTCCGTGCTTGAAGCTGATTCTGTCGACTGGTATATAGTGTTGACTCGCACGAGTCCATCTCGCCAACACTGCTGTCGGCATGTCCCTCCCAGAAGATCGACCGCTAACTATTTAGCTATCTCACGTACAATTATTGGAGATCGAACGTTGACCGTAGAACAAAATTAATTACACGAATTATATCGATATATTACCTACACAATGACCAAGAAATAAAAAGGGAGAGCTGCGGCTACGACCATCAGCGCAGTGAGCGGCACACCGAAAGAAGCGGAAGTGACCCCACATGCAAGGCACAGGTACTGCGGTAGTCGTCATGTCAATCGTGAGAGGAAATTGTAATGCCTAAACAAACTGAAATAAAACAAAAGTATGGCCTGTCGGCTGAAATGACACCTGAATGTGGGTGGGTTGTCCACATCACTACCTCTCGAAAAAAAAATAAACAAAAATGGATTTGCCTGGCAGGGCTTACATCTGATCTGTACATCAATAGCCGTGACTCACGACTTAGTTTACGACTAAACACGAGGCAAGCGCGAGCAGTTGCCGGTTTTTAACCACATTCACCATCGCGCAAAACGGTATCGCTATACCTTACCTTAACCAGATGCCCCGGCGCTTCCCGCAGCGTCGGAAACGCGTTAACGACGCGCATGCCTGTAGGCTCGGTCCCTCGTTGCCAGACTGTCGGCATCTTCAAACGATGCCCGTCGTTGCTAGACTGTCGGCATCTTCAAAAGACTGTCCTTTCCCCAGTATAAACGGTTGTGCGTTCATATCATAAAAAATAAGAAAAAAGAAAAGAAAACGCTCCGTACGCATCGCGATTTGCACAAGAGTGGCGTAACGGTCACGCGGCTCGAATCTTCACTTCCGAACAAAAAACCTTGACAAAAGCGTCCCGCGCGTCCGCTGCGTGCCGCAAGCGGCTGCTCCGGGAAGGTTCCAAAGCAAAGAGCATGCAACACCACCCGTTCACCTGTCAGCTGACAGTGCGGTGGGAACGAATGGCTCGCCGGACCAATCAACCGCCTCCTTTTCATCTCCGCACATGGGACGATACTATGATTACAGTGCCTGCGCTTTCAGCCGGTGCGTTTCGCCTCATATTCGTCCCACGGCCCAAGAGTGGCAACAAATGACACTGCCGAATCCAGCGAGTCATGTTGTCGGATACCGCGATCCTGGCGGTAGGGGCTAGAAGTCCCGGTAAGAAGTACCTACCAGCGAACGCGAGTGTCGCTGTCGTCGCGGAGTTCCAACTCCTGGCTGCCGAAGTGAAGTGTCAAAGCTGGAGGGTGGCCCTCAACAGAACAGGCGTCTGCCACATCCACCACCGCTGCTGTAACACCACCAGGATCGCGGCCGGCGACAACGTGGCACTACTCTGACGTCATCAGGCGGAAATCCAGGGACCTATAGTTTTAGACCGCGGTAAACGTACACCAGTCGGGGACGCGTTCCAGACACCATACACGTGACCACGTGGCGAAAGGCAGGCGTACGTCTGGTCCAAAGAGAACGGTGCTTCCACCGCACTGTCAGCTTAGGCGTGAGCGGAGCATTGTACAAAGAACGATCCCGGCCCTCTGGAAGGGGGCGCTGCCGGCGGAGCACGGTCATTCGGCCTTCACAATAGCCGCCAGTAAGAGCCAGTCGTCAGCCGCTCGTGGCAGCCGCCGCGGGAGTGATGCAGCAGTCAAGCCCGCATCAAAGGACCATCTCGGAGGCTGCACGCGCCGTGGGGAGAGACGGCCGCATTGTGCGCCCCGCGTCCGACTCAGTGAAGGAGAGGGAATGCACTTTATTATTTGAGTGAAGAAGAGTCACGCATGCCAGCCATCGCAGGTCGAAACCAGCTGCCCCGAAAGAAAGAGAGTGGGCAAGGGGGAGAGCATAAATTAAATTGACCCAGCGGACGAGAAGAGGAACACAGGGGGCCAAAACTGGAAATCACGAAGAGCTAAGAATGACGCATACCACAAAGACAAAAATACACGAAGAACAAAAAAACGAGCAAACTAGTGAATACGGTTTTGAGTAGAGCGTCAGGGGTGAATCACTCGATCCGTCCTCAACCCGCGGCGAAAGGATATCTTATGAACAAAAGTGTAAATAAGTCAATAATAAAAACTAAAAAAAAAAAAAAACTGAGTTTTGGAGGTTTAATCGAATGCCGATGTTGAACAGAACAGGAAGCTATCACATAGGCTATAGTCACACGTCTTCGCGAGACAAAAAATTTCCAAATGACACTGCCCTGTGTACTTTTTTTCTTATAAACCGCACGAGGCTGTTTCATCATTTTCCATTCACGCAGGCTCGAATAACAGCGTCCCCATTCTTACACCTCCATTGGCGTCCGAACAAAATACTCTCCCATAAAACTAGTCCTTTTCATGTTTGGCAAGCTCGTGTTATGCGTGAAAACACCGCGCTGCATCCCTTCGAGAGCTCTGCGATAGCGTGCGGGAAGAATATTGAGGTCGAGCACGTGGCGTTTTAAATCCTCGTGCGACTTATCAAGCAAGCAGCAATGAATACAACGCGCGAGTTGAATAATCGTCGGCGCAGTCCTGATGCTACTTGTAGCTGCCGCAGAATTGTCCAGCGCATGATTTTGGATCACTCATAAAAATAATGAAATACAACGATTGCGTCCAAGAAAGCCGAAGAGTGCTGGCCCATCAGCCGTGCCCGTGCAGACGCGGACAAAGACGTCAAGAAGGAGACCGTACGAGAAAAAGCGGATCTTGGAAGCTGCAGCGGTGACAGCATCTCGGTGCCCTGCTGCAGTGGCACCCCGCGCAACGGCACAACGGCGCAACGCGACGTTGATGAATGGAGCCGGGCAGAGGAGAGGGAGTACGACCTACGACACGAGCAAGAGCAGCGAGAGCAACACCCCGCCGCCGACTGCCCCTCGACGAGGAGACAAGCCGACGCCGCGGACGGACTTTTTTTTCTCCGTGGCTGGTGCTTCAGAGATAAGCTGCGGTGGTCGCCAAGAAAAACGCCAGATGCAGGCAAGAAAATCGCACCACAAAACGGCTGACACACGCGACACCACTAAAAGGCTGACACAAAGGTCGAAACTAAGCTCGAAGGTGGGCGAGGCAGTACAAAGTTGCCTACAAAAAAATAAAACAATAAAAAAGTAGCTTTTATGCAGGCAGGGTGATGTGTACAACCGATGGTAAGCGCAGACGCCGGTTGGATGGTAAGCGCAGACATGGAAAGTGGTCCGCTACCACGTGACAGAATGAAAATCAACTCGAATAGCGCGAAACGTTCTCGGGGGCTGCCCACTTCTACGGTCTACCCAAAGTAAGCATATTTTCGGAATACACAAGTTTTGCTCCTTCTGACACCATACTTTTTTTTTTATGTTCAAACTTGAAGGTGACGCGAAAACCAAAAGTCAAATAATCCCGTGCTTTCCAGTGGGGTGACGTCATATGTTGCCTGACTTGCAAGTCGAGCCGGCGTTCTAAAAAATGCAGAGCACTTTGCCCGTGTTTTTTTTTTTTGTTTGTTTGCTTGTTTTGTTGGCGTGAGCTTAACTAGCATTCGTTTCACACTATTAGGCTAATTGTAAACCCGTCGGGAAGACGCTGTACTGCCCCCCTATTGACTCATATTACAACATGGATGGATGCATGCTAATGGCTGTAACCTTTATAACGGGCGGGAGCGCCACCTGGCCATTTGACGTCACGTTTCAGTGTTGCCAGTAGAACCTCTCATCTTCGCGCCAAACTTAAAACTCCAAGAACTTCGAGAAAAAAAAAAGTATTGTTACTTAAAATGCGTATAAGGCATATAGATACGGGACAATATAGGGAGAATATAGGGACAGTACCAAAGAAAAACAAACAAACAAAAACATACGCACAATATTATGTTGTTGTTTTTTTTTACTGCCTGCTTGATTTGCATGTTATACAACGCGTGACGTCGCTCTGCGTCCCTCCAGTGGGGAGCGCGGAAAAATTTGAATGTTTGTTTTGGCATCACCTTCATTGGCCGTTTTCTCAATGGCTATTTTGAATTGAGAGATAATATACAGGGTGTTTATCTTAAAACCTAACATGTTTTTTAAGAGTTGCGAAAGCTACAGTGATGCTGTTTGTGGAGGTGAGTTATACGCCCAGGGGGGGAGGGGGGGGGGGGGGGGGGCATAGTATATGAGGCTAATCGTAACGATCTGTTGGCCAATGAAGTAAAAAAAGCTAATTAGCGTTTTAATTATCAGGAACTCTAATCAGGAACTTGCTGAGCGTCATCGAAAACTACTAAATCAGTCAATATAAGAAAGACTCTGAGCACGTGGGAAGCAGGGTGGAGCGCGAAAGGTGCCACTCGTGCAGCAGGAGCAAGGCCACCGGCGCGATAGCGTGCCCGCGCGGCTTTTCCCTCTCTAATCATCCACGCCTTTCCACCCCTGCATTGTGCCTGCTGCACGAGCGGTGACTTGAGCGCACTACAACGCTCTTCCCACGCGCTCAGGAAAAACCAAAAGAAACGACTGATTTAGTGGTTTTCGATGACGCTCAGCAAGGTTCTAATTAGAACCACCTGTCTAGTTTCACTAATTAAAAAAGTAAATCAACACATTTTAGTTAATTGTTCGACTTAACGTGCCGATTTTCCCCATATATTATGTTCCCCTGGCCATATAACTCACCTGCACAGACCGCATTACTGTACTTTAGCGACACTTCTTTTTTTCTTTTTTTAACGAATTTGTAAAGCTTAGAAATAAACACGCTGTATAGAATGCCAGAAAGAGTGGGGTCTGTGTATTTCGAAACAGTGTTTAGCTTTGCCTGGCCAGTTATGGAAGCAGCATTTGGCCTTTCGTAGCAGCTTCCGTAGCATGTAAAACATTGGTTTGGAGAAGGCGCCAACATCTTTTAGCACATGACTTGAAACGAAAAAAGTGATTGCATCGCTAAATGATTTCATCTTTGAAAATGACTGAGGGTATCTCTTAGATGCTCGAGCATATTAGTTATTACATTTTGTAATAAGAATACATAGGGCGCCAAAGAAACACGGAGCGTTCTTTTCAGAAATACGGCTTTAGTCAAAGAGGGTTCCACTAACAATGGGCACTAAAAATTTATGAAAAATGAACCATAGCGCAACGCTTCAGTTTGGATAAAGCTTTTCTCCCCCGCACTTTTACAGCGGGTAATTTATTTAGCCTGTTTATATAAGTTCCGTAAAATGCCTGCAAAAACCAGCTCGTCTATCAACAAAAATGCGTCCCCCAAGTTTTATAAGCCTACTGCCAAAACAACCAGCCCCAGATATTATGAAAACCTACACTTTCGCAAGTGGCACTGCTCCTTAGCGGCTTTGGAACCAGAGTGAAGTCAAAGTTCGCTGTTCCTTCGATCGACAGCTGCACGGGAACAACCTCGACTACCATTTATTCAAACCACACCTTTTCTTCTTTTTTTTTTTTTTTTCTCGGCGCAGACTTTTAAAATTAAGGTTGTACCTATCACTAAAACAAAAAAAAAGAAGAAAAACAAAAAAAGTAGATCTGGAATAGTATTGAGCATAAATTACCGAGCCTAGCGTGCTAACCCAGGCGCTCACCCATGTCAGCCGCTGCACCTAGCAGTCCGGTGCAAAGCGGTGAAGCTCGACACGCGTGCGCTGGTGTGACGCGGCACGAAGGCATGCGGCAGACACGATAATTAAGTGATCTCATCAGGAGTACAAGACCCTGGTTATGTATTATCACAGTAGCCGCCGTCCTACAATGTTTTCTCGCAACTTTTAGCTCCTCACATCGCCGACATCGTTTGGAAATTTAGACGATGTCGGCGATCAGCCCGCCAGCGCATCAAGCAATGAGCGCGGTTGACGAGCAATCTCAATACTTCGTTTTAATGTAAAGCGCAGCCGCAGCTACGAGCCAATGGGACCAACCAGCGTCAAAGCGCGACATCATGGCATTCGTTCATCTCCCAGCGCGAGGTATTTCATCGACTAAACGAAACAAGTGCAGCAAATGTCCCGTGACTTGCACTTTCAGCATGTGTTTGTGGTTGTATGTGTTCGAGGTTTCGACTGTACTCTGACCTAGGATGAAACAAACTATGCGGTGAGTAGAGATGCTATGAAATACATATTTGTACCATTTTCCTTTCCCTCTACTTCTCTAAATATTAAAATCGATCAATAATATATATATATATATATATATATATATATATATATATATATATATATATATATATATATATATATATGGGTGGTTTCATCTCAAATCGTGCAGGCAAAAAGGGTCGAATTTTTAATTTCGCTGAAAAAAATATATGTTATGGCGTCGTTTTTAAAAACACAGTAGCCACAAACGGCAAGTTCGTCGGATATTTGGTTCTCGACTTACGAATTTTAAAAGAGGCCGCGGCGGAAAGCAGTGTTTTTCACATACGTCGTGGGTCGGATGTTTCGCTCGATCTCCCGTCGTGGATTTTCAGTCCACATTATATTTACTTTTTTCAAGCACTCTGTAGACACAGATAAAACGCTTTAATACCATGGAATAATTTTAGGCGTTTTGCTTTTTTTCTGCAAAAATGTCAAATACGCCCCCTCGGTCAATTGTTGACGAACTTTGACAATTAAATACTGGCGATCTACTTAAGTTACATCAATATTTTTTATGTCCATGGAGAGCCCAAAACACGCTCTTTATAGATATTATAAAATCATTTAGTTTTATTAAATATCCCTTGCGGGACGTTTACGTTAATGTTATGCGAAAACCAAAAAGTACCAATTTTAAGATCGATTTTCTCAAAAAACCCATTTTTTATTTTTTTTATTTTTTGTTAAAACGTAGATATGATAGTTGTCTACTCGAAAAGCAAGTCGAGAAAGTGTATATTTTGTTTGTATGTTCTATATTTAAGCCTCAATATCGGAAAAAGACGTCTTCGTTTTGCAAGACCTAAGTCAGACAAAAAAAGACGTGCGCTTCTATGATTTGCAAGACCTAAGTCAGACAAAAAAAGACGTGCGCTTCTATGAATTGTAAAAAAGTTTTCTTGAATTTACGTCTGCGTTTTGTAATCACTTATAAACGCATTTTGTGGTATTGAATAGTTATTTATGTTTTGAAAAGAGCGGGAAACCACGAGAAACATATCTAATCAAATCAGCAGGCCTTGTAGACCTTCAATATCGAAGAGGCACAGACGTTGTATTTTTTCGATTTATAAAACTTTCACTGTAAAGTACCATGACTAGCTATTAGCTGTCATATTACTAAGACATAAAAAATCACCACATCATTGATCTATTATATACCATTCTTTCCGAAACCAAACGCTAGGGTTTGTTCACCGCACATCGCACAGATCACCAGGGAATGGCCTTTCACTTCCGTAATACACAAAAGTGATGACACAAAAACGATCCGAAACACACGGAGAGATTGTGACGGAGAAGGGTAGGGAATAAAAATAAATAAATAAGAATAAAATTACCCAACTCCGATCTTAACGAAAATTGCGGGAAAAAAATAAAAGATTTAGGTTCGAGCGGTGGCAAGGCGATAGGTCCACGCCTGGTGGAGAGTCAGACAAAGAAGTCAACGACACGTAAAGGAAAAAAAAAATTAATTAAGACAGAAAAACTTAGCCGCACGCGGCAAGAATAAAAACCAACTCCTCCGGGCATTCCCTAAACGGGACACAACCAAATGCGTGCGAACACGGTCTCTACAGCACCGTCAGGCCGCTACGCCATGAAGAAATAAACCAAACGAGTAAACAATGCTAACAAACAGTTAGTAACGAAACATAAAAAAAAAAAAAAATCAGCTGAACCGCACCCGAGAAACAAAGTTCAGCGGAGTGAAGAAACACTCACGAAATAAAATAAAAAAAGTCTTAACTGACCGACGCCGAGTCCAGTCCCACGACACTGAAGCCTGGCAGGATGATGGCGTCCAGATGATGCTCGAATCTATTCTTCACTCTGTTCCGCACATCCGTCGGGGCTGTGCGGAACAAAATCAAGAATAGTTTCAAGCAGCGGTGCACCAGAAGGTAACCGAGACGTAACATGCCTCGAGCTTCATATCGTGAGAGGAGCTTTCGAGGTAGTTACTGCTTGCAGTTACTCAAACTTTCTCTTTCCTCTTCCCTTTTTCAAAAGAACACGTCAGCCGGCGCTAACTTTTCATCTCGGGAGAAGACCACTCTTCACAAACGGTTATAGTTGACAAGGAGGCTGACTTCGACCCAACTAGTCCCCGGCAGAATAGACACAAGTATATTTACCAACACGCTCGTTTTTGATGCTAGTCTCCGGGCTTTGCTGTTTACAAAAGAGATAACCTTTCGGTGCTATCGGATTTCCGCGGAGGGAGATAGAGTACTTAAAATTGAAAGAATAAAACACGGAGGACAAGCACAGGACAACCACTTTGCAGAGCACGGCCATTTCTAGGATAGGGCGTTCGAAGCTTGGGCAAATACGCGGTATCGTTTCACGCGTGCACGGATGGCTGGTTTCAAAATTTTCCCACATCCCTAACGGAACCGGCCCATCTTCGTGTGCGTGCCCGCGCCGCCGGGTTTAGCTCGCAGGCGGCGTTGTCTTGGCAGGTAGAACTGTTGTTGACCGTCGATATTGTAAGGCCGTGGTGTTCTCATCTTCCCAGGCAACAGTTCCTTTGCTTTACCTTCTGCAATACTCTGACTGAATGACTCCTCCTGGGTGGCCGTCACTGTTCGCCGCGTCAACGACACATTCGTACCATTTCACTCCTCGTGACACAGGGTGCGCTGCTCGCTTTACTGTCACGGGCCGTCCTATCTAACACAACGAGCGCGAAAGGTCGTGGTCATCTGCTGGTTCTGAAAGGGCGGGACGTTGTTCGAGGCGGGGCTTAGGCCGCACGTCCGGGAGCTTCCTGGCTCGTGACGACGACCATTCCCCGAAGAGAAGAACCCAGGGGTCCCGTGGAGGTGGGAGAATTGGTAACGTAACGAACGGTTTAATTACATGGTAGCGATACAGTCGTCAAATCCAAGAGAACAAATGGAGCTCTCACGCCCCGCCTTATATAGGGGTCCGTTTTCTCCCTCTCTCTCCGCCAGGGCAGCAGGTGCGACAGCCACGTGCCTTGCAGCTGGGTCCGCCGCGTCGCAGTCAGAAATGAGTCATAGCCAAGGTTCTCCGCAGTTAGGCCAGGCCTCTCTCCCCTTCCGGAGCGCACGAACCCACACGCACACACACACACGTCCCGTTGACGTCACGGACGCGTTGAGACACGTTTTGGGCAGCCTTCGACAGGTGGGCGTCAGTCCTGAACACGTCGGGACTCGTTTTGGGACTCGTTTCCGCAGCGTTGAAACTCGGAAAAGGTTGCCGAAGGTTCCATTCTTAACAGCCCCTCCGGGGCCAGGGAAACCTCGAATGACCGGTGGTACAATCGCTGGCCTGAAGAGGTGGGCTTGGAGTAGGCCTTGAGAAGACGCTGCAAGCACCAAACAAACTCCCAAACCTCTCACAACGGAGGCATCAGCGGAAACGTCCCCCACAACACCACGCCACACCGCAGTCAAACGCTCGGAATTCGCCAAAGACCCGCCAGACTGGATTACGGATTACCAAAATTTGGTACAATAGACCCTTTACGAAAGTCAGTCAAGCAACTATGAGATACCGAAACCGCCGCCATTACTGCGTCGTCGTTTCGGGAGCGAGCGATGGCAGGTGCTTGTGGCAGTACTCCCGGTACCTTTGGCTACGGTCCTCAGGGACGAGTGACTTTGCCTTCCCCGTGGAGCACTGACCTCACTGCAGTTTCGCGTAGCTTTAACAAATGTACGATAGAGGCGTACCGCGCCTCGACACTCGCTTAGAGCCGCCAGGTTGCCCGAAGCAACAAGTTCATCACCGAGGCCTACGATGATCCGGCGTCGGTTCAAGTGTTGAGGTAAGCACTGTTCTTTCTTGTCGCCCGTTCAGACCTAAGCGTGAGCCAACCCAAAGCTACAAGCGCGCGCATCACGCCGTGACTGTGTCTTTTACGTGCAGGCGGACTTGTGCCGTCTGCCGCAGCGCTGTGCACAAGGAAACGCTCAAAGAGGCCTAAGATACTGGCGCATCTTCGGCCTCTTTTGCATGATGAAACGAAATGTAATATTTTCCGGCTCGTTGACTTCTCACAGCTTGAGATAATGTTGCGAGGCTCAGTGGCGTACGGACTAAAGAGTACGAGGCGGGGGGTGAGAGGTAATCAGAATCGCTCTTGCGTCGTGCCGGTGAACTTCGCCTCTGTACGCCGTGCTCCGTAGTTTTTTTTTTTTTTTTTTTTTTTTTTTTAGCAAACGCGCTTGTTTTTATTGTATTGCTTTCTGTGCTGGCAAGTTTCACGTTGACGGTTTGACGTGTGTGGTGCCCGTGAGCGTGCACTATGTCCACTATCAGCACGAGCATGCTAGCTCAAAAGTTACGACAAACCAGTCCTAACTTTCGGCGTAGTAAAAGCTTCTGGCGTTTAGTAAACGAATAATTAAGATTATGCCTCTTACTTATTTAAAAAAAAACAATGTGGGTGAACACATAGTATGTTTGTTCACTGTACAATCTATGCAGTAAACACAAGTAAACAAGAACGCAAATTTATTTCAGATCCACCACCGGAGTGCTCATCAAAGCAAGCTGCTTCAGGAGCCAGTGGAAAGCCAAAGTAGGAAACCTGGGAGTAGAAATATTGCGGTTAGAAAAAAATGAGGTTGTATAACTTAAAGGATACAGACGGAACTTTGCAATAGAAACATGTTTCCGTTGGGCTGTTCTACTGGTTGTTTTTAAACAGCCTTCTGTCAAAACTCAGGTATGTCTCTCTGTCCCTATTTGTTTTGTTACAAGCTTTGAAACCACCTTAATAAAGTCAACTCTCCTATGCATCCCATGTGCACGTCTGTTTTACTCTCCATTGTTATTCTCAACAACACATCGTTCATTCATTCATTCCATACTTTATGTTGTGGCAAACAAATATGCTGTGTGTTGTATTCTATGGCATGCTGTACCTTTTGCGGTTGTGATCGGGTGAGTTCTATGCTCACGGACAAAGGTACGAGGTAATGTGGTCAAAGCATTTGAAGAGCAGCTCTAGCAGAACGTTGCGGGGACGAGCAAAGCAAATCGTTCTCGGAGGCCCGATACAGCCCTGGGCGCGCGCTTGAAAACATGTTTAGAAGTTGCAGCACGAGCTCCCGATACAGGCATTAAAGAGACGAAGTACACCTCTCCGTGCTAGCAAGAGCAACCATGCAATGCCAATGTCGTGAATGTAAAACAATGTTCTATCGAATTCCATGTAATGTCGTGACGTGCGAGCACTCCTCGCGTTCGTTCTTTTTTTTTTTTTTTTTTTCCTGGAGTGCTTGTGCGGACGAGGTATTATCCGAAGCTACGTGCCCATACCTACTAGGAAACTTCACACAACTTGTGATCGGACACCACAACGCAACGTTGTCAGAAATCAACTCTGAATACTGGTCAGGAATCGCTCGCAGCTACGGGATCCATCGCACGATTACTCGTGCAGTTCAAACGCATTTCGAAACGATGTCGCGTGGACAGGGGTTATCCTCTATAGAGTATTTTTATTTGTGCTAAATTTACACTCCGAAGTGGTGAACACGCGCTGGAAGCTTCGAAAAGCGTTGAGGCAGCAGCGGACAGGCCAAATGTGATCGTCGCTCACTCCGCGCGGATCTACAGGGTGGAACAAGGAGACGGCAGGCTCTTTAAATCGACCGGAAAATTCGGTTTCTTAACCTATCGCGCTACGTTTTTGTGCAGCGTTGTCCACAGATGGTGCATTTTTTTTGTAAAATTTGCAGAGAACGAACTTACCTGAGGAAAAAGTAAAGAAAGAAAAAAGGCTTAGCTCCTATGGAAACGCAGCGACGCCACCGGTCTTCAAACAACACGGCGCCGTTTCGCACGGGAGACAAGAGATGGCGCAAGCGGTCGCGACGCCAACTGCCGCCAACGAACGAGCAGACGACTCCAAGAGCCGGCGTATTTAGCAGACAAGGAACTGCAGTTGCTTGTTGTTACCGCGCCTGTTTTTGTTTCTGCGACTGTCGCCGCCTGCGGAACGCGCGCCGCTTTTGAGTCGAAAAGATTGTCTGCTATAGACGCTGGCGCGCCGTATGCTCGTTCGTTGGCGGCGTTCGTTGCGCCACCTCTTGTGTCCCGTGGGAAACGGCGCCGTGCTCTTTGAAGACCGGTGGCGTCGCTGCGTTTCCATAGGAGCTAAGCCTTTTTTCTTTCTTTACTTTTTCCTCAGGTAAGTTCGTTCTCTGCAAATTTTACAAAAAAAATGCACCATCTGTGGACAACGCTGCACAAAAACGTAGCGCGATAGGTTAAGAAACCGAATTTTCCGGTCGATTTAAAGAGCCTGCCGTCTCCTTGTTCCACCCTGTACATGACCCGATTTCTTCGAATACTGGTGTTTTTAACGTGAAAAAAAACAAACAAAAAAACTCATCTTGTGTTTTTTTTTATCTTTTAGCCCTCTTTGGGTGCATTGAGGGACGCAGCCATGGGTTGGCATGTCAAACGCTATCACCACTGCCGAACGCAGCGGAATAGATCAGGTTCAACCGTCCCCCTCGATGCTTGACGACGCAGTGATGGCGGATTTTGTCAAGTTCGCGCAACCGACACTAGAGGCGCTGACTTTCGTAAAGGGTCTATTCCGGGTATCGAGACCCCCTGTCGCCAAAAAAAAAACTCCTTTTTCCAACGAGGTCACTAAGAACAAAAGACAAAAGACAAAAACTTTTCGCAATTTGTGAGGTCCTTTTGGGGTTTCAACGAAGTGCCCCCACTTAGATCCTCATTCCCGTGGATGACGAAGACCTCTGAGATCATCCCTACTATTTTTCGTGATGTCAGAAAAATCTGCTCAACCCATCGGCATTGCCGTTAAATTTGCCTTTTCTTTTTCTTACGCTGAAGTCATAGTGATCGATTTTCACGTGATTTCTAGACGTGAAAATGCGGTCCTTATAGCGCCGATAAAACAATCCGCCTCTTTCGTTCCCCGTCACATTAGTCCTAGCAATCTCCTGAGCTGTACAGCGAAACCCTGACACACTAGGGTCGCTCTTCTGCTCGACTCTGTCTACTCGTAGCAGAGGACCAACGTTACGCGACGCCGGAGCTACGAGGGATCTTTCACTGATCCCGTCTTCCTCCGCCTTTTTCGCCGGCGCGTTGGGACGGCGTACGCTTTCTAGTGCTACGAGGTCAGGCTGTTCTACAACCTGGTTCCTCTCATCCCGGTTTTCTGCCTCCAACTCTGGGAGTGCTTGCTCCCCGTCAGCTGCCTCTGGCTCTGGATCCCTCGTCAACAAAGGGGCGACCTGACGCGATTTGGACCTCGTACATGACTGAACTAGCCCTTCTCCCAGTTGTTGACCCCTTTCGCGCAGCAGGAAATCTGACCGGTTAGAAAACAAATAAGGATACTCCAACGGGACTGTTTGCGAGACAGCCGCCTCTGTCACTAGCTCTCCGAACGGGCCAGTTATCCTTACTGTCGCCATAGGCAGACAGACACTGTGCTTTTCAAGCAGCTGCTTGATCCAAACTACCTTTCCAGTAAAATCGGAGGTCGTTACATACGACGGATGAACAACGTCCATCGTCGCTGCACTGTCACGAAGCACCCTGCACGGCTTTCCGTTTACCTGGAGCTCGTGAAGATAGGGACGAAGAAGCTTCAGGTCCCCGTCACTACCGTTCACGTACGAGAACACAACCCGCGGTTTCTTACATCTGGCCGCTGTGTGTCCCGGCTCCTGACAGTTGTAGCACAGGAACGGCTTCCTTGCCTCGAACTGCCCTGTTGGGCTTTTCCGCGCCTCGTCTCCGTTCGAGTGTTCTACGCTCTTTTCTGGGACCTTTTGTCCTGCTTCGGGCTTCTCGGGCCCGTTTTCTCGCGAGCCGTTACCCTGTCGGAAGGTCTTGCGCTGATCGCTTCGGCCGGATTCGCTTTCCTCTCCGCTCAGCTTTCTACGCGTTGCGTACTCTTCGGCTAGCTCAGCGGCCCTTTCGACAGAGTCGACACCCACCCTGTCCTGCACCCAGAGCTTGACTGACTGCGGAATGCTACGAAAGAACTGTTCGAGGCACACACACTCGACTACCTTGTCTCGGCTTTCGTACACTTCCTCGCTCTTCAACCATTCTATCAGGTTGGTTTTAAGCCCGTACGCGAATTCCGAGTAGCCCTCGCGGCTCTTTTTGGATGCGTTTCTAAACCTTTGACGGAACGCCTCGGCAGAAAGGCGGTACCGCTTCAAAAGGCTGGACTTCACCTTGTCGTAGTCGTCCGCGTCTCCAGCACTAAGGCGCGCGACAACCTCTGCAGCCTCACAGGGCAACAGAGTCAAAAGCCGTTGCGGCCACGTTTCTGGGGCGAAGCTCAACTTCTCACATGTCCTCTCAAAGTTAACTAAGAATAGGCCCACGTCTTCCCCAACTTTAAACGGCTGCATGAGCTTCTTCATTTGATACGACTCGGTCTCACTTGCTCGTACCGGAGCCCCAACTCTACTGTTCTGCGAGTTTAATCGCTGTTGTTCAATTTCGAGCTCTAGCCTTTTCAGCGCTCGCTCCTGGTCTCGTTCCTCTTTCGCTGCAGTCTGTGCTCGTTCCTCTTTCGCTGCAGCCTGTTCCTCTTTCGCTGCAGCCTGTTCCTCTTTCGCTGCAGCCTCGCTCTTAGCGTTCTGAAGCAGTTCCCACGCAATTTTAATTTCCTCTGCTTCCGCGCTCTCTGAAATCGCTTTACTGATCTCAGATTTCTTCATCTTTTGCTCCACCTCCACACCCAATTCTTCACATAAACAGAGTAAATCTGTTCTCAGTAACCTCATCAGATCCATGATCGCTTCTTTTTAGCTTTGGCTTTGTTCTAAAACTTGTCGCGAGGTTGTACACAAACCTAGCGCACGAGTCAAACACTAAGGATTCCCAGCAGTTCAAAATTAATTACCCATAATCTGAAGCCTGGCGAATCCCAAAGCAAAGTCCAAACGCTCACCCGCAGATGTAGCACGATGTCGCATGGTCCGATCCCAACCGCTGCCAACCAGTTGTTCGAGGCGGGGCTTAGGCCGCACGTCCGGGAGCTTCCTGGCTCGTGACGACGACCATTCCCCGAAGTGAAGAACCCAGGGGTCCAGTGGAGGTGGGAGAATTGGTAACGTAACGAACGGTTTAATTACATGGTAGCGATACAGTCGTCAAATCCAAGAGAACAAATGGAGCTCTCACGCCCCGCCTTATATAGGGGTCCGTTTTCTCCCTCTCTCTCCGCCAGGGCAGCAGGTGCGACAGCCACGTGCCTTGCAGCTGGGTCCGCCGCGTCGCAGTCAGAAATGAGTCATAGCCAAGGTTCTCCGCAGTTAGGCCAGGCCTCTCTCCCCTTCCGGAGCGCACGAACCCACACGCACACACACACACGTCCCGTTGACGTCACGGACGCGTTGAGACACGTTTTGGGCAGCCTTCGACAGGTGGGCGTCAGTCCTGAACACGTCGGGACTCGTTTTGGGACTCGTTTCCGCAGCGTTGAAACTCGGAAAAGGTTGCCGAAGGTTCCATTCTTAACAACGTTAATATAGGCCAATGAAGGCCCCGAATCAATACGACGTCTGCCGATTTCTATACATTAAAAATTTACGACGCCTGCTGGTCTGTTAAGAAGTGTCGCTTTCTCTTTTGAACTGCTCCAAAGTAGCTTGCCGCCTATAATAAAATTTAAATGATCAATAAATATAACAGGGTGGAACTACTGTATTTCATTTTTACGTGGGAGCTTTAAAAAAAATGCAAAAAATATTTCAAAGTTTGTGAAGACGCGCAATTCGCAAGTCCCTTTCAAGCCGTAAAAACACGTTTTTGTACGATATTGATGCTTAAATACAGAACATACAAACAAAATATACACTTTCTCGACTTGCTTTTCGAGTAGACAACTATCATATCTACATTTTAACGAAAAATAAAAAAAATAAAAAAATGGGTTTTTTGAGAAAATTGATCTTAAAATTGGTACTTTTTGGTTTTCGCATAACATTAACGTAAACGTCCCGCTAAGGATATTTAATACAGCTAAATCATTTTATAATATCTATAAAGAGCGTGTTTGGGGCTCTCCATAGACATAAAAAATATTGATGTAACCCAAGTAGATCGCCAGTATTTAATTGTCAAAGTTCGTCAACAATTGACCGAGGGGGCGTTTTTGACATTTTTGCAGAAAAAAAGCAAAACGCCTAAAATTATTTCATGGTATTATACCGTTTTACCTGTGCTCACAGAGTGCTTGAAAAAAGTTAATATAATGTGGACTGAAAATCCACGACGGGAGATCGAGCGAAACATCCGACCCACGACGGATGTGAAAAACACTGCTTTCCGCCGCGGCCTCTTTTAAAATTCGTAAGTCGAGAACAAAAATCCGACGGACTTGCGGTTTGTGGCTACTGCGTTTTTAGAGACGACGCCATAACATATATTTTTTTCAGCGAAATTAAAAATTCGACCCTTTTTGCCTGCACGATTTGAGATGAAACCACCCATATATATATATATATATATATATATATGGGGGAGGCCGAAGACACGCCTTCGGCCTCCCGCCACCATGCCCGTTATATATATATATATATATATATATTGCCCATTTAGGCGCAGGTATAGCGCAATTCCCACCACAAACGCACTTTGGCGCAAGATGTAGCAGAATTTCATTCAAGGCGCAATTTGACTTAGCACCTCCATCACTGCGTAGCTAAAAAAAAAAAAACAAAAACGAAAAAAAAACCGCCGTAGTTTTTTTTTTTTTTTTTTTAACAGAGTCGCCGGGGGACAACAGTCCTCAATTAAAGGGACCGTGAAATTAATTTTGGATTGGGATAACTAAGGACTGGGATTTTACTAAGTGCATACCGTTTGGTGGGTCAAAAGAAGAGAAGTGCACGCGAGGAGAGCCGAAAGTCTGCTTTCAGATACGACATGATACATGGTATGGCAACTCTGGGAGCCCGTTCATGTGACTATCATGTAACGGGCCTCCAGACCCCGTCAAGCTACTTTTAAAAGCTCGTTAGAAAAAAAAAAAAAAAAGAAGATAAATTTGAAAATAAACACAGACAATTTCTCACATCCTCTTATTCATTAAAAAAAAAAAAAAATCCCGCTTTTTTAGATCGCAACCAAGATCCGTCCATGCTCAGTATGTCGCGAAGTTGCGTATACAAAGTTTTTAGGTCCGCTTCGTTGGGGATCTCTCCATTAACGCCGCTAAAAATTGCCACCACAACCACAAGAAAAAAAGAAGACACATACAAGTTTCGGCAACAAAGACAAATAGTAATTCTGTTTTGTGCATGCTTCGACAGAGTCAAGTTAGTCAGCCCCAGTGAAATGTCTCCGTTGTAGACGAGAAATTTAGTCAGTGCGGTACCCCCTGCTAGCCTGTGGGGTCTTTAACGGACATACAAGAAGCCACAAGTAACCAACAGAGAAGGCGATTTTTTTTTTTTCCCCGACTACAGTAGGGACACCGAAAGCAGCGAACGCCCTGCCCCGCGTCCATCCGTCAGCGGCGCTGGGTTGACGTTGCGAAGCTCGTTATCCGAGCGAATTCCCGTGCCGAGAGCGGCGCACATGTGCGGCGAAGCGAGCCCCGCAGGAGGAAAACCGGCACGCTGCTCGTCCATTATGCAGCCGCGGCTTCTTCCCGGGAGTCCCGACGGCTGCGAGGCAGGCCCGCCATCGGCGTTCGGCTCCCCGACGGAATTCCCGACGACGCCCCGGGAAAAGGCAGCGAACACCGCCGGCCCTGGCTCACTGACTCTGTGTACCCGCCCGATTGGAGTCCTAAATGGAAGTAAATAGACTACACGAGAGTGACGCGACACGTCGGCCAAACAAATATCGCGAGCGCAAAAAAAAAAAAAAAAGAGAGAGTTTTAAGCAGTGATAACACGAAATTTGAAGATAAATTGGGTAAGTCGGATCGTGCAATGAATCGCGTACAATGTTTTGGTGTGCGGTATATCGTTCTTTGTTTTGTAGATATAAAACAGAAATCAAAGCTTCGTCAGACACCGACTCTTCGCATCATCACACACGCACGCAGGCATTCCCACGCAGACCAAGAGCGGTGCACGAAAGAAAGAGAAGTCCCGCTTCGAGCTTCCTCAGGCAACGCAGTCGATGTTGCACTGCCTAAGAAAGTTGTCCCCAAATAGTCGAGTTAGGCAGCAGAGCTCGTGCGCTCTTGCACCCGAAGCGCCGGCCAAAGCAATCAACGTGCACTCCTTTGATCTTCCGAGGTGCCAGAGAACGTTGTCCCCAAGTGTAACACACTCGACCACCCGAATCCCAGTAACAAATTCGCGAAAAATGAGCAGAATGCAAGACGTTCATCCAGTGAGAACCAAGACAGGCGCTGCAGTCTTTATCCGGATGAGCATCGTACTGGCGATGGCTACCGCGGGACGAACGCTAAAGACCTGAAGCTAGCAGTGGCACTACACTGGCTAAGTTGCCCATCTACAGCGGAGACACCAGGGCCGGCTTGCTAGGACAGCGTCTCAACCGAGACTGGGGAAAAGAAAGCACTGCCAAACCCAGCGCACGAGCTCAACGGGACTCAAGCTGTGTCTCAAGACGCTCGCGCGCCCAAGCCTTTGCACACTCTGTTTCACACTTAGCGTACAACGCTGTCAAAGCTACTGGCGCGAGCATGAGGCTTGATCTCGTTGGTCATTTGCACGCGTGCTCGCGCGAACGAAACCATAGACAAAGCCACGCGCCCGCGCCAGTAGCTTTGACAGCGTTGCATATTAAGTATGAAACGGAGTATAGCCTCTTCAGTATATAGGAGTCTATGCTTTGCACTGGTTTCTTTCATCCAGTCTCAGCTGAGACGCTGTTCTTGCAAGCCGTCCCAGGGCCGGCTGAGACTGTGTACAAGAAAGCACTGCCACCGCTCGCGCGCCCCAGGCTTGGCAGGCTTTCTTTCACACGATCTTCAGTTAGGACGCCGATTCTAGCAAGGCGTTCCAGACCCCCACTGGGACTGTCTAAAGCAAACAAACACACAACACAATTGAAGGCAAAAACCAAGAAATACAGGGACGAATCTCGCGCGAAACCCGAGACCTCGAGAAGACACGTCTGGCGAAGACGCTCTCAGTCAGGACTCGCAGCAGGCAAGCCCAAGCAGGCCGACCTGACGCGGAACCCGCAGCCACTCCGCAAGGTCAGAGTGCAACCCGACATCCTTCGAAACGGCGAGCGAAACTGTGCCCCCTTCTCCACGGGTCTCTACCAAAGACAAACCTACACGGAACGGGAGGACTACCCTCTTGCCATTTCTAACTACCCGCATTCCTCCTCTTCCTCCCAAACGTTCCCTGCCTTCGAGAGACCCATAGCTTTCCAGAAGATGACGGGGGCATTTTGGAGGGGGGCGGCCTCGAGTCCAGTCTGCGAGGAAAAAAGATAATGACAAGGAAGGCACACGAGAGGAAGGAGGAGGAAAACCCAGCGGGACGGCCGCAGCACTCCGTTCCACCTAGCGATGGGCCGCAGCGGGCGCTACCAGCTATCCAAGCCAATCGAATGCCGTGTGACTGCCATGTGGCCTTAAGGAGGGGAGCGTGACGCGTAGTCACGTGATTTGTTCGCGGAGTCGGATTGGCAGGGGTGGCTCGTGGCGTCCGCCGCGGTCGGTCGCAAGCTGAAACGAAGAAGGCAGGAGGGCGGCCGTTGCTGCATGCGATGTGGTGTGGGAAGTTTCCGAAAGAGCGGGGTCTTTACCGGGAGGGAGGACAGACGCTCTTCAAATAGATGGTGTTGCCCCAAGCCGACGGACCGGACCCCGCAAAACGCCGCCGGTTGCCTCCCCCGTCGGTCCTCGCTCTCCTATTTGTTTTCTTTTCCTCGGTTTGTTTCAATCTCGCTGGTTCGCCCTACGCGCCTTGTTGCTGGCTCGCGTCCCCGTCGTCTCGATTGTGTCGTTTTCCCGCTCGGCGAAAGAAACGATCCCTAAAATTTTTTTTTTTTTTTTTTTAGAGAGTTTTGGTTGTGCGGTATCCCCGACTGCGAGACACAGAGGAAAAATTTAATAAAAAGGATCACCAAAACGCGAGGGTGCAGAGGGATGGCGTTGGAATGGGTTGTACAAATAGCCCCAAGACAATTTTCGACATTCGATAAAGCGGCCGTACAAAATATAACAGGAAAGGATCACGATTGCAATAGTACCTGGGCAATCTTGGTCTACACCAAACTCCTCCAAAACAACCAAATATACCGCTAAAAAAAAATCGGTGCCCGAATGATTGCGTTAACGAATTATACGTATAATATAATTTTGATTTGGTCATTAGTACACGGCTACAATGAATAAACACCAACACCGCAAGGACAAATAAATGCGTGGCTTACATCGCATCAGCGGCCATTGTGGTGGCCATGCAGTCGAGGGCGTACCTGCTGCAGCACGTACATTTCACTTCATCGAATTCCTTTTCCTTGACAAAGACGAGTAGAGGACTGACCGCAACGAGAGTCCTTCAAAACGCTACTGGTCGCGAAACTTCTCCGTAACGCTAGAGCCCTTCACCACCACCACCATGATGCGACGACGTCACGTGCAAGCCAGAAAGGGGCCACTACGAAGCTCTTCCTGACGTGCCACAGTATGTCGAGCTCATTATCTGAGGGCACGACCAGCATCGCAGAGAATAATCGGAGCCTGCGAACATCCTCCTCTTCTTCCGTGAAACGCCATCACGGTCGGACGGCGCCAACTCAGCAACTGGACCCGAGCCTGATGACGAGCGTCCTTCGAGGCGTTCTTTGCACAAGAGGGCCAACCGAATTATGACCCAGCACTCCTGTCCAATCTCTGCCTTCGCTCGAACACACTGGGACGACGTCAAAATTCTAGGAGCACGGGCTTTGCTTATTCCTCCAATGCGATTGCCCAGACTCATTCTGGAGCAGCCTAAAGCACATTTTGGAGCAGCAAAAAGGACGCCTGGAGCATAAGCACACGCTTTATTTTCACAACTCCTACTGCGAATATTATATGTTAAGATTAATGTATTGGCCTGTCAAACTCTCTTTCTCTCTTTAATATATATATATATATATATATATATATATATATTATATATAATATATATATATATATATATATATATATATTAGCCGAACTTTTATTCGGCTATTTTGACTGCAAGTTAAAATCGTTATATTAACACATAGCAATTTTATATATATATATATATATATATATATATATATATATATATATGCCCGTTGTATATATGCCAGTTGTATATATATATATATATATATATATACAACGGGCATGGTGGCGGGAGGCCGAAGGCGTAAGGTGTGGGTATATAACTGGGAAGAAAAAAACCCTTGGTGAAAACAGCAACAACGGACGATTTAATCTTCGACGTTTCGGCCGGAGTCCGGCCTTCGTCAGGAAGAACTTTTACAGATGAACGCGGGTGGTATTTATACAATGCTACGGTCGAGTCCAAGTTTCAAAAACGGCGGGATGACGGTTGGAGTTTCCAAAGAAGCGTAGGAAGGGTTCCAGATAGGCAAACGTTTATACAATGCTACGGTCGGGTTCAAATTTTGGCGGGATGACGGTTGGAGCTTTGGTGAGAGGGAAGCGTAGGGCAGTTGGTATCCGGGTGAAGAAGCTTGACAGTCGGGCCAAGTTTCCCCGACCGTCAAGCTATATATATGTATATATATATATCTTAACGTTTTTGTGCGCAACGTTTCGCCCTGAAGGAGTGATTTCCCTTTAGCACTCCGGTACGCTGTGGCGAAGTAAGACACGCGAAATCGCGATGCCTACTCCACGAACCTCGCTTCGCTGGAGTGCACCAGTGCACGGCGACAAGCGCACTCAATAAAGCGCTAAACAACCCGCCAGAACATACTACGAACATGAGAAATATTACGAGATTGCCGAGTACCGTGACTGTTTGATACGGACATCAAATCGAGTAGTACGCTATTTGTGGCGATAATCGAAAGTTCTGAAAATTCGAACGAGCCAACCGTAACGATCCAGTCCCGTAGTGAAGCCCGAGCTATTATATGTATTTTCGCTATTAATAAAGTTTGCCGCATTGTTGGCGCAAATTCATTACACTTGGCGAAATGTAGCAGGACATAGCGGGGTCAGTGCTTTAGCGCAAATGGCGCAACAATCACATCGCTGTAAGTGGTATCGATATGAAGCAGTCGTCGACGCGACACTACGTATTCTGATTCTCTCGCGTTTAATTTCTGCGGCCCTCGAAGAATATATCGCGCGCTAAAGCATTTCCGAAGCTTCTCACTGACCCTGAGCGACGAGGAAACGCGGACAGACGGAAGGAGGCGCGACCTGATTATCATGGGTCGGCGGCCTCCAACGCAAAGAGCCACTTATTACTACCTGTCCCCGCTATCGCAGGCGACCGTCGCGGCGGTTAATGGCGTCCCTTGTGCCACGCGTCGTGTACAAAGGTAGCGCGGGATCGAGTCGAAGAAAGATGGTCGAGGCTGCGAACGGAGAGCGTTTCTCCGCGCTGCCCCTGCTGTGGCGCACCCGATGCAATATTCATGACCGCCAGCACTGGGCCGCTGCACGGCCGGCGCTCGCCCGGACCCTTTTACGCCATTCTTTGCACCGCAGTATATCGGCGGCCGCAGTACACCTTCGTGGCCTGTCTGAAGCTGGGAATTGCTGCAACTCTGCGTGTGTCCCAGCAGCTGGTGCGAACGGTATACGCCGCGGAGACCGCCGAAGGGGTGCCGCGGAGACCGCCGAAGGAGTGCCTTTCTCACTCTGTCGGTGACTATATAGAGCGAGAAGCAGAAACAGCCGACACCGACAAGCCTCGAGCACGTGTAGCTTGCCGGCCAAGGGCAGGCCTGCGGTTTCTCGGAGGCTCGTAACGTATAAGCACGAATGACTGAAAGCCTGCTCCAAAGGCACCTCCTTCGTGCATGCTGCACGTGCTTGAGGCTTGTCGGCGTCGGCCGTTGCTGCTTGTCGCTGTAGTGAGACTCGGCGTAACCGGCTAGCACCGCCTGGAATATAAGGAGTATTCACTGGGCGCCATATTTGTGGGTGATGTCTAGAGCGCATGCTCTGAACGAGCCCACATTAATAGGCTGCTAAGACCAGCAATCTTGAGGGTGCGAAATGCGTTACAAAAGAACTGTGGAAGCTCGCCATCAGCACGCGCTCAGCAGTCGTGCACACAGCTATGGCCGCCAGTGAATACTTCCTATAGGAAGTATTCACTGGCGGCCATAGCTGTGTGCTCGGCTGTGGAGCGCGTGCTGAACGCGAGCTTCCACAGTTCTTTCGCCACGTGCATTCCGCACCACCAGATTGCCGGTCTTGGCAGCCATTAATGCGAGCTCGTCTGAGCATGCGCTCTAAACAGTGACCTCAAATATGGCGGCCAGTGAATACCTCCTATAGACCGATCTCACCAGTCAGTTTCGCCACGCCACCGCTGTTTTGCCACGCATCGTGGGAACTGCAGTCTTCCGCACGCGCGAGAAGCCCGCTGCGGGTCTTCGCGAGCGGGGCACGAGACGGCACGAGCTGTCTCGTGCACTGGCATCTGCCTCTCGTTAACTATACAATTATGGCGGCGTCACAGATGCGTCGAACCCGTAGTAAATCGGTCTATTCGGACAGGATCGCGGAGAAAAACTGCAACGGCCCCGAAATTCTAGTACCACGCGAGTTACGGGAAACGGCTCCGTGATAAAGGCGCGAGGCTAATGCACCGGAAGACGCCGTCAGCTCGCAATAGACCGATCTCACAATCCAATTACATGCGCCCCATGCACTCTTGCATCGTGGAAGCTGTAGCCCAGAGCCGTATATTAGGAGAGTTTGGACAATAGGCGGAGCAAAGGCCGCCGCCAGCGCCGAATATTCCCCCCACGCTTAGAGCGTAAACTAATTTGTGACACAGCGTCGACCAATCAGGAGACCTCTACTCCATCTCACAAATGTCGACAGTGAAGACAAAGGCACAGGCGCGTGAGCCTAGCTCAGCGAAACGCTATTGTTTGTACGAGACCTCGTGCATAGGAGGCACTTTCCAAAGCCACGCGCTCGTGCCCATGCCTTTGTCTGCACTGCTAGAACAGCGTCCTGAGACTGGCTGAAAGAAAGCAGTGCAAAGGGTGGGGTGCGCGAGCGTCTTGAGACGCGGAGTTCCGCTCGGCACGGCTCAAATTATACTTCGTTTCACTTACTGCGAGCGAAGCCAAAGCTAGAAGCGCGAGACCAGCGCTTTTTGCATTTCCCCAGCTCGCGCGCTCGAGCAACGCCTGAACGCACGGAGCTTCCGCGCTCGCGCTTCCAGTTTTGCTTCGCTCGCACATAAGGTGAAACGAAGTATAGTCGTGGCACAAATTTCGAGCACACGACCACCGCTAGGGCCTGTTTCGAGGCTGTGGTTGGCCCGAGATGCTCGCCTATTCAACCAATGTATGGCCAAACTCTCTCATAAACGGCTCTGCTGTAGCCGTTCTGCACGCGCCACAGCCCGCTGCGGCTCGGCAAGAGCAGAGCACGAGCTGTCTCGTGCACTGTCGTCTGTAGCCTAAACGAACGTTGCGGCGGCGTCACGCATGCGTGGAACATTTACTGAGATCGGTCTATTAAGTGGAAGATAATCCAAGACCCAAGAGTTCACGCTATTGGCGACGTGCGCGACAAAGAGCGCTGCTGTGGTCGGTTTTCCACGATTGGAAAAACGCTCTTGAATATCATGAATTCCACTTTCATTAATGAAAAGAAGACGAACGTCACTGTCAAATTCCAGTCCTTTTTACACACCATCGAAATTGCCACTGGCAATTGATAATCTGGTCATGGACGTCACAGACATAAACCATAACAGGTTCGTTTACTTTCGTTCCTGGTAAGCAAACCCAAAATTAACAAAAGAATTTTTTTTTATTATTATTTTTTGTTGTGTTAAAGTTATTGTTTTTTAGGGGTGTGCGAATATTCGAAATTTCGAATACGAATCGAATATTTTCCTTATTCGAAACGTATTCGATTCGAAAATTGCATATTCGGAAGTTCCCCATATTCGGCCAAAGCCGAATATTCGGGAAACGCGGCGAATATTCGCACTAACTGCGAATATTCGAGAAAGTAACGAATAATCTGCCTGCAACGCATTCCCTATGATGTTTATTCACTGAGAAAGGCTTATGATGCGTGCGTTATCGGTCTACTCCGTTTCTATCTGTCCGATGGCAGCAAGAGAGGATCAGTTTCGGTTTCTTTTTCACCAAGCCCTTTGTTGTATGGCACTTCTATAGCAATATGTGATGTAATTGCGCGTTATATAATTGATACAATAAAATAAACCTCGAGAGTGAAATATAAATATAAATACATCTCGAGAGTGTTATAATATAATGTTTGAAAATTAAAAAAAAAAAAAAGAATACGCTGGGTGCGAACAGAACATTGCATCACCATCGACCACAACTCCTGCCACTCCAGGTGGGTAAAGGTGTGGAGGAGTGGCAAATCCCGTGCGCCGACACCGGGGTCCCGAGTGAAAGATCGCGAAAGAGAGCGACAGAACACGAGAGAAAGAAAGCAATGTTGCCAGCTGAAGGACGACAGTCGCAATGGCAATCACGAAGACTGAAAACCCTCAGCAATATAAACAGCGATAATTTAACGTTGTAAACTAAATTCTGAGCTATTCTAACGCTTATAAAAAGCAATATACTCATTACGCTGCATTAACTTCCCTTCTGTCGAAATCTCGGAAATCTGGCGGTTGCGCGGTTTCGTATTCCTCGCCGCGCCCACCCTTGCCCCACCCTTGCCCACCCGCGAAGCCGGTTATCTGTTTTAGTTTAGCGTTGACGCGAGGCCGTACATCTGCGCGCTATGCAAAAAGAAAGCTTCTAAAGGAACCGAATATCTTTCCACCAGTAAGTTCGCGGATTCTTGAAGTTCATGAAACTGCTCTGATGATATAATTATATTCGGAAATCGAAGGCAGTTGATAACCATGTTGGGACCCCGGAGGTCTGCCTGCATGCTTCGCCGCTTGCGGCAGCCAGAATGCATGGGAAAATGGCGGACCTTTTCCTCTAGAGTTATAGCCCTTCCCCTGGCAAATCCGAGCGCTCCGCGCTAGCGGTCTTCGAGCGGTCGTCCTCCGTGAGCGATCGGTCACGTGATCCATCCCAGGGCACGCTGTCTTCGTCGGGATTATATAACTGTAAGGAAAAATAAATTGTGTCTTTAACGTCGGATCACCGTTAATCAGTAGTAAACAATCAATTCTTTGTCAAAGCCTAAAGTTCCGATCAGAACTTCATGCGTTCACAAGATAGCAATGGGAAACCGCAACTGTTCAAAGCCGAGAGCAGACGCTCTGGAAGCGGTGTCGCTGGGAGCGTTACGCTCGATTTGCTCCGCAGCGCGTGCCACTGGGATGGATCACGTGACCGATCGCTCACGGAGGACGACCGCTCGACGACCGCAGCGCGGGCGCTCGGCATTGCCAGGGGAGGGGGCTATACTCTAGAGGAAAAGGTCCGCCATTTTCCCCATGCATTCTGGCTGCCGCAAGCGGCGAAGCAGCAGGCAGACCTCCGGGGTCCCACACATGGTATCACTGCCTTCGATTCACGAATATAATTATATCATCAGAGCAGTTTCATGAACTTCAAGAATCCGCGAACTTACTGTGGAAGATATTCGCGTTCCTTTAGAAGCTTTCTTTTGGCATAGCGCGCAGATTACGGCCTCGCGTCAACGCTAAACTAAACCAGATAACCGGCTTCGCGGTGGGGCAAGGTGGGGCAAGGGTGGCGCGGCCGAGGAATACGAAACCGCGCAACCGCCAGATTCCGAGGATTTCGACAGAAGGGAAGTTAATGCAGCGTAATGAGTATAATTGCTTTTTAAATCGTTAGAATAGCTCAGAATTTAGTTTACAACGTTAAATTATCGCTGTTTATATTGCTGAGGGTTTTCAGTCTTCGTGATTGCCATTGCGACTGTCGTCCTTCAGCTGGCAACATTGCTTTCTTTCTCTCGTGTTCTGTCGCTCTCTTTCGCGATCTTTCACTCGGGACCCCGGGTGTCGGCGCACGGGATTTGCCACTCCTCACCCACCTTTACCCACCGGAGTGGCAGGAGTTTGTGGTCGATGGTGATGCAATGTTCTGTTCGCACCCAGCGTATTCTTTTTTTTTTTTTTAATTTCAAACATTTATATTGATAACACTCTCGAGATTTATTTATATTTATATTTCACTCTCGAGGTTTATTTTATTGTATCAATTTATATAACGCGCAATTACATCACATATTGCTATAGAAGTGCCATACAACAAAGGGCTTGGTGAAAAAGAAACCGAAACTGATCCTCTCTTGCTGCCATCGGACAATAGAAACGGAGTAGACCGATAACGCACGCATCATAAGCCTTTCTCATGAATAAACATTCATAGGGGAATGCGTTGCAGGCAGATTATTCGTTACTTTCTCGAATATTCGCAGTTAGTGCGAATATTCGCCGCTTTTCCCGAATATTCGGCTTTGGCCGAATTTGGGGAACTTCCGAATATGCAATTTTCGAATCGAATACGTTTCGAATAAGGAAAATATTCGATTCGTATTCGAAATTTCGAATATTCGCACACCCCTAAAAAACAATAACTTTAAACAACAACAAAAAATAATAATAAAAAAAAATTCTTTGTGTATTTTGGTTTGCTTACCAGGAACGAAAGTAAACGAACCTGTTATGGTTTATGTCTGTGACGTCATGACCAGGATTATCAATTGCCAGTGGCAATTTCGATGGTGTGTAAAAAGGACTGGAAGTTGACAGTGACGTTCGTCGTCTTTTCTTAATGAAAGTGGAATTCATGATATTCAAGAGCGTTTTCCAATCGTGGAAAACCGACCACAGCAGCGCTCTTTGTCGCGCACGTCGCCATAGCGTGAACTCTTGGGTCTTGGATTCTTCACTTAATAGACCGATCTCACGAGGGGAAAGAAAGCAAGCACAGCAAGAGAGCCCACCCAGCAATCGAAACAAAAAAGCCGCGAAACTCATTCACTCCCCCGTGGGAATGTCGATAACGAAACTGAAACGTTGCGAGTGACGACTACAGATCGTACTCCTCCGAAAAAGGCTGCGCGGAGACCTACTCCGGACCGCTCGACGCGCTCCGCCTCTTTTCCACGGAGCGGTTGGAGCCGCTCGGCGAGCGCCCCACTGGCTCCAGATCTACAAGCCTGGCACACGGAGAGATTGCTCTCATCTCGCGAGGGAAACAAGAATCCGCTCGGCGAGCGCGCGCCGAGCGCTCGCTATTTGCCAGGGGAAGGGGCTATTAGTATGTATGACCTCTATGTGCCACTCCCGCGCAGTCAAAACCACGTGGTCAAAACTAGGGATTTCGCGAACCTGCCCAGGTTCGAGAGTGCGACCAACTTCGACTTTTTCGAACTTACAACGTGATGGTCGACAAAGGTTCGACTGAAGCTCAACTTCTGTGTAAATGCGCAAAAAAAAAAAAAAAAAGAGTTGATTCCATCTGGCGGAGAAAAATTCACTATTTGTTGGGTTTATTGGTATCACTGGTTCACAATAATAACTAATGAAAGCGTAAAAGCGCACATTTTTTTATTTTTATATGGTGTAAACATTGGTATAACCATTTTATAAAATATAAAATACACTACTTTCTCTATTATTTATTTCCCAAAATTTGAAATATTCGTGTAGCAGCCGGGACAACTGTCCATAAGTCAAACTTCTCCAAACATTAGTGAAATTTCGCAGGTTTCCCGAGTGAAAGGGTCTTTCCACTAGCGGAAATGTTGTCACGGTGCGTAGAGAGCCCTTACTTTCTGAACACGTTGAGCAGTTTATTTTCCTGCACGATAATTTGTAATGAGTGCATTACTAGAAGTATCTTTATCCTGCTGCAGCCCAGTAAAATGCACTTGCATTGATTTACTGTAAACGACTTAATTTTCGCGGGCTCAAATTTTCGCGAATCGGGCTGAAGCTGAAAATTTGAAATTATTCGCGGGTTATAATTTTCGCAAATCAAGTGTAACTTCCGTAGCGTTCACATATTGCCCGAATTGTTCGCTGGGCGTATCTTTCGCGTTTCTAGGCGATTTGCGAAATTCGCGAAACTTTAGTCGTTTACAGTATTTTAAAAAGGCAATAAAATCTACGTTACCTCTTGTTTTGTATTTTTTGTTTACTAGACACATATTCGATATTCGATTCGATATTCGAAGCCCGTTTTTCGTCTTATTCGTATTCGATTCGTATTCGAAAAATTCAATATTCGCACACACCTAGTGTTTTTACTTCACGGGGGACGCCCTTCTGTGACGGAGCTGTTAGGATGCGAGCAGACGACGCGCTAAGACAAAGCACGGAGAAGCTATGTTTGTACGCATCTATGCATATTAAAAACAAATTATTTATTAAAAAAAAACCTGTATGACGTTTTTGTGAGTGATCTTTCTAACGAATAACAACGCCTCGAGGTTGCTTTTTATACTAAAAATCTTTAAAATGTTCAAGAACAAGCCTGGAGCTTCACATTACAGCTTCCGCGGCGTGCGTCAAGGCTATTCACAGCCTCTCTGATCCTTGTTTTTTTTTTCTTTTTTTTTGTTTCGAATTTGTAAAAGCTACTGTAAAAAAAAAAATGAAAGACGTTTAAAATTTTCTGTGTTCGTCTTGACTTTAGCCAACTTCTCGCGCATCATGAATCCTCCTTGGAGGAGTGCAAAGACTCTTTGCGTACGTACGCAATTTCCGAAAAATAGCGTACGCTAAAATAGCGCACGCAAAGCGTAAAACGGGGTTAGCGTTCGGTGCGTGCGCAGTAGCGACGACGCTATCCTTTGCGTACGCAAATTTTTAGCGTGCGCTCTCCTAAAACTGCCTATTGTGTATCCACTTTTACGGGTTATTAGGGAGTTTTCGTAGACCGCGTTTACCCCTCCGCTAAGCCCTCCGCAACGAAGAACTTGCTATTGCGCCGGCGCGCCGATAGCCTTGACTGTAGAGTTCGGGTATCGTAGCGGGTTGCGGAGGACGTTGCGGGACGGCGAAAACGATCTACGAAAACTCCCTATTAGCGCATACCGCCGACGTTTTCTGACCCAAAGCATCGCGGATGTAGCCTCCACATTCACAAAAAAATCCTATCGCGGCCATTTAATCCGGTCTACTTCTGCCAGATGTTGATGTACACCGAAGAGACTGGACCGTACGCCAAAGCTTTGCGTACGCAAAGAAATTGCGGGTCGGGAGTGCGCATGCGCAAAACGCAATGAAGGGCTAGCGTATTGCGTACGCACGCAACGCTGAGGATTTTGCGTTGCGGGATTTGCGGCAAGCTCTCGAGATCTCGGGCCCAGCGAGAGCACGAGTTTCAAGATGGTGGTTACCTCGACTGGCTCAGCAAGGGCGACGTGGTGTTCCCGAAGTTCAGTGTTACGTGAAATCGCGTGGTGTTCAGCTCGGCAATACTTTCCGGGACGTACCGCGGTCGAACCAGATCGCCGTGCAGCTGAAGGAGTACACAGTGAAAATGTTCTCCGCTCGCAATGTGCGTGAGAGCTGTGATCTGCTCAACTCTAAGCCTTTTCGCGCAGTTCATCGCCGAGGGACGGACGACTCTTCGAGAAATCGCCGAAGTTGTCGCTATGTACTGGACATCAGTAGGTCATGGATTCCTCCCCGCGATAGCATTCATCAAATGTGCCGTTTCCACGGGACGATTGACGGAGACTCCGTGATCGAATTTGGCTACGTACTCATACTCCTAGCCTCCGTACACCGCAGGAAAGCGCGCTTGTCCAGGCAGCTGAGGCTTTTTTTTTTTTTTTTAATTTGAAATAAAATTATTGGAAACGTTTTAATTTTCAATATTTCTTTTGAGGAGCATGGTGGCGCTATAAGCACGTGAAATTCCACGGCTCTGGCAAACTCAATCAAAAGGATCGTGCGAGATGTTCACTCGGCAACGGAACGCACGCCTAAAATTGCATGGTCCGAACATGTTGTTCTTAGCGTGCGCAACATACTATTGCGTATTGCGTACGTAAAAGCCAGCAACGCTATACTAAAACTGTCTATTTACGCAAAGAACGTTTGCGCTCCTCCAAGGAGGATTCGGAATGAGAAGTTGGCTAAAGCCAAGACGAGCAGTCAAAAAATGGCGGGACTCATTACCGCGGCGACCGCTAGCTTTGGCCGGCTTTGGCGGCGTCGTGAGCGCGACGTCGGCGGCATCCTCGCGACTGCGATTTTTAACACAGGATGACATTGCCCTCCTACAGAAAGCGCACGTCAGAAAAGTTTCGGAAGACCTACACTCTAAGAAATGCCTGTGCGTCTACTTACCCGTAAAACACTCGAAGAGCCAATAGGGAGTTGTAGTAGATCGTTTTTCTCCTCCGCTACGGTATCCCCGAAGGAAAACAGCCGCAGCTGCTGTCTCATGCGCGCCACCAGCCTTGTCTGCATAGTTCAAGGTCTTGTGGCGGATTACGAAGCGCTTATCCGGTGCTTAGAGGGCTGCGGAAACAGTCTACTACAATTCCCTAATAGGGAATGTAGTAGACCGTTTTTCTCCTCCGACTACGGTATCCCTGAAGAAAACGCCGCAGCTGCGCATGCACGACGCCCCGCCAGCCTTATCTGCATAGTTCAAGGTCTTGTGGCGGATTACGGAGCGCTATCTCGGTGCTTAGCGGGCTGCGGAAACGGTCTACTACAATTCCCCAATCTCTGCGATCTACGAAATCAGCTCAGCGGATGATGAGGCGGAACATCTGTTTAGACCTAAAAATGAAGTCTGCACTGTGGCATTACGCAATGCAAGCATGACGCTTTGCACAGCGTAATGCCACAGCGCAGACTTCATTTTGAGGTCTAAAGGGATGTCCCGCCACTTCGATTCGCTGAGCTGATTTCCTAGATCGCACAGATTGGCTCTTTGAGTGTTTTGCGGGTAAGTAGACGCGCAGGCATTTCTAAGAGTGTAGCAAGGTGGGCAACGAACGACCGCCGGATACTTGCTGCTTGCAACGCGCGAACGCTTCTCGGCGAAGGTATATGGTGTGCGAAGGTCAGTACACGAGCCCTCTCTTGCCGAGTCGACGCAAGAGGACACCACCGGTCGACCGCTCCAGTCGCATTCTCATAATCAAACAAATGTAAAATGTTACTCTGAACCAAAAACATTTTTTTTTTTCTGAATTTCCAGCATTTTGTGTGTGAAATAAAAATTGTTAACTGCATTTTGGCGGCGTTGCAAGCGCGAGATGCTTAGGGTTTTGCGTCGCGGCGGAGAACCGCCATTCTAAGACAATCTTGCGTAGCGTGCGCTAACGCAGGCGCGGAATCTAGCGCTAACGTTCGCTATAATTGCGTACATTATTCTAAAGCTCACTATTATTGTAAAAGCGAACCGCGGACGCTCAACAAAAGGAAACATAAGACAAAGAGCGCAAAAGAAGCGACACAAGCCCAAGCGTAGAATGGTCCGCTTCGCAACAAAAACTAGGCAGCTTCCTCAGCCGCCGAAACTTAAATCGAAGACAAGCTTGCGGAGAAAAGAAGGGACCCATCCTTCCAATTCGGTTCGCTGCGGTTAAACAAAGCGCCCGTTAATCTCCGCGCCCAGACAAGCAAACAAACAAGCATGCAAACATGCGTACTTCACGAGACCGCATCCAGACAGGCAGGCAATCAGCCTGGAACAGAACTGTCGCCAGACAACGGAAAAAGAAACATTCCCCTCGAAAACAACGTCTGGTTCTTTTTCTTTCTCTCCTCCATTTTGCAACTTACCTTCGCTCGCTCGAAGATGGCAACAAAAGAGAGCGGAACGCGTATGCCGTTCAGGAGCGTGCAGGGGCTTGGATGGAAGAAGCGGTGCCCCAAAGCAGATGCCCCAAGAACAAATGTTTACCGCGGCACCCTCTCTATTTGAATCCCCCGAGCGGCACGACGGCGGCGGTGGTGCAGCGGTTTCCTTGCCGACAAAGACGCTTCGCCCGCAAGGAGGGTCGCCACGGGCCTTGACGTCTCCCAACCCCCTGGAGAAGACCCGATTCCGAAGGAGAAACGAGTCAGAACTTCGGTGCCCCCGCCAGGTCACCGCCGAACTCAGAGAAAGCATTTCCTTCGGCATACAGCTCCGGCATCTACACGCGTTCATGAACGTGCGGCCCCCGGAGCGTCGGGAGCACAAGGAAGACGCCGACACGAGGGATTTTAGCAAACCGTTACCGTGTTCCGAAGCCTTTGAAGCATCGTGCTTTAAGCGCGCGCCCGGGTGATAACGTGACCGCGGGGCGCGCTTAAAGGGGTCACGAAACGATGAACGTTCGTGACTTTACAGAGGCGTACTGGTCCTAGTATGGCTCAAGCATACTAGCACAGACGCGCCACTGATTCAGAAGCTTCTTTGTCGCGGTGAAATTGCGAGGATAAAAGGGGACTATTTCTTTTCAGTCTTGCCTTCGCAAAGCTTGATGACGTACGTAATTGTGGGATCGAAACCACCCGCCTAACGACAATCGAGCGCGGCTCATGGATTGGACAAGAGAACTGCGTGTGCACTCCGACTTCGGCTCATAACAATCAATGCCTCGGCGGACACTCGGATAGTGGCTCGTGCCCAGTCACTGCGGTGATGAGAATAGCCGAACTCTAACAATGCCTGGAGCTCAGCACTAGAGCACTGCACGGGCCGGAATTTCTAGGCCCGGCCCGACCCGGCCCGGGGAGACACAGCCCGGGTCCGGCCCGAGCCCGACAGAATTTTTAATTTCTAGGCCCGGCCCGACCCGGCCCGGTAGAGACACGGCCCGGGCCCGACCCGAGCCCGACAGAAATTTTAGTTTCTAGGCCCGGCCCGACCCGGCCCGGTGGTTGTAGCCCGAAACAACCCATTCCCGTTTCGACCCGTACCCAAAACGTCCTTCCCGTTTGAATTCGTCCTATTTCGACCATTTGCTAAACGCCCTTCTTATTTGGACCCATTTCCGAAACACCCTTTGCGTTTAAACGCGTCCCGTTTCAACCGCAACCTCTTCGCAAAAAGTCTCCATCGTTCTAACCCTGGTCTGGGCACCTGTTCTATTTAAGGATATGTTGTGAAATAGCTTCACATGTCAACGTATTCTTAAAATATACAACCCTTTCAGACAAGATTAATTGTAATATATTCTAAATTAACCGCTCAAGACTTCTTTCTTTTTTTTATAGATGGTCTCCAAATTGTGCAAGCGCGAAACGGACTATGTACACTGCGCGACACTGATACCGCGAAAACGAAGTTGGCTCTTTTCGAATTTTACTTCGAAACGGTGTTAGTAGGTACCAAAGTATACGCTTAGGTTTGTGGCCCAGATGAGCACTTCCAAAGACGCTAATAGTTTTGATGAGAGCCTTTTAATTATATGAGATAAATATAAAAAAAAAAAAAACGACGATCGCTTGTTCAGGCTAATGTAGTGTCGCGCTCTGTACAATAAGGTAGTCTTAGAATAACGTACTCAAGCACTCTGGGCAAGATAAAATTAGCATCGCCATAGGTTTTACATCGCGACGCTAGTTTTAGGGTACCCAAAGCGCTTGCGTACGTTTTTATAAATCTTCATAATATTGAACTAGATATTTTTGAGAGCGATAAATCAGACAGGTTGACAAGCCTATGACTGCGACTTTATTTTGTTTACAATTTCCAACACTGAACCTTTGCTCACACGGAAAAAAAACTTGAAGGCTTTCTAACTGCAAGACGCCTTTTTTTTATTATTTTTAACGACTCTGTGGTGACTCTGCACTTCGCTTTTTTGTTTTCAATGAACCTAAAAGATTAATGAACAAACTTTTTGCTATCAACAATTTATTATTTACGCACAAGATTGCACAGACACGGCCCGGGCCGGCCCGGGCCGGCGCGGCCCGAAAACTTTTTTGTTCAAGCCCGAGCCCGGCCCGGGCCCGAGAAAATACGTGCTACCCGGCCCGAGCCCGGCCCGCGGGCCGAGCTGGGATCGGGCTTTCGGGCTGGCCCGGGCCCGTGCAGTGCTCTACTCAGCACGCGTTTTCTACTTGGCCGACCCCCGGCCCAAGGGTATGATTAACGTTGACGGCATAGAATAGGCACCAGGCCACGTGGCCGCTTGTTCTGTCTCCGAGTTGAGGGGATAAACGATGCTTGTATTTCTCGAATTTATTTGCCTACTGCCCATTGCCTAGAAAGAAAAACTAAGGCAAGTTTATTCAGTTATTAACGTTAGGGAGTGATTCTAGTAGTATTATTAAGTGGAAGTAGAAAAATCGTTCAAAGGCTCCGGTAGTGCGGTACGCGGTGACGGTTTGCTAAAGTCCCCATTGAAACGAAGGAAACGTCATCGATATATTACGTAGTGAAGAACTGCATAACTGCGAGGTAAGCAATGACCGTCTTAGGTTCGCGTGGAACACTCGTGTGCACGATGCGTTTTGAACTGACCTGACCCTCGTTGCCGGAAGTTTTGTTTTAAAGCGCTTTCTAGGCCCAACCACGCTCAAGGTCGCGTAATCAACGTCACGAAACGCCCGTGGCTGAAGCGATGGTGGCTCAAGCTCATGTGGCTCAAGTGCCAGTGGCTGAAGCGCCGGTGGCTCAAGCGCCCTGCGCTGAAGCGCCGGTCGCGTAAGCTGTTGAGCGTTGTCGGTCGCGTAAGCTCGTAAGCGCCGGTAACTGAAGCTGACCTGACGTCCTTGACATCGTCTGTGACGTCGTCCTAGAGGTTGTCCTAGATGTCGTCTTTGACGTCGTCCTCGAGGTAGTACTAGAGGTTGTCCTAGACATCGTCCTCTTGGACGTGGTCCTCGACATCGTCTTCAATGTGTGTACGGCATATTACCATTTCATCACCGTACGATTTCCTTTCCTAATTGTTTTGACTAACAATGTTCTTGTAAAGCGACCGCATTTCATTGCATTTGGTCGAATGAAGAAAGCTGCAACAATTTTTACCTCTTATGACCTGTTCCCTTTTTTTCTTTCAAATTTTATTTTATTATTATTATTATTATTTTTTGCAGCCATTTGCTTTTTTGCATGATTCAAAAACCCCGAGACTGCAGGTACGGCACACACACTCAAAAGTCTCAACCCTGGCTTAAAGGGATGCTGAAAAGAAATTTAGATTTCGCAAATTAAGGCCGCAGAAGCGTTGAACGGGACGATACGAACTCCCCAAACATGACATCAATATCTCAAACGGATGACCGTACCTTTAAAAAAGAAGGCTATGAAGCGAAGGCTATGACGTCACGTTCCTCCTGTAGAATTTGAGAATAATGGGAAGCGGCCTCTTTTCTCTTCTCCTTGCTTCGGTTCACCAGCTCGACGGGACGAAGCGAGGAGGAGAGCAAACGAGAATCGTGACGTCACATGTCACGTCGGCCTCGTCGGCCATGTTCAATCGCGCACTTATTTTCCAAAAAATACGACCATCCATTAGAGATATCGCTGTATGAGTGATGTTTCTGGATCTTACAGCGTCCCGCCAGCCTTGTTTTGTAAACTGCAAATTTCGGTTCAGCATACCTCGAACCCCGCGCGTATGTAAACAAGCTCGTTACTTCAATCACTTCCCTCGCTCTTCCCGAGATTAAAGGACGCCACCGTCCCCGCGAAAATAGCTAGGAGACACCTCGTTATCGTGGTTGTTTTGGATGCACGACTACATCCGTAACACTATCGTTCTCAAGATATCCTCTTCTTGAGCAAGTGCCAGACCATGTAACATACAACCAGGAAGCCAGATTACGGAGAGCGGCAGTCTCCGTGCGCAGCGACCCTTCCGGAATCATCGAGGGGTTCACTGCACTGTCTATCAACAGGTATACGGACTCCGCCCAGTCTACTACTCCACGGCCTGGTTAACGTGCAAGGTGAAGCGAGAATTCATGGGAGGTCGGCTGGTTCTCAAAGCGGAACGATTTACCCTTCCCCAGGCCATTATACGTTTATTGGTCCGTCCTTGTACACGTAACTCGAAATCCTTTCCCCCTTATTTGCATGCATTATTAGTCACTTTTTCTTTTTCTCCCGCTTGTGTGGAGTGTTGCTTCCAGCGTTTGCATAAGCAGCTAGTTTCTCGCCTCGCTTGTATTGCGACATGGATAGTTTTCTTTGTCTGTACGCTGTGCGCATTCGACGTACGTAACCCTGCTGCTCCGGAGTTCGTGCCCGCATACTAATTTTCGCGGAGGTCGATCTGTCGACCCGCGCCAATAACGTTCTAAAACACGCCTGCATAGTCGACGCTACTGCGACAAGCAAAATGAACCGCACCGACCTCCGGCGAATCCTGGCCGAAACGCGCTGTAATAGCCTCGTTTACCTTTTTTATTATTTTTTTTTTTTTGAGGGGGGGGGGCATTTCTTTAATTTTTTTTTTCGCATTTAAACGTTTCAACATAAAGACTGGTTGCTCTTTTTTGTAAATTAAATCTCGACAGCGTCCCCTTTCTTTTTTTTTCTTTTTTTTTCTTGTTTAGCAAGTGTAGTACGACATATGGCCTTGCGTAGCTTTTCAGTTTTCTGTTTATTTTCTTCTCGCCCGCCTCCCAGATACCTAAAAATCGCAACGACCCACACAAGGAGGAGCCTAGCCATATGACGAATCAAATATTTCAAAAATGCGCTGCCTTTTTTTTTTTTTTTTTTTTTTTTTTTGGGGGGGGGGGGGAGATTTTTTTGGGTCGCGCAACTCACTATTTATAGGCAGCCTCAACGATTAACGCTGCATAAACGTGCAGAGGCAAAGTGGCCATGCTTATTAACTGCTGCGTAAGTAAGGCAGAGTCGAACAGAGAGCTTCAGAAAAGCAGGGCGTGGCTTCTTGTGCCAATCGCGATTGGCTATTGGGCGTTCTTATCGGCTAATGGTGCAATCTGATTGGCTGCGGAGAGATCAGAAGATGATCGGGACTCTCCACGTCCTGCGTTTTTTTCAAGCCGCCAGTAGCGAACGATACCGGCGATGCAATCCGCGCTAATTAACCAATCAATCACATCTCTTACCCTGGTTTATAATAATGGCGGTTCGCTTTATCCCTGTTATGCGTAATCAAGACGGGACCTCATGACGCCCTCGCTTTGCCCCCTATCCAAAAAAAAAAAAATTTCGTCGAAAAAATTGTTCGAGCTACGTCGACATCCTTCGTAAACATTCCCACGGTGCGTGTCAGGGCGGATCAGCCGCAGCACTCCAAACACAGGCCACATCTCGACGCAAACGATAGCGGCATCAGATCCGTATGCGCGCTCGTTCGTCAATATATGCGTAACTTTTACGGTTACTCTCACGCTACAAACTGAATTAATTTATGACGGCGCGTAGGCAAAACATACAGCCCGCGTGCTCAAGCTCATACCCTTCTTTTTTAATTTTTTTGCGAGAAACACCGCGCGCCAGATTGCTAGGTCTGCGATGTCTCCGTCGGTCGAGCGCGCGGGAAAAACCGCCGAGCTGGGGCTAACGCCTAATTAATGAGCTTCCTGTCAAGGGGACCCCAACCTCGACGTATGGAAGGATTCTTGAACACCGCGGAGCACTCCCCGTCTATACACGCCTGACAGCTCGTGTACGTGCAGTACATCCATACACAAATGCGACCCCGCGGTAATGCTGTGTTGACGGTATCATCGCAACAGTATCGTCATCCCTGTCTTCGCATGATTGATGACGTCGGAACGACTGGGCGGTACCACGAGAAAACGAGCGAGCAACAACCACATACAAACTTAATGGGGCGTTGTGTGAGTGACGCGACCGAGAAGTACAAGAATGAAGAAAATACAAACGCAGCGTCCTCACGGTTTGCAAACCAGAAATTGATTCGCGCGCTAATTCCGAGCGCTGCACAACCTAAAGTGAACGGGTACGATTACCGGGACCTTCGTTGTTCCTTGTGTTCCCTGTACACAATGTTCCCGTGAAGGGGACGACTTTTCGCAAACTACTGTATAGATGAACTAGAACTAGCAGTGGTCTCTCACTCAGTTTTGTTGACTTGTTTCCCTTTTGTCGTACTTCACTTTGGCCCTCAGAATGATCCAAAACGGCATGTAGTTTTCCATTTTGATGTTGAGGATGCCTGCCTGTCAGCGCATGACGTCGCGTGCCCACACTGGCTGTCAACGTTGACACTTGTTTCAGAAAACGAGCGCCTTGCCTTATTTCCCCGATTTGAGTAGCGGCCGATTCGTCCATCCATCAAGCTAAGGCGCGACGTGGTAGGCCCTCCCTTTGGCTGCCGATGAATGAAAATTGACTAAGTAGTATAAATATATACTAAATTAATATGTTGAACGTAGTGATCCTTACTACGTACAAAATCGCGGAATTCTTTCTCATACTCCTCTGAGACATCTCCAGGCTTTTCTCCAAAATAAGTACACTGTCACTAGGTACGGAAATGATAAAAGAAGGTGGGTTGCTTGGTTTTGCACATCAGCTTTTTATCAACACAGCAGAACACAACGGAAAGGAGAGAGAGGCTTGCCTTGATCACAAGCAGACATGTCTGAAACACCTACACCGCTTACGAATCACATTCGCATACGTTTTCTTGTGTACAAAAAGAAAAGAACGACATAAAGGACAATACTGACGACGCGGTCGTCTGTATTGTCCTATATTGTCAAATATTCCAAAACTTTCCAGTCTCTTAGTGGTGGGCCTCACCAATCTTCACAATGAGAAGCAACTTTAAAACTGACTATGCACACGAATGACGGTTTTCCCACCTTCCATCAACTAATTTTCCTCTATAAATATTAAAGAGAACGAAACAAAACACAAAAAACACTCGGATCGAGGCGGCTCACCTCGACCGGCACTTTGCTGCGCGGTCCGCACGTTCCCTGAGGCAGCCGACGCCGAAGTCACGATTACGCAATTAATTAGGTCAAGGACCACCGAGCCCCGTAAAATTAAATACCGTGGAGAGGAACCGCGCGAACGTCCATTAAGCGCTTGACAAATGACTCGACATTCCGCGATCTTTAGTTCCTTCCTCTTTCTTCGTTCCAACGTTACCTCCTTCGAAGCGAAAAGATGCTGCTCCGGATGACTCACTTCCGCGGCGAGCGGGACGTCACATCAAAAGAAAAAGCCGCCAACTTCAATTACTCGCACTAAATCGCGAGCTTCGGGTCGCGTCGTTTGTGGCCTAGAGGCCAAAATGAAGCCGCCCCCGCTAATCGCGGCGATAAATCAAACCGCGAGAGGCTGGCCTAAGCCTATCATCCACCGAGGAACACACACAACGGAGTCGACGGACGGCTCGAACGCCCGGTCAGTGAGCCCGGACCCGGCCAGACTTGTTTACATTGGCGCCCAACAGCGGGATGCTGGCGACTCCCTTCGCGCGTTTGGATGGGGAGCACCGATCAAACTCTCGGCGTGGTATAGCCACTGACCTTTCACGACGTCGGAGACGGAGACGAGGACGCAGGAAATCGCCAAGATGAGCCATCGTAAACCACGTTGTTTGCGGTGCAGCCCAGCCATCGTATTCACGCTTTAGGTCCGAAAAACACTCATGGAGATTCTCGAACTCGCTTGCGGAGCCACGACGTTCCGGCCAGATTCCACGGCAGCACGCTGTCAGGCTACACAGCACCACGCATCGCCGGTATCACATCGCCTCGGAGAACAGCGTGCGTTTGACAAGTCGGAAAACCACGGACCCAAACAACGCTGCCAGGCACCAGCCCCACCAGCCCCGACCGAATATGGTGGGTCCATGTTGAATTTTTATCCCGGCGTTATGGCAACCAACGAGAGGGACGCCTTCTTCGAATCGACCAATGGGAGCGAGGCGAAACGCCGTGTGCGCCGCCGTTGTCAAGCTTGTGAACTAAACATGACGGGTTTCGGTTTCGATTTCCTCGAGCGCAAGTCTTTTGACATTTCAGTTGCCGCGCAGAGGTGGAAGTGGTGGCGTCATCTAGTGGCATTTGTGAGAAGTACAATCGCGCCGACTGATGCTAGTTGGCAAGGCTGCAACTAGATGCCACTACTTGCGATGACTAGTAATTATGGGAATCGAGCTCGGGAATTCTCGGGTTGTACGATGTGTTGAGCTTTTGCGCTCCACGCGTTCTTAGCCGTGATCTGTTGACACATCCGTCAAACGCCAATGCAGATTATGTGTGGTGTTTTTAGGCCACGGGAAGCACTTATATTAAGTTGGAGCCATTAAAAGACCGGGGCAAGACCTCCTTCAGCCTACCTCAAAGCCCGCACTTGAGCTGCAGCAACTGAGCAAAGCGACAGAGCGAGGCGAGGAGCCGTCGGCAGAGGATTGTGAAGTATTTTTATATAAGTATACGCTAAAGTAGTTTTGGTTCTGTACAAATCCCAATCACCCTACAAGGAAACTTTTTTTTTTTCTTTTTTTCGTGGGGACACAAGTTTCACTCCGATCATTGATGGTAGTTTTCCTGACAGACATTTAGTTTTACAAAGAAAAAAAAAATGGCGATCGTTTGTTTTTGTTAACTGTGTTGCGCTTTATACGTCATGCGCGATATTCTTTGTATGCGTAGACTAGAGTGAACACCGCGATCCTCGCTTTTCGTAGTGTCCGCTCCGCCTGTGAATGTCACTTCCCCGCGGCACACCGGTGCCGTCGGGGGAACGGACCTAACGGAGCAACTAATAACCGGCCCAAACGATATTTTAACAATGAGCAATCACCGTGAAATGTCTTACTATTAATGTTTGACACGGCAGCCAAATTAATAACGTTGTTCAAATCATTATGAAAAACAAACAAAAACTTTGAGCCTTTCCACTCCGGTGAAGAAGGACGAGCAGCGGAGCTGTAGCTTCTGTTCTTGGCGGTGGCTTTCCAGGCGAGCGATCTGCTCTTCTTTCGCAAGGAAATCTGAAGTGCTCGACGCAGTGGAACTTTAGGCGATAGCGGCCTCTCGGCGGTTGCGGAACCATTCGCGCTGCTGCGCACATCGCCGCTCGTTCTGTTCCCGCTCTTCTTCCTCCGAAGAAATGTTGCCGCCATCTAGGAGCGACGGCAGCAACCAGTTGTCTGGTTGCCGAGGCTGGAAAGGTTGCCGCGATCTATGAGCGACGGCGGCAAGCAGACAACCGGCAAACACAACACTCTGCACAGCTACCGCCATATATGAGCGACGGCGGCAACCAGAATGTTGTGTCGACCACGGGTGTCGACATTTGTTTGGAATCGGACACGATCCTGGGGAAACTAGCCCTTAACAGCTCCGCTGTAACAAAAAATGACCGCATCTCGACGTGGTGAATGATGTTGATTGGGGCGAAGCTCTGGTGGTGCTGATGATACTGATTTTATTGTTCATAGGTAGTGCTGATGGTGCTGATTTTTTTTTATTGCTTCTATACTTCGTTTCAGCTTCGGTCCGAGCGCGGCCGATGTTATGAGCCGAAGGGCCAATCAAACAGCGAAAGAGGCACGACGTCATGGCGTGCTCCCTGCAGTTGATAGGACCAGCTGATATTTGCCGTCTCTCTGTGCGTGCTCCTCCGCCGGCTAGTCCTATCAAGCGCAGAGAGCACGCCATGACGCTGCGCTTTTTGCGCTGTTTGATTGGCCCTTCGGCTCATAACATTGTCCGCGCTCGGACCGAAGCTGAAACGAAGTATAGGTAGTGCTGAGTTCCGGGTTGCGTTTCGACTTCATTATTACTGCTTTATGGTCGGTGAAATGCATGCAAAGTTTAACGCGATTATATACGCGTTTGACCGCAGCGCCCTCTCCTGTATAGACGTTGAGCGGCTACATGCATCGTTTCATCTATGACATCCCCAGCTCTTGAGTTACTACCACATCTCAGAGCCCCCTACTCGTCCCGCGGTCGTGGCCGAGTGGTTAAAAATTCATTGGGGTCTCCCCGCACAGGTTCGGATCCTGTCGACTGCGCAAACATTTTTTTTTTTCTTTTTTTGTGAGCACGGACGACGGACGGACGGACGGACAAGACCCCAAGGAGCTTCGCCCCTAAAAACAAAAACATTCGCTCATCTTTATTATAGATGATTGCAAGCGGGGCAACTGGCCGCCGTCATGTCTCCGCTCGTGCGGTCAAGCGCGTGCAAATGCAAGCTTGCCAATGCTACGCTCAGGCGCACGAAGCAAGCGGTTTCGCAATCTCTGCACGGGCATTGTCTTTTTTTTGTGTGTCTATAGCAAACCCGGGTTGCACGGCCGCCCAGAGCACTACAGGAGCCAGACAGGAGGGCGCCGTCTGCAAAACGCTAGGCGGCCAGGCTGAGCTCTGTCCCTGGTTTTCTTTTCCGCGGAACTTCACTTGATATTTCCGACTGTATGGTGCGCACTTCGCAGTCCCAGTCTTGGAGTTGAAAGTTATTTGTTCCGCCGCGTCGACGGGCTAGCAATGGCAGACAACGACAATACTCCTCGCTGTGCCATCTTGGGCGGGAAGTATTTTACCGTGATTTCATCTAGGGACGACAGAGTAAAGGCTGCCTGTTCGTTTTGTAAAGCGACCATCTGTGGCGCCTACTCGTCAACCTCGAATTTCAAGCTTCACTTAAAGGTAGGTGCAGAATCAACATAAATTAGATGTTTTGTTTGCTTGTAACATGCCAAGAAATGCATTGAGTCGAACAGAGTGTATCTATATGTATCTAATTTTTCAGTGCTGTCTTATGTATCAAAACGGCGCATTTGCATAGCTTACGGAAGTACGCTTTGTGTGATATTACTTGTGTGGCGGCTATATAATTAATCGATACTTATTTTGTTTCAGCGTGTGCATCCACAAGAGCTAAGAAGGTTCGATGAGTACAAAGAAGGGTGGAGAAAACAAGCAGTCAAGAGAAAGGCCGACGCCCCTGCTGACAAAATGCGCCAAACGAAACTGTTTTGCTCTCCCGGGAGTCAACTGACCCAGCCTAAAGTAGACAATCTGATCGTCAAGTTCGTTGTGGATGGGTTGCATTCATTATCGACTGTCGAAGAGCCAGGCTTCATACACCTCTGCAGCCTCTGACGTATCGGCTGATGCATTCTTTTCTTTTGAAGCCCACTGCGGCACGAGCCCCAGTTGTCAGGAAGATCAAGTCAAACTTGAGTTCCTGAGCTACCTGCAAGATCCTCGAGTTGAAGTCGATATGCTCCGCTCATACCCTTCTCTGAGAAGCGCCTTCATTAGATACAACACCCCAACGTGCTCCTCGGCTCCTGTAGAACGGCTGTTCTCCTTCGCGTCACTAATCTTACGCCAGCATCGTGGCGGACTTTCAGACCGGCGTTTTGAGCAAATGCTTCTGCTTAAGGCTGCGGTCCCACGAGTGCCGTCGTGACCGAAGGGTTTTTCAACCGCCAGGGCGGCAAAAACGGCAGCAAGCTCTTGCGCGACAATATTACAATAAAGCGACCAGAACGAAAAGACGCAAAACATGGTGCTAAATTGCTGCCTACTTGCACGTCTATCTAAAAGTGTCTGTCATTTCTTGAGGATTCAGAACGCAAGTAAACTCAAGGGACTAATATGAAAACGAGACAGACACCGACTGCCATGTCTGTCTCATATTTCTGTGTGTCCCTTCTTCTTACTTGCGTTCTAAATCCTCCTCATGAATGTTTAACCAACACGCTCTCCTGATTCTTTCAATGCCTGTATTTGTTTTTCGAGCTTCAGCCCCCCGACAGCGACAGTAGGGAGTTTCAGTATATCGTTTTCATTGGATCGATACCACGCCATGCGCGCGCTTCAGAGCATGCTTCGATGTGGCAGCGCGAGCTCCCAATACAAATATTTTTCCCTGAAAACACGATCTACTATAACTCGTTAACACCACATAGTCCGTGTTTCTGAAACAACTTGCGGAGACTAAAACTCATTAAAGATAGAACGTTTTGGTTTGGTAGATTCTGCGGATTTGAAATAGCGTGTATCTTTTATACCTCGCTGCTCTCTTGGCTGCAATATTTTTACGGAGGTTTGTACGTTTGTGTAAACGTTTGAAAAAAGACGCAATATAACAAACACAAGAATTCAACTAATACTTTGTTAATTAATCTAAAGCAATAAGATACACCCATTTTAAAGTACTTCGGATGAGGTTTTAGCGATGTATCGAGGTATCTAAAATACAGTATTCAGTATCTGTATCGGAGATTAGTTTTGCATCTGTATCTTGTATCGGTATCTCAAATACATTTTCGAGGGTATCGAGTATCGGTATCGAAGATACAATTTCGAAGTATCTTGCCCACCCCTGCCCATCTTCGTCCCCTCAACGTGACACACAGGCGCGATCGAGCCAACGCGTTGCCGCCGCCTTCTCAGGCCGAGCGCTTGTTGCTACTTTTCCCGCTTATCCTTCTCCGAGACGGCGGCCGTCGCCTCACGTTTCTTTCGTTTCTACTCCGTCCACACCACGTAAAAAAAAACACAGTAGGGGCGCAGAATTCACCATTTTATTCAAACACCCGAGACTGGTGAGTTTGGTTGTTTCAAGACTTTCTCACCCAGTCTCGGTGTTTTAAGAAAAAAACGCAAGAGGGTTTGACGTCGGCCCCTCCCCCCGGCTTCGCAATATAAACCGCAGTGCGTACTACAAGCCATCCCGGACCAGATCCTATATACTGGAGAGTTTGGCCAATGGGCGGAGCCTGTCGCCCGCTAGAACAAGCGGACTTTACGGTAACACAAAATGGAAGATGTTGCTTTTGGCCACCCTTCTTACGTGCGCTAGTCCAAATCTGCGGTTAGTATTGATTTATACGCACAATTTCTGTACTCTGACATTTTGTTATTCCAGTCCTGCGATTCCTCACTATATTTCAAGCACGGCTATCCTTTATTGATCTCCAAAAATAACTTACAAATATTCTTTATTTCTTTCGGTTTTAAACGAAATTAGGCTTTCTCAAACAAAAACTAATTTGGCGACTGAGCGCAAGGGTTCGCAGCTCCTCTTCTAGATGGCGCCCGTCACGACACTGATTTTTAGCGGTGGTCTTTTTGAGACCTAATATCAAGTATTCAAAATTCACTTTTCACAAAGAGAATACGTTTAAGCTTGTATAATTTTAAAAGATCGTAGCGGATAAATAAGTTCAAACTTCTGACTACGGTGCAGCGCCAAAACACATATAAATTTTTTTTTTTTTTTTTTTTTAACGGTGGTTCACAGCATACTTTGCGTGCCTAATCCAGAGTCGGTTCAAAATTCGATAACACAAAATGGCGGAGGCAAGGCAAGGGCAAGGTTCCAGCTGCTGGTTGCCTTACTTCTAGCTGTGGTTGCTGGATTGTCGGCATCTTCAAAAAGTGCAAAACTCTCCCAGTATAAAGGCCTCCGTTCCGGCCAATCCCGTGTTGAGAAGTCATGTGAATACGCAACCCCCGCGTTGTTGAGCCCCCACGGAATGCCGCGTGACGCCACAAGACATTGGATAGGCTTCGATGGTTCGTAGGGCACGAGAACATAATTTTTCTGAGCGCAACAACGCGGTGGGACATCTTGCTGACCACTGCAGGCAATGCGCTGGCTGTAAGCCTCTTTTGGCTGCAACAAAGTTTTTTTTTTTTTTTTTTTTTTAATGCAAAAGATAAAACCGAGTGGAGATTATAGAGGCGTTTTACAGCCTTCTCTTTTTCTGCTCCACAAAAAAGTAACCTTTCTAGATAGCTGCCTGTGATAGTGGTGATTGGTTGTATTGCAGTTGTGGCGAAAGATTTTGTGTACATACGCGACGATGTTCTTCTAATAAAATCACTTGAGTTAGTGCCTGTCCTGTCGTCTTTGTGCCTTTATTTTTTCTTGTTTTGTTTGCGCTTTTCAAAACCTTTTCACTCAGTATGAACCAACTCGCCCAAACCAAGTTTTAATCGTATAGCGTCCACGGCGGCCCACACACGGCGCGCGTGGCTTTTCGCATCGCTGTTGCTGCTGGGACACAGCCGGTATCGGGGCACGCGTGGATCAGCGACGACGTGTCAGACTCCGATCGGGGCCCGAACGGTTCGCGACTTGACCATTCGTCTGTCTATGCTAGATCGCAAACTCAACGATGAAGTTAACTCAATCGGTCGCTGATTGGCTGCCCTTTTGGTCACGTGATGTGACGTTGCGATTGAGTTTTTCCCTACGGATTCCGATGGAGTTCGAGCTATGCTGGTGAAATAATAAAGTTAGAGGTGACGTCAAAATGTCGTCACGATTGAGTTTGCCGATGAAGATAACTTTGTAGTAGTCTGGCAGCCAAAGTTGCCAAGTCAATGAAGATGGCGACGTTCACGCTCGCGGACGGGGCAAGCAAGTGCGAGCTTTGCGGACCATATCGCTACGTTGTTTTATATGTTCGGTTCAAGGTTCGTCAGGGACGTAATCGGGGAATACTGCCCGACACTCGTTGATTGCTGAGAGTTGCCGTGGAAGCTTTGGCGGCGTCGCGAGGGGGCCCGATATGCTGACAGCCGAGCAGCAAGTGCTCTCAGGCTTCTGCGTTGCTGGCGGCACTTTTGCTGCGACGAAGACATCGTACCGTGCGTCGGTGTGCTGCGTGTCGCGTTTTTGGATGTTACAGAGGCGATAATCGATAACCCGAGGCTGAAGGTGGGTGGGCTTGGCGCGGAAAGGGAAGACGGAAAGACGACAACCAAGAAGTTCAGCGATGCGAATTCAGCGGTGTTGTCGGTAAGTTCTCAATACGCTGTGTTCTCTAATACAGTCTGAATAGAACATTTCTCAATGCGCTTGCACGAGAGCTCTCGGTAGAAAACGGGCGCCTCATTCAACGTGACGAGTGTCGTGCGAGATCGTCGCACGCATTCAAGCTTACTCGTGATTGCATGTGTGTATCATCCAAATGTCTCGGCCCTCAACATCTGGAAATTGTTCAGCTGCACACGTTGGTACATTTTCACTTTACGATTGCAGGTTCAAACTGGGTGTCTTGTTTTTTGCTTGTGTTGTCTGAAACGTTTCTGCTGCTTTTCTGCCACACGGGTAGAGCGCCTCGTCAAGCTGCAAGCCATGCAGCTTGACGTTTGACATTATATGCCCTATCTCCCACCTTTGTATACAAAGGAAAATAAGAGAGAATAATAAACTTAATTGACGCTGCAGGTCTTTGCTCTGAAGTCATAATTTTGTTTATTGTGCTAGGCAAGTGGAATACCTCCCCCTTTTTTCTTTCAGCTGTTATTATTATTACGTTTCAGGCTTTTTGGGATGCTATGTAACTATACTAGCTCCAAGTAGAGGCTGCATTAGTATATAGAATCTCTATCTAGTCTTGATGTGCTTTCGGACAACTGAAAAGGTTATGAAACATTCATGTCAGATACCGTCTCACTGTTGTGTGCAGGTGACAGCGACGAACCCCTGAAACCGTGGTTGCACACGAATTCCTCGCAACCCCAATGGATGCTGTGCTGGCCCAAGGCTACGCTTAACAAAAAGGCATTGCTTAAGATTCTGTTGTGGAGCAGTGAATAGGATGCTCAAAAGCAGGTCCAGTGGTTGCAAAGGTACTGGGCACAGCATTTACCTTTCTGTACAAGGCGGGCTTGTATAACAGTATCTTCCCAAGCCCCTTGCTCCTCAAGAGTTCGACCCGGAGGACTGCGTGATCTTTGACAGCAGAGGACAAGTTGTGCAGCGTTGAAAAATCAAAGGCCGCCTCTGCACCCCAAGTATGTGCTGCCTACCAGGGTCGCCCTCTTCAAACTTGAAGCCTGACAGCTGTCGAGCCTGTTGCGAGCTTTGTCTTTTGACTTGTCAAATCTGAAATATACTTGTGTGCATCTGCTTGCAATTTCGCATCATACTTTCTGACTTGCCCAATCTAGTAGACACGGCAAGTCCCTTTTGACTGCAGAGTGATCTACCTAGCAGACAGTACAAGCAGCATTCAATTTTCCTGGGTTCTTTTATCGACTACCTATTATAGATGGAGCAGTTTGATACGAGGACACTTTTCTTGATCTGAAGCAATTGCACACTCATTAAAACGACTTGCCCCAAGCCCATGGCAGGCAAGTCTGGTATTTCAGAAAATTCTGTCTCATATTAGAAAAAGATAGACATGACAAGTGTATTTCTTTTTATTGCTCTGGTACCTGGGCTGAAGAAACACCACACCAAGCATGTGCTGTCAGAGATTTTTTGGTATGGCACCTAAAATTGGAACTTTATGTGTCTGTGATAAGTTGCTGTTTCTGAAAAAGCTTTTTAACACAATGTTTATGGCAAGGGTAACCTGGAAAAAATGTGAATTGCATAAGCTAGACTCCGAAGCATTACGACTGAGAACAAAAGCAGGACCCCCTCACGGGTGGCATCTCATTTCTCATTGACTGTGTAAGCATTCCGTCTCGAACAGTGTATTGTTCTAAGCATAGAGAAAGAAAAGGTGAAGAATTAATTGTGGTTGCTGGCATCTGGATGATTGGAGCTCCACCACCGTGCCACCGTTAATTGGGAAATGTCTGGTTCCTTGTATACAAAATTCACATTGACACCAGAAGTTGCAATACAAGTGCCGGAACATAAGCAATTGCACCGAGATTTGCTGACCCAAAAATTTTATTCTATGTATGACAATTTTGTCGGGTATGACCAAGGTACTTCTGCAAATCTTGTTTCCATGCTATACTGAAATCATGACAGAAGCAAAATAGTGCATAGGGAGCATTTTTATTGTAGATGGAAATTCTGCACCACCATGAGGTGCAGCACGAGTGTGGTCAGTGAAGATGACTGCTGGGCATGTGCAGCTGCTTGTCCCTCTGCAGACAAAGTACACGAAAGAGGCTAATGCTTACAAATACATACATTTTTAAACAGCATGTTAGAGAAATTGCATAGAACAATATAATCCCAGTGGTGTGGTGAGCAGTAGTGTAAGGCATACCACTGCTTTAACCTTCTCTCATAACTCTCGTGCAGTACTGGAAATAGCAAGAATGCGAGACTCTGGAAAGACGTTTAGTTTATGCGAGCACCTTCCTTCCTAACTAAGGAAGTGCTCAGACCAGCATACTCATGCTGTGGGTTTTCCAGTACAGCACGTAACCTATGAGACGGGCAGCCCTCAGCAATGTGCATTTAGCTTGATCTAATTACTTTGCAGTAAACAGGCCTGCTCCGTCGATCACATGAAAAAATGGAAAGGGACAAGCTGGTGGAAATCGGTCACTTCGAAACCCAAAAAAGGAAAAGAATGGGAAACACAAGACTGCTGCATTCGCCTTCCTTTCTGCTATGACTGTCTGTCCTAGCTGATTTCCAATGACATGCTAACTGTTGTTCCCATCAATGCACTTGATGCTGTGGAAGTCCAGCTCTTCAGCAATGCGTTGAGCGAGCAACAAAGGACGTGAGCACGAGCTGCTCAAGATGTAACTGAATAAAGCAGGATGAAGAAACTCGGCCTAAAATAACTCATTATTGCCATATGATGCAGGTTTTCTTTCCACGGTTCTCTACACAATTCTTGTCAGCCAATTTTGGACCTTGACTGCACTTGTCTAAAACTAGGGCATTCATGTTGCACTCCAGCAGCATGTGCAACGCAACCAACTGCTCCTGCTGAGTGGGCGAGAGGTCCTAAACAGTGCAGTTGGGGGCAGTTCAGGCCCTCACCATCCAGGGTGGCAGTTTACCTGATGACTGGTGCATGGATGACAACATGACACAGTTTCAGTAGCACGCATACATGGTTTGCGGGTGATGCCATGTCAGTAGGCGCCGTGGTGGTGGCCACCACTCTGTACATGTCAGATGCTGCTCATATTGCCAAGCACGTCTCTGAGCAAGTGTGCCCGTAGCCGAATGGTTATCGTGCTTGACTCCCACGCAAAGGGCCGAGGTACAATGCCTGGCCGCGCAGGCACCTTTTTGTTGTTTCTGTAAATGTCATTGTTCGAAGTCCAAATGTTATATGCGCCGAACCTTCTACGCCGATTGTCCCAGACACCCACGTATATCAGGGCGAGGCGATACGGAGTCTTGCTCTTGCGCTCGATCGTGCTACTCCGCCTTGACGCCTGCGAAGCTACCTCTTTGTACTTTTGTTTTTGGCACAAGTTCACCAAATTAAATGTTTAGTTTTTGTTCATTCGTCACCTCATCATCTGTCATTCGTGACATTGTGGTGGAGGTGCGGGGCATTAACAAAAAGGTGCATGCGCGGCCAGGCATCGAACCTTGAACCTTTTCAAGGGAGGCAAGCACGACAATCACTCCGCCACAAGCGCGCCTGCTCGGAGACGCGCGTGGCAATATGTGCTACTGCAGGAACTTCGGCTAGGTCTAGGCAGAAGTTTAAACCGTCAAGTGATCACGACAAAGTTTGTCCAGTGCAGTATGCAGAAAATATTGCCCTGTGTGGTGGCAAGAACCATCTGCTACTTACTCTTAACTGGACTATGACAGATTGTGATCTTTAGCCAAAGGTGGAGGACTTGAATTTCGAGTGCAAAAAATTGAGAGAAATATGGAAAAGTGCATGACGATTTCGCCGAGTTCGATAGGCAATGCCCAGCTAGGTGCGTCCTGCTCCCACAGCCATTTGCACTAAATATTTTTAGAAGTGGACCTTCTATATAAATAGCAGACATCAATTTTGGAATTGGTGAGCCAGTTTTGTCTTAGTGTCATTCCCTTGTCAATTTCAGAGTGGTGGGTAGCTGTGGTGTTGCCGGGAGTGTTTGGTGGAAGCAGGCCGCTAAATGGGACGAGAGACACAGTGGGAATGTTTGGTTGAAGCAGGCCCCTGTTGGGAAACGGGACCGGAGACACAGCCCTTTTTCCAAACTGACACTTAGTCTCATCTACTTATCTGCTCTCTTGTTCGACACAAAACTCGAGTAACCATGTGTCGATTGCTTCTGCACCATGTGTACACCCAAGTTTTTGTGAGTCTTGCTCAGGTGTCACCTTGCAAGGAACACGGTTGGACCTACAGCCACCTTGGGATCTACCGACCAGGCACAATAATTTTTATGACAGCTTCTTCGACCTTCCTCGTAGTTATGCACAGTGCAGATAGTGGTCACAGTTTTATGAAATTGCTGACATGGGCACAACAACTGTCACTTTGGCCTACTGGAGCCAGCACAGTTCACCATGATCACAGTGTAGCAAAGCTGCAACCATGGACCATCAGTGGCCATCAGCATGAGACTACCGACGGCACTCGTGCATAATACATGTTAATGCCGCGACATAGGTGCAAACAGCGTATCATGGAGATGAGTCCAGACTTTTTTATACCTACCATTTGGTGGTGGTGGTGGTGGAGCTGCCACCTGTGCTGGGTCCTCACTAGCACCTTTGGTCGCAGATGAGTCCTGCAAAATCCAGTTAAACACAAGTTAACGCACAACAAATTGACAGCCTTTCCGGTTACGCGTTGATGTAATGCCCATTGCCTACACCTTAGAATTCAAATATCGGAGTGCCTCATGCACAGGTCTAGAGAAATTAACTCGTGAGCTTGAGCGCTACGATCCGAGCTTTCGAAGAAACATTACGAGGCAGCACACTCGTGCAAAGTCAATAAGACCAAAAACAACACGGTGTCTGTTCACAACCAGTAGCAAGTTTTAGCAGACCGTTACCGTGTTCTGCGGTGGCCACGGTACGGCTGGTAAGGCTTTAAGCGCGCTCACAAGCATGCTTCAAAGTTACAGCGCGAAATCCCAGTAGCAATTTCTCTGCGCACGGCAACGCTACGCTAAAACCGCCTATTGCGATTCCCAGCACTTACCAACACTGCAGCCGAGATGCCGTGTGGCGACGGACGAAGCGCGTCCCCCTCTCGAAATCATACGCCTTCTTCAGTCTTTGCGGGCCAGGATTCTGTCCTACTCCTCGAGTTCAGCGACGACACTTGGTTCACGTCTTCCACCAGACTGCCGAGTGGCAATCGCGACGTGACAACCTTTGAGAAAGCCCGACTCGACAGCAAAAATTCCAAAAGTGAGAAAAGTTTCCGTACAGACACACGAGCACTACACACGCAACATCCACCGTCGGCCATGACGATTCATCGCGATCGCGATGCAGCCCACGCGTTGCGAACATCTAAATTGTGTCACTTATGTAAAAAGACATGATTCATGCGACCTAAACTTGACACCGGTAATTGTATTTAGATTGTACCGAATTCTACATTTTCAGAAGTTAAAAATGTTGCTTTCACAAGACCCTCCGATGCGGCGTTGCGCTTTCCCCTCTAGGGACATTTTCTGGGTACAAATCCCGATGAAGTTACAACTCCATCGCCACTCTCCGTCGACGTCATCAACGCGGCGCGATGAAGTTCCCTACCAGTTGAGTTCGCCGCCGATTGAGATTAGGCTCCTCCCACCGGCGACGTCACGATAAAGTTTCTTCATCGCTTTTTCCAGCATAGACAGATTGGTGTGCTCCCACTTTCTCATCGAGACAAGTATGAGGGTCCAAAGTCTAAGCCAGAACAACAAGATACGCAAAGCTGGTTGGAAGCAACTGGAGATTCTCTGGAACTCAGAATGGCAGCGGACGTTCCTTAAAACAACGTAAAAGAAAATTATTTTAAGGTACTACAGAACAAAAAACAAATGTAGGCATCACGACCACGTGTGCCGTGAAGCTTTCTCTACTATAGATAAAGGTCGCGACATAGAACCGAATTGCTAAGTTGCGTTTCAATGGCGTGGATGTTTAGAGAGCGTGAAGTTAGTCAATTCCAACGGGCGTCTGGAGTCTTCGCCGGAGGTGAGACCAATGCACCGCCATTGCATGCTAGCCTGTAGATCTTTAACGTGCGTCACGCAGAAGTGATTACACGATACAAACGGGCAGGAGTGAGGAGTGGGGAACCTTTGTTTTACCAAACTGAAGCCGTCGTCCGAATCTGCAGTCTGATGAAGGCTTCCAGTCAAAGCAAAATGTTTCCGGCAAAACTGAGTCTTTACAAAGAAAATTGACTTCTGATTCGAAGCACATTTTTTTTTTTATTCCTTAGACGCCAAATGACGCGGAGGAGAAAGTGTACACACTAATTATAACCGGAAGGACAATCGCCAATGATTGTTTTCCGACGTCTCGAACCGGCTGTTGTCGCCAAATAGCGACTCAACTCCGAAAACAAAAAAAATTTTGAAGAAGCTCGTTGCCGATTCGGTGGCATGAGAATGGGAAATCGTCTTTTCGCAATTTTTGCTCTGTCGACGCGATTTATCGAAATTTCGACGAAACTGCTGAGAACAAAGAGTGCGAAAAGGTAAACGCTCTAAAAATAAGTGGGACTACGTAAACAAGGTAATGTGCGTGGTTGTCAGGGTTTCATTGTTTACGACGGGAGTCGCTGTCTGTGAGAAGGAAACGCCAAATATTTTGCAATAAGTATATAATGCGCTACAAGTGCCTGAAAAACGAAAATTTCGAAAAAGTATAGTCGGTTACAAGTTAAGAAGGTAGGAGAAGCTCCTCCCACAAGCGTGGTGCGCCGGTTTCATATCCCTCCGCAATCGAAAGAAGAGTTCACTGGAAACGCTCCTTGTTCCGCTTCAATGGCTAGATAATGGCCACAGAGTGGTGCCAACTTGTCTCCGACCCCCACTTTTTAAGAAAGCGAGCTTTGTATTCATCGGAGAAGGAACCGAGCCCCTGAAAGCAGCCTTTGTATCAATCGGAGGGGGAAGCTAATCCCCGAAAGTCGTCTTTGTTTCCATCGGAAGGGGGAAGACTTAATCTCCCTCTCGTGGCTTCCACAATGCTAAGTCAAAGTCGAGAGATAAAACAAATATGTACAGAAAGGCACGACCCTCCTCGCGCGTTGGCCGCAACGTCACGGAAACGATGGGACGCTATTGGATGCGGAGGTGGCGGAGGGATATATGATTCCCTTTGAGGGGCATTTGCCGCTACCTTCTTGACTTGTAACCTACTATAGCAAGTTTGGAGTCGATTTTCTAAAAAAAAACCACTTTTATTTCTTTTATTTTTTATTCAAACTTAGTTAATATAGTGGTCTATCAGAAACTAACAACAGAAATTGTAATATATTGTTTGTATGGCCGCTATTAAGACTCGAATCTCGTGCTATGAGCGTTTTGAACGGGACTTCGCATAGACGCTCAGCTGAGCAGAATTTTGACCTATGTACGGTTTTCTATTTAATGTTAGTACTTACCTCAATATCTGAGCGTAAAAGCTAATGAAGCAACAATATTTATCCTAACACTATTTATTTACTTGGCACTGGCGTGATTTGCAAGGTGTGTGAGTTTCGCCCTATGTATTGACGTAGAAGATACGTAACATCTAGACTCCCGGACAAACTTAAGTCAGAGAAAAAAGTCTAAGCAGCCCGGCATGAATCACTCAAAATAGAAATGAAACCTAAACGCATGTCTAAAACATTTGAGGCCTTACACGCTACGAAATGCTTGTTATTTACGAAAGAGTCCGTATGCACACAAAATAAATCGTACTTCCTGAGCGTCAGATACTAAATCGTACATATGTATATGCACTGCATATCTGTTTGACATAAGAAAATATGACAATTACATGTCAAGTTCGGTATTTCAAACTCAAAGCCGAAAGCAAAAGGCCCCAGAGGAATTCTCTAACGATCTGCATTCCCCCGTATTGGGAGGAAGTAAGCGCTGTGCCCGCACTTGTGAATACGGACTTCGAAGTAATTTTTTTAAGTACACTACTCCAAATTTTATTAATGTTTATGGTTGGATATTGAGGTAACTGCTAACGATAAATAGAAAACCTTACATAGGCCAAAAGTCTGCTCAGCAGAGCGCCTGTGAGAAGTCCCGTTCAAAACGCTCATAGCACGAGATTCGAGTCTTAATAGCGGCCATACAAACAATATATTACAATTTCTCTTGGTAGTTTCTGTTAGACCACTATATTAACTAACCGTGAATAAAAAATGAAAGAAATAAGAAGTGGGTTTTTTTAGAAAATCGACTTCAAACTTGCTAGTTTTTCTAAATTTTCGTTTTTCAGGCCCATGTAGCGCATTATATACTTATCGCAAAATATTGAAATTATACTAAAAAAAAGAGCTTAATGAGAGCTTTACGGTGATATAATTATCATAAAAATATGTTGATGAGATCACACAGCACAGGTTGCTGACTTCGTCAAATATCGTCGCAGAGAGGCGGTTCGACAAATAAAAAAAATCATTAAAAATGTTATGACCTAGACGCCTAATTAGCATGAAAAAGCCTACGTCTAGAGTGTTCCCAAAAATTTATATTGATGTAGCGTAAAAAGTAGGGAAAAGGGATGGAGTGAAACATGGCACCTCCGATAAGCTGGAAAAACGTCAGTTTCCACCTTGGCCGCTTCAGCGGTCCACAACTTTGAGAACGAAAAATCCGACGAAATTGCCGTTTGCGTCTTCTTTTATTATACGAATTGCCCCAAAATATATTTGTTTCGTCAAAATTAAACATTCGACCCTAAATCCGTGCCTGAGTTGAAATGAAATCACCCATATATATATATATATATATATATATATATATATATATATATATATATATATATATATATATATATAACTAATAGTACACAGAGAGCTGGCCAGAAATTGAGTCCGCCGAAACCAGTGGCCGGGATGGTCTAATCGGTTAAAGCGCGGTTCAAACAGGCCCGGAGTACGACGCCCGGGCCAGCCCGGGTCCCGGAACCCGTAGTGACGTAATCACCTCCGGCATCCGTTTACGGGAGCAAACGTCGCGGTTTGGTTTGAACGGCGCGCAGCACGGGCCCCCGTATACGGGAGCTGACGTCACGGCGGCTTCCCAGGCAACCAATCAACGGCTGTCGTCAAGCGGGGTCCTCGCCGCTTGCGCGGGCGCGCGCTCCGTCTAGAGCAGCACGGCAGCACTGGCGCCTCGTTTTCCTCGCTTGGTCAGCTTGGTTTCGCGATGGCGTCGTCTCGACAGGATCCCGGCTACGAAGCTCGAATTGCCTCACTTATGAACCTTTGTGTAGTGAGGTACGTCACAAATGCGAGAACTATCAACTGGCGTCGGCTTGTTCTGGTCCTTGTGGTCGCTACGATGCCTGTCGTAGAGCCAGGGGTACCGCTGAACTAGCTGAATTAATCTATAGGTTTTCTCGGGCACGTCAAACGCAGCGGCAACTTCAGCCCTCTTCGCGGCAGCGGCACTCTTCTTTGCAGCTTGAGCAGCTTTCCTCGCGTCGGAGACGGACGGGAAGTTCATCGGCGCAGCCATCCTTGCAAGCAAGCACAGAGCGTCTGAGGCATTTGCACGCGAACGCCGGCCGCCCAGGCCGCCGGCAACGCCGGTGGCAAGGAGGGCGGAGGAGGGAAGCGCGCCGCGCTGATTGGCCGCGGAGAAAATACGGAAACCTACGTCACGACCCGGGAAGGAGAAAGTTGAAAATTTTTCAACTCTTGACCCGGACGACGGAAGCCGTAATTACGTCACCGCCCGTACGGAGGGAGCGCTGACGTCACTACGGGTTCCGGGACCCGGGCTGGCCCGGGCGTCGTACTCCGGGCCTGTTTGAACAGCGCTTAAGGCGTCGCCCCGGACAGGCGAAGGTTGCGGGTTCAATCCCCGCTCCTGGCCCAATTTTTCGCCAGCTCTCTTTCCCTTTCCCTTTCCTTAACTTTAATGCAATAAATTTAATAATCATCTCCTCTCTTCGTGTATTAAATTACTAATTAAATTATTAAATTTATTGCATTAAATATATACACGAAGAGAGGAGATGATTATTAAATTTATTGCATTAAAGTTTATTGCATAGGCGTTCAGTAAAACATTTACTTTTCTCTGTGTCTAATTTGCATCAAGTTCGAAGAATCGACTCACCTCCGAAGAACGAACATATATATATATATATATACATATATATAATGCTATATATATATATATATATATAATATATATATATATTTTTTTTTTTATTTTCGCCAGTTTTTCGCCAATTTTTCGCCAGCTCTCTTTCCCTTTCTTTCCTTAACTTTAATGCAATAAATTTAATAATCATCTCCTCTCTTCGTGTATTAAATTACTAATTAAATTATTAAATTTATTGCATTAAATATATACACGAAGAGAGGACATGATTATTAAATTTATTGCATTAAAGTTAAGGAAAGAAGGGAAAGAGAGCTGGCGAAAAATTGGCGAAAAACTGGCGAAAAAAAAAAATATATATATATATATATATATATATATATATATATATATATATATATATATATATATATATATATATAGCATTATATATATGTATATATATATATATATGCTCGTTCTTCGGAGGTGAGTCGATTCTTCGAACTTGATGCAAATTAGACACAGAGAAAAGTAAATGTTTTACTGAACGCCTATGTTATGAATCGTTAACCATTTTAAACTTTATATATTCAATTTAAAGCACATTGCATGCCAGTAACTGAACCAATGAGAAGGGAAAAGTTTACTCTATAAATAATATACAAGTAAAAGTATCAAATAATCTATCTAATATTTGGCATATTCCGCAAAAAAAAAAGGCTATTTCAAACACGCCACTACAATAATGTGGTATGTGCAAAATGTTTTTTTTTTTTTTATTTATCGTGTACATTTCTTCTCTCGTCATATTCTTATTAATTTCTTAAATTCGAAAATAAAAGATGACTACTTTTTTTTTGCACCTAAACCACCTATACTACGTTTCATTTAAAGACGGAGTGCAGCTCAGCAGCTGTCGCTACGGGCCGCTAGGACCTAAAGCTCCTTGATGAAGACGAACGCAGACATATCGAGGGGCTTTAATAGGACCAAGCAAGCTGCGCTGAAAACAATGTAGCGGCATCGCGCTCTAACGAACAAGACATGGTCGTGCGGCAAAGCACAGTGTGTGCCTTTTTAGACGACGCATTGCGGGCGATGCAAGCGCGAGCGCTCGTGGAGTAAACAGAACGTTTTCATCCCAGCTCGGAGTTCGTCGCAATGTTCTTTCCTACCTCGCGACACGAATATCGAATGCACCTACAAGCAAACCGTGCTAATGGCCTTCGTCGACGTTTTTGTATGTATGTTATCACCGCCTAGTCCAATCAAAAGCAGAGTGCCCGACGAAACTTGCGCTTTTAGTGTACGCGTATGTATTTGTGTAGCGATTTCCAGGCTCCAGTTTTGTACGGTGCTCCGACTTATGCGAATTCGCAACTTTCGGCGATGGCGGTACCGCGCGGTGTGAGAATCAGACTCCCTAGCTCCTGGACGATCGAATTCCGATTCAAGGTGCTTGCTTACCCCGTCCTGACGTTGAAGTCTAAAGGAGCCCCAACCTCATCCTGTTGTTCCGCGAGTTCCGCGACAATCGTTCAGTTGACGGCCATTTTGATAGGAACTAGCGCGCCCCCTGTAGGTCGTGAAAGTTGCGAATAGGAGCCATAGAGACGAGTGAGTGATAATAGACGTTAAATAGCTTTCGGGCTCCTTTAGTTGTTTTCTAAAATACATCCCCCAATCGAATACATCAGAATATCGGTTACACGTTGTTGTAACCTAGTTTCGGTTTCGGTTTGTATTAATTAATCTGAGTAGTTCCCATTCTGACTACCAGGTGTGACTGTCTGTATATAGACCTTTCCAAAAACGAGCTTGTGGCCGGTGCCATTTTGAGCGTTCGTGCGTATGGCGCGTGCTTTGCTCGCTTTCCGAAGCGACGAACACGCACGTGCCGGGCTGTGAAGATCGCACGCTGGACTGTGATTTTGTAAACATTGGAAAGGTCTATAGTTTTATGCCACGCGCGTCGCGTGACACGTATGTTTGGTTTCTGGAACATAAAGATGTCTGCGATTACTCCTTGAGTATCCGGCGTCCCATTTCATCGAACGATACAACACACGTATGTTGAAAAGAGCTTCAGCGTAGCAGTTGATTAAAGCAATAATTGAGCACCCAAAGTGTCAACAGATCAAGATGGAACCGTTTTGTCCGGGTTCGCGCTTGCGTCCATTTTGTCCTGGGGCATTTTGACCGGTACCATTTTGTCCCGGGAAATTTGGTTCGGGAACATTTTGTCCCGGGAAATTTGGTTCGGGAACATTTTGTCCCATACCCCTTCCACTCCAGGTATTGAGACCCAAATTGTACACGCAACATTAAAGTAACTAAATATCGTTACTTGTTAATCGGCACGTGAAAAATTCACCACGTGACGAAGAACAGTTGAGCTACTTACGCAGGCATTTGTCGCTGTATGATAACACGACGCCACGTAATAATGTGTGTTGCAAGCTAATACACTTTGAATGGTGTGGGACAATTTTTGCACCTTTGTGATCATATATGTTGTCTAGCTGTGTGCACCAGTTTGAAACATCTGTCGACGCAGTTCATTTGCCGGACACTTGCATGGAACCAGGAATTTGTTTTTAACATCTGTTCAGCGTTAACACCCAATAAATTGAAAAGAAAAAAAGTATGGGTTCGTAGTTGACGCAAGATAAGAGAGCCCATAAAAATCTGCATACATACACTAAAACAAAATAAAGATAAAAAAACGAGGTACTCCAACCGTATGCAAATTGTTGAATTTGGCTGGACCAATGAGTGTAGATAAGAAAGAATTCAGAGTTCGAAGTTCAGGAGCTATAGCAAACCAAAAAAAAAAAAAAAAAAAAAACTTGACGTCGCGTTTAAATCGGGAAACTTTTTTCGGCTCCTGACTTCGAATTTTGGTATTTTTTGCCTCTGTGTGTATTTGTTATACCCTCTGGCTTAGCAAGCAGCTCGAACGATATTTACTTTGTCTGAAGTTTCTCGTGTGGAGACTCGGCCGAGAAAATTTAATAAACTTTTATAAAAATAAGAAAAAAGAAAATACCTTCGAGATGGCGTCAACGTGCTGTGCCAACACGTGTCTGCATTTGTTTTTGTTTTTTTCGTTTTTTCGGTCGAAAAAGAAGAAAAGGCAAAAACAATGTACGTGGAAAACAGAAAAAATCGAAGTCTCTGAACTTTCTTTCCCTTCGAAATCCACGCAACGCGACTTCAACAAAAAAAAAAAAAAAAAAAAAAGGAATACATTGTAGTTTTCGTTTTTTGCAAATTCGAAGTAAATTCGCTCTCGTGACTTTGGAAACAGACACGATAAATAAAACATTACGAGCGGCCGATTCGTTCGCTTAAATTCATAAAACAGATGCATGTGTAGTAATACCGAAATTAGGTTGGAAGGTTCCGATAATTTATAACGTGTAACTTTTCAAGTAATATGAAAAAGACGACTACAAAAAGCGCCAACAGAAAAAACAAGAAAAGAACTGAGAACACTGAACGCGAACAAAAAGAAATCATTTCGTTCCAGGTCTGTCAGGATTCGTTTGAAATCACGGCGCTTCAAAAACCAACGAAGAACAACAAAAGAAAAGAACTCGAAGGAAGATGTGATACGAAAGTAGCAGTACGTATGCAAACAATATGCCATGGCGAGATTCCAGGAAGGAATATATATGACTGGTGCGTAGGCCTTCTTTTCTGCGACGTCTTGCTTCCTATTGTCAACTTCCGAAGTGTAGGAAATATCCGCTTCGAATATTAAATCGGCACCTTATACAGAACTGTAAGGGGGAAGGAGGTATAGGCATCGCGATTTCCGACTAGTTGACTTCGACTATGGTCTATAGTCACTATAGACCCGAAGGGCGTGGCGAGTTCCGAACATCTCATTATCGCTCCTCGGCCAATGAGATTGCTCCATTTGCCGACCGGAATGCCCAAGAACCAATCAGAAGGCGAGAAGTGGGAACGTAATAAACCATGCCCCGCGTGTCTTGAGCTGTCGGCGACTACCCAGTAACGCGCGACTTTGACGTCACGCCACTACGGTGGCGCTGCTGTCGGCTCGGCGCGCATGCGCAGATTCTATACTTCACCCCAATGTGGTTCCTGCGCACGCGCGGTGCCCACCAGTTGTATGGGCAAAGGCTGGCTTGTATGTAAACAGTGTGTTGGTCTGTAGTTTTCAAGCCTGTCCCACGGGGCGCACTTCAAATGTGGCATCTACGTTCAAAGCATTTTATGTCTTGTTGAACGGTGTTTTTATTAACTGACATTTATGGGTGATGGCGACTGCTTTTGTTCCGCACTAGTGCGATACCGAAATTGGTAAACAAAGATAAATAGAAGTATGACTTTGAAGAAAGCAGCATCGGGGAAATCTAGACGTCGAACCGAGCATGTGCAGTGACTTCGATTTTTCGAAACATAGCTTCTCGAACATGTGCAGCGCAGACAGTTTTACTTTTCCTAACCGTAATTACGGGGTTGGTTTTAAACCCCTGTTCATCTCACTTGAAACTTCTAAGTTATTTGTCTTCGAAGTAAAAAACAAACTAGGTGCTGCTTATCAAAGTCAATTTTTAAACAAAAAATTATTATTTCGCGGATTATAGGAGGTAATTTTGGCTAGCGTGACCGACTTGGGCGTTTGTTTCAGAATTACATAGATATCACGGTTGCAGGCACGTATCCAGGGGGGTGGCCCATGGGGCCCGGGCCCCCCCCCGAAATCATTCATTTTGCTGGAACCTCCTTTCCCCCCTCCCCCTCATACAGCATTTTGTCATGGGCTGCCCCCTCCCCCCCCCCCCCCCCCCCCTCCCCGAAACAAAATCCTGGCTACGTGCCTGCACGGTTGTATACAGAAACTTTTTTTATGTTTGTCTCGAAACTGTTTTTCTACTATGCTTGTCTTCCCGTTCGTAGAGATATTGACATATGTCCTCCTCATAGGTTTGCAAAAAGGGTAAGGCTTATAATCTCCATTTGGCTGAACCTTGTTTGAAATGCAAATTGCGGTTAAAATCAAATGTTATCCGAAAAAACAACAAATAATCCTTAAAAAGAAACAAAAAAACGTTGAGGTTCAATAGCGCGGCGGTTATCGTCATTTTCATGTCACCCTTAGAACACAAACTTTCGCTGATTTTCGCTACGTAATATTATTCTGACACCCTCTGGTGTTAGCTCTCCATCAAAAGACGTCGAGCGAATGGAGCCTGTCGCGTCATTCTAGACCCTCTCCGCTTCGATGAACACGGGTGCCTGTGTCGTACAGCTTCGTTAACGGCTCCTGGTGCACCCGAAGCAGTTTGGCAAACCTGTTCAGTTGTTCCCGAACTTACCCGAACAAGACACGCTAGCCCTCCGGTGTATCCCTGTCATGGGAATATCACATTGTCCGAGAAATCTCAGCTTCTACGGGAACGTGACAGAAAGAAAAAACCGTAGGCTCGACTGAGCCAGCTTCGGCGGCGTACCCTATATATCGAAGTTTCTTCGCAACTTATCAGATAACCTGTTTCTTTTGTTGTTGTCGTTTTTTCGGCCGTTCCTTCGTCGTCAACTTAGCGCGTGATGTTCGTTAACGAAGTCGGTAATCAAGTAGTGGCTTGACGTTCTCTCCAGAGTGGCGGAGTTTGCCAACTTTCTTACCGACTTTTGTTTTGTTCGTTGTGTGGATCTTGAGTACGTGACGTCCGCTTTCTTCGGTGTAACTTTCTCGCTTTATCAGCCCACCGAAAAATCCCTACAGACACGTGGCTTGGTTATTAGGTTCATGCTTCTCGCTTCAAGATTTGTTGTTAGGCATTCTGATCGGCTAATTCCGGAATCGGATAACGATTGATAATAAGAAGCTGTGCACTTGCCACGTCCTGACTTTCTCAAGCTACCAGCGACTAAACACTTCGGTGGCCCGTGCACCGGGATTCCGAGACCAGCACCTTACGACCGAGTGCGACCAGAGATTGGACGCCTGCGTTCGGCTGAAGCCGATCAATGCGCCGACAGGCGCTCGGCGTCCGATCACCGATTTGTCTTCGTCGTAATTTGGTGACGCTTCACCAAGAAAAAAAGAGGATGTGGACAAGGTTTGGTGTTGGTGGTGCTGGCCCATCTCTAATTACTATTTTCGATCTCGACGATGTGTATGGCATATCAGTGTGTACAACATCCACAGCCAGCACATACGCACTGATTTTTAAGAAAATCGAGCGAAGCACGCGTCATTTAATCACGAATTGGGAAAGTGGCACCGGCCAGAAGCGGTTTATTAAAACGGGCTGGCTTCTTACATTCTCACGATATACATTCTGCTAACCTCATCATTTTGAGCGATAAGCAAATCTCACCAGTCAGTTTGGCTACGCAAGCGCTGCCGCAACGCATCGAGGGAGCTTGAGTCTTTCCGCACGTGCACCGACAACCTCGCTGGAGCTCTACGCGGGCAGAGCACGAGACGGCAAGAGCTGCCTAGTGCACTGCCGCCCGCCTCCTGGATATTAAAGTTATGGCGGCGTCTTCCGTGCGCCGAACACTTGGTGAGACCGATCTATTTCTCGCTCTCTGCTCTGTGATATGGAGGACGTCCGCTTTCTCTGGTGTAGGGAAGCTTAGGTTCACTGGATCCATGGAAAGATAGCGTCATTGCCTTCCCTGTCTACTATCCGCGCACAAACATAGACCAACATACAGACGACTAAACCTTGCAAGGGCACGGGCTAATCGGTCTTCAGCCCATTCAAATCTTTGAAGCTTCGAAAGGGTTCTCTGAACCAATCGCACCAATATCGCTATGGAGCATCGTTCTTTGGCGCTGTGCATGTAATCCGCTTATCAATCATGCTTATCTCGAGGGATCTCTTACAATGGTAGTGTTTTTCTTGCGTATTTAAAGGCGAAGAGATTATTTTATAATTCCGCAATGTACCGCGGCGCGGCGTGCAGTGGCAGAGCGAAGATGTGCGCTTGTTTCGCCGGTGTATGGATAACAAAATCTCGCCGGTATTCAAGAAATGTCTCTATAAAACTACCCGTCACCAGCGAATTTAAGTTGGCTCACCGAGAATGCAGAGGCTAAGGAGGAACTGCTCATTCCATGAACCAAGATGGCTACCCTACGAGGAACTTGGCGCTACTTTCCCAGATTCGGTCGACATTAGGGTTCGGCTCCATAGGGTGCACGGCCCCTCGATCTGTTTGCGTTTGTCTTGCAAGTAGCGTCACATGCGTCGGTGCACGAGACACATGTCTCGAGCTGCCCTTGGAAGCAAATAGCGGCGCAGCACTGAAATGAGCGGCCTTTGGAAGCGAATAGCGGCGGAGCACCCGCTCGTGCCACATGTCTTAAAGGAGCTGATGCAACAATTTTTGTAATTTGCGCAAATACCGCTTAGAACGGATCCCTGACATTAATGACCTATGAAACACGTGTTCGTTTTTGACCCCACGCAATAGAAGTCCCAGAAAAAAATTAAAGAAAAACGAGCAGCGTTCACCCCTCAGTCGAGCCCAGCTCACGCATTGGACACGAGAGCTGCGTCACTCGGACGTATGCGCTCGTCAACAATAAATTCGTCGACGAATATTCGGATTCGCGTTCGTGGCCAATGAGTGCCCTCACGGAACTTATCGTCACTGGGGAATGACAAGTTCTATGGTGTGCATAAACATCACGGTGGAAGCTAGGAGTCATTGCACCGGTGCCGAAGAATGTCACGGCGACGTGATTTCAGAATTCGCATTTGAGTTGAGGATTAAAGCTAAGGAGGAAGAAGTAGGAAAATCGTTTCATGACCCCTTCAACTCGCAGCCAGAACAAGCGGCCACGTGACCTGGAACCGATTATATGCCTCCAATGTTGATCATAGCCACGCGCTGGTGTTGGCAAACCACAGGACACGCGCTGAGTTCCAGACATTGTTATGGCTCGGCTATTGTCGTCGTTGCAGCGATTGGACACGGGGCACTACCCGAATGCTTCTCGAGCTAGTAATTATCACGAGCCCAAATCGAGTGCCCACGCAATGATCGGGTCCAATCTATGAACAGCATTCAAATATCGTCATATGGGTGTACTGCGATCCCCACTTTACGTCATCAGATTTTGTAAAGGAGAGATTGAATGAAAATGATCGCTTTTGTCCTTGAAATTACACCGCAACAAAAGAGTTTTTTGGCCAGTGGCGTTGCGTGCGAGTATCCTTGAGTCCCACTAGTGCCAGTAAGCTCGTGTAAAGTGAAAAAAACATTCCAACTAAATATCGTTGCACAGCTCCTTAAAAGCCCGGTTCACACAGTTGCGTTTGACTGCGTTTGACTGCGTTGCGGCTGCGAAACACCAGGACATTCCTGCTGCTTATATCGCGTGCCAAGAAGATTCCTTGAATTGGATTCCACGCCTCATACGAAGCACAGATGTGCCGGTGACTCGCTTTCGGTTCTCGCCGCAACGCAGTCAAACGCACTCAAACGCAAGTGTCTGAACCGGCCTTAAGCTTTCCCACAACAATGGTTGGCTTTACTTGAGAAAGCCTGAATTTTATCAAGGGACTTCAGGTGCAGTACACTGACTTTCGAAACGGGTCTATTAATGAGGTATGACAGAGAGAAAGTATTGTTATCCGACCACCGGGCAGTCAACGTCAACATGCAGGGCATAGAATTTCTTCTGCCGAATTGCGTTCATCATCTACATATCATCAGGCTAAGGAAGACAGAGTTGATGGTGGCCCTTAGGTGGTGCTTCAAAGAGGCAATCTTGCAGCGGAGTTGGTGTGTTTTGTTTACTGTACACTCATGCCTGTACTTCGTTGCATATTTATTGTCCTCTTGACCTACCTTTCTGGAAACGCCAGCGCCATCAGTAAGCGCTCCGAGCATTATGGGAACTGTGAGGGTGTCGCGCCCTTTCACCAAGCCTAGCCTAGTCGAGCTATTGCATGCTAGGTGACGCACGCTCATTGTAAAAAAAAGTTGTGTAAACAAAAACAGAAATTGTCTAGCAGCTGCCCTGCCAGAAAATTTCTGTTAAGCTCTATTCTCTGTTTTAATTTTTTTTGTCATTTAACATATTTTTTCTGTTTCTCATTAACAGATAATTGATGTAAATCACAAGCTCTGTGAAAGCAGTTACAGCAGAATCCTAGCACAAAACCTTTATGTAAAATTCTAAGTTCCGTTAAACTAATCCCAGAAACATCCAAGCACAGAACATTTATGTGAAATCAGAAGTCCTGTTAAACCAATGCGAGAAAAATCCCAGAACCGACAATTTATGTACAATAATAAGTTTCGTTAAATCAGGTACAGAAAAATACGAGGGGTGATAATTTCTGCAAAATTAATAGTTTCGTGAGAGCAATTACTGTGAAAACCCATGAACAGATGTTTGTTTTAGTTAAGTTATTTCATATTTCCTCTCCTTTGCATTCATGGTATAAAATCTCGTGCTTTCATTCCTTTGTTACAATTATTAAATGCAATATTCAAAGATGGAATAGGGCATTTAGAAAATATGACCCCACTGCTGATATACAACCACGCAACATCGCTGCTAGGCATACAAGGTAGTGAAGCATGCACTGTAGCAAAGGTAATTAGGAGTATATTAATACCTTCGCTACTATGTACGCATTATTACCTAGATGCCCATGTACATACATGTCGCGTAGAAATATTAGCATTACCATATTATCACAAAGGTCATCGTTTGCCGACGTCGTGTTCCATCGTCAAATATCAAATCTGCCAAATGTAAGAATCATTGTAATAAATGTTATAAACTGTGCCGGTTACAAAACTAAAATGGCAACCAGGTATCAGGGAAGATGGCTGTGAGAGTTTCATTTCACTTAGTAGTGGAAGTGTACCAAACAACGAGGGACAAATGACAGGGAAGACGAGACACTGCGCAGGCTTGCTTTTTAGTTTGCCCTACAACGCTTCTCTCAGGCTGTGCTGTGTCCCGTTTCCGGTATTTGGCCGTCATAATTTCGCATTATACCTGCACAATCACATATTCTCGGCCGAACAATATTTTATACTCAGATGAATTGCAATGATATATTAATTAAAACGTTTATTGAAAGAAAACGGAAAGCAAACAATCTAAGCAGGTAGGACGTCTGGGTGGCACATGTGTCTTCGTGTTTGCAATGTTTAACAGTTGTAAACTTACAATCATGCAGTGCTGTTATCAGTGCTGCAACATTGAATGCCAAGCAGTGCTCTTTGTTTTTCGTGGGTTGAGCCATTGTGCCTCTTCCTGGGTTCACTGCAACAATAACCTTAAAACAAAAAAAAAGTCAAGTTAGGGAGTTTTACGTCACAAACAAACGAAGGGTATCGGAACAACCGATCGGAGAATTGAACAATAATTTGGACCACCTGGGGCTCTTTTTTGACGCGCAACCGAAACCCCGGTTACACGGCGCCTACTCCGAAATAAGCCTCCGTCAAATAGACCGATCTCTCCAGGAGTTGCGCGATGCCATCGCTACCGCGGTGCATTCTGGTACATGTAGTTCTCCCCAGTTCTCCGGCCGTGTCAGCGCGCGTTGTATACATGCCCAGCGTTTGGGAGTTCGGGTTAGCACGTGACTTTTCATCGGGCGTCTGCTCACGGTTTTCGATGGGTGGTTTCCTTCGTTGTATGCCAGGCTGCTACAATACCAGCACCAGGCAAAAAAAAAAAAAAATGAATAGGATTTTTTTTTTTTTTTAAGAAAGCAGCCTTCGACAAGATTAGCTAAGAATGGTAAAAATAGCAGGACAAAACGGAATGTGAGAGAACGTTTTTATAGTTATTTTGCGATTTCCTTTCCGACTTATATCAACCACATTGCAGATTAGCTGGACGGTCTAAAATTACTGGGCACGAGACACAGTAGGGCACGCCGAAATATTCCGTGCGTTGGAATCTCCCCTGAGCGCTAGCAGCAGCAAACGTCCCACACCGACAAGCGAACCGCAGGCCCCACCGTCCGGAACCCCAGCCTGGAAGCAATCTACTAAGGTGCTTTCATTTGAAATCCAACACGCTTGTAAGCCTGGGTCTTTTGATTGCCCCCGAATGAATATACCGGATCTTTCAGCGAAGATTGACAAAAATTCATAAAGTCAGTATATTCCTGGTGAAAATATAGTTTCTTTCTCGGGACAGCATGACTCGTGGTGGAAGACGTCCAAAATGCGCAATACTTACTAATTATTTGGCTAATTAATTAAAAGGACTAATTAACTTTTAATTAGTGAAAATAGGCATATGGTTTCAATCGGAAACTTGCCGTGCGTCATCAAAAATTGCTAAATCAGTAAATTTCAGAAAAACTTCGAGCACGTGGGAAGCGTAGTAGTGCTTTAAAGTTACCACTCATGGAGCAGGTACAAGGCTGGGGCTCTGATCTGAGACCGAAAAATTGCGCGGGCGCCTTACTGCAACCGCTAGCCTTGTACCTGCTCCACGAGTGCTAACTTCAGCGCACTACTACGCCTCCCACGCGCTCAAAGTCTATCTGAACGTGACTGATTTAGTGGTTTTCGATGACGCCCAGCAAGTTTCTAGTTGGAACCATATGTCTATTTGCACTAATTAAAAAGTTAATTACTTAATTAATTAATTAGCGAAGTAATTTTTAAGGGTCACGCATTTTCTGACGTCCGCCACCACGACTAATGCGGGCCGAGAAAATTATATTTTTACCTCGAATACACTAATTTTAGTAATTTATGTCAGTTTCAGCTGTAACACCCGGTTCGTTCTAAAAAAGACAGGGATTACGGTATTGAGGGAAGCTCAGCTCTGCGACGGTGATCTTTGTACGCGCCATCAACCATGTTGACCAAAATCGGGAATGAGTCACCACCTTCCACTCTGACGCTACCATTCCTATAATGTGACGTCACGACATGACCAGTCACGCATACTTGCGAAATTGGGCGTGAAGTTTCGTATTCATGTTCATAATTGATTTAACGAATATTGGGGCATCTTCAATGAAATAGAAAATCACATGTCATTATATTTAGGCCCTGGCTACGTGACCAGCGCAAAAACTTATCCGAAAGTCAGTCTACCCATCCTGTGCAAAGCCAAATTCGGCGCTCTAATGGCGGCATTACACAGCTTTCCCACACCAGAAAAAGCGAACGTCTTCGAAAGCATACAGCAGAAAGTGGAAAATATGTTGATCCTTTTACGTCACCCTCAATTTACAAAGTCGAGGGTGCTTGATTTAAAGGGACAATGAAGACGATTTTATTTAATTTCTTTAAATGATGTTTTTACGCTTCTTGAGAACCTAGCACGCTGCCTAATTTTTTGTAGACATTTGTGAGGCGTATTTTTGTGCCTACGAAAGAAGTAAAGAAATCGGAACTGAGCAATCTCCGTTCTCATTTTTGGGGCCTCCGAAAACGGAGCTGACGTAGGGAGTGACGTCAAGTGTGAATGATCGGTATCTGTAGTATTTAGGAGATAGAGACTCTGGTGACCGCGGTAGGCTATTAGCCCCGTGCGCGACCGAAAGCGTCGCTGTGGTCGGCCTTCCACGATTGGCTGAACGCTGACTATGACGTTGGAAAGGGGATTTATCATCGACGGAAATAAGAGGAATAAAAGAACTTTAATTTTGACGGTGTTGGCAGTGTTCCTTTGAGAGCGCAATGATTTCAAGCTTCCACCATGCTAATAACAAGCACCATCGAACTTGTTGTTTGCAAGGTAATGACGTCACAAGGGGGAACCACAGGAGGGCGCCACCAAAACTTCTCGCCGCTAATAGCAGCGCGGTGGTGCGGTCGTTTCATCGAATCTGTCAACATGGACGACAACGCCGCTCTAGCCAGCGAGTTGGGGCTTCCGTTCAGTGACCTAAAGCGCGAAAGACATGTACGACGAAACCGTCCGATCCGACGTCTGATCAGGCAATACGACCGTCGGAGGCGAGGGGTTTCAACGCTCTCCGGTGCTACGAAAACCCTCGCCCCCCAAGGTCATTCCGGCAGTCCGCACGTCGGATTGGACGGTTTCGTCGTACATGTGCTTCGCGCTTTACACCAAAGGTACAGTATGTGTTTGGCGGCCTCCGCCATCACCCGACGGAGACCGCCCAGCCGGCAACGAGCGGCCCGCAGGCTCCAAGCAGGGAAGCAGTGAGCAACATTCGAGCGGGCGAGACGAGAGCGGCGCGTTGCCGAAGGACAGGGACGCGGGGGAGATGCCGAGGGGAAAGCGGCAGCGACCCGGCCGTTCCGGGAACCGGTTCCTCCGCGGGGGACGCTCCCGAAGAAGGAGAAAATAAACAGCACCATTTTTGGTTTTCACCAAAGTCGGACGTCCTCTCCTTTCGTCGTCAAAGAACACGAACAGCAACCCGCTCGTGAAAACTAGCGTAGCCCGAACGAATACTGGTCTTCAGTCGACCGTTAGAACAGCCATCTGCAGCGTACGAATTTGGCATGACTACCATTTTGCAGAATCCTTCGAGTACCCTGTTCCCAGAGTAAACACGACACCGACACCTGAAACCAAAACCAAACGTCTCCAGCGTGTTCTTTTTTTATTTTTTTGCCCATAGTTGCTCGTTGCCCGTTTCGCGTCGAGCGTAGCGAAGAGAAAAAATGAAAGCCGTTTACAACTCCCTGTAACGCCGAATTAGAGTGCAGCTCTTGAGGAGGGGGAAGGCGCGGAGGGGGGGGGGGGGTCACGTGACCTCGGGGGGGGGGGGGGGGGGTCACGTGACCAAGGGTTTAGGTGACCTGGGGGCCACATCAACCTGGGGGTCACGTGACCTCGGAGGGAGGTCACGTGACCTCGGGGGGGGGGGGGGGGTCACGTGACCTGGGAGCACGTGACCTCGGGGGGGGGGGGCACGTGGCCTACGGGTCACGTGACCTTCGGGTCCGTGACCTTGGGGGGTCACGTTACCTTGCGGTTACGCCGACGCCGCTCAGGCCGGAAACGGGCACCTAAGAGCTGCGCTCTAAAACATTTATGCTGTTTTATTTGCGGTTTAGTAATCATTTCCGGTCCCGTTCTCTATTAGAAAGTTTCCGGAATAGAGGGTTTTAGGGAACCGTCTTTGCACGTCCGATAAAGTACGATGGGCCCTCCGGTACGCACTACGCATATGCGAGTCGTCCGCGGTAGAGCATGAGCAGTTCGTTCAGGAGGGCCCATCGTATCGTATCGGACGTGCAAAGACGGTTCCCTAAAACTCTCTAATAGAGAGTTTTAGGGAACCGTCTTTGCACGTCCGATAAAGTACGATGGGCCCTCCGGTACGCACTGCGCATATGCGAGTCGTCCGCGGTAGAGCATGAGCAGTTCGTTCAGGAGGGCCCATCGTATCGTATCGGACGTGCAAAGCGGTTCCCTAAAACTCTCTAATAGAGAGTTTTAGGGAACCGTCTTTGCACGTCCGATAAGTACGATGGGCCCTCCTGAACGAACTGCGCATATGCGAGTCGTCCGCCGTAGCGCAGGCGCAGTTCGTTCAGGAGGGCCCATCGTATCGTATCAGACGTGCAAAGACGGTTCCCTAAAACTCTCTAATAGAGAGTTTTAGGGAACCGTCTTTGCACGTTCGATAAAGAACGATGGGCCCTCCGGTACGCACTGCGCATATGCGAGTTGTCCGCCGTAGCGCATGCGCAGTTCGTTCAGGAGGGCCCATCGTACCGTATCGGACGTGCAAAGACGATTCCCTAAAACTCTCTTCTTTTGCGCTACGCTTTATTTATAAATTGACGGTAACAGCGTTGTTTTTTTTGCGGGAGCGTTTTTTGATACTGGTACAAAGGCGTTTCATTTTTTATAATTGGGACATTTTTCGCGGGAATAAGACAGGCAAAATTTTGAAGGCATGTTGCATGAGTGCAGTAATTAATGACTTGGCGTCTAAACAATGCTAAAAACAAGACAGCGCGGTGCAGCGTGGGTGACCCACACAAATGGCACATTATACAATTTATACTTGGTTTAAGCATATGTCCAGAAAGCAGCCGACGCTAGGAGCTAATGGTAGCAATCGAACATCATCAAAACGCAAGTCACTGTGCCTTTTTTATTGTTTACGATCGGTTCAGCGATGATAGAACACGTACTTCAAAAAACACGACGAACACCAGGATGGTGCCCTTTTGACGCTGTCTGGTGGCTCCCATGAGCTCGTAGCGTCGGCTGCGTCTGCACTTGATGTAAAACGAAGTATACATAGCTTGCATGGGACGTCATTCGCGGCCATGCCAGCATTTTATGCGCCGCGAGTGGTCGGTTCACCGTGTTATAGTTTCACACCGTAGTTCAAAAAAAAAAAAAGTAAGTAGAAACAGCCTTTCCACTCTGGTGAAGAAGGAATACCAGCGGAGCTGTAGAATGGAAAGTAATGGCCGCCGCAAGTCCTCGTCAACCCAGAGTGGAAAGGCTGCTGCCATCTATGAGCAACGGCGGCAACAAGATACGTGGCTTGCCGCCGTCGCTCATAGATGGTGGTAGGTGCCCATAGTTCGATGTCTTCATTTCTTTGCGGGGGACACTATCCTGGGGAAACTAGCCCTTAACAGCTCCGCTGTAATAGCCGTCAGTACCCAGCAATGACGGCCCTTGGGAGCTATGTATGGAAACGAACGCGAAAAACAAATGTAAGTGTACGTTTTTCAGGTCTTGTGAAGAAGATGTAACGGGTGACAAACTACGTCACCCGTTACTTTAAATAAGTAACATAAGTACCTTACCAGTTACTGTTTTCAAAAAGTGACGAATACGTTACTACGTTACCGAAAAAAAGAATCTTGTTAGCACCAACACTGGAACCATGCAGCCTTCACTCGCTTTTGAGAAGGGAATGTAAATTTTCCCGTAAACATTAACGTACTCCAACCAAAACCAGTTCATGTTTTGAGTTCTACGAACACTTTAGACTTATCTATGCAATAATGGCTGAGGAATCGATCAATTTCATGCTCCCCTTAACTTCCTCTTTAACTTAAGCTGCAGGTTGAAGTCAGGCACAAAACATGTGAGGACTTTTGCTCGAAAGGCAAAAGAGGAGAATGGTATTGATCGACAAATCGATATCAGCTCCCCCCCCCCCCCCCTTATTTTAGTATGGGTTGTATTTATATCCTTCCAACGTCTTGGCAACGTCGGTTACGGCGTGGAGCCAGGACGGGCTTTCATAGCAACGGCTGTGGTTAGGTATTAAGACCCGCATTATTATTTAACATCTCCGTTCGAAACGACCGGAGGAGCAGTTCGGAGACGAGGAATATTAATCACGATTAAGCGGACAACGACGGAAAGCTAGCTGCGCGTTAAGAACGAAACCGATTCAAAATAACATATACTTGCCGAGAAAATTAAATATTTTGCGAGTGTCTTACTGCTTGTTTTGCGTATCGCTTCGTATAGTGCGTTCACATATAACGTTTGGGATGTCGTATCCGCTTCGTAGCGGACATAATTATATACAGTATTGAACCCGCGCTTTTGATTCCATTATTTATCTCATGGTTCATTCATATCCTATTTGCTATATGTTTAGTGGACGTGTGCGATTTTGTCACCGTGTTTTTATCTCGCTCAAAGTGAACAACATACAGCTAACAGAAAAAAAAAATGAGGTTTCCGAGTTTGTCTTTAGAACTTGCTTTATTTGGTTTTCTTGATTTTTCAGCGTTGCTATCGTAAGGCTTAAAATAACAATGTGACATTCTGCTTCGTGTGTTCGGTTTGTGCGAGCGTTTGCTGTGCTTTTTTAAGCATGTGCGGATGTATGGTCGTGTTTGTGCGTGTCGGAGGGGCGGAGAAGGATATTCCAGCGACCGAATAATAACCATAATAATACTCCACTATCGAGTGACTTTTCCTTTCTTTTTTTTTTTACTTGTTTCATGTCAATGTCACTACTTATGTGCTCTTCTTTATTCTAGCGCACGTGTTTATTTTTCGTGCAAATTTAATTCTAATTCCCTTCTTTTTTTGTTTTTGTTTTTGATGTTTTTTTATTGTTTTTTTAATGGGCCTTGCCTCCGCGGAGAGGGGATGCTGTTGTTTTAGCGACGGCAAAGGAGAACGGTCTTTTATTTAGTTTTTATTACTTCCAATTTGTATCTGACTGCAACATATTCTTGTCTTTGTCTTTATTAGTTGTTTGGCGTCGTTACTCGGATGTATGGTTCGAGCGCTTGCTTCTCGATATTGCCCTTGTTTTCTTTTGTCGCGACTGTTCCGAGATTGTTTTACGTTTTTTGTGTTTCCTTCGTTATCGACGTTGGGGTTATTATGTATCCTCCGTCTCCTTCTCTACTTTTTTTTTATCTTTAGCATTGTGTCTTTTTTTTTTCTACATGCGGCTTCGCCTGAGTCTCTGGCTTTTTTCTTCGGATGCGGCTCCGACTTGGTTTCTGGCTTTGTCTTTGTGGCTGGCTTCGTGGCCACGCTGGATTGTTTAGGAGTGTTTCCTGCTCGCCGTCTTGAAGGGATGCGACGAAAGAAAGGAGATGAGGGGGGGCACTCCACTTGCAGATTGGGACATTCCGGCTTGCTAAATATCTTCAGTCTTTTCTTGTTTTCAGAGGTAACTCTTTTTTGTCGCGGTTTGGTTGTATTTGCCAATAGATCCTCATTCTCCGTAACTATTTGCCAACAACGTTATCCTTGCTGAATCAGCCGCACCCTCCTACTCAGTTTCTCATCAGACGTGGGGAAGAGAAAGAATGCAGTGGCGTACCAACTTATTTTTGAGTAGGGGGGCCAACCAGACTCCTCCTCTCCCCCCCCCAGGGCCGGGGGGCGGTGCCCTTGGTATCCCTTGGGCGCCGCCGGCCAGCGTTTGCCCTGCCCAGTGGCGGCTGTTTCAGGAAGTGGGGGGGGGGGGGGGGCAAAACACATGTCTTGCCTCCCCCACTCTGAGAACTGGGGGGGGGGGGCAAGCGCCCCCCTTGCCCCCCCCCCGGTTGGTACGCCCATGAAAGAATGTATTAAGAAGACAAAACTATGATTTAGATTTTTAAATATACAGATAAAGGGAGAGGCGCTGTGACGAGCACATTCTCTATCGTTTAATTCTAATTTCTTGTTTCTCCGTGATGCACCTCGAACCGTGATCGATAATCGCAAATTTCAGCGGTGTTGTTCATCGGTCTGAGAATCGCGCTCCCTAGCACCTGGTCGATTAGCTTCACAATAAATGTGCTTGCCTACACCTTCCGTCGCGAAAAAGTAAAGTAAGGCTCTAATGCCCGTGCCACACGGGCAACTTGAATGGCATTTACAACGAGTGACATTCGTGTGAACGACGAATCGGCTCGCGATCTGTCTCGCATGGAACGCCCCACGCTCGGAGTGTCGCGCGCTGATTGGCCGATCGTTCAAATGTCGTTCGTTGTAAATGGCATTCGAGTTGCCCGTGTGGCGCGGGCATTATACTACTCGTGTAGAGCGAAACTAGAATTACAATTAAGCGTCGCAGACCCAGCCTCGTACTGCTGTACTACGAAGATCATCCAGATGACAGCCATTTTGATTGGCGTCAGTGTGCCCCCTATAGGTCGTGAAAGTTGCAAATACTAATCAAAGAAGCAAAAAAAAAAAAGAAACTGTCCAGCGATGGTTTTCTCGGCGGTGAGAACACTGCTGGTTAAATAGTTTGTTCCCATGAAAATCGTTTGACGTCCTCCAACCCCCCCCCCCCCCCCCAGACACACACACTCTTTTCTTCTTTTTCTCTCGCTCGCTTTGTCTCAGTCAAGTGCAGTGAAGATTCATAATTCGAAATACTTGACAGGCGATAAGCAGTGGGAAACACATATTCATTAATGAAGTATAATGGAATCTATAAAACGTAGTGGTCATAACCACCATGGCGCCGAAAGTGTGTTGATTCATAGCCTCCTCTAAACTCACAACGCCAGGCAGTTCGACGACAGAGCCATAAAGGGTCCGGTCGCAGACTTGGAGCGCGAGGATCTGGTAACACAGAGCATTTCTCGGGGAACCTGGTTGTCAGCGCACAGCTTTTGCAGCGGCGACGCCCCGAAACACGGTTTTCAAACTCGACGAGAAAAGAAGCGGCAGCGCGAGGAACGCGAGAAGCGCGAGCGGACATTTCCATCGCTCGGGAGAAGTGTGTTTCGGCGTCTCGCCGCAGCGGGGCGCCCGTCACGTGGCTCTCCTTTCCTCCGTCGTCTGCCGCTCTAACCTTTTCAATTTCGGCGGCCGCATCTGGCGATCTGCCACGCTTTGTCAGTATAGAAGAGGCTATGGTCGATTACAAGAAAACTTGTACGCTTTCGCGGGTGTAAAATGAGTCACGCGACTCCTGGAGTCTATGCAATACCACCTGTAGGAGACAAGGCCTGCGCATGACGTCATGGTTAGTGGATCCCCCGACCCGGCCCAAACGCGCGGAAACTCGACGAGTGCCGCAACACGGCTGACGCGAGCTAAGCGGCGCTACGTGTGAGTGATCACGCTTGGGGGGAAAAGAGGGAGGCCGTGTCTTCTAGGTGCAAGTGGTCTATGTCGCATCTCTCGTCCTCAGCTTTGGCCTGACTCGCTTTTTTGCGCCAAAGGCGTGACTTCGTAAACGAGAAATTAAAGGTGCCCCGAGGAGGTTTCTGAGATCTCCTAAATATGGCGATAACTCACGCTGAGGGCTCGAAGTATCTTAGAAATTCATAAGTCAATCATAACGATGCGCAGCCGATTTCTCTATTATAAAAGGCAATCAAGGATCGAAATCGGTGATGGGAAGAGCATTGTGCCGACAACAAGGGCGGCATGTGACCAGTGAAAACGCGACGGTTCGTTGAGATTTCAAACGCTTTTATTACAAAATGTGTATGCTTTTGTAGATGATAAAAGCAAATAAGAGTAGTCGAAAAATGTTATTTTTCTCAAAGAGGGAAGATAATACCGCAATAATCCTCTCAAAAAGGGCGCACTATTTTTTTCTCTCTCTCTTCCACGGGAGTGATGTGTTCGGTGACTCCGGTCTTAGCTCTTGAGCGCGGACTCGCTAGGTCAAATCGTAGTCCGGGCCGTATGGGCAACGAGCCGCGCGCGCATTCGAGATATCACTCCGCGGTTCCACCGGTCGGAGGCGCGAGGATCCTTAGCTGGTTATTGGCTGACGGTGGTCTTGGTTTCGGAACATGCTCTTCCCATCGTCGCAGATGGCCTCGGTGTGCTGCAACCTTTGATTGCCTTTTTATTAGGCAAATCGGCTGCGTATCGTCATGATTTCGGGATTTCTAGGATGCTTGCAACCAGCAGAGTGAGTTATCGCTATATTTAGGCGTTTTCAGAAACTTCCTCAGGGCACTTTTAAGTGGGAGTAAACATTCTACAGACACTGACAGCCTAGCCTGTTACACGCTTGAGATTAAAAACAGCGCAAAAGACGCTGCGTCCGTGTTACATCTTTGTCTGGTCCTTCGTTTTTTGCGCCGTGTTTAATCCCGAAGTATGTACCAACCTGCCCGAGCCTCAACTTCAACATTGTATACGTTTATCGAGAATAGTTATCGATCCGAATGGTTACTTTCGGTCAAAAAGTATTGACGTCTATTATACGATTACTCGAGAAGAAAAGTAGTTGGCCATTACTCGATAAAGTAACCGTTATTTTCCCGATTACGTGATATTTTCAAAACAACACATTATTCTGGAAAAATCGGTAAAGTGCCGCCGAGCTGGTATAAGTTAAACATGGTGGTTGTTTGAAGACGGACATCACGTACTATTCATTATTAAATTACAGTCATTGAATTGTAAAGTGCTTGTCTTTTGAATTCACTAATATCGATAAACCTTTCCTTCTGTCGGAAACTTAGTTCGAAGATTCCTTGGTATGAAACTTGTAGAAACCATGGGCGTCATTAGAAAGGGGAAGAAAAAATGCTACCGCTTACGAGCAATTTTAGTACTTACCCCAAAAAATCATATTACCTTTCTCCTTACTTCCTAAGAAATGTATTCAACTGATTACAAACCTACTCCAAAAAGTAATCGATTCCAGTAATATATGGAATGAGTACTGACCGAGTCAGCGGGCACCTTAATAAACGTGGAGCGTGGCTTTTATGTTTAAACTGCTTGCTTCGTTATTCGTTCTTTGGTGTTTTTTTTATGCTGGCTCTGAAATTGTTTTGGGGGCAAAGCGACGATTACATGTGCGGAACTTTTCACGTCCTGCATTTTGTAAGCTGTCAGTCTGTCAGCGACGATAGAGTCACACAGTATACACGACCTCAACTCTGTGACATCACGGCGCGGTGGTGGCGCGTCGGTCGCTCTTCCGGTCTGGGGCTGTGGGCAGAAGTCCCCATGCCAGACGTGTATTCCTGCGTTGTTTTGAAAGGAACCAGACAAAGACCTGCCTTCTCGTCAAAACGCCGCGACTGGGGCCGTACCGAAAGTGTCGAAAAAGGTTTGAAGGTCAGTTTTCACGTGCTCGGTTCGTCCGAGAATCTGCATATGTGCCGTGAAAAGGGAAAAGCAGACGCCGTCGGACAACGATTGCTTGGGCGGGAAGCACTTTGGGTTGAATTCACGGATACTTGTGGTCATCAGATTTATTTGTTTTGTTCCAACATGAACGCCAGAAAACCGTCAAGTTGTGCGGACCACCTGCGGACTACGTTCAGTGCGTCTTCAAGTTCAAACGGCCGCCTGATCGTTCGAACTGTCGTCTGCTCTTTCAAACGTTTCTGCTTGTCGTCTGCTCACGCCGGCCCGTAGACCAAATGTTGGCCCTGTACTTGCGATAAGAAGTAAGTGCAGGCCTCAAAGGACTTACATTTTAAGGTTGGTAAGCATGCTCGATGTAAACAGTAGATACAAGGAGATGTTGATCATTGTTACCAGTGACCATCACCGACTTGTTATCCCTAATTCACTTGGTCCGATTCTGCTTGCGATTTTCAGTATCGACGTCGACCATCTCAGCTACGGTTCACACTTTTGCAGCCCGAGCGACGTCGCGACCGAAAATTGCGAGCGAAATCGCATCATGCGAATCAGGGTTTAGCGTCCACGCGGAATATCGCCACATGTCACATTATTCACGCGACGTTTTGCGGTGTAATGAGCCTCGGTAATTTCGCTGACGCCGCTCAAGTGGTCAGTCATCGCCAGGAAGACGTAGAATCAACAATTCGAACGCGAAAAAGGGCAGGGGGACTCGCACCGACGCCGACAACATCCCATTCCAATGGTTTGTTTATGAGCAACGGCGAGCTTCTTGCCCACACCCCCATCGCGCATGCGCGGCGCCGGTGGCGTCCGCTAGGGGCGCTCCGGTTTGTTTGTAAACATGAGTTTGTATATATGAATACTTTCGGGCAAAAAAATATTATTCTGTCCTTGGTTTTTAAAGTATCGCAATCGAGTCTATTCTTGGCTACCTTGGCCTTTCGCGACATTTGAGTCTGATATTAAGTTTTCCTCAATCTGTTCTCGCACAAGTCTGACTTTGAGCTCAACACTCTTGTGACCGCTTTCTTGGGCAGTGAACGAATTCTAAGTCTAGCTTTATTTCGAGAACCTACAAAGATCTCCTAGGCAACTCTCAATCACTTATTGCGCCACTGCACTCGAAAATAACCTAAAGTCAAGTGCTCGCTTCCTAATGTTAAAATCCTAAGCTAGTTCGGATGTTATACAAACAACATATACATGCAACATACATGAAAAAGGTCGGCAAACGAATTTGCACTCCCACCTTTAAAATGATGTGATCGTGACTTTAGGTTTTAATCTGAAGCCACTAAAGAGCCTATGTCAAGGTTTCCTTAATAGCGATCGTGAGCTGTCCCTCTCTCTCTCTTTCTCTCGACACTCTTTTTTTTGTCATTTTGTGTGTTCTCACTACAGTTTTTCTTTATCTTATATTGTCTTTTGTAGTTTCTTTAGGTTGTTTCGGGTGTCCTCGAATTATCGTAGTTTTTATTGTTTTTTTTTTTGTAGTTCCTTTTGTTTCTTGACTTCGTTGCCACTCTTCGAAACTGTGTCTTTATTCTTTTTCATCGAGCGTAGAGTTAATTGCTCCTCTTGGGAGACACATTCAAGAAAAAATATAAAAGTGTAGAAATTAAGCTGTCCGCCGTAATGAAACCAGAGCTCGACTTTCAGTTTTCTGTGCTTACGTGCGTGCGTGCCTGTGAATCATTGTAGCCTAACTTCGTTAATTTTGCTACTTTATGCCTTTTTTTTTTGCGTGTTTCGAATTTGCAGCGTACTCATTTTTAGTGTATGTGCTTTCTTCTAAAAAGGTGTAATTTTGAAAGGAGTACTTCGACTCCCTTCCAATAATCGATTCATCTATCTATCTCAACGGCCTTTTGTAACGAGTGTGTCTGCCTCAAGTTGTATCTTTAAATCGGGCCATTGCTACGTTCCAGCAAGAATATTATCATATTGTTTTTTTGTTTTTTGTTCTCAGAAAAATTATGATAAGGCAGTAGCGGTACAACCAGACCACGGCTCCCGACAATGTCTGTAGCTTGACTTCGAAGTGTGCCCCCCCCCCCCCCCCCCCCCCCCCCCCTTCATGAAACGTCGCACTTCATCGCACAATTTGGGCGGTGCGTTCGTCTCAATGTTCGTTGCACTTGTAACAACGTCGTCTCCAGCGCTTGTCGATAGCAAATATGTCATTTAATGATGAAACAAAAAATAAGTGAAAATGATTTGCTGTAGAACCTAGTGATAGTTTAAACTGACATTGTGTTTTACATTTATTGTGTGTGCGTCGGGAAACATTATTTCCTTTCTTTCATGTTTTATCAAATAATAGATTTTCTTTTATTAGATGACAGTTCGTTTCTTTTTAACGGAACCTGTACTCCCATATATTTGTCCGCTATTCCTTACGTTCGTGCGCTCCCCCACTAAATGTAGCGGCGAGATTGACGTCACGTGACTTTAGGTCACTTGACGGGTCACTAGGCATTATTTTGTAAGAATGCACTTGAACTACCTCGAGATATTATTTTATTTTGTGATTCGTGCACCCGGCGTTGAAACCTCACCAGCAGAGCAATTCTTGATCTGTTCAATACTACTGAAGAGTGAACCCATTTTTGCAAGTACTTTTTTTATCAAATTATATCTGATTGGTAGACAGCATGCATTATTTGCGAATGACATGCGAATGAAAAGTAATTTGAAAACAGGCCAAACTAGAAAAAGTGCCTTAAAAAACACTTTTTGTCCAGCTTAAAAGAAGAAAAAAAAAGTGAGGAAGCTGAATAGAGTCCTTGTGAAGCGACGCGAAAAGGGAGGATCCGTCGACATAGTCCTCTTTCTGAACTAAGGGAAGAGAGTCAGCCAACGCTTCGGTGGTCAGTCTGTGATGTCTTCCAGCACAAAAAAAAAAGCCCCGTCTGCAATCACTAAACCTAGAATACCAGTCAGGCTGCAGCAACAGCATCCTACACGCATCTCCGACCTCCCCTACATCCGCCATTTTGGTAACTGCTGGCGCCATCTATTAGGCAGGTGATCTAACTGTCGCGGCCCGGTGGCTAAGCTGAAAACTACAACCGATAGGACAACACAAATTACTTCTTTGTCTCTCGGACGCAGCGCTCGACTTACGTAGCCGAACTCTGCGTCCGCGTTCTGCTGCGGGGTTCGTGTACAATCACATATGCAATCCCAAGTCCCGGCCAAAAGCTGACGTAGAACTCGTGGGAAAAAAAATTAAAATTACTAACAAAATTATAACGCAAAAGACTAGGACAGGAAGGAACAATGGGACAGAAAGGAGCGCTCTGTTTTGTCCTAGTCTTTCGAGCTATATTTTCGTAATGAACTGGGGGGCAATTTGTTCCCCTCAATCGAACCAGGCAGATGATGTAAATAATCCAGTACACAGGCCTTGCGTTGGTCGAAAACCGAGTCTGGACAGAGCGCCCCCCCCATATTTCGAGCTCCTCACCAATAGAAAGTTGGAGACGCGGATAGTCATGGTGGAAGCGCGTACCCCCTTGCGGACGAAGCAACTCCAACAATCACTCGACTCTTCTTCACAGTTCAGTCACTGTTGTAGCATCAGTCGACGAGCGATGAAGAAAGCAACAGTGGAAAAAGTTTTATGCATTTATATATTTTGGTACCTCAATGTTCCGTTTCTTTTTTTTTTTTTAATTTTTAGAAGAAAGCAGGTGTGCAAAGAGCTTCAGGATAAACTAGTTCAGCTTAAAATTGGGTTCAGTGTCTCCAACGCAATTACGATGGAAGCAACGACCTTGCGGAGAAGTTCTTGAGGTTCTTCTCGCCGGAGCGGCAACGTCTCAACGACAGTCTCAAGTACAGACACATATACGTACAGAGAAAGCATATAGACTACAAGAGCGTTACGTTGCTGCATCCTCCTCGATCCAGCGTCCTGATTGCTTTTTCCCGAATCCACCAGCGTATTCTGATTCGACCGTCTCTTCTAGTTTGTTTGATCATACAGCGTCTCCGTGAATTCTTAGAAGTAGGACGTCGCCTGCCCGGTGTTTGTCAGACACGATTGCAAGTAATTCCGGAGGCAAACAAATCCGGGAAATTTTGAGTGGATGTCGTCATTGTTGGGACCCGGGAGTGAGCCTCCGTTATGATACGCGCAAAGATCGAACGCTGCTATACAAACGCCGAGGAAATTTCGCTGTTGCCATAGTGACAACTCAAAGCTTGAATCGCGCTCGTTACTACAGAGAGGAGAAAGGAGCGACTTTGTACTCCGGTACGCCTTTTGGCAGGACCAGGTTGTCATCACTTAGAAAAAAAGCTGCAACATATTCCACCCGTCACTCGGATGTTTGGGCAGTAGAAACACCACGAACAAATTATGGCCTCCAAATGATTAAAAATAACCTTGCCAACATTACTGAACACTCTTACGGGCTCTAATTTTGATGTCGAATCTCACAATATGTGTTCGCTTAAGGATTATTTTCTTTCAAATTAAACAATTCTTACTGCTGTTGATTAGTTAGCAGATTATTGATTTTGTTTTGTTTTGTTAATTTTTTGTTGTTAAGTATTTTTTATTATATAAATACTTGTGTATGACTTCCCCAATGCTGTGTACCTGTGGGGGGCTGAGGACCAGTCAAGCTGCTTGCACAGCTTTTTTCCTCAGCTCCCACCATACTTGTATGGTAAATAAAGGCATTATTATTAACTTGGAAGCCGTGAAAGTGGCAGCTACCGGGTATCTCAAATAACGGCCAGGCTCTTTAAATCGACCGTAAAAATCGGTTTCTTAACCTATCGTGCTACGATTTTGCGCAGCGTTGCCCACAGGTGGTGCATTGTTTCTATAAAATTTGCAAAGGGCGAACTTACCTGAGTAAAAAGTAAAAAAAAGAAAAACGTTTTACTTCTATTGAAACGCAGCGAAGCCGCCGGTGTTGAAACAATAGGGCGCCGTATTGTTTGAAGACCGGTGGCTTCGCTGCGTTTCTATATGAGTGAAACCTTTTTCTTTTTTTTACGTTTTCCTCAGGTAAGTTTGCTCTTTGCAAATTTTATAGACACAATGCACCACCTATGGGCAACGCTGCACAAAATCGTAGCACGATAGGTTAAGAAACCGATTTTTACGGTCTATTTAAAGACCCTGGCCGCAATTTGAGACACCCGGTATACTCCGCTTCACTGAATTCCGAGCGCAGCCGACCGTGCAGTCTGATGGAGTCAATCTAGCCGCAATAAAAGTGCATAGTCACGGCACTCCTTGTCTTTGTACTATCGCCGGCGAGATCATAATCACGAACGGTGAATCCGCCCTGATCCTGCGCTTTTCTTTTTCTGCGTGATTGGTTTCGCCGGTCATAACAAACGCACACAGACAACACCTTCTAGAAATCAGGGCCTGAGAGCCCGTTCCGTGACGTCAGGGAAGCTAGGCCCGGCGCGCGGAAAAGCGGCGAAGCCGGCGGGGCTTGTCGACGTGCCGGCGCGCACACGCTGGGTGGTCCGTATACCTTCGAATGGAAGTGCTTGTACTCTTCTCGTTTATGCGTGAATGACGGGGGCCTAATTACCTGGCTTGCAGTTTTTTTGTTTTTTTCTTATAGCTAGGAGTTTAAATGAAATCTTTAACATTCCAGGTGTATTCATTAAAATAAATGGAGCGAAAACAATCACGATAGATATTCTTGAGGACATCCTTGCCGCGCATCTTTAATTGACCCTTATGATACCAAAGAAAACAAGTCTGCAATCGCGTGCATTTTAATTAAAACATCTTCGATGGTCTCTCCCGTCCTGTCATCTCAATAATGGGGTTGCTCGATGATGAAGGGTTCATAAAAATGTTGCGCACACACGTACAAAAATAGACTTCCATCGAAAAATTTTTTTAATCAAATTGAGTACTTTTTTTTGCGATGGTAAGCAAGAAATAATAATGACGCCTTCATTAAAATTATAAAATTACTTAAAAACGACAAAGAGTATTCTGGAGAGTTTTATCCTGCGGCAGACATTGAACTACACACCTTGCTATAGTTTTTTTTTATTAATTCGCAACGAAATGAGTCAGACAAGTTGATTAGTGTGCACAGACAAATACTTTTTGCCATTTTGATTAGAACAGGCAGTATGAGTTCGCAGTAAAACCCCAAAAAATGCTATCTGCAGATGCCCACCTTACCCTATTTTATCGAGACGTACAGGCTACAAAGGCCAATGACATCGTTTCTTCCTTCGACAACCAAATGTCGTTGACCTTGCTTGTTTTTTTCAGGCTTGAGCGATGCTAGTGTTGGTAACAATCTGTTTTAGAGCCGAACGCTGAGTAAAAACGCGCGGGCGGTCAGAATACTATATGAATGTCAGACCTCGTCTGTCTGTCCGGAGCTTCTGGCGCATATACAATACCATACTCGGTGTCACATCGAGAAAAAAAGACGTTTTGCGCATCATTAATGCGCTACGCGAAATAGTTCTTAAAAAACGTGGTTGCCGAAGGGAGAAATTGTTTTTAGCGTTTGAATCGTGTACGTCTCGTTTTAAATAACATAAAGCTAATCTAATAAGGTGCATCCATATGGATATCTTATTTCAACACGTGAAGGGCGAAATTACTAACACTCCGCAGAAATCCGAACTTTTTTTATTGCGGTTTTTGAAGCGAATACGAATATACTTGGTATAGGACATTTTAATGTCGTACTTTCAAAGCATGCAATTTAACACCATTAGCTCACATCTTGGCAAAGACGTAACTCTGCCGAGCGCAAGTTCGTCTGCTTCTTGCGCACGGGTTGCGGTGGCGTCAGAATGCCTGAACCCTGATTGGCTCTGATTGGAAGGAGAGTGGGTAGACCTCAAAGCAGCTAGCATTGAGGTCTACCCACTATATCTCTCCAATTAGAGCCAATCAGAGCTCGGCGTTCTGACGGCACCGCAATCCGCAAGAAGCAGACAAAACTTTCGTTACGTATAGTCACTGACTCGGCTAGGACACGCAGGGCGTGTCAAGCCCCGAGCGTCTTAGCAGAGCTCCATAGTCAAAAAGATTAAGTTGCTAGTTGGTTACAGTAAAAAAAAAAAAACATAATATGTTAAAAATTACGTGTTAGAAAACTTTCCATTTGTAGTACTTCACAGCTATCCCACTGCTAAACCAACTAACTAGCCTAACAACTAAACTACTGCTAAAACGAACTAGCCCAAGCTGCTGTGTTAACAAGCTTTCCATGTGTAGTTCGGGCTTTAATGAAACAGTTGTTCACTAAGTACTGGGCTTGACTTTTGACGGTTTAAGAGTGCCTAAATTTAAGACAGGGTGCGAGTCATACCGTATGGAAAGCGTTTGCAATTTAATGGCGGACGCCTCATCGACGACTGGTACCAAGCGCACATGGTTGCGTTGTAGCCTGACCAGAGTGTCATTGCTGGAGAACCAACTAAATCATGGAGATAACTCAATCGGGCGCCGATTGGCAGCCCTCTTGGACACGTGAGGCGACGTCCCGATGCACTTTTTTTCCCTATGAAGTGGAAGATATATGCTCCCGAAATGATGCAGGTGGCGTTGACGTCTAAATGTCGTCGCGATTCAGTTTGTCGATGGAAATAACATTGTATTCGGCATAGTTTACGAAGTTAGTGAAGATGGCGGCGTTCACGCTCGAGGACAGGGTCGAGCCAAAGAAAGCTTTCACGTACCATCGCTACGTTTTTTTTTTTTTTTTTTTTTTTTTTTTAAATGTTCGGTTGAAGGTTTGTCAGGGACGTGATCGTCGCACACTCACTGGCTCGGACAGCTGCCGTGGAAGCTTTGACGGCGTCGCGAGGGGCTCCCTTTGCTGATAGCCGAGCAGCATGTGCTTTTCAGCTTCTTCGTTGCTGGCGGCACATTTTGCTGTGACAAAGACATCACCGTGCATCGGTGTGCTGTGAGTCGCGTTATGCTGGATGTTACCGAGGCGATTGTCGATCACCCTGGTTTCAAAATGGGTGGGCTGCGCACAAAAAAAAAAAAAAAAAAGACGGAAAGACGACAACCAAGAAGTTCAGCGTTGCTAATTCAGCGGCGCGCTCGGTAAATACCATTTTACGTATCAATACGCCGTGTTCCTCTATACAGTCTAAATATAACATTTTCTCATTGCGTTTGCACAAGAGATTTCGGCAGAAAACGGGCGCGCCTCATTCAACGCGATGAGTGCCGTGCGAGATCGTCTTAAAGCGACACTGGCAGGGTATCTATGCTCGCCGAGGTTTTAGTTGTACATGACATATGAGAGCCCCACTACCCAGAACAGAATTTACGACTCAAAATTTGGTCTCTTTCCGCCCGAAAACCGCCGATCGAGAACTGGCCGGTTTGAGTTGCGCTTACTTTCTTCTCCGTGATCACGGGCCGTTTTCTAAAGTTTAGACACGAACACCAAAATTAATCAAAGTCGTAGGTCATCGAAGGTACACACACAATATTTAAAAAAAAAAAGAAAATAAATACGATACCCATCTTTTTGTGGCTTCTAAAAAGCTGCAAATGCGTTTTTGGGGAAGGAAAAAAGTATCATAGCCACGTGACTTCCGCCACCTCTCTCCTCCTCTATATTTCTTCTTCGTCCCCAGTCCAGGTTCGGTTTTGATTTCGAGCTGTTGCGTTCTTTGACTTTATTAAAAATATGCGTGACGCTGCATCAAAAGTATTGATTGGGTAGTCTTCTGACACCATAATGAATCCCCTGGCAAAAAATAAAAAAAATAAATTTGGGGGGGGGGGGGGGGGGGGTCATTGTCCCTTTAAGCACGCATTCAACGTGATAAGTGCCGTGCGAGATGGTCTTAAGAGACACTTCCACATAAAAAAAAAAATATTTAATTTTTGACAGGCGATTTATTATGGTGTCAGAAGACTACCCAATCAAAATTTTTCTACAGTGTCACGTATATTTTTAATCAAGTAAAAAAACGCAACTGCTCGAAACCGAATCCGAAACTGGACTGGGGAGGAAGAACGTAATATAGACGTTTTTGGTTTCCTGTCGTTCTCAGTCACGTGAGTTCCGTATCTGGTATGCGGGACGAAAAAATATTCAAACATTTCCACCTGTAATATGCGAGAAATTATAGGGGAGGCTAAACAAGAATATGTGACAGTCACGTATTTTTCGTAAACACCTTCCAGCGGCGTGGAGAGATCAAAACGATGTTTTACCGCATACCAGAAGTGACGACATTCAAGATGGCTGCACCCTTCTGGAAAAGGTGTATAGAGGAAGGGAAATATGCCGGAAGTCACGTGACTGTGCAACTTTTTTTTTAATCAACGTATTTTATGTTTTTAGAAGCCACGAAAAATGGGTATCATATCTTTTTGTCAATTTTTCTAGTATTGAGCGTGTGCCTTCGATGACCCACGACTTTGATTATCTTTGGTGGTTGTGTCTAAACCATAGAAAACGGCACGTGACCAGGAAGAAGAGAGTGGGCACGACTCAAACCGGCTAGTTTTCGATCGGCCGTTTTCGGGCGAAAAAAAAAAAAAAACTAATTTCGAGCCGCAAATTGTGTTCTGGGTAGTAGGGCTCTCATTGTCATGTACAAATAAACCCCTTGGCAAGCATAAATACCTTGTAAGTGCCCTTTTTAGGCACGCATTCAAGCTTTCTTTCGTGATTGCATGTGCACCATTTATTGAAAGGTCTAGAGCACCCACATCGGGAAATTGTTCAGCTACCGCACGCTGTGTACGTTCTCACTTTACGCTTGCCAAGCTCTGTTTGTATGGACAAACAATAATACATAATATTGATTGCCTGATCTTTGTACTAAACTATTATAATCACTCAGTTGACGCTGTGCAAGCCAACGAAAATACATCCACGTTCTTCTTTATTTTTTTGTGCAAAGACAGCTTTTTTATTTCATACTTTTCGGGATATTTTGAAAACCTACATGCTTAGCTCCTTGTAGAGGCTACATTAGCATAAAAAGCCCCTATCTAGTCTTGATGTGCTTTTGGACAACTGAAAAGGTTATGAAACATTGAAGTTGGATACCGGCTCACTCTTCTGTGCATTTGGCAGCGACTAACCCCTGAAGCCATGGTCGCACACCGATTCCTAGTAACCGCACTGGATGACGTGCTGTCCCGAGGCCAAGCTTAACAAAAAGCATCGCTTAAGATTATGTTGTAGAGCAGTGAGTAGGTGTGCTCAAGAGCAGGTTCCGGTGGTTGCGAAAGTACTGGGCAAAGCAACATTTTCGCCTTTCTGCACAATGCAGGTTCGTATAGCACTATTTCGGGACCTCCCCTAACCCATGATCCCTTTGATTTTAAAGAGTCCGACCCCGAGGACGGTGCGAGCTTTGACAGCAGAGGTCAAGCTGTGCAACGTTGAAAATCTTAGAGGTGGCCGCCTCTGCACCCCAAGTATGAGCTGCCCACCAGGGTTTCCCTGCTCAAACTTGAAGCCCGGCAGCTGTCGAACCTCTTACGAGCTTCGTCGTTCAGCTCCCCCCATCTGTGAAATATGTGTGTGTGCAGCCGCTCGCAATCTTGTGTCATACTTTGTAACTTGGCCAATCTAGTAGACATGGCTAGTACCTCTTGACTGCAGAGTTGTCTTCATAGCAGACAGCTCAAGAAGCATTTGGTTCTCTCGGGTCCTTTTATTGACTACCTACTATAGATAAAAAAAAAAAAAAAATGAAAGACGTTTACAATCCCCTGTAATGCCGAATTAGAGCGCAGCTCTTGAGGAGGAGGAGGGGAAGGGTACTGAGGGGAGAAGGTGGAAAGTCCCCCACTACTAACATGGGTGTGGACCGACGTGTGCTTATGGAGTTTCTCCATCGCTTTTGCCAGCATAGACACACGGGCGGAAAGCGGGCGGAGAGGCGTCGACTCTTGCAGAGGATCAGCGCGTACTTATCCTTCTCGCAGCTGGTATTACACACGCGGACCGTAAACCACGTGACCCCCTATCGAGCAGTTGGAAACACTCTGTAATCGAGGCACCCTAAACATCGTTTCAGCTTGAGTCCAGACGTAGCCGACGCTACGAGCCGATGGGATCAATCAATCAGTATCGAAAGCGCAAGTCGCAGGGCCTTCTCTTTCTACGATTTTATCAGCGATAATAGAACATGTCCAGAAACATGACGAACGCCATGATGGTGCTGTTTGACGTTATCTGATTGATCCCGTGATCAGCTCGAGGCGTAGGCTGCGTCTGGACTTAAGGTGAAACGCAATACGGTTTCGTGGGTTTGGGGTGACATCAGTCGGCGACCGAGTAAAGTTTTTATGAACAAAAGAAGTCGCTCATGTTTGCCCGGATTTACGCGGGAAAAAAACGCTGTTTTCTGTTGTGTCGGTTGGTTGTTATGCTTGTTCGCCTGGAAGATAAAAAAGTCAATAGGTTGGTTTCGTCACTACAGTGTCCAAAAATAGCTAGGCGAGAACAGGCTTCGGGTCTTGGGATGTTGCAGAGTCGGCGAAGGTTACGTCAGCTGCTCCAGGCTGCGTCACTCATTCTATAACCGGCTCTGTTTATATACCTATAGCGGGTGGCTTCAATGCAAAGGAATTTTGAATGAGGCCCATATTTTTATGTAAGCCCATGTGGGCCTGAGAGAAGGACACCGGTGGATTACGCCTCAAAATATTCACCTTCCTTCCAAACAAAACAAAAACAAAAAAAAATCTAGCAAAGATTTTTGGCTTTCCTGGGGCAGTGCGAATTATAATCAGCGATAGGTAAAAACTGCAGTAAAAGCTCTGCTTTCAGTGTGAACTTTCTACCTTTTATCACACGTCGGCGATCGCAGAGCCAAAGCACATTAGAAGGCAAAGAACGCGTCATGGAGGCGCAGCGTCTGTCACCGATATGTTTTAGTATCAACTCTATCAAATTTCCGGTTAATACGAAGAACGACTGGGAAACCTGCTCAGGTCAAGAAGGATGTATAACTTCCGAAGATTTTATGGCTTTTTCGGCGTGATCTTAAGTATTATGATAAGATCCCAAAAGATGCGCGTTTGAACAGTTTTTGCTGTGTTTATCGCCTATAGTCGGTTGCAGGGTAACAATAGGAGGACAATGAGGCCCGTCCTATCAGGCTCCCCCCTCGTCATGATTGGCGATTTTCTCCTCTTCACTTTGGTTCTCCCCTGCGTTCGCTCTGCTGAAGTGGAAAAAATGGACGGCGTTGCTGAAAAAAAAAAAAAAAAGTCCAACTCTTGTTGACCTGCAGCACATACATCGGTGTCCGCCTGGGAAGTGGAGTGGACACACGATAAAAAAATACGAAAAAAGCAGAACAGGCTCTAGCGGGAAAATGAACTACTTGCTGAAAGGAAATGAAGATGAAAGAAAAAGAGAATGTGAAAGGAAGGTTGAAGAAATAGAAGTAAAAGAATGAAAGACGTTTACAACTCTCTGTAATGCCGAATTAGAGTGCAGCTCTTGAGGAAGAGGAGGGGAGGGTACGCAGGGGACGGTATGCCTCTCCTCCTCCCTCGTCATCTACTCCTCCCGCTCCCCCTTCCACCCGCCCGCCTCCCTCCTCCCTCCTCCCTCCCGCGCGGTGCATTATGGGAAACGAATCATAATGCAACGCCCGCGTAACCGCGGTGCATTATGGGTGCCATAATGCACCGCGATGGCGCGCGCGTTGCATTATGGCACGTTTCCCATAATGCACCGCGCGGTTACGCCGACGGCGACGCGTCACACCGACGCGTTACGGCTACACCAACGGCAACGGCGACGCGTCACGAAAAAGCGTTAACCCGACGCGTTACGGCTATGCCGACGGTGACGCCGACGCATCACGGAAAAGCATTACGCCGACGCATTGCGGTATACGCCGACGGCGACGGCGACGCGTCACAAAAAGCGTTACGCCGACGCGTTACGGCTACGCCGACGGCAACGGCGACGCGTCACGAAAAAGCGTTACGCCGACGCGTTACAACTACGCCAACAGCGACGACGACGCTGACACGTCACGAAATATTGTTACGCCGACGCGTTACGGCTACGCCGACGGCGACGGCGACGCCAACGCGTCACGAGAAAGCGTTACCCCGACGCGTTACGGTTGCGCCGATGGCGACGGCGACGCCGCTCAAGCCGGAAACGGGCGCCTAAAAGCTGCGCTCTAAAATGTGGATGCATGTTCTATAACCCTTTGTCCGCATGCAATCCCACTTCTCATACATCACACACAAGAGACAGTGTTGGCTGCAGACATGATGACAAAATTATTGCGGACACGCTTCAGGTATCAAATCATCTTTGTTTCATATAAAAGGGTGTCTCAAATACCGAGGCTAGACCTAAAATGGGCCGTGAAAATCGGGGCCTGCACGTAGCAATCTAAACTTTTTGCCGAAGGTGTATTTCACCGGTGCGTTTTACCTTGTGAGATTACAAAGCGTAACTTCCTTTCTGTAAAAAATACGGCAAAAAAAAAAAAAACTTGCCAGGGTCAACGGTCGGTGGCAACGCAGACGACTGAGTCGAGTGGCGGGGAGCGTTTGGCGCACGTATTGATAGATAGCGTCGGAAGGTGTAGCCGACCAGCCGAAGAAAGCAGACGACGCGCAAAGGAAACCCATCGGCAGCACGAGCGCCGTCGTTATGCAACCGTGTTTTCTTTTCTTTTTGTTACTTCAAGTTTTGCTATCATTATTCTAATTTATTTTTAAACCAATGATATAGACGAGTGTCTGCTCTGTTCCATGGGCGCAGCCATGTTTGCTTAAGCTGACGCTATGACAAGTAGGGGGGCTGCGCTTTTTATAAGACTCCGTTTTTTTTTTTAAATCTTCGCAGATATCGCAGTGTAAGAACGTCAGAAATGCATAGTCACGAAGCTCCAAGAACAACGTAGATGCCAATAGTGCTGTAAAAGCAAAAATCTTGTTTTAGGCGCAGTCCCTCTCTTCCAGTGTTGGGAAGTACTCTAAGCACAGTTGTACTTAAAGTACTACGTTTAAGTAGGTTAGAAAACTTGTGCTTACTTGAAGGTACATTCTCTGAGTGTGTACTTGTACTTTGCTTAAAGTATTTTGTTCTTGTACTTTCCAAGGAGAGTACAACTCCGGACTTAAAAGTACATTCCCCCAATTTGGTCTCGGTGAAAGTTAGCTCTTTCAAGAACCACTCGCTGTTGTCCCTGGCTTTCCCAGTACTGTACACAACATCTGAGGTCGAGTATGTGAGTTCAACAACCTTTAACAAAAAATGGCGTATAGTCACTGTGAAAATGCACTATCGTCTTCCGAGAGGTCATCCGGTCATTTTTCTGAGTGAAGTAATGGCGGCTATAAGACCGATACAAATAATTCCTTTTAAGCTGATTGTGTTGAAGAGTTTGTAAGCCAGTGTAAAACAACTACTCTGTGGCCACTTCTTCATCCAAAATTTGCAGCCATTTAAAAAAAAAACGGATGCATCCCCATTACTGGGGCAATGCCTATCAGTAGAGCTCTGCATAGCCACGGATATCTCCAGTAAGCTGGCGGATGCAGATAAAAATGAATCAGATTTGGTGGATTGCGGATGAGATGCGGATTCCAGGGGCTGCGGATGCGGATTCCAGGGGCTGCGGATGCGGATCGGATACGGATATTTACGTGTCCGGGTCAACATTTTTTTTGCCGAGGCGGCCCATAAACGTGTGCGACCTAACAGTGTAGAGTCATGTAGTGAGTTATACTATGAAATGTGTCATCAAATGTATTCCGGGAGAAAACTACTGTCTTCGATAACAGGTGCCAATCGGGTAGAAAATTGTTCTTTACGTCAAGAAAGATTTGATTCTCACCATAGATCGCTTTAGAACGTTCTATCTCGCCAAAAATGCTGTCCCTAAACAAAGGAAAGAATGCAGAAGCATCAGCCGTCCCGGGAAAGCGAGTTCTTGTTTGGCAGGGAAAGAGAAGAAAATGCTCTTAGCGCAAATAAAACCCAAAAGGTACAAGAAAGTAGAAGAAACCTGCAAGTGGATGTTTCGCAGTAGATCGAGGAGACTGAATTCAATCCTCTGGAGTGGCGAAACTTATGCCAGCACGAGCTTCCGCACGTCATTCTTGGAGCACAGTTCGTGCATCCCACCCCAGCATCAAGTGCACTAACGACGGAGGGAGGGACTTCTCAGTAACGGGTATTCATTTTAGACAGGCAAACCAGTCTCAAACTGTCCGTGTTGACGACTTTCTGTTTTTTCTACGCAGCAACCTCGAAAAGTGAAACGTTGCGTGCGTGCGCATTTTTGTGTTCTCGACAGTGCGCTGAGCTGTTTTTAAGTATATGCTTCCGAGCATGCAGCTGAGGGTCCATGTTTAAAACTGAACCGTTAGGAGGTGTGGCCATTGTGATATTTTCCCAGTGGTGTGCTCGCGGCTTACCACATATCCACGAGTACTTCGCTGCGGTGACTGAGCACCTATCCTCTCCCTCTTTTTTTTTGTTTGGCCTAAATAAAATGGCAGATTAGTCTGTACTTTGATAATTTTTATGTTTATAAAATATGCGTCTGCTTGAAGTGGGTTTTACGAAGCAAAAAGAAAAATAAATATTACAATTTCCTTCCTTTTGAGCGAATCTTCTGGACAGAGCGTCAGTGTCACGGACTCTCAAGAAGACGATTTCATAACTGCGATCATCTTTCAAGAGTGCGAAATGTCTCTGGAAGGATGATCGCTTAATTTACAAATATGATCAAATAGAATATGATAAAATGACTTTCACCGTAATTCTGACATGAAGAGGTTTTTGTGCACAGGTAAACAGATGGCTTATGAAATATCATCCAGATGATTTTTTTTTTTATTTATGCTTGATTTTATGATATAAAATGAATGTGCGGATTGAGGGTCGAATGTTATTTCGAATTTTGCGGATACGGTTCAGATGCGAATACAAAGACTGCGGATGCAGATTCGATGCGGATACAATAATTTAAAAATCTTTGCGGATACGGATCGGATGCGGATGATCAAACTGCTATCAGGGCAGGGCTCTAAATATCAGTTAAAAAAAACGTATAGTACATTGGAATGACATCGTGAAAGATTGTGTTAAAACGTACTTGTACTTTGAAAGTACATTGCTTTTATAGTGCTTCACTACAAGTACATTGTGCCCTGTGTTTTACTATTTTACTTGAAGTACAACCTCTCATTTACTTTGTACCTCCAAGTAATTTTTAGGTGTACTTTACCCAACACTGCTTTTTTCACAAGAGCCTGCGTCTGAGATTATTATTTCCTATTTTTATCGCTGGGAGTTAGGATTTCGGAGACTGGTCTATATTACAAAAGTCTATGTTAATTTTAATAGACCACGGTCGTCGTGAGCAGTCTCGATAGAGAGAGAGAGAGAAGGCTTGCGAAAGATTACATACTAACGTGTATGTCATAGCCAAAGGTCAGACGGTCATCATTAAAGGGGGGGGGGGAGGAGGAGAGAACAGCTGATAGAAGAAAAATTTGTGAAAATGAAGAGGGGAGGTGATTTGTGAAAGCCGACATCACGGTGTCGGATGGAGCCGCAATCTCGAGCGGCTAAAGGGAGGCGGTAGGAACCGATGAAGAAGTCGGATTAAGAGCCTCTTGGTTGTAGGGTCCAGCGTTGAGAAGCAGGCGACACAAACGGTATCCGAGTTGTCCAAGTATTGTCACCACATACACCAGCGCCAAGTACCATTTCATACCGAGCCAAAGTGCAATGAGCCGATCGAAATCCCTGGTGCAGTTGGGAGGGGAAAGGGGGGAGGGGTGATTGACTTTAGGCGGACATATAATAGATTCCGTTCCCCGAGTAGCGGCGGTCGAGCCTAATACATGTTTAAGGGGCCTTCCGTAAAACGCTGGAGAGGTACTTTTTTTGCTCGATTGTTTGGCTGTTCTAACCACGCAAGGTTCGCGTGATATACCAAACACAAAGGTAGCAATTAGTTCTATAGGGAGAGTTGCTGAATGCCCGGCCCTCCGCACGCCTTTGGTTTACGAGTTTCCGAATCTATCATTCGGATACTTCGGTCTCAGGTGTGGGCAGGGTTATGCCCGGCCCTCTAGATCGCGACAAACACTGTTACTAGAAAAGGGTCGCCGAGGCTAGCGCCTCCGCGCGAGGAAGCAAGAGAATGCTTAGTTCTTGCTTTTGAAGATGCCTCAGTGCCGACGATGAGTGGGTATCCATCCAGGGCGCTGATCATGGCGGCTGCTATCTGTCCGATAAGTCTCAATAAGGAGGCAGCTCCATCTCTCAATATGTGCGCCAAACGCTCCCCGCTACTCGACTCGGTCGTCAGCTGCGTAGCCGTCCGCCATTCACCTTGGAAAATATTTTGGCCCTAATTTTTACAGAAAAGGAGCTACGCTTCGTAATTTCACGGGGTTGAACCCACCTGTGAAATACACCTTTTTACGAAAAGTTTAAATTGCTACGTGCACTCGCCGATTTTTACGGCCTATTTTAGATCCAGCCTCGGTATTTCAGACGCCCTATATATGTATGCTTCGAACATGTATAAAGACAGTTTTTGTATTACCAATGCGACAGGACCGTCATACAATGAAGACACACGCCTGAGACTGTCTTTCATATAATGTATTATCAGTGTGAATACCAGAATATAAATACATAACTCACACACATGCAACACACGTACGTATAAAGACACAAGCCGTGGATGGGCGTATTTTCAACCTCTCGCGTTCCAGCGGAAGTCGCATCTTGTTCCAAGGAACAAAGAAAACGTCGACTCAATACGACCAGTGTTGCCAACGACTACTACTCCCTAACTTCATCACTGGCATCGTACGATTGCGCAGACGTTCACTCGAACAGAAAAAAAAAAAAATTAAATCGGCACCATAAAGCACGCATCAGATAATCGGCAAACCGTCGATTTCATCCCGCCTCCTAAAAGCTGATAAAATTAAGGTCCTAATTTTGAAAAAGGATTTTGTTTTTCCGTCGCGTTACGGCTAACTTCCCAAATCAAAGGGACATTTCTTGTAACTCCTTTTCGCTCGACGTTGACTTTGGGGAAAGCTACGTATCCAACCCGTCTTCCTCTTTTGAAGTAGGCCGACACTTCAAAGCAGTCGCTGGAGGCAGCAAAAGCAACATCTTCGTCGCTGGGGGACTTTGTTTACGCGGATGGCCCGGGTGCTCGTGCTGCGCGTATCACTCTGCCGCTGGAAAACAACATTTCTCCCGAGGGTTGGAGATGAAGTTCCGCGTCGGCTCTGTATCTTTGACGTTGTGCTTATCAGCTCGAGGATGCGAGTCTTGTTTAAATCATGCCATCACTTCCTGGCTTTTTTTTTTTTGTAGTTGAATTTGTTTTGAGCGAGCTGAAAAGCCTTGCCCGTCCATGTCGGTTTCACGAACCGCGCGGAAGAAAAAAAAAAAAAAGGAGATTGCTATGCCACTGTAGTCACCGAGAGCTTAAAGGGATACTGAACCGAAATTTCGAGCTCACAAAACAAAGCTGCAAAACCCCAAAAACGTCACTCATACAGCGGTATCTCTAACGGATCGCCGTATTTTTGGAAAACAAGTGCGCGATTGAACACGGCCGACCAGGCCGGCGAGACAGGAAACGTCACGGTTCTCATTCCCTCTCCACCTCCTTACGTCCCCTCGAGGTGGTGAACCGAGGCGAGGAGCAGAGAAGCGAGGCCGCTTCCCCTCACTCTCAAAATCTCCCGGAGGACAATGACGTCAAAGACCTCACTTGATCGCGCCCTTTTTTACCAAACGTACGGCCATCCGTTTGAGATATCGATGTATGAGTGACGTTCAACGCCTCTGCGGCCTTAATTCGTGAAATCCAAATTTCGGTTCTGTATTCCTTTTTAAAGGGCACTGAAAAGAAAGAGAATGTTTTTTTTTATGCAGTCTGGTTAGGACACGCTTGTCAAAAAAACAAAATTTACGCGAAAAAAAATTTTTAGAGGCAATATTGACGGCGCGAGATTTCTTTTAAATTCTGCGCGCAAAGTCCATGACATCACGGAATGGTCACACACTCTCTCCACCTCAACGTGAAGGCGAAGCCGATCCACCTCTCCACCAGGCGCCCGAAATGCCGAGAGGGAAAACAAGTGGAAAGGAGATGATCGCGTCTCGCGCCGTCAATATTTCTCTAACTTTTTTTTTTTTTTGTTTGCGTAAAACTTATTTTATGACACGCGTGTCCCTACCGGCCTCCTATGATCACGTTTCTACCTCCGTGATTGGTTCGTTGTCTTTCCTACCGGTTGAGGCCGCAACATCATTGGTTAATGGCGGAAATAAGAAGACGCCCGGGATTCGCCGCGCCCTTCATTTCTTAAAGGGACACTGACAGAGTCCCTTTAATGTTCGCCAAGTTTTTGTAGCGTGAGCTATCACTCAAAAAAAAGCTCGTGCGTCTTCTTTCCCGCAGAACACGCGGACAGCCAATCACTTCTGTTTGCGGAATCAGCTCAGCGAATGACAATGCCGTAACATATGTTTAGACCAAAAAGCGAAGTCTGCGATGTAGCATCACGCAATGCAAGCGTGACGTTTTGCATTGCTTAATGCTACATCGCAGACTTCGCTTTTTGGTCTAAACATATGTTTCGGCATTGTCATTCGCTGAGCTGATCCCGCAAACAGAAGTGATTAGCTGTCCGCGTGTTCTGCGGGAAAGAAAACGCACGGGCTTTTTTTAGAGTGTATACACTGGCCGAGGCTGAGCAGTTTCGCGAGGCTCCCAAAGAGCCGTGCTGCGCATGCGCGAGGAGCAGTGACGTCCCGTGGCGCACAGCTGGTGCGCCGAAGCCGCCACCGCAGCCGCCGCGCGCTCCGCCGCCGCCGCGCGCGCCTCGCCGGTCTGCGCATTCCAGAGGAGTGACGTCATAGCCGCGGCAGACGCACTGGCGCCGCCGCGTGCCCAGATGTGAGCCTCCGTTGCGCAGTAGCCAAGTGTGACGCTGCACCGGAGCCGCTTGATAGCGCCTCTCATTTTGTGCGCATAAGCTCACGCTACGTATATCCTGGCATTGCCGAGCTAAGCCACCGCAATTCTTTTTATATGTACGTGACACGTGACAGCCCAACTTAAACACAATTTGCGGCTCGAAATTCGTTTTCTTTCCGCCCGAAAACCACCGATCAAGACGTGGCCGGTTTGAGTCGCGCTCAACCCTCTTCTCCGTGGTCACGTGCCGTCTTTTATGGCCTTAGACAGAACCACCAAGGATAATCAAAGTCGTGGGTCATCGAAGGCACACACTTATTATTAAAAAAACATTAAAAAATATGATACCCATTTTTCTGTGGTTTCTAAAAAAACTACACATACGTTGATTGAAAAAAAAAGTTGCACAGAGAATTGAAATGAAAGCAAATGAAATCTTTATTTCCAGAAATTTACTCTGGCGGGCCTCCAGACAAAAAGCTAGCATATGGTAACTTGACTGGGTCTGGAGCCGTAAAGCAAAACAAGCATAGCAATCTGGCTGAAAGTGTTATACATTGAAAAGACTCGTTATACAGCATATAGAGTTTCTCTTACCAACTAGGCATGTACTTAAGAAACAATAAACACGGCCCGTGTCCTTTACATCGGGTGATCTCGAAGGATGTTGTGCTCTAATATAGCTGCTGCGCGAAATATCCGAGTCCGCCATTAACGCGGTTTGTGCCCGAGAAATGGCGACGGCTAATATTGCTCAATCATGTTTTAATTTTTTGTTTTGTTTAAACAGTCGCTCGCGGCATCCATTCCATGGCGTTCAATTGATTTGACTTCAAAGACTCGGAGGCCTCCGTCAAAGTGAACGAGCTGGGTTTAAACAACGTCTTCCGCCATAATCCGGACCGCGACGCCAATTCATTTGCATGCTGCACCGACGAACGAGAAGTTAGCGTTGATCCCAGCATCGATCGCTCGACTTCGGTACTTTTTCGCCTTTTAGGTCCGATTCTTCTTCCCGTGGAGCTTGTTTCCAGACGTCGTTTAGCCTATACTCTCCTCGTTGTCTCCACAACGAGATTTGCAAATTTTAGGGGTTTTTTTTTGTTAGTTTTTGTGCAAGTTTTACGGCTCCCGTTAGGCAATATTGAACGAACCGCCTGTGTTCACCGGAGCTGCCGAAAAACTTCGTGACTCGAATCAAAGACAACTCTCTACGTGACGACAGTTGAGCTCGGCAGGATACGAAGCGATACGTACCGCCCTTTTTGTGTTAGATCGACCAGGTTAGGGTTACGTTCATTATCGTTTTGTTCGTGAATCTCGTCGTATAAAAAAACAAAAAAAACAAAAAAAAACATTGAAAAGAACAATGAGGCACATCTGTCTTAGTAAGTTGCACCACTTTTCGTGTTCCCCGAGCCTCCCTGTGTTTTTTGTTTTTGTTTGTTTATTTTGCTTAGAAGTGTCTTTTTTAAGGGTATACCCAAAGAGATACATCGAAGCTCCTGGTCTAAAGCGACACCACCAAGAATAATAAAGGCCGGTGCACTGGAATTTGGACATCATCACTGTGAGATCTAGTGAAGACAAACATGGAACGCGAGCGCCGCTTATAGTGGGAATGTCGCGAACCTAGTTCGACTTTTTCGAACTTGCAACGTTATGTTCGACGAAGGTTCGACTGAAGTTTGTCTTTTGCGCGCATGCGCGAAAATTAAAGAAATCCAGTCGACTTCACCTGGCGGAGCAAAAGTGCTATATTTGTTGGGTGTATTGGCATCACTGGCTCACATCACTAAGTAGCGAAAGCATTAAAAGGGCATATTTCTAATTATAGGGTGCAAACATTGGTAACCAGTTTATAAAATATAAAATACGCTACTTTCTAAATTATCTGTTTGCCAAATTTCGAAATATTCGCGTAGAAGACGGGCAACACTGTTCATAAGTCGAATTTCATCGAACTTTAGTGAAAGTTTGAAAGGTTCGGCGAACCAGTCGAACCTAGAGGTTCGACGTCAAAGTTTTGGTTCGACAAAAGTTCGCGACATCCCTAGTTTTAACTTCTCGGCTGGGCATCCTGCCCAATCACCGCGTCGAAGAAATCTCGGTATCGGACTCGGGTTGAATTGCTGAGTTGGCGCCATTAGACTGTTATTAAGTTTCATGGAAGAATAGGCAGATGTTCGCAGGCTTCGGTTATTCTATACTCGTTGTCACACCGAGAAACAAAAGTATGTTTTGCGCAGTAGTCGTGCGCTGCGCGAAATAGTTCTCGCAAGATTCGGTAGCCAAAAAGAGAAACGACGACTCTGGCTTTTGAAGCGTCTACGTCTCGATAAAATGACATAAAGCTAATCCAAGGTGAACCTACGTATACCGGGTGTTCATTTTTAATTCGAACAGATTTATTACAAAAAATCCGTAAAAGATGCACTAGTACGGTTTGTTCAAGTGAGTTATACGGCTAGGGGGACATTATGTGTGTGGCTAATCCTTGCGAGAAGTTGGCTAATTAATTAAAATGCGTTAATTAACTTTTTAATTATTGAAAATAGACATATGGTTCCAATTAGAAACTTGCTCGGCGTCATCGAAAACCCCTAATTCAGTCATTTTCAGAAAGACTTTGAGCGCGTGAGAAGCGTAGTAGTGAACTGAAGTTACCGCTCGTGGAGCAGGTACAAAGCTAGAGATTGCGATAAGGCGCCCGTGCGATTTTTCCGTCTCTTATCTAGCCCCAGCCTTGTACCTGGTCCACGAGTGGTAACTTTAGTGCACTACTACGCTTCTCACGCGCTCAAAGTCTTTCTGAAAATGACTGATTTAGGGGTTTTCGACGACGCTGAGAAAATTTCTAATTGGAACCATATGTCTATTTTCATTAATTAAAAAGTCAATTAACGAATTTTGAGTAATTAGCCAACTTCTCGCAAGGATTAGCCACCCACATAATGTCCCCCTAGCCGTATAACTCACTTGAACAAACCGTACTAGTGCATCTTTTACGGATTTTTGTAATAAATCTGTTCGAATTAAATTTGAACACCCGGTATATCTCGGTTCACCGCAGGAGGGGGAACATTAGTAAGATTCCGCGAAAAGTCGGACTCTTTTTTTACTAGGGTACTCGAGACCAACACGAATACAGGTGGTGTTGCCTAAAACAAACAAAACGGCCGTGCAAAAAAAAAAAAAATTACACCATCTTCCCGAGGGGAACCATGGGGTGATGCGGAGCATCGCGGATCGTAATTAACGGTGTTATTAACGGTGTTAGTAACGTTGTTAGTAACGTTGTTAACTTGCGTGATATTACGTTGTTAACTTGCGTTGGTTACCACACAACGAATGGACGCCGCTTCTCGTTGCCGTAGTTCAGGGTCTGCCGCTCGCTTTAAGCGTTTGTGCTCAGCGTCGCGTGCCCTTCGCTGCGCAGCTTTGTCCTCAGTGGACGTAGCGTTGCTGTGAGTTTGTGGAGTGGTGCTGACGCTTGCTTGCGCCAACCCACTAACTGACGGGACTGCTCCTTCCATCACACTTCATCGGAAGAACGGAGTGAAGTGGAGTCAACAGCGCTGAACTGAACGCGCGCAGAGAGAGAGAAGGAGCTACCGCTGCTTATACTCACAGTTGAAGGAGAGGAGACTAGAGGAGGAGAGTTGCGCATGCGCGCGCGGTGTGGTTAGAATCGAACGCACGCGAAGTGCACGCACAGCTGGTAGAGAGAGAGAGCGGAGAGAGTAACGCGCAGCTGTTGGAGAGAGGGAAGGAGGAGAGTTGCGCATGCGCGCGCGGTGTGATTAGAATCGAACGCACGCGAAGTGCACGCGCAGCTGGTAGAGAGAGAGAGCGGAGAGAGTAACGCGCAGCTGTTGCAGAGAGGGAAGGAGGAGAGTTGCGCATGCGTAGTGTGAGTGCAGACTACAACGCCGACGCCGCGGGACATAGACCCAAGCAAGAGATGCTCCGCATCTAAAAAAAAAAACAAAAAAACTTTGGTGTGATTTTTAGTTTCGAGCAGCAGAAAGGCCTTGGGAGACAGCGCAAACTTTAAATACTGTTCGCAGAATCTTTCTCTTTTCTTTCTGTCTTTCTTTTTTTTTTTTTTTGGGGGGGGGGGGGGGGGAGGGGGGGCGGAGTAGGAGGGGGGGGGGCACATGATCGACACTAACAGTGTGAAATTTGATCTCCCGATGATGGAATCAAACTGATATTGGAAGAAAGTCGCATCGTGTGGCACGGGCTTCAGGGTGTGAGTATAGTTCTTCGTAATATCCCTTCCAAGAAGGCGGTCCCAAAAGGCGCATAGCCTTCGTTTCTGGAGTATCAGAGGTGGTCATGATCATAGCCTTTCTTTCGCTTTTTTTTTATGTGATGGTAGTTCGTCTCTTCTATAGACTACCACATTGTTTCCAAACAAGGCCGCATTGCCCCCCCCCCCCCCCTCGACCCTCCCCCTGATATGGGCACTCTGCGTGCGCAGGAACAACATTCGTTTGAAGTGAAGCTTCTGCGCATGCGCCGCAGCAGCGTGACGTCACGTCATCATACCGTACCAATGGCCAACATCCATACTGGCTTTCGCAGAGGAAACAAAATTCGCTGGTGCGAAATATATGCCGCGAAAGGGACGTCCGCAGCAGTGAGGTACGTACTTCTTAATGGCCCCTGATGTGCCGTCAGGTCAAGCTATGTACAGGCTGCATCCCGTAAAATATGTTAGCGTTATTTTTCGCCGCAAAAAAAAAAAAAATAAAAAAAAAAACCAACGCATCGCTCAGTGCCCAGTCTCTTTCACAACGGAGCTTGCGGTTCGGACCATGATGCCATAAGTTTGAGAGTTTGCGGTTATGCGGTTGAAACGTTACGAGTGATTTTCGAAAAGTTTCGGTTGTAAAACGGCGGCCGAAGGCGCCCACGGATACACGGAGCTGAATGGAGACCAGCTCTACCCGGAACGGGTCACCATTTTAATAATAATAATCAATCTTTTTATTTCCATCGATTGTGATAGTGGGACCCGTGGAAAAAAGCTGCAATATGCAGCTTGACTGGTCCTCGGGCCCCTACAGTGGTCAGCAGCAACGGAAATAAAAAGAAAAAAATACACACAAAAAGCAACAATTGAAAGATACATAACTACGCACTTGCCTGTTTCTGAAGCAAATAGACAAACACAAAAAGCAGCAAAAATTTACAAATCTCTGCGCTTTGGCCTATTAATGGAGCAAAATAAAAAAAAACAAAATAGAAGTCAGGTACAAATCAGGCAGCAAAAATACAAACGCAATTCTTTAGAAGATTTGGAGTCAAAATCTACATCATCAATATAAAAATTATTTAGCAAGTGTGGTAGGGCAAATTTAAGCATTTGGAGACCATAGTTCGTTCGCTGAGTGACCATCTTCCACTTCTCCGCGCCGCGAGTGGGGTATGTAGGTGAAGTTTCCTGTAAACCTGCAAGGTTTACTAAAAAACATGAGCCCCTTATTTTTTCCCTCCTGAAGCTAGCACATAGTCTATAATCGTACAAACTTGTAAATAGTAATTATCTTAAAATTTCTAAATATTTCAGAAGTGTGAGCATCATAAGGGACATTACATATGCTCCTTAATATTTTATTTTGTAACAAAAACAGTTTTTCCATATTGGTTAGTGTCGATGAACCCCATACTAGATGGCAGTATGTTAAGTGAGAGTAAAATAGAGAGTTGTAAACTAACAATTTAAAGGGGCACTCAAGCAGTTTTTGGAGAAGCTACTTTTTGGTGCATTGGCGTTAAGGAAGTGTCAGTGAATGAGTATCTTCAGTTTTAGAAGGCAGAACCGCCTATTAATCACGCAGGAATAAAATACGTGCGGACTCTTTTCTGTACTTGCGAGGACCAATGAAATTATCGTATGTTTGAAAATTTTGGCGGCCTTTGTAAAGTTTCGCTAAAGAAACAATTTTCAGTTCATTTAAATATGTTGTGCATGATCATTTCAAAAGACGTAAAATATTTCTAGTTTAGAATACGCGATACTGCAATTATCGTTTCACAAACAAGGGACTACGTTTTCTCCTTGCCTTCCTCCGCGGGGGGTGAATTTCCCGCTCCCCCGGGATGCGCGGAAGCTCACGTATCCGCGCGCGTTGCAGGCCTGTCGTGTCGGTCGCGGGCCGGCCCGGACACGACCGGTCGACGTGGACGGCGTGGTGAAAGCTCATCGTTCCGCGTAAAAGCGCTATCCTTGACTGTGAATTTTCGTCGTGTGTCGCTATGATAACCCAGCACGTACTAAAAGGGAAGATCCACCTACTCGTGCGGCGATGTCGTGGCGGCACTCTCAAGACAGCAGAAACGCCCGTGCCGTCGTGTTTGTTTACTTCGACTACAGTGGTGCTTTCTAAGCATTTGTGTCCTCGAACATCGCCTGGATTTCTTATTTGGCGCATTTCATGCGTGTGCTCAAGTTCAAGGTATTACTGGCGCGTACCGTATAAAGGATGCGAATTTTCACGCGTTTTCATCACCGGAGAGAAGTGATTAGTGTTAGCAGTCCTGAACGCTCGCAATGTCTATCTGATCACGAAATCGTATTTCTACGTTGCTATATCGCTGCTAAGATCGTAGAAAAGGCGTGTGGCGATATTTGTACTATTGCAATGTCGTGTATTAGAGTCGTGATCGTCCAAGACGGCAACTGTCTGTCTATATTCGGTTACGGCATTGAGTAGCAGTGCGTCCCCTTTTTAGAGGGGCCGCTGAAACAGCTGACGGCCGCGTATAGAAGCGGTCGCCGTGCTGACGACCCGCTGCGCTTGTCGTAGTGGTTGCAGGTGTGTGTACGCGCGGCGCAGAGCGGTCGTTCCGGTCGCAACAAACGCAGTCGTAGGTACGCGCTCGTTGCACATGTCTGAACCAGCCTTTCCCCCGTCCTCCCGAGGCGAAAGGCAACGTGGCGACATCGTTTGACATCACGTACCAGAGGTAACGCTGCGATGTCAAACGTTGGTTCGGTTACGACTTGCCCCAACCGCAAATCGAAGAATGCCCGAAAAGGTCTGCGTTTCGCCGTCCTCGGAACCCGAACATGACTCCGAAGCGCTGCTATCGTCTATATCGCACGTCGAAGTGGCGTCATAGGAAATCATCCCCAGGTCGGCTGTCCGCCGAAGAATTTCAACCTCTAACGGCGTCAGGTCCTCGAGCGTAGAGAACTCCGCCATGATCGAAGCTCGAATGACAAAGAGGTTCGGCCGATGCGGCTACCTCGGGATCACTGCGCGACGGAACGTCGTCCAACGCCATTGGCCCGAGATCCTTTTGATAAGCGTGCGAGGACCAATGAGAGTGGTTTCGTTTTCGGGTGGATCCGAGGTTTGGCGGCCTTCAATTACATTTTTTATGAAAGAAATAATCACCGTATGACTACACTTTTTGGTTTTTAGGGATACTTAGGGGGTCTAAATTCAGCTGTCATCATCAAAACACGAACTCAAAAACCACTTGAGTGCCCCTTTAACATTCGTGGGCAACAAAGAACGGTTGCGATTTAGGATCCCAATTACTCGGCATAATTTTGGAATAAGATAATTTATATGACAATCCCAGGACATGTTCTCATTAAAAAATACGCCAAAAGTTTTGAAAGAACTAACTATTTCAATTGGACAAGAATTTAAACTCAGTGATCTAGATAAAACCACAGACTTGTTTTTTGGACGAAAAATTATTGCTTTTGTTTTATTAATGTTTACCTTTAAAGAGTTACAATCGCTCCAAGATTTTATCTTTGATAAAGTGTGGTTGGCCATATCTATTAGGTCATCACCTGTTTCGAAGAAAAACATTTTTTTTTTTTTTGCCAGGAAGACGTAGAATTAACATTTCAAACGCGAACAAGAGCACGGGGACTCACACCGATGCCGACAACATCGTCTTCCAATGGTTTGTTTATGGGCGACGGCGAGCTTCTTGCCCACACTCCATCGCGCACGGGCGGCACCGGTGGCGTCCGCTAGGGGCGCTCCGGTTTGTTTGTAAACATGAGCTGGTCTACAGACGTTTGCAAGTACGGCCTCTGGGCGCCGCCATCTTGCTGTCGGTAGGATAGACCGTTGATAGTCAAACATTGCTGAGACGTACCCACGGTTTCCAGATCCAGGACTGGCGCTCAAACAAAGCGTTTTCCATCCGCGGTGGCCAGATTAACTCTCGAAGCGCAGCTGCTCGAAAACGCCACAGGAACAGTCCGAGTAGGGACGTGCTCCATTAAACTACGCAAGTTTAATAATCAGCTTTCTTCAAACTGTTCGATGCCATCGCTTTGAAATTAAAATCTTAACGAACCTCATTTTTCATTCGGCCACCGTGGGAATGAGATCTCACGCTCGCCACCTCCATCGCGCACGGGAGGCACCGGTGGCGTCCGCTAGGGGCGCTCCGGTTTGTTTGTAAACATGAGCTGGTCTACAGACGTTTGCAAGTACGGCCTCTGGGCGCCGCCATCTTGCTGTCGGTAGGGATAGACCGTCTGATAGTCAAACATTGCTGAGACGTACCCACGGTTTCCAGATCCAGACTGGCGCTCAAACAAAGCGTTTTCCATCCGCGGTGGCCAGATTACCTCTCGAAGCGCAGCTGCTCGAAAACGTCCACAGGAACAGTCCGAGTAGGGACGTGGCTCAATTATAACTACGCAAGTTTAATAATCAGCTTTCTTCCAAACTGTTCGATGCCATCGCTTTGAAATTAAAATCTTAACGAACCTCATTTTTCATTCGGCCACCGTGGGAATGAGATCTCACGCTGACTTCGCCGCGGGCTCAACATTTCATCGTCTGTGTTTTTTTTTTTTGGTTTTTTGCTGCTTTTTTTTTGCGTATAAACTTGATGGTTTTTGTCGTTATTTTTATTTAATTCCGAGGTTCGTTTTATTTTTGTAGGGCGCAAGGACCGGCTTTGTTGAAATGGCCTCATTTCAGAAAAGCTTTTTTTTTTTTTTTATTTTATTGCAGCGCACCGTTTTCACCGTGTGTACCGACCGTGCGTTTCCGCTGCGACCTCGTCGTTTTCAAGTTATGCAAGGATGTCACGGTAATTCATTGAACCGTCGCGCTCCGCGTGATGCGACGATCGAGCGATCCGGGCTTCGTAGGGGCTAAGGGCCCGCTTCAGATGCGGCAACGTTTCCCGCAACTTCGTGGTTGCTCACGGGTTGCACATCCTACACTCTAAAAAAGGGTGCATTTTTACACTCTTTGTCCAATATAAGACACCCCAAAACTTCAGTTCGATGTGCAGCGCACTGACGTCAATCTGACGGAACCAACTTTCACAAGAGGCTAGTACGTGTTACTGACGACAAAAAACAGAGTCGGGGTTTTCTTGGCCCTATTGCAAAACTTCAGTGTTTTCTTTCTGTGGTCTTTGGTACGTACTTTAGCTATTTTATAAGTTTTATTGCACCGTTATCAAGCCCCTCGTTAAATTTAGGGCCCTCTGATCGACTATAGTGCGCTGTACGTCGAACTGAAGTTTTGGGGTGCATTATAATAATAATAATAATAATAATAATAATACTTTATTTCCATCCTTTATGATGGTGGGGCCCAAGAAAAAAAGCTGCAGTAAGCAGCTTGACGAGTCCCTGGGCCCCTACAATGGACAGCAGGAAGCGTGCGGAAAACAAAAAAAAAAGCAACATAATAGCGTGCTAGAGGCAATGATGTAAGAAATCAGTGCACAAAACTAAAAGCACCTTTTGCAAATGTTAAGAAAGAAAATGATCACGAACAAGCATATAATAAGCGCAAGTCTCTAAAGCTTAGACTTTCTAGATCAATGTTATTGCTGCTAAGGCTGTTTAACAAATGCGGGAGTGTGGAGTTTATCATTTGAGAGCCATAAGTTGTTCGCTGCGTGACCATCTTCCATTTCTCTGGGTTACGGGTAGGATACGGAGGAGAAGTTTTTCTCAGCGACGCCAGGTTTTCCAAAAAACATGTACCTCTTGTTTTTTCACTTTTATAACTAGTAGAAAGCCGATACTGATATAACTTGTGAATAGTGATTATTTGAAAGTTCTTAAATAAATCAGCGGTATGAAAGTCGCGTGGCACGTTACATATACCTCTCAATATTTTCTTTTGCAACATGAAAAGTTTTTCAATATTGGTAAATGTTGATGTTCCCCAAACAAGGTGGCAATACGTTAAGTGGGAGAAAAATAATGATTTATAAAGCAATAATTTAACATTTGTTGGCAACACAGATCTGTATCGATTTATAATCCCCACTACTCGAGCTAGCTTTGGAATAAGGTAATTTATATGGCTATCCCAAGACATACCCTCACTAAAAATGACTCCAAGAGTTTTAAAACAACTAACAATTTCAATTGGAGTAGAGCTAAAAGTGAGTACTTTAGTCAGCACCACGGGCTTGTTTTTTGGACGAAAAATCACAGCTTTTGTTTTATGAATATTGATTTTCAAGGAGTTGCTATCTTCCCAACTCTTTATCTTTGATAAGGTCAGATTTGCCTTATCGATTAAATCGTCGCAAGTATCTGAAGAAAAAAATACGCTCGTATCATCCGCGTAGATCACGAATTTTACGCGCTCATTTACGTTAACGATGTCATTAATGTATAAATTAAATAGAAAAGGTCCCAATATGCTTCCCTGTGGGACACCTGACGTGATGAACCTTACAGTGGATGAATAACCGTTTACATTTACATACTGTTGGCGATATTCTAGGTAGGACTGTAAAAGTAGCAAAGCTTGTCCGCGGATGCCATACGCTTCAAGCTTTTTAAGTAGAACCACATGACTAAGGCAGTCAAACGCCTTTGTAAAGTCTAGAAAGACCCCTAAAAGAAATTTTTTGTTCTCAAAATTTTTCAAAATATACTCCTTTTGATTAAGAAGTGCAGTTTCAGTTGAACAGTTCTTCCTGAAACCGAACTGCGATGAAGTTACGAGGTCCCACTTATTGGAAAAATCTACTAGACGTTGATAAAGTATCTTCTCCAAAGCTTTTGAGAAAACAGGCAGTATAGAAATAGGCCTATAGTTACATAACTCGTTTTTGTCACCTTTTTTATATAGAACAGTTACTTTTGCTATTTGCATTCTTTTGGGAAACACACACGTTTCCAAAGACAGATTAAAAATATAACTTAACACTGATGCAATTAAGTCAACTACATACTTGACTGGGCGAATTTGTAAGCCGTCGGCATCACAGCTCCCGCTATTTTTTGCGTGTGTAATCACATTAAGAATTTCCGAACTATCAGTTGGTTTTAAAAAAATGGAACTACAGTTATGGGGACAAACATGTTTACAAGCATTAGCTACATCAGCGTTAACACGAGCGCTAACACCTATGTCTACAAAATATTCAATAAACACATTGGCCAACTCTCGATTGGTTAACTTTACACCTCTATGCTGCAATGTTTCAATATTATTTGATGCAGGAGCGCCTTTAACCAGCGAACCTAAATGTTTCCACATTATGTCGGTACGGCCATTTGCCGACAAAAAAAAGCGAAGAATAGAAACTCTTTTTTGCATTCCTCAGCTCTTTGGTTAAATTATTTCGGAAAGACTTAAACTCCTTATTGACATCTGGGTCACGCGTCTTGATGAAACGTTTATAAAGCGCATCTTTCTTTCGAATTTTTCTAAGCCAACGGGATGTTACCCATGGTTTACGACTTTTGTTGGATACCACTACAGATTTATATGGAAAGTGGCGTTCATATAGCCTAAGAAATTGCTCTAAGAATGTGCTATAGGCATCATCAACTGTTGTTTGCATTAGCACGTTGTCCCAAGCAGCAGCTGCAATGTCCTGTCTAAATGCATCAAGGCTATTTTTATTTATGTTTTGAAAAACCGCAGGTCGGTGTTTCATAGACTTTCGAGATACATTAAGTTTAACACACAAAAATATTGGAAGATGGTCACTCAGGTCACAGCTTATCACTTCGCTGCTCAGTCTATCTGTGTGAAAATTAGTTATAAATAAATCTAACGTAGTCTCGGAGCGTAGAGTAATTCTTGTTGGATGGATAATGGTATTAGCACATCCATACATACTGACTAGGTTGTTCATTTCCCTTTTCGAAGGGCTGTCAGAATACATATCAATATTAAAATCCCCCCCGCAAATGACATTATATTGATTGTCATTTATAAATACCAAAAAAGTCTCAAAAGCTTCGAAAAATGCTAATAGGTTCCCATCCGGTGGGCGGTAAAATACAGCAAAAACAATTTGACCATTACGTAAGCATAACACTTCTACGTCCTTCGTTATAAAGGAATAATCGCTTAGTACGTCACAGTCGATACCTTTTTTAGTCAGAATGCTCAATCCCCCGCCACGCTTCGAAATGCGATTTGAAAAATATGTGTCATGTGAAGGTAAACGAAAAATGTCAGAGTCATCATTATACCAAGTCTCGGTAATCATTATAATATCAAAATTAACATCGAACTGATCAAACAGCAGTTCAAGATCATTACCTTTGTTCACTGCGGACTGCGCATTTAAATGAAAACACTTTAAATTGAAATTGCCCTCTTTCTCAAGGTAAGATTTTATTTCATTGGGAAGCAGTGGAGCTTGATTTTCCATGAAGTGGAAACAGAAACAAGTTAAAAAGTAAGGAATAATTCACATCACCCCTACGCCAGCTTTGACAGGTCACCTTCATTCTTCACGACATATGCTTGTTCACCATCCCGCTTTCGTACCAGAATGCTTCCATTTCGGTGCCATACATAACGAAATTCAGACGTTTTGGCCCAATCTTTAGCCACCCAGAAAAGCGCTCTATTCTGCTTAGTCATGTTTTCAGCAATAAAAACATCCGGCTTAGTTCCCGACAACTTTTTTTTATTTTGCAGCCACTGGTCTCTGACAGACTGCCTTGCGAAACGGATGATAATAGTGGGCACTTTATCACGTCTCGAGGGTAGTCGGTGTACGGCAACTACCTCGGTCTCTGTCAGGGGTGGAACTTGCAGCCGTGACGCAACGTTGTTGACCTTTTCCAGCAAGTTTTCGTTTTCAGTCATAGTAACACCATGAAGCTCCAGATTTAACTTTCTAGTTTGCCATTCAAGATCATTGATTTCACCCCGCAGTCTGTCGACCTCAAGACCCGAGTTCTCATTTTCTACGGTGTCCATCCGTTTACGCAGTTCTTTAATTTCAGTTTCGTGCCGAATTTGGTTTTTTAGGACGGCGTCATACTTATCGCTAACCTCCTGGACTTTTTTCTCAATGCTGTCTATCGTCTTTTTTAGAGGCGCCAAGCTCTCTAGCTTACGGTTTATGTCCGCAAGCAGGCTTGCAACGTCAAGCTCCGGTTTGGGTTTACTCACTTGGCTCCCCTTCGATTTGCCCGGTTTACAATTGTAACACCGCCAAGCCTTCTTGTAACTGTCTCCTTTTGATTTGAAAGTCGACTCGGACACACCAGAGCAGTCGCCAAGGTGGTAAACACACCCACATTCGGAGCAAGACAACGCGTTTTCATCATCGTCAAACACTTTGTCACATCTTGAACACAAACCGTCATCGTTGTCCGACATCCTCCAAGACAAAGCGATAACTATACGCACACACACATAAAAGAAAATGCAGCGTTTGGCAGCAGCAGCAGCGTCGGCAATACTAAAACGAGGCGCTAGAGGGTTAAAAAGTTAAATGAAAGACCAACCTGAAAGTAGCACCGGCAAGAAGTTAGAGTCCGTGTGTCATCCGCGCTGCCGCCGCTGCCAAAGTGACGCTCCGTGTGTCCGATGGGCCCTTCTATCGCACAACCGATTGTGGCGCTGCCATAGCCTCGAAATTCAACTGAAGCAACATGCGTTGTGACGATGGCGAGTCACCGTTGATGACTTGCAACGCTGGCGAAACTGCGGCAGATCCGAAGGCTTGCAGCTTTCCAGGACAGGCTCAGCGTCACAGTAATGTCGATGAAAATGAGGCAGATCCAGAGGCTTGCAGTTTTCCAGGTAAGCTCAGCACACCGCCAGTCGGGGTAACTGAAAGTAGCACCGGCAAGAAGTTAGAGTCCGTGTGTCATCCGCGCTGCCGCCGCTGCCAAAGTGACGCTCCGTGTGTCCGATGGGCCCTTCTATCGCACAACCGATTGTGGCGCTGCCATAGCCTCGAAATTCAACTGAAGCAACATGCGTTGTGACGATGGCGAGTCACCGTTGATGACTTGCAACGCTGGCGAAACTGCGGCAGATCCGAAGGCTTGCAGCTTTCCAGGACAGGCTCAGCGTCACAGTAATGTCGATGAAAATTAGGCAGATCCAGAGGCTTGCAGTTTTCCAGGTAAGCTCAGCACACCGCCAGTCGGGGTAACTGAAAGTTGCACCGGCAAGAAGTTAGAGTCCGTGTGTCATCCGCGCTGTCGCCGCTGCCAAAGTGACGCTCCGTGTGTCCGATGGGCCCTTCTATCGCACAACCGATTGTGGCGCTGCCATAGCCTCGAAATTCAACTGAAGCAACATGCGTTGTGACGATGGCGAGTCACCGTTGATGACTTGCAACGCTGGCGAAACTGCGGCAGATCCGAAGGCTTGCAGCTTTCCAGGACAGGCTCAGCGTCACAGTAATGTCGATGAAAATTAGGCAGATCCAGAGGCTTGCAGTTTTCCAGGTAAGCTCAGCACACCGCCAGTCGGGGTAACTGAAAGTTGCACCGGAAAGAAGTTAGAGTCCGTGTGTCATCCGCGCTGCCGCCGCTGCCAAAGTGCAGCGGCGGCAGCGCGACAAAATGGGACAAAAAGGTGTAAAATGACACCCTTCTTTGTAGAGTGTAGATGCTCGCGCAGCTGCATGAGTTGCCATGGGGTCGGTCACCACCACTTATATCGACCTTTCCAAAGTTCCCGAAATCACAGTCCAGCTTGGGATCTTCACAGCACAGCACGTGCGCGTTCGTCGCTTCGGAAAGCGAGGAAAGCACGCGCCATATCCACGAACACTGAAGATGGCACTGGCCACACACTTTTTTTTTTTTCTGGAAAGGTCTATACCCTTTTACTGTTTATAAACATGAACCGCCGCTTACGTACCAAGTGACTTCCGGTCGGTCGTCATTGTAAGCCTGCCGAGCTTGCTTATGTCACCAGTGCTAGGAAGCACAAATGCTACACACATAACAAAGTTGGAGATTAAGCGAGGGGCTTCGACTGTACAATTTCACGTCTTGAAGGAGTCAAGTAGGTTTACGAGGATACTCTAAACATTTGAACAGGTCTCGCGCTTCTTGTCTCTTTACGTGTTCACCTGGAGAATTGGCGGTTAAATGTTTGATGGACGTTTCAAGCAGCGGTGATAAAGGAACTGCATCACGACCATCTGTGGGCTAGTTGGTTGATCATTATGTGGAATTAACAGCGTGTTGGTGATCATAATGTGGAAATACGACAAGGAATCCTTCCTTGTCGTATTTGCGCTGTTAATTCCACATAGTGATAAAGGAGCACTGACTGCCCCCAACATTTTTTTTTAATTTTTTGCCAGGCGATCTATTGTGGTGTTAGAAGACTACCCAATCAATATTTTGATGCAGCGTCACGCATATTTTTAATAAAGTCAAAAAACGCAACTGCTCGAAACCGAAACGGAAACCGGACTGGGGAGGAAGAATAAATAGAGAGGAGGAGAAAAATAGCGGAAGTCACGTGGCTGTGACAGTTTTTTTCCCTGAGCAACGCATTTGCAGCATTTTAGAGGCCACAAAAAATAGGTATCATATATCTTTTATATTTTTAATATTGCGTGTGTGCCTTCGATGGCCTACGACTTTGATTATATTTAATGGTTGTGTCTAAACCATAGAAAACGTCGCGTGGCCACGGAGAAGAGAGTGAGCGCGACTCCAAGGGCGACTCAAACCGGCCACTTCCCGATCGGCTGTTTTCGGTCGGAAAGAAAACGAATATCGAGCCGTAACTTGTGTTCTGGGCAGTTGGGCTCTCGTATGTCATGTACAAATAAAAACCCTTGGCGAGCACAAATACCCTGTCAGTGTCCCTTTAGGGTGTGATTTGTTCAATATGTTTATGAACCGGAAGTTTGCTGGGATTTCAGAGACTGGGACACCGCCTGGTGGCGTTGCAAAGAGAAGCGTCTATAGACCTTTTCCACAAGGGCGCCGCCATCTTGAATTGTCGTAACTTCCAGTATAGGCGAAAGCACTGTTTTGCCGTCGCCACGCCAATAGACGACATTTAGGATATAAGCGTAACCGTCAATCATTCTAGTTTTGGCTCCCCTCTATTTTTTTACTGGTTACAGATTGAAACGTTTTATTATTTTTTCGTCGCCCGAACCGGATACGCCTATTCGGTGGCTGGGGACGGGAGTACACAAAAAAAGGGTCTATACTCATTAGGCAGTTTTCGTAGACCGCGTTTCCCCCTCCGCTAAGCCATCCGCAACGAAGTATCGTTCCGGGTATCGTATCGGGTTGCGGAGGGCGTTGCGGGACGGCCAAAACGATCTACGAAAACTCCCTATTAGCGAGTTTTAGTAGACCGTGTTTCCCCCTCCGCTAAGCCCCTCCGCTACCCGGAACTCTACAGCCAAGGCCATCGGCACGCAGGCGCAGTGGCGCATTCTTCGTAGTGGAGGGCTAGCGGAGGGGGAAACCGCAGTCTTGGCGGTAACGCGTTATTTTTTTCGGTAACGTAGTAACGCACTCCTTATTTTTTTAAAAGAGTAATGCGTGACCTACTTACGTTACTTATTTCGAGGAACGTGTAACGTAGTTACATTACCCGTTACGTTTTCTGCCCAAGACTTAAAATATTTACACTTCCATCTTTGTTGGTGCATTTACGCGCAATCCATTTGAATTTTTGGTGTTTTATTTTATTTTTTTTTTTGGAGGGGGCGCTCTTTTCTTTCGAGTTTTTGGGCTAAAAAGTGAAAAAAAAAGAGAAATTAATTATGCTCAGTTTCTGAATGGCTATAGTGTTTTTTGAAATATGACGCTTATGCATACCTGTGACGCCAAAGAAACAGTAAAATGCGTTACTTCGTAATAAAGAAAGTAGCGTGAGAGTAACGTGCGTTACTTTTTATAGGTAACGGTAGCGAGTTCATATTATATGCAACTGACGAGAAACGTATTTTGTTACTTTTCTCGGTATGCCTACAACACTGTTTCGTTGTCGGAGAAAGAAGCAATAATTTTGGCTTTTGAAGCGTCTACGTCTATAAAATAACATAAACCTAATCTAAGCTGCACCTACATGTGCCGCAATTCAACGCAGCAAAAGGACAATTAGCAGTGTTGGAACTAACGCGTTACAAGTAACGACATTAGTGGTAGCGCGTTAGTTTTTTGACTGACGTACTAACGTACTCGTTAGAATCCCAAATGACTAACGAGTAAAGTAATGTCGTTATTATTTTAGGGAATCTCCTATGAAATTATGTTACCCGTTACTCGTTACTTTTGATTAAAAATGACAGTATGAGTGTGTTTGAAAACAAAGTAGTTTTTAATCTGTGCACTACGTAAAAGTGGCAAAGAAACCCCAACAAAGCTATGCATATATGGTGTCATTTCAGCTCCTTCCAAAGACTCTTTTAACGTTCCCACGACCGAGCCCAAAAGGCGCGGGATTATCGCTGCGCGGAACCCCTAAAGCCCGAACCACATAGGGCGTATTTGCGACGTATTTGTGGGCGTTTTGGCGGGCGTAATCCCAACGTACAGCGGGCGTCGGGACGAGCGCTTCCTTGAACGGCGTAAATACGCGCGTATTCGGCGATCCGACCGAGACAGATCTCGGCGCATCGGCGTATTTCGGCGTAGCGTATCCGGAAGTGTACGGCGCGGTGCCGGCCAATCAGCTCCCGAGATGAGAGCCGGAAGTTGCTCGAGAATCGGCTTGCCTAGCCATGCGGTCGGCTGGCTGGCTTGGCTCGGCCGCCGAAATGGGAGCTCGCTTGTCGCGTTCGCCGATTTATCGGCGAACTGTACAAAATCGCTATATCTCTTTGGAACGAGCGATGAACGACTGAGAGAGAAGAAAATACCATCGATGATGCGGGCGATGTGAAAAGAATTACAAAAGGAAGGGTTTTGAGCAGAGATCGCGGCCATCCTCTTGCCGGGAGTTTTTGGCAACTTGACGGTTGCAACCACTGATCTCAATGACAATTGCTGGATCGCGCTTCCCCGCTTGTTCGCTGCAGAGCGAGTGAAGCCACCGGACGGCCATCTTGCTCGGGTAGAATTTGCGGTTTTGTCGTTCGTCGTCATTCACCGAAGAAGTTTTTTAAGACTCTCTGTACCGTGGAGACTTGCCGTTGTGAACACGTGGAAAATTTTACGAAAGCGCAGTGTCGCAAGAAAAAGGCACAACTCGTCAAAGGCAAGTTTCGCCGGTCTGGCGGCGTGTTCAAAGCTTCCTTGGCGCCCCGTAGTGCCGTGTCTCTGTGTCTTCGCACGCTTGGATACCGACCAAGAATCGACGCCGTGTGAATGTGTTTTGCGTGAAGCCGTATGTGTCTCTGGATAAGCGGATTACTTTACTCTGACGACTGTGTACTTGCGGCACTCGCGGTCCAGAAACGAGCTTATCCAGCGTCCAGTAGCGACGGAAGAGGGGGGGAAGGTACGTCTTTTTTTTCGTCCTTAGACGATTTACACAATACCGTGCACAACAGCTCCTCATCACTGATCAGGGCTGGCTCATTATCAACCTACTTAATTGCACTTGACGTTTGAGCGAGGCTCGCCTAATTGTAATTGGTCAACAGATTGCACACGACCATATCGGCCGCGCTTCAAAGATTTTCATTCTCGCCGTCTTGTACTTTTGCTTTCGAAAACCCTCCTTGCTCCACAGCGTTGCTCCATTCGTGCTCCCACGTAATCCATTAGAGTATATTTGGAACATAGCCATGGTTTATAGTACACAAGAGCACGTACAGATCAGCCCCCCCCCCCTTTATTGATAGCAACTCACCGAAACAGCTGGACGATCCGGAACTCCGTGGCCGATATATATGATCTAAAGACATCTACGCGCGACACACCTTCAGAACTTTGGTGCGGCGTCGATTCTTGATCGGTATCCAAGCGTGCGAACGCACAAAGATACAGCACTCGGCGTGTCAAGGAAGCTTTGATCCCGCCGCCAGACCGGCGAAACTTGCTTTCGACGAGTGGTGGATTTTTCCTGCTGCACTGCGCTTTCGTAAACTTTTTCACGTGTATACAACGGCAAGCCTAAACGGTACACAGAGTCTTAAAAAAAACTTCTTCGGCGAATGACGACGAACGAGTAGAAAACGTGTCTACAGCACGCTGGAAAACCACAGCGAAACGCTATCAAAAGCGCAAATCTTACCCGAGCAAGATGGCCGTCCGGTGGCTTCACTTGCGGGAGCGGGAAGCGCGATCCAGCAATTGCCATTGAGATCAGTGGTTGCAACGAACATTTTTGAAACAGGTGTTAGCAAATTAGGCTTTGGTTGCTTATTAACATTCAGTTATTTCTGTCTCTTCGCGGAACGCAATAATATAGCAGCCTATCTACATTTTGCCGTGTTTGGTTTGGCGACCTTCCCCTCTTCCCTTCTGTAAAGGAAGCGCCCGCCAAATTCCGTGATTACGCCCACTGAAACGCGCGTAAATTCGTCGAGAATACATCCTATGTGGGTCGGCCTTTAGTGAGGTTTGTGAATTCGGCGGTATGATCAGCGTCGCCGTACCCTGAAGGAGCAGCCGTCTCGCTGGAAAGAGACATCCGTTCAGAATGCAACAATCAGTCACCGCTTGGAGGATTTTGCTTCAGCGTCCCTAGCTACTCCAGCTGGTCACATCCTTCTCTTTAAAGCAAATATATTATCGTTCTGTCAACAAACAGAAAAAAATAAACTATAAATTTGGAAGCGTCGACGTTCCCACGCTTTGATCCGAAACAAGTGTGTCAGCGGTGGCCGGGTGCTGACGTGCCGTTGATTGGAAATGCGTCGTTGATTTGTGAAACAAGAAAATAACGTTTATTTTACCGGATTAAGTTTGATTACATGAAGCGGTCAATTTCGCGTCCGTTAATTGCGTGCATCCGTTCGTTCTTTTCAGAGCGGTTCCTTCTTCCCAGGCAGGTGCTATGGGCACGGTTCTGGTCTCCGAATGGCGCTCACGAAGCGTCACGTGTTCGAGGTCATACATTACACATCCTGCCGACAGTGAATCTTTTATTAACCTGATCAATGCAATGTGAATTTCTTTGTTAGTAATTTTGGCGTTATTGCAATTTTGAAATTTTATTATCGTGTGTTGTTTTGAATTGTTTACTTATATTGTTGGTTCTTGGCTTGTGTTGTTTGTGTGAGTTCCCAATGTATAAATTCGATCTGTACCCCACTCCTCCGCTGTAATGCTGCGGCGCTGCAAAGTACAAATAAATAAATAAATATATAAATAAATGATCATTCTGAAGAAGTATATATTTGCCGAAGTTTATATAGGTGCTTTATTATAAACAGCCCTATCTAAAGACCATCAGGAAAAATCCTGATGGTCCATCAGGCTGATGGTCTGACGTGTTTTGGGACATTGATGGTCTGATGGCCTGGTGGTGTGATGGTTTGATGGCTTGATGATGTCATTGTTTGATGGTCTGTTGGTCGGTATGAATTACTAATCATACGTATGTACCGGCAGAAGACAGATTCCATTACAGTCAATTGTGAACTTTATTCTTTGCCCATCATTATTTCAAAAAGAAACATCCGAAGCGTTAGGGTACCTTCTGAAATCCTCGTAGAAACCTGAAAACAAAGTTTCAATTTAGGTTATGGCATGTTATTATTTCTATTTGGAAATGATTGAGTTCACGCATGCGCAACGACGTGAGATAATTGGCGCCGTCTCTCGGCAACTGCTGGAACCTCCCAAATATAGTAAGGTTCTATTTCCACCACCGAAATATGTCATGAGAAGCACCATCAGCCTTCTTTCGTTCTGATGGTCTAGCGAGATATCCTGATGGTCTCATCCGGGCAACATCAAAATATTTCGATGGTCTGTCAGTCGCTACAGCAAACGTTTTGAATGTATCTGAGCTACAAACAGAAGCCTTTAATGGTCCCTCAGCCACCATCAAGTAAGCCTGTCGTCAAGTCGACAATTAATTCTGATGGTATGAGAGGGATTACAAATACCATGTTAAACTATAAGATATATATATATATATACGATCGGTTTAAGCCGGCATGCGATCGAGTCAAGAGGAATATACACTCGCTCAGAACCACTGCAACCACGCGCGCCCATGACTGATCGAATACTGTCCCATTTAAGAGCCGCCGCAGAATATAATTCCTGGAAGTACCAGACCATATCCTGTCAACGTGCTTTGATGGTACAAAGCACTTTTGATGGTTCATCACCTGATGGTCTGAGGGACCATCAGGTGCCATTATGAACTTCCGGCGGACCGTCAAACGCCTGCGATGGTTCACCAGCGAGGTCTCATGGACCATTAGCTACCATTAGAGCCCCTGACGGACCATCAAAACGCTTTTGATGGTCCATCAGGAAGTCTGGTGGACCATCAGGTGCCATTGGATCTCCTCACGGATCATCAAGACACTTTTGATAGTCCATCAGACGCCATCAAAGAAGTGTGATGGACCTTCAAAATCCCTTTGGAGGTCTATTCGAAGGGTCTGATACACCATCAGGGGCCATCAAGGAGGTCTGGTGGGCCATCAAGGAAGTCTGATGGGCCATCAGGGAAGTTCGATGGGCCATCAGAGAAGTTTCATAGACCATCAAGAAAGTTTGAGGGACCATCAGATTTTCTTGATGGTCATTTCGATCGGAGCTGTCATATACTGACAGTGAAACAAAGTAACGACAAACTAACGTAAAAGTAACATCAGTTAGTGATCGCTAGTAATGACACAGGTATTTCGTTACGTTTGCAAAATGATAACGGAGCTCTGTAACGCATTAACTTTTTTTCAAGCTAACGAGTAACGCTATTTCGCTACTTATTTTCGGGAACGGGCGCAACACTGAAAATTCAGAAACGTTCCGCGGAGTGCGGGGCCTTTTTTTACTGCACTTCTTGAGGTCAAAACGAGTACGGAATTATCAAGACCTGTGCCCTACAATTTGACGTCATCGCAGCGAGGCCGAGCGAAGACACATGATTGGACACGACTTCCGCGTCAGCGTTCGGCTGGACCTCGTGACCAATCAACGGGTCGAAGAACGCTCAGCGGCGGGCTCGGGTCCAATCTGCTAAGATGGCGCCCTCAGAGTGTCATGACGTCACGTGGAAGAGGCTGTTCACGGGCTTTGATTGTTCTAGGCGGTGTTAGATCGACCCGCATTGAAACCGACGAGCAACTTGGAGAAGGTTCGAAAGCGGAAGCAGGCCAATCAGGGACACGATATTTCTACGTGACCACGTTGCTGCAATCTACGGGCAGACCTCGGCGAATGACAAAGCTAGAAATATATTCATTCTTAAAAAAAAAACAGCGCGACGTTATTGAGCACTACGTAAGCACGTGAATAACCTCATTTTCAGTGTCACAGCGCAGGCTGGTTTTTTAAGGTGATGCCTTCTATGTCTCATCGTTCCGTCGACGTTCAATGTCCTTGAGCGAAAACACGTCGACGACACGAAAAGTACCAAAACGTTTACGTGACCACTCAGGCGGATTGGAGGCAATGAAACTAAGAAGGATGACAAAGGGAATTAAAAGAAATTTAAGTGAATTAAGAGGAAATAAAGTGATTTAAAAGTATTCATAAGAATAATCAATAGAAATTAAGGACTATAAAGCGAATTAAGAGAAATCAAAGTGAATTAAGAGGAATTAAAGATATGTAAAAATAATCAATGGGAATTAAGGACGACAAAGCTAATTGAGAAGAATTAAAGTGAATTAAGAGTAATTAAAGTGAATTAGGAGGAATTAAAGCGAATTAAGTAGATGACTAAGCGAATCAGTGAATTTCTAAGCGAATTAAGATGATGACTCAGCACTTTGAAAAGGATGACTCAGCACATTAAGACGGGTGTCTGCCTTTAATGCATCGGCGCTTGGGCTTCTGCCTTCAAGTCGTCTTAAAGATAACATAAAAAACCCTGTGAACTTTTTTTGTGAAATGGTTTGCGTTTTGCGCTCTGAAAGGCCGTGAAGAACATGACTGTTTGCTTCAAGCACTTAAAAGAAAGAATAAAAAAACAGACTACTGTAAATTTTCGAGAAATACCGTAAAATCCACCTAAAATTGGGTCAGCAGAAAAGGTGCGCAGACCAGGGTTAGAACGATTAGACTTTTTGCGAAGAGGATGCGCAGGGTCTTACACAAATGGGTTGAAACGGGACGGGTTCAAACGGGAAGGTCGATTCGGGAAAGGATCGAAATGGGACGGGTTCAAACGGAAATGGGTTGTTTCGGGGCTACACCGTTCGATCATGTGTTCCTGTAAAACTGTCATCGCGGCGAGGGGCAATGAAGCAAAGGTGACTCCACTTCCTAGTCAACAATGCTCGCTTATATCCTGCCAAAGCTAACTAGACGCATTTACGCCAAGGTCATCATTGATCCGAACGCCAAGATTACTAGGAGTGGGCTATCTTTCGGTGTTCAAAAGTAAATAGAAAATCAAGCCGAAAAATAAGGGTGGGAATTACCTTTCGGGGGTGGGGAATCTCTCGGGATTTTACGGTACGTTTATTCGTATATATGTGCTATTTTAGTTTTTACTTCAAGTACTAAACCAGCTGACCCAAATTTATTTTGTTAGCGAAATCAGCACCTCAAAGAAAAAATAATAAAAAAGAGACAAAGAAGCTTATTGTAAGCCCGTAATTTGTTAGTGTACAGCGCGATGACCGAAAAAGTGCACAAATCAGACGCTGATCGAAATAGACCGCTTAAAAAATAGAGATGTGAGTTAAATGTAATGACTACTTTTAAATATTTTCTTGTACTCTCCTCGTAACATTAATGCAGCACGATTTGACGGCCCGAAAACAACGCCTTTAGTTTTATTGATTTGTTCAAAGGGGACTATTTCACAGTGTTAGAAACAGCTAACAAAACTTAGCGCTACTAACTCTATTTTCACCTGTAAAGTTATACAGAAAATAACGCTATTTAGGTCAAAAGTAATAAAGTTAATCGAAAGTATTATCACAATGAAAAAAAGTAGCGTTACTAAATTTCTCTAGGTCGTAACTTTATTAGCTACACTACTCACTACTACCGCAAGCCGCAATTGAACTGCCCCTCTTTAGTATCGTCTCTGTAAAACCTTCGTTTTTCTGCGCTTTGCTGGTTACCCATATATTGTTTAAACGTGCCTGTCAAGACTCAAGAAACACCTTCGCAACGTAACCATATCTAAGTGTTCCTCTCGCTAAACTTATATCTCGAAAACCAACCCGAATTATTATTATTATTATTTTTTTGCTCCACAAGTGCACAAACAAGATGACAGAACCCCTAAAACAATGCTATGTATCGTGTTAGTCTTTTTTTTTTTTCAACAGGTCGGTCGTCTGCTCCCGTAAAATGAAAAAAAAAAAAAAAGAGACGTAGTTCAGTTTTTACTCGGGAGATGGCGCCACGCTTCGCGAACGCGACTCGCCGGGTCCGGCCGTTCGACCCAACTGGTCTTTCGCGAACGACCGTGCTTTCCAGGCGGCATTTCTAAAGACGGGCGGCTCGAATAATTCCTGTACCGCCCTTCCGCCATCCTCTTCATCGGTATAAAAATGTACTAGTAATAGTAAAACGTATTTATTGGCAGAGAGATATGACGCAGACCATTGCCGAAGCCGCGGACATCTACGCGCCGGCGGTGTTTTAGGAACCTGGCCGGTCTTCCAAATCACCCGCATGACAATGGAGATGAGAGGGTGAAGGGGTGACCAAGCTGAGAAGGTCTCAGACCCTGAGGTCCCCACGAGATACGCAGTCAAGTCACTTTCGAAAGTGCGCGCCGTCTAGTAGCTGCTGCGGCGATTATCCGAGCCCCGCCATGTTTGATCACGTGCACTGAGCACGTATTGGACACGAGTGTGACGTCAGCATTCGGTGAAGACTCGGATCTAATCGCAAGCTTCGTGCACTAGAAATGGCGACCGCCTATGTTGCCCGATGGAGTTTTGAAAAGGCTCTATTTCAACGGGACTAAATAGTTTTTCACCTTTCTACCTTTCGTTATTTTTAGTCTCTTAGGCCGTGTTATAAAATGTATCTAAATCTGCGATTATGTGCAAATTCATTTCCCGTTGTCTCTCTCGGCCACATCACCCCTACAAAGTACACGCTACCACTTTTCTAACTCTGTTTTTAAGTAATTATTGAATAACTTCTTATATTATTTTTTTTTTACATTTATGAGCAACGCGCGATCATATTTATTTATTTTTAAATTAAATTTTTGTCTTAGAAGCACGTATTTACACAGCACGTGGTTTGGGCCTGTCGTGGCCGCGGAGGCAACAACGAGCGATAATCGGATAACGCTACGGTGTGTCACTATGGGCGCTCTTGCGGGTTATCCAATGTTTGATTGACTGCTGGCTGACTCGCTACAGGAACTTTGTATGCTGGCACATGCTTCGTCAGGCTTTTATGCATTTTTCTTCTGTCTCCCATCCGGCTATAAACCTTAAAAGAATTTAATGAAAAATATAACAAAACAGACAGGACGCCCAGCTTCCCTGATATGACTAACGCTAGGGTCTCACCATGAAACGCAGTTGATAACTTACGGATTTCAGTAATCTGCTTTACAAATACGTTTTTTTTTTCTTCCAATAACGCATGATTCAAATTACTTGCCTTTAGGCATCACCCTGTCCGATTCGATTCACTCGAATTATATTGACGATACAGGCCGGAATCGTTAATAGAATTCGCCCGTTGCTCCGTGCCGCTCTGTGCCGCACAGCAGCACAGAGTGAACACAAACACGCCATTTTGGCCTAGCGAACATTTCTTCGCCATGTATGTCGGTTGACGTAACTCATTACAGAAAGTATCGAAATACTTCAGGTAAAGCAATTGAGCGAGGAAAAAAAAAAAGAGGATTTCAAGTAGCAAACACTTCTTCTTCATTGTTGCACCCTTGCGGTAAGTGTTTGGAAAGAATCACTGTGCCCAATTGATCATTTCAATAAGGTTAGAAATTTGGGGGGGGGGGGGGGGGGGGGAGGTGGCATCTCTACTCACCTTTCGAATCCGTTGGAACGCGAACACCAGCATTCGGCGCTCAAACGCCTTCGAAGAGGGATTGAAGAACAGAGGCAGCTAGCCTCGCACCTACCCACTAATCAGTCCAATCAAAGCTCTGCTCTCTGCCATCCCCGCGCGCTCCGATCCCCTCCTCTCCCTCACTTTCTACCCGCATGACCGCCTTCGGCGCCCCGCCTTAGCCTCCTCTATACTCACAAAGCGCAGTTCGACGACGGAGCCATAGAGTTCCCGGTCGCAGATTTGGAGCGCGAGGATTTGGTATAGCACAGAGCATCAAAGAGCCATTTCTTGGGGAACCCGGACGTCAGCGCACAGCTTTTGCAGCAGCGAAAACCCGAAACACCCTTGTTCGCTGGGGAGAAGCGTGTTTCGGCGTCTTGCCGCAGCGGGGCGCCAGTCACGTGGCTCTCCTCTCATCCGTTGTCTGCCGCTCCATTTTTTCGATTTCGGCGGCCGCTTCTCGTGGTGATCTGCCAGGCTTTGTCAGTATACAGAGGAGTCTATGTGTAGTATACGCGCCGTGAGCATGCGCGGTAGCTCACCTCTACGGAATATCAGACGCCGCCCCGCATGCGTATAGACAACACGGTGACGGCATTTTTCGCCCGGTTCTAAGGGTTGGAAAGTCGCATAGCCCCCACAACTCAAGAAACTCAAGGCGTGGAGAGATCGGAGCATATTATTAACGCTCCTTAGTCAATAAAATTGCAGCTTTAGCCGATAAAAATACATAAGAACGAATTAAGTAGTACGAAGCGAGAACATAATAAACAACTCCATGCGCTTCTCAAACTGTCAGTATAATAAACGCTTCGTCATAGAGAGGCCTCGCTGAAGACGGACGCTTGGGCCAGCATCTAAACAATCATACTCGTTTCCAACTCAAGAACCGTCGTAAAAAAAGTCCGGCTCCTCGCGGAGCAATACTGATTTCCCCCTGTACGTAGATAATTAAATATACGTTATCTTATCGAGAAGTAAAAGCTTCAAACGCCAAAAAGCATCGCTTCTTCCTCCGACGTCCAAATCTCGTAAGAACTACATCTCGCGGTGTACGAACAATGCGTAAAACTCTCCGTTTTCCTCGTGGCAAATACGAGCGTAGATGGTTTCGTTGAGTCGGCAGGTATAACCGTGTTCCAACTGGCTTTTTCCAGACGGTAGAAGCCAGCGGTTGCGTCATCTTGCGTCGCCTGCTGGTGAGCACCTGCGGAGGAGAATTGTGTCACGAATTAGTCTGTAGCTCTTCCCCGCAGCTGGCGACGGCGGCGGAGTGATTCTCGAGCGGCTGTGTTTAGACACTTTCTTTCGTTCGCGATTGAATTCGTCTGCCGTTCGTACGGATGTTGCGAGTTGCAAGCGTATCTTTGAGCTGAAGTACCCCGAGATATATATTTAATACAGAATGTGCTTTCTTGGTTGAGTTCCGGGAAAAAACTGTCACGAGGGGCTTCCAAGAAGAACCGCCACGAAGAGCCGTCGCGTCGATATCCCCGCTACATTTAGCGGGTAAATTACCATGACGTGATCACGTCAATGTATCTCAACTCACGTGACGTCAATTTCTGCGAGGTGGTAGCTTGCACGTAACACATTCTGCGCTTCCGGGCCTCAGTCAGCGTGGTCGAGCAAATGTAATCATTTTTGTTGCAGCCGCCGTACTGCGACAGCCAGCCCGAGAAGACGTTATTTTAGTTGCCGACTTCCAAAACGAAATTTCGTGTTCACACGAACCTAGTAGATCAAAAATGGGGGATCGGTGGCTGTGTGTTAAAGGAATCATGAAACAATTTGTTCTACTTTCGCTAAATACTACTTAGAATCACTCCCTAACGTTAACAACGAATAAACTTGCCTCAGTTTTAATTTCTAGACAATGGCAGTAGCCAAAAAAATTCGAAATATCAGCATTGTTCATCCCCTCAACTCGGAGCCAGAACAAGCGGCCACGTGGCTTGGTGCCAACCCTATGCCGCCAACGTTAATCATAGCCACGTGCTGGGGTTGGCAAAGCAGAAAACGCGTGGCTGAGCTCCAGGCATTGTTAGAGTTCGGCTATTCTCATCACCGCAGTGGTTGGACCCGAGCCACTACCCGAGTGTCCGCCGAGGCATCGACTGTTCCGAGCCAAAGTCGAGTGCTCACGCAGTTCTCGTGTTCAATCCACGAGCCGCGCTCGACTGTCGTCAGGCGGGTGGTTTCGATTCCACAATTACGTCATCGAGCTTTGCGAAGGCAAGACTGAAAGAAATAGTCCCCTTTTATCCTCGCAATTTCACCGCGACAAAGAAGCTTCTGAATCAGTGGCAGTCTGTGCGAGTATACTTGGGACAGAGTACGCCTCTAGAGAGTCATGAACATTCCAGCCCGACATCGTTTCATGGTCATTTCAATGCATCGCGGCTCGGAGCACGTGATGTAGCGAAAACTCGCGCTGCAGATCCCAGGGAAAAAAAGAATGCCCACGACGTCGCCTCTGTCGCCTATTGTTCGTAGGGAGCCCTAGATTGTAGAGAGGGTCCCACTCAAACCATGGAGAGCGTTTGCAGTTTAATGGCGGACGCTTGCTTCAATCGGAGATTGGTCGCAACTGCGTATGCGCTGCGTTATCGCGTGTCTAGGAGGAAAGCAGGTGGAAAGGACGACCAACGCGTTCGTCACTTGTAGCTCGTGTTGCAAACGCCGCCCATACACCACGTGACCCCAAATCGAGCAGTTGGGAATACTCTGTGTTACAGGCTCTCCTACTCGTCGGGAAGCGATTGTGAAGAATTGCGCGGTCCTAGTGTGCCCGTCATTATTACGACGGGATTCAAGGTTCTTACGCGAATTCCGCGAGCTTTTTTTCCGTGGTGCTAAACTTGAGCGAACGTAATCTTAGCGCAGTGGCTGAAAAGGGCCTACCGATGAAAATGATCGGTTTCCGCTAGGGGCGCCCTGGAGGGGTTTGAGTTTCCCTACTGGGCGACCCTTTCTGCGGAAGGTGTGTGCACCCGGTTGCATAGAGGTGCCTCCGTCGTACGGACCGTAGCTTTTAAGACTAAATATCTAGATTTGTAACTCGTAAATTAAATAGCTTAAAAAAAAATACTGGCTTGGTGGCGCAAGCCGCCGCCCGATTCAAAGGGTTCAGCCCCATCCATCCATCCATCCATTGAGTTATGTCCGCTCCTTCAGCCCAAAAAAACGTATAGCAAAAAAAAAAAAAAAAAAATTGGCTTTTTGCGGTACGTTTTTAATTTACCCACTTCCTGCGTTGAATTAAGATATATCTAGGATAGTGTTAGTTTAGTTTTATGTTATTTTATGGAGACGTAGACATTTAAAAAGCAAAAATCATCGCTGCTCCGGAGATTCGACAACCAAACCTTGTAAGAACTACTTCACACAGCGCATGAATAATGAGAAAAGAGTAATTTATTTTTCTCGATGTGATAGCGAGTATAAAAGACTAGGCTCGCGCATTTCCCACCCAAAGGTCATCACTAAACGGGCAGAAAGCGAAGGCAGAAGAGGATATGAAAGCACGCGAGGACGCCCGAACACCGAGATCTGGTTGGAAAGGGCCGGTAGACGCAAAGCTAACGAACTTTTTCTATTCACTCTTCGAAAGCGAACGCCGAGCGTCAGACGCCAGCGTTCGCCGTTCGAACGCGTTCAAATAGAGAATAGACACAAACGATTTGCGCCTACCCACTGCATCATTCCAACCAGAGCTGTTCTGAGCCCCCCGCGCCCTCTCCTCCTCTCGCTCAGTTTGTAGCCGTATATGCTGAGCGCAAGTTTGTCTGCTTCGCGCACAGGGGTTGCGATGATGTAAGAACACTGAGCTCTTATTGGCTGATGTAAAACAGTAGTGGGTAGACCATGCATCGAGTCATCTGGCATTGAGGTCTACTCACTATCCTTTCAATCAAAGCCAATCAGAGCTCGACTTCGTTCTGACCTCACTGCAACCCCTACGCGAGAAGCAGACGACTCGGTCTCCGCATTGGATCCACGCAGCGCCGTTCAGCTTACGTGTGCCACCAGCGCGTCCCGCAGCGTCTCACAACGAGTGGGACACGAGCAGGCGGCGACGCCAGACGCACGCGTCTGCATGTTACGGGAGCTTTGCAGCGTATATACTCCCGTCAAGCTCCAGCGTCGTTTGCCGCTGCGAGTCGGGGATCCACCAGCGATGGCGTCATGTGTGAGTCTTCTATTGGCGAGGAGATCGAACTATAGGGGGCGCTGCGTTCACCAAAACAAATACCGCCTGCGTGGAAAACAACTCCGGCGTTCCAGTGTGCTGCCGTGTTGTTGCCGCGTTCCCTGCAGGTTTGTTAGAATATAGTACGCTCGTGTTGCGTACCGCAGTGCTCAGCGCATGCTCTAGAGCTTGTAACCAGTTTTCATTGCTTTCCTCCCGAAAAAAAAAAAAAACAACTTAAATCGCACTGGATAAGTAAGAGTAGGGAAGAAGTTGACTGCGCACGACGTGGTGTGTGGTCGTCACTTTTCAAGCGATGCCTTCCAAGCAAACTACGCTAATGGACGAGTCATGTACGCGCGTAAATCACGCTTGTATCGGCATCCGTTCAAACCGTACATTGTAGTTTTTAGGTAGTAGATATTCTGCCGGCAACCAGCACAACAAAACTTGCAAAAAAATAAATTGCCGGTAGTTGTTCCTATTGGGTTTCGTGTAAAAGGAATAGTCAAAATGAGAGCTTCTAGTTGTGTGAGTAGCTCAGTGGAAAGGTGTCCGTTACACGTGCCGTGGGTCCGAGGTTCAAATCAAAGTAAATGAACTTTCTTTTTTTCGTAAAACGTTTGACGATTTTCATTTATTTATTTGTTTTTATTCACAATAACCATTGCCGTCCGAAGCTCCCGGCAATCTTTTTTTCCAGAGTGGTTGTGCCGGCTGCCGGCAAAATATCCCCACCTTATTTCATAACAGCGCACAAGAGGAGGTTCTTGATACGCAACGCCGTTCCGTCGAAGAATCTTCCGAAGGGATCACACGACCGGGTCGTGAGGCTTCGGAAGCCTCCGAGAGGTACTGCTATCATTTGATCACTATTTTATTCCAGGCTAGCTTTTACACTGGAACATAATAAGTAGCAGTATCAGTTCGATATTGTGATATTTATGCAACTGCCTGAATCATTTTGCGATTCCTGTAATTTCGATTGAGCAATGCAAATGTGTGTATGACTAAGTCCTCGTCGTGCAGAACTCATTAATATTTCATCGTGAACCGTGCACCTTTGAATAACCGATAAATTAAACTGAAAAAGACAACTTGTAACGTTTAATGCCAATGTGCAGTCTAATTAGCCACATTCTATACTATAATGTTCACCAGTGTGTTCTGTATTTCGGAATTTCAAGAAAAACGTAATGTGTAATGACTATTTTGGTTGATGTTTTGGTGAAAATTTCTCCGGGGCGACGCTGCGCTCGATTACATGATCACATTTCAGCACGTTCTCGCCTTCAACGAGGCACCTCTTTCCTTCGCCGATGTGGCTGATGATCGTTGCAAGGGACAGGGACACTGAAAAGCAATGCGCGTGTTTCGTGAATACGGTTTCTCCAACCTAGGAAGCGCACAAACATCGCCACACCGCGTCAGTCACGCACGACCTGGCGCCCGCAGCCGGAGCGACGCGGCCGATCGCATGCGCCTACACGTGGGTTGGTTTTTGCTACCAACGAGAATGCGGCGACATTTAAAGCAAGGTGAGACAAGCAGGGACTATGCTACCCCTACGCAGATGCTTTTCGAGCAGATAAATATTATCCACATACCTTTCACGAGCCTCAAGTCCTCGTCCTCCATGGCTGAACGAATACTAGCGGCGGGAATGTTATTCCCGCATAATAGTTCCGACGACGGCCGCTAGCGCAACCTAAGAACGAAGGGCGAGGGTAAAACGGGCCGGGAAGGACGAAGCAGACGGAACGCTAAAGAGAGAAGGAGGTTTCCCCCTCTTTTCTCCAGCGTTCGCGTAGTGCGTAGAGCGAAAGCTCGCGCTGCAGAACCCAGGGATCCTGGGTTCAATCCCCCATCCCTGCCCGTTTGGGTCTGGATGAGCTTCGTACCGGCGTGCTGTCCTGCATCACTACTGCGTGGTGCACGTTAAAGAACCCAGGCTTCTGGTGATACTGCACCGGCTAAATTTCTCATCTATGGCTGAGAGACAAGTATAGACCATCGAGGCAGACTAACTTCCGGCTGCCTAATCATACACGCAGCACACAAATGTTCAAGTTCGAGAGCACCACCTCCGCGAAAAATGTTTCTCTTTTTTTTTTTTTTTTTTAAGGCAGGTGTTTAAGGTCTGCGGCTCGAGCCTATACACCAACTCATGTTTACAAACAAACCGGAGCGCCCCTAACGGACGCCACTGGCGCCGCGCATGCGCAATGGGGGTGTGGGCAAGAAGCTCGCCGTCGCCCATAAACAAACCATTGAAATGCGATGTTATCGGCGTCGGTGTGAGACCCCTGCCCTTTTTCGCGTTCGAATTGTTGATTCTACGTCTTCGTGGCAATGTCTAACTACTTGAGCGGCCTCAGCGAAATTAATAAGGCTCGTTATACCGCAAAAAGTCGCGTCAATAATGTGACAAGCGGCGATTCATTCCGCGTGGACGCCGCAGAATGGACGCTAAAGCCCGATTTGCATGATGAGATTTCGCTCGCAATTTTCAGTCGCGACGTCGCTCGGGCTGCAAAAGCGTGAATCGTAGCTGAGATGGTCGACGTCGATACTGAAAATCTAAAGTAGAATCGGACCATGTGAATCAGGCAAAACAAGTTGGTGATGGCCACTGGTAACAATGATCAACATCTCCTTGTATCTACTGTTTACATCGAGCCTGGTTACCAACCTTCAAACTTAAGCCTTATGAGGCCTGCACTTACTTTTTATCGCAAGTACCGGGCACACGTTTTTTCTACGGGCCGGTGTCGCCTAAAAGAGCAGACGACAAGCAGAAACGTTTGAAAGAGCAGACGACAGTTCGAGCGATCAGGCGGCCGTTTGAGCTTGAAGACGCACTGAACGTAGTCCGCAGGTGGTCCGTACATCTTGACGGTTTTCCGGCGTTCATGTTGGAACAAAACAAATAAATCTGATGACCCCAAGTATCCGTGAATCAACCCAAAGTGCTTCCCACCCATGCAATCGTGGTCCGAGGGCGTCTGGTTTTCCCTTTTCACGGCACATATCGACGTTCTCGGACGAACCGAGCACATGAAAACTGACCCTCAAACCTTTCTCGACACTTTTGATACAGCCCCAGTCGCGGCGGTTTGACGAAAAGGCAGGTTTTCGTCAGGTTCCTTCCAAAACAATGCAGGAATACACGTCTCACATGGGGCCTTCCACCCACAGCCCCAGACCGGAAGTGCGCCCGACGCGCCACCACCGCGCCGTGACGTAACAGAGATGAGTTCGTGTATACACCTTCTAGCTCTTATCACCAAAGAGAGAATGCTTCGTCACTGGACTGTCGGACACGTGCGCGGCGCGTGATAGTCCTCCAAAGAAAGTTATGGCACGCTCACAACGCGTGCCACAGTCCAGTAGACAAAGATGGCAGCGCTTACAAACAACGCCTCCTGTATTCGTTGTCACACCAAGAAAGTAGGAAGTTTCGCGCATTATTCGTGCGCTGCGCGAAGTAGTCACAAAATTTGGTTGTTGACGGAAAAAAAAAACTATGCTTATAGTGCTTAAAACCTGTACGTCTTGAGAAAAAAAAAAAGATAACCGAAATATAATCTAAGATGCGCTTTCATCAGTGCTGAGTCCGTTACTGAAAATAAGTAACGAAATAGCGTTAACTCGTTAGCTTGGAAAAAAGCTAACATGTTACAGAGTTCCGTTACCATCTCGCAAATGTAACGAAATATCGGTGTCGTTACTTGCCATGACTAACGGCCGTTACCTTTACGTTTGTTGGTCGTTACTTTGGGTTTCACTGTTAGTATATGACAGGTGTTTATAACAAACCGCCTCTATAAACTTCGGCAAAAATACAGCTGTTAAGAGTGATTATTTATTTATTTGTACTTCGCAGCGCCGCAGCATTACAGCAGAGGAGTGGGGTTGAGACCACATGTATACGTTGCAAACTCACACAAAAATCACGAGCCAACAACCAACAGTATAAACAATTCAAAACAACAGACAATAATACTATTTCAAAATTTCAATAACGCCAAAAATACTAACAAAGAAATTCACATTGCATTGACCAGGTTAACAAAAGATTTACTGTCGACAGGATGTGTTACGTATATCCTCGAACACGTGACGCTTCGCGAGCGCGATTCGGAGAACCGAACCTTGCCCATAGCACCTGCCCTGGAAGAAAAAAGCGCTCTAAAAAAAAAAAAAAAAAAAAAAAAACGATTGGATGCACGCCAGGTGACGAACGCAAAAAAAAGACCTTTTTATTCAATCAAACTCAATCCGGTAAAATAAACGTAATTTTATTCCTTCACAAAGCAACGTCGCATTTCCAATTAACGACACGTCAGCACTCGGCCACCGCTAACACTTATGTTTTGGATCAAAGCGTGGGAACGTCAACGATTCCAAACTTAAAGTTTATCTCTTCTGTTGTTAACAGAACGATAATACATTTGCTTTCAAGAGAAGGGTGCGACCAGCTGGAGTAGCTAGGGATGCTGAGGAAAAATTCCTCGAGCGGCGGCTGACTGTTTGTTGCCACGGATGTCTCTTTCCAGCGAGACGGCTGCTCCTTCAGGGTACGGCGACGGTGATCTTAGCAGCTTCTATACAAAGACTGCACCAGGGACGCTTAAGCGCGAGACACATGGACGGCAGAATCATCCGATCCGACAGTCCGAACGCCGCTCTGAATCGCCGCTTGCGACAGTTTGAGACACACGCTTCCGACCTTGCATGCGACACGACGATCCGTTCGGCTCCGCCCAAGAGATCCAAGCGCTCAAGCTGAGGTCCGCGTTCCTATACACACCTCTGGTCCCAGACTGACGGTTCAGCAGCGAAATTAGGAGCTCGTTCTCGCTAGCGCGTGCATTCTTTGCTGAGGCCATCTTTCTCGAATGGGTCAGCGTGATTCACGCGTCCGGCTTCCCGTCGCCCAGCTCAGTCCCGTTTTCTTGTTCGTTCCGCCATTCCCATTACGTCGTCATGAAGTTCGCGCTAGCTGTGCTCTCATTGGTTGGACGCTTCCGACAGTCCGTCCGCCGTGCGGACGCACGCCGTATCGCCGATCCGACGTCTGAAGCGACCAAATTTTTCGGATCAGGCAGTCGTATTGCCGGATCGGACGTCGGACAAGGTATATTTCGTCGGATCGGATGAATTTTTCGCGCATGTGTCTCGCGCTTTAGGGGTTCCACGCAGCGATAATCCCGCGGCTTTTGGGCCCGGACGTGGGAACGTCAAAAGTGTCTTCCAAAGGAGTTTGAAATGACGCCGTTTATGCATAGCTTTGTTGGGGTTTCTTTGCCACTTTTAGGTAGTGTACAGGGTAAAAACAAATTTTGTTTTCAAACAAGGATGCGGCCATTTTTAATCGAAAGTAACGATGAACGGGTAACGTAATATGATAGGAGATATTGTAAAATAATAACGACATTACTTTACTCGTTAGTCATTTGGGATTCTAACGAGTACTTTAGTACGTTAGTAAAAAAAAAAGTTACAGTGGCTTAGCTCGGCTGTGCCAGGATATACGTAGCGTGAGCTTATGCGCACAAAATGAGAGGCGCTATCAAGCGGCTCCGGTGCAGCGTCAGACTTGGCTACTGCAGCAACGGAGGCGCACAGCTGGGCACGCGGCGGCGCCAGGGCGTCTGCCGCGGCTATGACGTCACTCCTCTGGAATGCGTAGACCGGCGAGGCGCGCGCGGCGGCGGCGGCTCAGGCGCGCCAGCTGTGCGCCGTGTGACGTCACTGCTCCTCGCGCTTGCGCAGCACGGCTCTTTGAAAGCCACGCGAAACTCCCCAACCTCGACCAGTGTAGCTCCCGCTACAAAAAACTAACCCGTTACCAGTAACGTCGTTACTTGTAACGCGTTAGTTCCAACACTGGCCTACATAGATCTTAATTAACTCAACGCATGAAGCGGCAAATTAGCTCTTGTTCGGGTGAATACGAGAGATAAAAAGGCCGTGGTGCTGAATTTTCAGCCTCACCTATAAAGGCAAACGTACTCTGCCCCTGACATTTTAAATTATACTGAAAAATGAGCAGCCTTGTTAACTATATACTGTAATAAAAAAGAATAAAAAAGAGGATTTTAGTGAATGACGAAACTTAGAACACGATTACATCTCAAAAATGCAGTATGCCCATGGAACAATTGAGCCTTACATATATCTTGCTTGTTGTCTCTGCGCCGCATCTTACTTCCCCTTTTATTTTCTTCTTCTTATTTTGTGATTAAGTTGTATTTGCACCTTCGTATGTGTCATTCTCTGGGATTTTTTGTTGTTCATAGGGATTGGCTGTGCCTGTATTCTGTTTGAAATTAAACTCGGAGAACATTCCTCTGTAGAGGGTATTCATTGGCAACTTATGAAACGTGGGGCATGACGACGAAGACATAAAAACGAAAGAATAAATATAAAAGACATACACGGACTCTTTCAAATAGCAACGACGTATAGAAACGACGTTTTTATTTTTTAGTTTTCATGTATTCATTATACCAACGCGCTCCAATTAACTACTCACGACGAGTTCTCAAGCATTTTTTATCGCTGCGCAACCAATGAAATTGCTGCACCAGCTCATAAGAACGCCCAAGAACGAATGACGAAGCAAAAAGAAATAAAAATCGTGAACATAAGCCGCGTTTTTTACTTTTTTTAACTCTCCCTGACTGTAGGAGGCGTTGGCAGAAGGTGGTTATTAGAATGTTCTACAAAGAAGATCGCAAACGGTGTATTTGTTAAGCCTGCAGACGGAGTTCACTGTCTCCTGCTCTGGTGGGGCCAATGCCTTCATCAGGCTATCGTTGACAATAGCCTAGATCATTTGTTCCAATGAACGCATCATCGATCCAAAACTCCTCTTCCTTTTTTACTTTACTTTCTTTCTTTCACTTAGTGTCTTTTAGTTTTACTTTTATTTCGAGCGACCGGTTCTTCAGCCGAAAGAGTTGGGTAACGGAAGAGCCTACATTTTTCATGGCCTGTTTCATTCCCCTCCGTGTTGGCGAGAAGGATCCTTTACGATGCGAAATGGGGGAAAGGGCAAGAGGTTCGCAAAGTTATACGAGCGTTAGGCCTAGAGGATGATAGCGAAATCATTGTCGAACCTGAGTTTCGAGGCCGAACCCTTCGAACCTTTCGCAAAATTCGACGAAGTTGGACTTCTCGGCAGTGCTCCCTGATTATCGAATATTGAAACACGATTATCGAAATTGGGGAAACAATTTATGAAGTAGTTTATTTTACGTTTTTGTAAAATGATAATTTATGCTTGCACTACATGAATTAAACGTCACTTTTGATGGTGTAGGTACTTTTGTAATGCGAAACGATGAAACAATGTACCCAACAAATGTTGCCCTTTTTGATCCGTCAGGTGGCTCCGGCTCTTTTCCAATTCTCGCGCATGCGCACAGAAGTCAAGCTTCTATGTCGAACTTTTAAGTCGACCTTTAATCGAACTTTGCGTTAAAAGTTGGACAAAAGTCGAACCTGGTCGACCTCGAACGTCGGCCGGTTAGGCCTAACTCGAAACCGAAACACCGACTGCATGGTTAAAGGGGTCTGACGTTGTGCCGGGTTCGCAGATGATATAGTGGAGCGGAGATTTGGAGCGCAAACTGTTTTCCTAACCACTCCCCCTTGCCCTGCTACAAATCCTCTCCATCTTATTTTTTTCAGCCCTCTCCCTCCTACGTCCTCTGCAGCGCGATCGATGGAAATTTAATTCCATTTCGCGTTATGTGCGTGAATGTTTGCTCCGACTCTTTTCGTATATCTATATATTACATATACATAGGCGTTTTATTTTTGCCTATATATATATATATATATAACATATATATAGGCAAAAAAAAAAAAATATATATATATATATATAATCATCTAGCGCACTGTTTGTGTGTGTTTGTGTGGCGCACGTATTGTATAATATATAGGCGCGCGAAACTGACATAAATGTATAAAGATTGATGTTCCTAGACGGGATGAAAAGAGCACACGCACGCGGCAGCCATTCTCTTTTTAACCGCCTCCCCTACTTCGCCTCCTCCCCCCCCCCTTCCCGCCCCCTCCCCACCCCCGTCCCCCATTTCTTTTTTTGTGTACAATGTTTTTCTTTCGTTGCTATTTCTAGTTGATTTGCAGGCCGGCAAATATTTTCGAGTTTGCGAAGAGAAAATTCGGTAATAAATTGTCTTTTCGTTGGCAGGGCTTCAGGCTCCCCCTTCTTCCTTTCCCCATTCACTCTCTTCCAACCAGCTTTCCTCCTCTCTACTCTCTTTTACATTTGTATCCATGTTCACGTGACATGTAAAGGATGTTAACTAAGTAGTTTTACTTTTTTGAATGTTTAATTCTTTCCTTTTAATACACACCGATCTAATCAGGGGAGATATACTTTTTTCTGCGTTTCAGAACTTACTCCTTTGTCCTATTGCGAGTGTTCGATTTTAATTCGAACATTGTTTAAATAGGGGGTGAGAGAGAAACGGGCGTAGCAAAGCCACTGAAGGCTTGCAGGACAGTACCCCACACTTATAGTTGAAAGTATCCCTACATACATGAATTTTCAAATCAAATCAAATATGCATTATGCACGGTGGGGCTAAACGATGATGATCATGTTTATGAAAAGGGGCACATAACGCACAAACGTTTACACAAATTCAGGTTGCTTCACTAATACCACGAGATGATGCATGATACCTTTGAGTAAGTTCACACCATAAAACTCGTCCGGCAATAAAGTTTCAAATCAAGCATGCACTGTGCATGGTATGGCATAAACGATGATGATCATGTTTATGAAAAGGGGCACATAACGCACAAACGTTTACACAAATTCAGGTTGCTTCACTAATACCACGAGATGATGCATGATACCTTTGAGTAAGTTCACACCATAAAACTCGTCCGGCAATAAAGTTTCAAATCAAGCATGCACTGTGCATGGTATGGCATAAACGATGATGATCGAAATTGGGGAAACAATTTATGAAGTAGTTTATTTTACGTTTTTGTAAAATGATAATTTATGCTTGCACTACATGAATTAAACGTCACTTTTGATGGTGTAGGTACTTTTGTAATGCGAAACGATGAAACAATGTACCCAACAAATGTTGCCCTTTTTTATCCGTCAGGTGGCTCCGGCTCTTTTCAAATTCTCGCGCATGCGCACAGAAGTCAAGCTTCTATGTCGAACTTTTAAGTCGACCTTTAATCGAACTTTGCGTTAAAAGTTGGACAAAAGTCGAACCTGGTCGACCTCGAACGTCGGCCGGTTAGGCCTAACTCGAAACCGAAACACCGACTGCATGGTTAAAGGGGTCTGACGTTGTGCCGGGTTCGCAGATGATATAGTGGAGGGGAGATTTGGAGCGCAAACTGTTTTCCTAACCACTCCCCCTTGCCCTGCTACAAATCCTCTCCATCTTATTTTTTTCGCCCTCTCCCTCCTACGTCCTCTGCAGCGCGATCGATGGAAATTTAATTCCATTTCGCGTTATGTGCGTGAATGTTTGCTCCGACTCTTTTCGTATATCTATATATTACATATACATAGGCGTTTTATTTTTGCCTATATATATATATATATATATATATATATATATATATATATATATATATATATATATATATATATAATCATCTAGCGCACTGTTTGTGTGTGTTTGTGTGGCGCACGTATTGTATAATATATAGGCGCGCGAAACTGACATAAATGTATAAAGATTGATGTTCCTAGACGGGATGAAAAGAGCACACGCACGCGGCAGCCATTCTCTTTTTAACCGCCTCCCCTACTTCGCCTCCTCCCCCCCCCCTTCCCGCCCCCTCCCCACCCCCGTCCCCCATTTCTTTTTTGTGTACAATGTTTTTCTTTCGTTGCTATTTCTAGTTGATTTGCAGGCCGGCAAATATTTTCGAGTTTGCGAAGAGAAAATTCGGTAATAAATTGTCTTTTCGTTGAAGTTCGGCAAAACTCTTCCAACAACAACCACACGTTCATGGTCATAAACTCTGAGTTACATTTGTGACCATGGGGCACTGACAAAGTTAACTCCGGTTTCACTTACCAGATGAAATACTTTGCGTAATTCACACGATAAAAGTCGGCAATAAAGTTTCAAATCAGAATGCACTGTGCATGGATGGCTAAATGATGAACATTGTTTATGAAAAGGGCACTAACGCACAAACGTTTACAAATCAGGTGCTTCACTAATACCACGAGATGTGCTGATACTTGAGTAAGTTCACACTAAACACTCGTCGGCAATTTTCAAATCAAGCTATTACACTGTGCATGGTATGGCATAAACGATGATGATCATGTTTATGAAAAGGGGCACATAACGCACAAACGTTTACACAAATTCAGGTTGCTTCACTAATACCACGAGATGATGCATGATACCTTTGAGTAAGTTCACACCATAAAACTCGTCCGGCAATAAAGTTTCAAATCAAGCATGCACTGTGCATGGTATGGCATAAACGATGATGATCATGTTTATGAAAAGGGGCACATAACGCACAAACGTTTACACAAATTCAGGTTGCTTCACTAATACCACGAGATGATGCATGATACCTTTGAGTAAGTTCACACCATAAAACTCGTCCGGCAATAAAGTTTCAAATCAAGCATGCACTGTGCATGGTATGGCATAAACGATGATGATCATGTTTATGAAAAGGGGCACATAACGCACAAACGTTTACACAAATTCAGGTTGCTTCACTAATACCACGAGATGATGCATGATACCTTTGAGTAAGTTCACACCATAAAACTCGTCCGGCAATAAAGTTTCAAATCAAGCATGCACTGTGCATGGTATGGCATAAACGATGATGATCATGTTTATGAAAAGGGGCACATAACGCACAAACGTTTACACAAATTCAGGTTGCTTCACTAATACCACGAGATGATGCATGATACCTTTGAGTAAGTTCACACCATAAAACTCGTCCGGCAATAAAGTTTCAAATCAAGCATGCACTGTGCATGGTATGGCATAAACGATGATGATCATGTTTATGAAAAGGGGCACATAACGCACAAACGTTTACACAAATTCAGGTTGCTTCACTAATACCACGAGATGATGCATGATACCTTTGAGTAAGTTCACACCATAAAACTCGTCCGGCAATAAAGTTTCAAATCAAGCATGCACTGTGCATGGTATGGCATAAACGATGATGATCATGTTTATGAAAAGGGGCACATAACGCACAAACGTTTACACAAATTCAGGTTGCTTCACTAATACCACGAGATGATGCATGATACCTTTGAGTAAGTTCACACCATAAAACTCGTCCGGCAATAAAGTTTCAAATCAAGCATGCACTGTGCATGGTATGGCATAAACGATGATGATCATGTTTATGAAAAGGGGCACATAACGCACAAACGTTTACACAAATTCAGGTTGCTTCACTAATACCACGAGATGATGCATGATACCTTTGAGTAAGTTCACACCATAAAACTCGTCCGGCAATAAAGTTTCAAATCAAGCATGCACTGTGCATGGTATGGCATAAACGATGATGATCATGTTTATGAAAAGGGGCACATAACGCACAAACGTTTACACAAATTCAGGTTGCTTCACTAATACCACGAGATGATGCATGATACCTTTGAGTAAGTTCACACCATAAAACTCGTCCGGCAATAAAGTTTCAAATCAAGCATGCACTGTGCATGGTATGGCATAAACGATGATGATCATGTTTATGAAAAGGGGCACATAACGCACAAACGTTTACACAAATTCAGGTTGCTTCACTAATACCACGAGATGATGCATGATACCTTTGAGTAAGTTCACACCATAAAACTCGTCCGGCAATAAAGTTTCAAATCAAGCATGCACTGTGCATGGTATGACATAAACGATGATGATCATGTTCATGAAAAGGGGCACATAACGCACAAACGTTTACACAAATTCAGGTTGCTTCACTAATACCACGAGATGATGCATGATACCTTTGAGTAAGTTCACACCATAAAACTCGTCCGGCAATAAAGTTTCAAATCAAGCATGCACTGTGCATGGTATGGCATAAACGACGATGATCATGTTCTTTAAAGAAAAGCATAACAGAAACTTACCTTTCACACACAATGACGAATATACGTAGATAGATCACAACAAAGTCAAAATGCTTCACTAATACCACGACGAAGATGCTTCAGTTGTTTTAGAAAGTTCACACCATAAATATCGACCGGCAAACTGCTGAAAAAAGAAGGCACATAGAAACTCTGAATCCTGTTTCCGTACTTCGCGAGAACACGAGGCAACTCATATCGCTCAGTACGACGAAGGGGTGATTGAGAGCTGACGTGTGAAATCTTGAAGTTATCGCTAAAAAAGTGTTTACGAACAACAGTTTGAAACAGTAAGGCTTTAAATAATGACAAGTCTAGGATTGATATCTTCTGTTTGTCAGCTTGTGAACCTGGACCATATATAGTACGTTTAAATAGGCCTTTCAAGATTGCATCGATCCTTTGGTACCATAAGCCAGAGCCATGGCCAAAGATTGTTATTCCTTAAGACGCTGTGCTCAAGTGCTTGGGCAATCACCTTTTTTGTTGAAATAGGCATGAAGGATATTTTGTTAAATATTAAACAAAAAACCCTTCGCACTCTTTTACAAAGATACAATAGATGGGAACTCCATGACAGGTCACTGTCAAACTGTATGCCTAAATATTTACCCTGATTAGTGTAATTAAAAAGAGAGCAGTTGCAAGGTGCGCACTCCGAAGTGTGCATGTAAAGCGGGTGACTGAATGTAAGACCTTTTGGTGGATAACGAAAGCACAGAAGTTTGGTTTTAGATGTAGTAACGGAGTGACAACTTGTTTTAAACCTGTCAAAAAGGTAACAAGTATGTCTTTGGAGATGCGCAACTGCTACATCATAATTCAAATGAAGCGAGAGCACCACGATATCATCTGCGTAATGGAAACGTTTGCGCATGGAGGTTGCGTTAGACATACCATAAACAAAAGTGTTAAAAAACAAAGCTGACAAAACGGAGCAATGGGGAACTACAGCTTTTAGTATAACTCTAGAGCTTCGAATGTTGCACGCGGAGACTGGATGCGTTCGTCCAGTCAGAAACGTTCGTAGATATTATAAGAATGGACCACGAACTCCGATGTTGTGTAGTTTTTTTATTAAAATTGCATGACTCACTGTGTCAAATGTACATGCTCCCTGATGCCTATCGAAAGCAAGCAGCTGTAACTTATCTGCGAAACCTTCTTGGAGAGGTTGTTCCCCCCGACCACTGACAAAACCATGGGTTAGACGAAAGTATATTAAATTTATCAAGAAACGATGTCATGGTTTCGAGAATATGTTTCTCTGTAATTTGAATAATACACGGTGAAATTGAAATTGATCTATAGTTTTCAAGTTTTTGACGCTCCCCACCTTTAAATACGGGCTTCACTAGCGAAGTTTTCAAATCGCCAGGGATCTTTCCACTTGAAATAAAACTATTATCTGTCTTTCATGCTATTAACTGTCTTTTATGCTATTTAGCATAAAAGACAGTACATGCTTTATAGAATGGTAAATGTTTTTGGAGATTCGCTGATTGGATGCCGTCTATTCCAGGTGTTTTCCCATCTTTAAGGTTTAACAGCACTGTTCTGAGATCAAGCTCGGTCATTTGTGGTACAAAATCCGAGGAAATGGTCGTATCAAGATAGTTTGGTTGAAACTGCCTACAGGTCACCATCACCGGATACCCTGGAGAAGGTAGCAAAGTACTCATTAAAATACTCAGCCATTTTTTTTTCATATTTTGATAAAATGTCCCGTCTCATGTGTAGTCTAGTGATCGCATAGAACCCATGCCTCGTAGTTGGTTCACCAAGTTCCATATCTGTGACACATTTGATCGTGCTTTCATTTGCTTATCCTGGAAATATTTCCTTTTGGCAGAACGAATCAGCGCATTAATGTAATTTCACGTATCATGAAATTCAGCTCTCAATTTCGCATTTTGTGGATTACGCCGACAGCGAGCGGAGAGAGCGTCTTTAGATTTAATAGCTAACAAGATATCACTAGTTAACCAGACTTGCCAAATCCGACGCCGTCTCACAGTAATCATCCTTCTAGCTTGTATTTTTAAGGCGGTTACATGATCTCTAAATCTTATGTAAACTTCCCCAAGTCTTCAAGCGACAAAAGGCTGTTCCAGTCATTAGTTCGCACAAACTTAGCAAACATTACTCGGTCAACAATTTCAACTTGTTTTGTTGAGTACGAGGATGACTTAGCACAGAGATTCGATGTAAGTTGAGCGACCACAAAAAGTTGAAACAAGGTAACCACCTAAATAGTCTTCTCGTGAGGCGATCTGAATTAATGCTTCAAGGCCAAAAAGCGCTTAAAGATTGAGATAGTCACAAACCACAGATGGATCGGGTTTCAACGAATCAATATTAAAGTCTCTTATTAAACATGTCATCAACACACTGGAAGTTACCAAGAGCATTATCGAGGTCTTCTAAAACTTTAAAGGGTTAGTTGAAGGAGGCTGTAAAACGTTAACAAAATTACAGACCATTTAAAATTTCATAGTCTCATTAAAATTGACTCACAGTGTTGAAAATCAATGTCAAGTTGTTGAAAAGACCAAGTATATTTAACAAATTTTGCAATTCCTGCTCCCTGCCAACCGGACGGGTAAACAAAGTTGCATTACAACCTGGTATGGAATTCATCTCATAAATCATCTTTACCCTCGATCTCCGTCAGCACAAAGACATCATATAATAATTTTGACATTGTTTACAGTTATCAAAAACTCATCCCAATATTTGCGAATATTCTATACGTAACTTGCATTGACGTCACGTCGGCCGCCATTGCTCCGTACCATGCTCCTGTGCTCGCACCTTCTGCAGGAACCATATGGCGCACTTGAAGTTATTCTTCTCGACAAGCCTTGCCGAGAAGATCAAACTCGATGTTGCCTGATGTTTGCCACAGAAGAGTTGTCTGTCTTCTTTACAAACAGTTTCCCATTCTTGACCCAGGTGTATTTGCACCGCTTACTTCTTGCCGTCCCGCGCATCAACCAAAACAGTTCCCTGTTCTTCTACGTGAGGTTTTCGTTCAGGTAGATCCTTAGCGAGGAACCATTTGCAGAAAAAGACCGTAGCTTCCCTCATTGCGCTGACTCATTGATCTAGGAGCACTGTAGAAGCGAGCCTAATAGGGATTACTGGAGGAACGTCACGTCGCGAAGGTAGACGGTGCACAGTGATTATGTCCCTTGGGTGAAAGTCAACAAGACCGATTTTATCACTCGCGTATTACGGAGGTCAAATTTTCATCCGGTGTAAAAGGCAGCACGTGAATTTCTAGATTTGAGAGGCGAAACATTTTTCGACTCAGACATTAACTCTAAAATATTAAATATTATCAAGAATTATTACTAAATCATAATAATAATATTATTTTACTGAACATCAAAAATACACGTAGAAATGTGGTGGCCCACGAAAGCACAAAATTCTCGTATATGACGGCAATTGACAACAATTACTATTAGGAACCAGACCAATTAATAACGGATTAGTATAAATGTACTATTTGATGTTTTGCTTGCGTTTCTCTTCCCAATTGAAAAATGAGACGCAAAAAGAGCGTCGCAAGCCCTGCCCACCCTTACGCTTAGGAGAGGCATGTAAAGTCGTTTCAGTCACGTCGTTATTTGCGTCGTCGGCGCAACAGGCCCCACTGCCGAGGTAGTGACGCCTACATCACTCTTCCAAGCGTCATTGTAGGCACGGCTTGCGCCGCTCTTTTCAAGCGCAATTTCTAAGTCGGTCTAAAAAACGTGACAATGTATGAATTGATATCTTAAGAACTATTATATTTTCAGAAATTCTTTCAGCTGGTCTTGCCTTTAATAATGATTGGCGTCACAATTGCAGCATTATATATATATATATATATACACAGTATATATATGCAGGGTGTTTTGTTACGCTTAACAAAATTTTTAAAAACAAACCATGAAAGCTAGGTTAATGCAGTTTGCGCAGGTGAGTTATACGGCCAGGGGGACATAGTATAGGGGGCTAATCGTAACGATCAGTTGGCTAATTAGTTAGATTCGTTAATGAACTTTTTAATTAATGAAAATAGACATATAGTTCCAATTAAAAACTTGCTGAGCGTCATCCAAAGCCCCTAAATCAGTCATTTTCAGAAAGACTTTCAGTGCGTGAGAAACATAGTAGTGCACTAAAGTTACCACTCGTGGAGCAGGTACGAGGCTAGCGGTTTCGGTAAGGCGCCCGCGCAATTTTTCCGTCTCTTATCTAGACCCAGCCTTGTACCTGCTCCACGAGTGATAACTTCAGCGCACTACTGCGCTTCTCACGCGCTCAAAGTCTTTCTGAAAAAATACTGATTTAGGGGTTTTGGACGACGCTCAGCAAGTTTCTATTTGGAACCATATGTCTATTTTCACTAATTAAAAAGTTAATTAGCCAATTTTAATTAATTAGACGACTTATCGCAAAGATTAGCCACCCACATTATGTCCCCCTGGGCGTATAACTCACTCGCACAAACCGCATAAGTGTAGCTTTCACGGATTTTTTTTAAACAAACCTGCAAAAATAAGAAAAAACACCCGATATATATATATATATATATATATATATATATATATATATATATAAACACGAAGTGAAAACCAAAACTCTATCCCTCATTTTGTGACCCTATAGGATTGCGCTTATTTCTCGTACTATAAGTTCGTTCGAATTCCTGGTTTTTTTTTGTGTTCGGGGTCGGTTGTAATAAGTGGGCCTGTCAAGCCTTGTCCGATGTCGTGATACGGCAATGTCCCCGATCTCAGATTCTTCCCCTATACTTTCATTGTCAATTTACTCAAGTTTTTCATTGTTTCCTTGTTCTTTTTATAAGGGGGGGTGTTTCCTCCTTGCCTCGAGCCCTGCGTGTACACGTATCGTATGTTATTCAGGGCCTCTCGAACGTCTGTTTGGTTTAGGTGGAATTTCGGGGCCGTCTCATCATCCGATAAGCCTGATTGTTTCCAACTCTGCGGGGACGACACAAACGTTCGATACGCCTGATTGAATTTAATCAACATGCTTCTTTTGCTTTGAGCCCGATATCTATCTCCGCAGAGTACACCCGCAACTTATGCTTCGAGAAATAATATATATAAAGAGAGGGAGAGAGAGAAGTAAACAGAAGTAAAGTAGAAGGGAAAGGAAAGCTTCTAAAGCAAGGCCCACTGTCAGATTAGATTAACTTTGACAGTGCGCATTTATCTCTGACTCAGTGACATTTCTAGTTTTGTTACTGTTCTTTCCTGCGTTTGAGAACCTACCGCTCCGACTATACACACGCACGCACATACGCACGCACGCAACACACACACACACACATATATATATATATATATATATATATATATATATATATATATATATATATATGTTCGAAAAATTATTTGCCCTTATGGAGATGTTCTTCCAAAAGGAGGAGAAAGTCGCCAAGAAATTGTATGGAGGAAACGTTTCGGGCCTGGTAGGCTCTTCGTCAGTCGAAACAAGAACACTTCGTTTTCCTTATATATATATATATATATATAAATAAAGAAAGAAAGAGAGAGAGAGAGTATTCCCCGCTCAAAACGTTTTCAAGTAAATAGAAGTTTTTGAGGCAATCTCACCTTTATAAGACATTGTCTACGTCGTGCGAGAAATCTTACTCCTCATATAAATTCAAATTCAATTTCAAATCGTTTATTTTTCTCTATTCCAAGGAAAGGAGCTAGCACTCAAAAAAGCAAATAGGATGTTACTTGACAAGTCCCTGCCTCCCCTACAAACGCAAAACAAAAAAACATGAATATACACAACATTCAAAGTATAACATGTTCATGCATATATATATATATATATATATATATATATATATATATATATATATATATATATATATATATATATATATATATATATATATATATATATATATATATATATATATATATATATATATATATATATATATATATGAAGTCGTCTTGAGCCGATGCTTTTTTAGTGCGTTAGCATTAGTACCTATATGACAGGGAAAAAGCTGACGGCGTCCGTCAGTGGACAAAACACTGGAAAGCGAAGCGCGCCGCGTCGAGAAAAGAAGAAGAGTAGTGAATGACAAAGGCGAGAGGGAGGCGACGTCACGGGGAGGAAGCCAATGCGCGCGGGGTAGAATACTTAGGCCTAGATACAGAGGGTGCATTTGGTCTGGTCCCCCGGCCACGCGGGCAACACTGGGAATGAGGCAGCAAATGCTGCATGAGGCACGAGGTTCTATTCTCCGGGACTCGTCTCAGCCAGGTGGTCAAGTGAACCCGCTCCTCTCGTTTAACGAGGCACTCAAAGCGCGGAAGCTAGACAGACGCATACTCCCGGGCCCGTGCGGGGGATTCGGGAAAGAAGAATAGACTTGGAGAAGGCTGCAGACGTACACTTTTGTGACCCCCGCCAAGTTGCACCAGTGGTACCAGTGGCGTAACTAGGGGGGGGGGGGGGGGGGGCAGGGGGGTACAAGTGCCCGGGCGCCACTTGGGAGGGGGCGCCGAGCCGAGTCCACCCAACATGTGCCCTATGGAAAAAAACGGCAGCGGGGCTACGCGAGGGGCGCGAAATTTCATTTGCCATGGGCTATGAGGGGCGCGAAATTTTATTTGCCATGGGCTATGAGGGGCGCGAAATTTCATTTGCCATGGGCGCCGTCATATCTAGTTACGCCACTGAGTGGTACCCCTACGGGAGAGCGCCCCTTCTGTGGTGAACCCTGTGCGGACGTGCATCACATTACTCGGAGGTGCAAGAAGATCCCTGGTCTGGCTCCACTGGTGGCCTTCTACTCAAGAGTTAGAGGCGCGGGGCTGCGGAGCAGCGTCATCGGTGTGCAAAAGCTGCTGGTTTCCCGCGCCCTGCATGCCAAGCCGCAATTGGGAGCCTTGAAATGAGGGAATACATCCACTCCCTATATCCCTCTGACTCCGCCTTCCCTTCCCTATTCTTTCCTGTGATGTCCGAATAAACGTTTTCAACAACAACGGATGCTGGGGTGAGTGTGAACTTGCAGGTGTGCGGAGCGCGTGTGCCTTGCTTTGTGCTACAAAAGGAGTGTGAACCACGTTCTAGCGCTGGTCCCAGTAGGTGGCGAAAGAAGACGGATTGTGAACGAAGGAGACGGGCTTCCGAAACCGGTGAATAGCGAAAGCAGAGTCAGGCAACGGACGTCGCTTCTAAGCGTGCAAGGAGGGCGAACGGGAATCCCCATGGCCGGAAAAAAAATTAAAGGAAGAGCTATTGGTGGATCTTTATGGACTTCGTTAGCATGACCCTTGAGAAACGCCACACACGTCCTACTTTGGGGAACACTAACACTGACTCCGTAGCAAGGACAAAGAGAGGCAGCAAAAAACAGGAAGCAAAAGAGAAAGCAAAACAAAAAAGTGAAGGGTTCGTCGTTAAGCCGGGGTCACACTGCTCGCACATCATACAAACGACAGTAGGCAAACACGAGTCACCGCAATATCCCTGGTTAGAATGCCGCGTACCAAGTTTTCTCTTTAAACTCATTGCCACGCGGTATTCGAAGCACGGATCTCGCGGTGACTCGCGTTCGAATCTCTACGCAGGTTGTATATGTAGAGGGTGTCCCCGAAAATATTATACAAGGTTTTTTTCCCCGCGAAAAACAAACAAAAAACTACGCATCGCCGAACGCCATTCTCCGCCCGAAGGTGGTGTCAGAGGTCCGAACCAGATGCCAAAGTTTCAGCACGAACCGATATTTTATTCGAAAGTTATAAGTAATTTTCTGAAAAATGTCATTGGTAAAATGGTGACCGACGGAGTTTTCAAATACATGGTGATCTATGGCGCCAGAAACCGAAAACGGGCGAAAATGGACCCCACTTTTTCCCAAAAATATTTTCCGAAAATCACTCATACCTTTCGACTAAAATATCGTTTCGTGCTGAAACTTTGGCATCTGGTTCGCACCTCTAGCGCTACCTTTCGGCGGAGGATGAACGTTCGGCCATGCATAGTTTATTTTTGCGGTGAAAAAAACCTTGTACATTATTTTTTGAGCACCGTGTATAAACAGTGTGACCCCAGCTTCAGGGTTTCCCAAGGGGAAACCCTAATTTCCAATACAGGGAAAGATAACAGATGACCAAGGTAGTCAATATGTATATATATATAAACATTGTTGATAGATATTGATCGTGAATCTAGACACCCACTTTAGGTGTCTAGATCGACCCGCGGCTTCGACGACACGCCGCTTTGGTGTGTGGTTTTTTCTCAAGGGTCACACTAACACATTCCCTAAGGACTCCCAAAGGATGTTCCTTTAATGATTTATTCGTAAGTAGAAGACAACATAAGTAATGCAAGGCGTGACTTATGTTCACACTTCTTCCCACATGATTCCTTCTGAAGCGTTCTTTTTGACTAATTCCTGAATATCGTTAGTCGCGGAGGGATGATAGGCTGCTTGGTACTCGCTTCTTAAGCTGGCAGTAACTACAGATGAATGAAGAGTACTGATTAACTGACAATAAAATTCAAAAGCCGCCGAAATGCAATAATAGCTAATGCCGGGATCCGAACATCAGTCACCTGATGGACGGACAGTTATCTCACCTCTGCTGCATAACACAGCCTTCCTTCTCTGCGTTCTCCATCTGCATGGCTGATACATGTGCCGAAACGAAAGGTATGCCCAATCAGAGGTGATCCGAAAGTACAAATCACGAGGTGACCCGTGGCCCGTACGTCATTTTCTGGCACGTATGGCCGCGCTTTTATTTGATCTATCAGGCATGCTTTCTTGTAAATGTCTTTTTAATACGGAAATACGGAGAAAAATAAAATGCTTCCGTGCCAGACTGAAAAAAACTAAAGGAGGACTATCATGAAGTGTTGTATGTATATAGGGCTTTATCGAAAGTTCGACTCAGTCCCTTAGGACTGTGAGGCCTGAAGCGGTACCATACGTGCACAAACTCTCGCATAACATCAAGAAGGTTGCGAACAGACATGGGGTGCCGATTGTGTTTACAGCTCCGACAAAACTCTGGCAACTCTGCCCCCGAATCACTGGTGAAAGCAGACAGAAGCGAGGATGCAGCACAAAGCATGCCAGGCCGTTTGTTGACTGCAAAACAGAGGTCGTCTATGAAATCCCGCTCACGTGTGGGAAGACCTACGTGGGGCAAACGGGAAGGTGTGCCAACGACCGTCTCAGGGAGCATGCTCAAAATTTAAAGACTAATGACGGGGCACATTTGCCTGCACACTGCAGAAACTGTAAGTGTGAGCCACGTTTTTCTGAAACTGTAATTTTGGGCGGAAGTAAGGGACAAAAAGCACGTGAGCTGTTGGAAGCCTTCTTTATCAGAAAGAAAGGCGACCTATGTGTGAGCGATACCTCGATAAGTTTGTATAATGCTGAGAAATGCTTCCTCGATAAATTTCTGTGACGAGCGTGTGATAGTGACACGACGCATGCGTGGACGCATTGAAGTTGACGATATATCTGTATGTTTTCTAAAGGCTCCCTCAATACAGTTGTAAGTTGCGCTCGTGTTTGTTTCTCTCTCTTGTGTCCGTTCTTTTTGCGCAAAACCATGTATCCAAACGTTCACCAACTCGCCCAACAACAAACTATTTTACCTTACATAACACTCTATGCAAAGCATGAGGGTTCATTTTTCTATTATATAAGAAATACCCTATAGAGATTGTAACCTGATTTCCAATACAATTGGGAAAGGGAAACATAACAGACCAAAAAAGGTATTCAATATGCATATATATAAACATTGTTGATATTCGATATTGATATAGAGTCTAGACACTCACTTTAGGTGTCTAGATCAACCCGCGACTTCGACAACACGCCGCTTCGGTGGGTGGCGCTGCTGTCGGCATGGCGCACGCGCAGACGCTTCCCATCACGTGACTATGGCTTTTGCGCACGTGCAGTGCCATACAGCTGGTGAAGGCGAGCTCATCGGTAAACATCGCTTTGGCGCATAGACGAATACTATATGTGCGTATTGATCGTTGTTCTACCTTTTTTAATAGTAGTCGAGATTGATCTGGAAACGACGCTTCTTTTCGTTTTGGTATTGCTTTCTCCTCTTTTTTTTTTTTTAGGTTCGCGCTGAAATCGATAATGGGCGAACGGTATGATTGTTTACAAATAAGCCGTCCGCAGAAAGTCAGTCCGGCGTGTGGAGGGGAGCGGTCAGTCACTGTGTGGTACGTTCGAACATAGAGAAGAGATGCACGCTCCAGTTCCGCCGTCAGTAGGGGGCGCTTGAGTCAGATTTACAGAGACGGACACGTTGTTTGGAACGCTGTGACGTGTCATGATGGAACGGTCTATACCCGAGTGCCTTTTTTCTGATTTGAAGCGCGGTTGGCGGGTTGAGTTTATAGTTATTTTTTATTTTTATATTTGTTTTATTTCGCGAAGCAAGGATGCACATCCGTCAAAACCGCTCGCAGTTCGTTGACCTCTTTTTTGGTTAGTGCCGGAGAGCGATGTGGTGTCCTTGTTGTTCTGAAGCGGCAGAGTTCAGCTCAAATGTAATGATTGTAGTACCCCTGAATAAAATATAGAAACGAGCATGTGTGAATCCGCAGCGTGGTCACAGCTACATCTGCGGCAACTTATCAAACTCCAATGTTCCACCTTACCTCGAGGAAATGTCGCCAATGTCTGCCTGCAGAGCGACGCACAATTTATTTTACATTCACAGAAGCTTCCTAATGGACACGGCGTGACACATTGATATGCGTGATACGTCGTCAGACTCGTCACCGCAACTCAGGTCACGACCTCGTGGGCACTGCGCGAAATTCATCCTCAACACATGCAGTTTGTTAGGCGGCACGTTGAAGCAACTGGGGTAGCTGTATTTTCCTGTACTCTTTAGCTCTAAACAAACAACTTCTAGTAGTAGTATCAGTGGCAAGAAGACTGCCAATTGCCTTCGCGCAATCTTAGACGAAAAAATAAATTAAAATTAACTTTGCAGTTTCAGGCTCCAATGAAGCGGTTTGCCTGAACGCACTCTTTAATAAAACATGGTTGAATTTTCTTAATGCTCTCTCAGGGGCGAAAGTGGTTTATTGCCAGCATGTAGCCTTAGATGAAAAGCATTGGACATTCTTAAGTAATTTTTGGCGGCGAGAGGAGTGAATTGCCTTCAAAAAGTTTTAGACGAAAAACAAAATAGATGATTTTCTTCATTCAGCGTAAGTGAAAAAGAGACGAATTGATTGCAATGCACTGTTGGTGGCAAAAGGGCTCTACTTTTTTGGTCGTGAGAAAGGTCGTCGGATCGCGATAAAACCTCTTCACTGAAATCTGAGGTGATTACACACACTAAAAAATTTTACAGCATTATGACTGAAGAAATGGTGTTTTAGATACTTACACCGATAGCACCGTTCCAGCACACTTATTTCGAGAACGCGATACACCCTTTTCATTCATAAAATATGGTGATGTTTCATGGAAGGCGCTCCGATTTTGAAGAGTGCAAAAAGGGTGTTACGGCGAAGTAAGACAAACCCCCCTTTTTGAAGGCTGTTCGCCGCACTGACCCTCACTTCAAGCAGCATAAGGGTAGCTTTTTTAGTAACTATATCAAATAATTATTCTTATACCAATACCGTTCATTTAGAGGTACATTTCTGGAACTTAAATACATTACGCATTATGTGAATTATTGGCTAAAGCAAAGCAACATATTTGCCACCTTCCTAATTGCGGGAACGGTCACCCAGGAATGAGTATTTGAATCGTCGAGTATATAAAAGGTGGAGCATTCAAAAAATAATTTTCTTCTCGCGCTTGGATCCCTGCGTAAGTATATATTTACCTCTTCGGTGCATATAAGAAATGCGTGGGGTTTTCGTTGTTTGTAAACGTGTTGCTCGTGAAAAAATATCCCCAAGGAGTTTAACGAAACTTGCTAGCAGCCTATCTTTAGAGCGTTTACCAGCATCCTAAAGTAACACCCTTAAGGGATTATTAGTTCCGGTGTAAGTTGACTTGTACCCTTAAGGGTGTCAGGTTTCAGTGTGCAGGTAACGAAACGACAACTTTCGGAGCATATCTCGGGATATTTTTGAGGCCGCCAACCGCGCACAACTAAATGGACTGAAAAATATCCGTTCCCATTGTCCGTGGCCGTATACCATAAAGTATACCTCCATGCTTGTCTAACGCAATCGGCTTTTGCCTCGCAGAGAGGCAAAGAAACAGCGCACATGCAGAAAAAAAGCGAACAAGGGAATCGATACGTTGTGCTAGGCGACTTATCACGACAACGGGGAAGTGGGGGTTAAAGGGAGAGGGGGTTGACGGATTCAATATGATCACCGCTAGCATCGTCGACGGAGACTGGGTAATGTGATACATATCAGGGGAGAAGGAGGCGTTTGGTTTTTGCTTTCCGTTGTACTTTAGCTCCCTTCCCTCTGCCCACTCTCCTACTTTCGCTTCCACTTGGCTTTGTGTAGAATCGGAGGAGGCACGACGAACAAAGGAAACGGAAGATACAAAATGGAGCTGAGAGCTCGTCACACAAGTCTTGACAGACCGAGAGAGAAACAAAGTAAAAGAAAGAGAGAGAAAGGTACTCTGGTTGGATCATCGCAAGACAAGACTCCAAACTAATCAAAATACGAATCCCCCCACCCCCCAACCTATCCACGAAAATTCGAGTGTTTGGAGGTTTGACGGCCGAAAGGTAATAATATTCGGCGGTGATCGTACCGTGTGTCAAACTTTTATTTTCCTTCACAGGGTCGGAGACGGTGCTGGCCGTAAGGCTTCAAAACGGACACGTAACGACATTAGGGGTAAAGTGTTCGTTTTTCAACAGCCTTTTAACGTACGCGTGAGAATCCGAATAACTATATTCAATAAAGTAATTTGGTTACTATTTTGCGGCATTGTCCATCATGTTAAGTTACTTGCTGCTCCTTACTTTTGATTGAACTTCGACACGTTTTCCAACGCGCCGTCGAGACCTCGTTGTATTCGAAAAATTGGACAAACATATAAGATACAAATACTATGAAATCGCTTTGTGTACGTTTAATTGCTCTCCAAGTTTGTAACCGCAGCTTATCGCAGCGAAATACTGAAATCTAAAATAACGCATAAGTAACGTTCGTTATATTTTTTGGAAATAACGGTAACTGTATTTTGTTACGTTTCGGGGACGGTAACGCATATCGGTAACGCAGTAATTTTTGAAGAACTAAGAAGTAACGCTATTACGTTTTTTTTTATTTCCGGTAACGGGCACAACACAGGTTAGAAAGAGGAGGGGGGGGGGGGGCGACGCTGGTCTGCTCTCAATGTGTGCAACGTCCAAGTGTCCGGCGTGTAATTCACTGCTCAGCGAATGCAGGCTGGATCGACGCCTCTAAGGGTGACAAAAGTCTTAGTGCTGGATTTTCGGCGCCAGCTAAAGAAGGCCGACGTAGGACACACATTGGATGCGAGGGACGCGTCAGCGTTCGGCTCGGACTCGTCTCCAATCAGTGAGTACACAAATCCCAGCCGAATGCCTGACGCAGCAGTCGGGTCCAATCAATGCCCTGCGATGGGGTTCTTCTTGGGACGTGAACAATTCAGTGAAGTATTCCGGCTTTGTTATCAAGGAGGTATTCGTTTCGTACACGCCGGCTAACTATACTTTAATTGAGTGTCTGCATCCATTCGTGGTATTCGCAATTCCGAAGGAGGCAACGCCACCCAGCGGCGAACGCGGGATCTTTAGAATCAGGTCGTGCCCGTCAAAATGTACAGCGAAATCTTCCGCGGCCTGGCGGTGAAAATGTGAAAGAGAGAAACGAGGGTTAAATTTCCACCCTGTTGAAGTCGGGAACAATGGACTAAACATAGAGTACGTACTTTCATTTGTAACCGCGCTACTAACAAGTTAACAGGTGCAGTTTAAGCAATAAAAACACTTTTCCCGCATGCATGTTTACAAGATGCCAGCGGAACATCTTTGACGTAAAATATGAACTAGCTTAAAGGCACCATGAAATGATATTGAAATCGAACTTCACCCACCGCACGTCACAAAAGGTGCGAAAAGAACATTAAAACACAAAAATAGAGTCAAACGTTTTTTTTTTTTCGCTATAGAACTTCTAAAAGAAAAGCGGACTCTTTTATACCTTCCTTCGAAAGCTCTCTGCCTTTTCACTGCGATGCATCCGCGGTGCCAAGAAACGTCAGCCAAATCCATGTCGCCTATTGAATAAGAGAACTACCTCACCAGCACCGCGATCATAAACAATAAATAGCCGGTGAATGTTTCTTAAACGTTTTGTTAAAAATATTCAGATCAACATTTTGTTGAATAATTAGCGATGCGACGGAAATTTCCGAATTTTATAATGCTCGTGTGGTAAACGAGGCATGAGAAAGATCAGACTGCGCCTGCTGCGGTCGCAGCTCCTGCTCCGCTGAAAAACATGGCGACGGTGATGGCCGCCGACGTGGTCGGCGTGGTAGGAGCTCGTCGTTCCGCGTAGAGCGCTCTCCTTGACTGAATTCTCGTCATGTGTCGCGCTGATAACCGATCACGTCCTAGAAGGGAAGATCCGTGTACTTGTGCGGCGATGTTGTGGCGGCACCCTCAAGACAGCAGAAACGCTCATGCCGTCGTCTTTGTTTACTTCGACTACAGTGGTGCTTAACTCTTTAGCATTTGTGCCATCGAACATCGCCCCGATTTCTTATTTTGCGCGTTCCATGAGTGTGCTAAAGTTCAAGATATAAACTGGTGCGTACTGTATTTGAAGGCGTGTATGAAGGATGCGAATTTTGACGCGTTTTCATCACCCGACAAAAGTGATTTGTGTTAGCATTCCTTGAACGATCGCAACGTCTATGTGATCACAAAAATAATATTTCTACGTTGCTATATCTCTACTAAGATTACATTGTCTTTTGCAATCGTAGAGAGGGCGTGTGTCGAGGTCTGTACAAAGAAGGCGTACTGCATCTTTTTCTTTTATTCTTTGATCCACTCTGCCCTGCGAGCCAATCCTGACAAAATAGAAGTTAATAAAGCTTGAGCCCATAGAAAACTCTGTGCATTTTCTGTTACGCCAGTGAGTTACAGCGCGTTCCCTTCTTTTTAGAGATACCGCGAAAACGGCTGACGGCGGCGGAGAAGCGGCTGTCGTGCTGACGACCTGCTGCGCTTCGTACCGGCGTATGGGACCAGTCCCATGCTGTCGCTGTGGCGCAACCTATCTGATTGAATTTCCCTCAGCTCCGATGTGTCCATGGCTATCGCGGTGATGAGAGGCGCCGATTCAGAAAATATATCGGTGGCATCGGCGCCATCAGCGCAGTAAAACCAGGTAAAACCTTGTGGTAAAACCTACCGTCACACCGCCGGCTCACTGCTAACGCTCCCACTCTCCTACTGCCCGGTGCCATAGTACGTCACGACCGTCAAAATTACGCCACCGCTTGATTTGCGGTGAGTTGGAGACGAAGAAAAACTAGATATTTCAATAATTTATCGTGTAGAAGCTAATAAAGCCGCAACGAAAACGGATGTCTGTTCGGCGTTCAGTGAACATTGAAGGTTTAATGTAAAAGTTATTTGGCAAAAGTAAAAAGGTCATTCCATGGTCCGTTTAGTCTTGTGTGTCTCTTTCTGAAAATGTATAACCATAATCATATATTGCATGGCAAAACTTCAAACACCTCCATCCTACACGTAATCACGTCTTGATCATCGTCAAAAGGGGAGTCTATCTCCATGTAAAATCAACTTGTTACAATTCAATTCATGCAAACCCTACCACGCTTTCTTGGAAATCACGGTTCCGGGGCTGTGGCACCGTTCTGGCGTTGCTATACCTGTATACCCTGTCTTAACAGTGTTAATATTTCAGCATTCTGTTAACAAAAGTTTGGTTTCAGACTTAGGTTTCGTGATTTTTAATTAGCGTAATATTAATTTTGTAGATAAATACGCAATCATTTAAGGGAAGTGAAAACGCAATGAATGAATAAATGTGTTGGAGCATTTGTCTTCCGCCTACGAAAATTGATGCGCATTTCGAAGAGGGAAGGATTTTCTATGAAGCACAGCGAACGAGCGTACACAGTAACGCAGCACACGCAAAAATACCCCGGGTCGATGTGATCTTCGGCGTCGAGTATACCTTTTTCCGTACCAAACACCGAAAACAGATCTACATCAAGGTGCCGCTAAGGTCGCCCCTAGTTTCTGGATTGGTCTCTATTCTAACCTGACCTCCTTGTTTGGCGACATGTTGCGCGTAGATTTCATTCCGCTGTGACCTGCGTTTGTGATCAGTCATTGCACCGATCTCCATCGAAATCTCATCTCCAAAGCTGTCGTTTCGTCCTGCATGCAACCGATGCGACGACGTCTAGTTGTCTCGAGACGATATAAGGTTATGGGGCGTGAACGAGTTTTGTTCAAGCCCGAAATAAGTTGATGGATCAGCCAATATAAATGCGGCGGTTTGACTTCGTCGTTCTCGTATCTTTTTATATTTTTTTTTGTTGCGTGACGTCTGCGTTTCACCGGCGTTGCCAAATCCGGACAGTGCTTATGGGACACTAGATTTTTGTCCTTGTATTTTTACGTCCGCTGCCAGGGAAAACCGAGTTTGAAGCAAGTATTGGCGGCGAGATGTTTTGGTGGCGCCCTCCTGTGGTTCCCTCTCGTGATGTCATTACCTTGCGAACAACAAGTTCGATGCTGTCTGAAATTAGCATGGTGGAAGCTTGAAATCATTGCGCTCTGAAACCAACACTGCCAACACCGTCAACATTCAAGTTCTTACACTACTCTTATTTCCGTCAATGAGAAATCCTTTGCTGACGTCATAGTCAGCACTCGACCAATCGTGGCAGGCCGACCCTAGCGACGCTTTCGATTGCTCACGTGGCCAATAGCCCATGTGGGAACGCCGAAACGTGTGTACTAAACAAAAAAAATAAAGGGTAAGTGCGTAGGGGATTTGGTGATACGCTAACGAAACTAAGGTCTCAAATGTGTCAAACAGGCAAGAGAAGCGCGGGCGCACACACATGCATGGGCGCATGCACGCGCACGCACACATGCGCACACACACGAACACACACACGCACACACGCGCACGCACACCCTTGCAAAACTTATCAATGAGTTTCAAGTGAGCTTCAAATGTATTCTTATAGAGTCAATTGAACTCATACAACTCAACGTCTAACGAGTTTAATCATAAGAAACTCAATATCTATACTATTAAATTTACTGACTAGGAATGCAAAGGAGTTTAGTCATTAACAGCTCAATGTCTATTCTTCTGAATTTACTCTTTAGGAATGCAAATGAGTTTGGTCATTAAGAATATAATATCCATTCTTTTGAGTTGGCTCATTAGGTATGCAAATTAGTTCTATCATTAAAAGCTTAATGTGTACTATTTCGTATTTACTCATTAGATATATAAATGGAATTTATCACTAAAAACTCAATATCCGTTATTTGAGCTCACTCACAGACCTTCACTTGAGTTCTCACACTCGCAAAACATTTCTTTGCCTCCTTATTAGAGATTAAAATGATTTTTTTATCGTTCAGTCGTAGATATCTGCTGATTTGTACTCTTTGAACTTGGGGAATCCCAGAAAGGGCATGCAAAGCTGAAGAAATCACGAGCGTACCTAAAACATTTCCCCAAATTCAGATGTGTAAAAAATGGCTATGCCGCTTTAATTGCAATATGCAATTGAAACGACCCCCATTTACGAGCAATTAAAACGCGCAAAACAGTAAAAAATACGCGCACAATAAAAGGTGATTCTCCTTTTATTATTGAGCTGAATTTATCGGGAGATATGATTTTTCTGGCTTTCTCTCATTTTAAATGTCTTCGAGCATGCAGATATGAGTTTTGAACACTAGAACAAATGTATCTTTGCGCCCAAAGATGATCAGTGGAGTGAAGAATACAGAAGTGAATAAAGCGCAGGGTGAAAACGCACTCACTTTCTCTCATTTAAATGCATAACAGGAAGTCGATTTTAGACTGGTTGCCGTCTGCTTCAATTTAAAACCGCGCATTAGCGCCAGATTGGACCTCCAGCATGCATTATAATAACTCCATGGTAACCAACGAGGTAGAGGGGTTGAGAGCGATAAACTGGCAGCTGAAAGTGACCCCCACCCGGCCCCCGCCACGTTGCACATTTTTGTCCGGTAGACACGTGACCCTATAGTTTTACATCTAGATTTTAACGAAGAACGGCGAACAAAAAAAAAATTTTTATTGATCGTTAATAACAGTACCGACGAGATAAGTTATGTTTCGTTTTTGTTTCAAGTCCATAAAGTGATTTCATGACAAAAACTCGGGCAGCTTCGCAATGGCTCCGCTGGAGGCAGTCAGCTGCGGTGCTGTATTTTGGATTTTTATTGGAACGAACCACTGATCTCTGGGGCTCAGCATTGAAATTATAGTCCATCGTGTTTTTGTAGAGTAATCGCACTACAAATCTCGGCTCAGTTTTGCGCAAAAGCCTCAGGATTTGGTACGGTCACGTGCCTATAGTGGTCAAAATTGGACAACATAACAAAAAGTTAGGGCGCAAACAAGCTGGTGAAGGTTTAACATTTTGGACAAAACCCCGAGACTGGGGGGAAGAAGGGACAGCACAACACAAAGTCTCAAACACAGCTGAAATTTATTGGACATGATAGCATGGTTTTATAGGGTACAGGTTCCTGGAAAACCAAAAGAAATGAAAAAGGTAGAACAGTACCGGTGTGGCTATTGGTCAATGTCCTCCCTCTCTTGTGTGTTCGGGAAAACGAAGTTCCTCCTCTCCCTTTTTTATTTCTTTTGGTTTTCCAGGCACCTGTGCCCTATAAAACCACGATATCATGTCCAATAAATTTCCCCCCAGTCTCGGGGTTTTGTCCAAAATGTTGGACAACATGATGGCAGCCAGGGGGTGGGTGACTTTTGCCTGGTGAACGGCATACCAGTTTATCGCTCTACGCCCCTCAACCTCGTCGATGGTCACTGAGAAGGTGAGAGAAACAGGGAGGAGCTTTCCTCTCCAGTGCGAGTCTCTAGAACGCTTCCACGTCTCGTGCGCATCGAGCGCGCGCACGCTGTCAAAGCACGTTGGAAGTCACGGAGTTCGTGCGGAAGGCCGGACGTTACAAAGACACGCCATGCCGTCCTCGCTCTCAGTGACAATACCGACGTCATTGAGCTAGTGCATACTACTCACTTCATAAAGCAAATGAACGATAATAAAGATATTTTAAAGCGAGCAACTACCGTAGCTCGTCTTGTCCAGAGCCGTTTATTGAGAGAGTTTGGCCATACACACTAAACATTGTAACACCCATAATCGTGTAAGAAGGGTGTAAGAAGGGTGCAAGTTAGGAAAAACACCCTTTTACAACCTTTTTACACGATTTCTGAATATCAGTGGGTGTAAAAAGGGTGTGTTGACGTCTTACACCCCTTACACGCCCTTTTTACGCCCCACTTGTAGCGATGGTTTCTGAAATCGTGTAAAAAGGGTGTATGGGCGAATTTTACGCCCTTCATTCACACGGTGTGAGAGGGGCGTAATGTTGATACTGTCGAAAACACCCATGATTTCATAACCGTTCATGTTTATTGCTTTGCTGAAACGGTTGCTGATGTACGGCGGTACAAACATCGAGAATGATTAATCGCCACACGAAGGCGCGTATGATTAGGAGGTGCTAGAGAATAGTTTTTGCAACTCCGATCGAACTCTCCGTCCGACACGAGCCGAAAATTACGTGTCGCGCGTGCATCAGTTTTATCAGTTCAACTTCGATTTAAAAAATCACCTCCGCTCGCAAAAGGTGACCGAAGACGTGTAAATATACAGCCCAGGAAACACACCGTATTGCGCCGATATTGAATCGAATCGAAACGATTGTGCCCACACCATTTTGGTTTAGCCAATACTTAACAAATGGGATGAGTCGCGCCGACGCCATCCTGACATAACGCACGCGACGCCGTTTTTGGTTAAGTGTTGAGAGATATCCTGCGTGAATCGGCTATGCCGGAGAGGTATTTCTATTTCTTGACCGCCTAAAATACTACGTTAAAAAAAATTAAGCAAAACGGAATCTGCTTGCTTTTAGCCCGAGAAGTCTTTCTCGGGCTAACAGCAAGCAAATACCGTTTTGCTTAATCTTTTTTTTTTTTTTTAAACTGCGCTGAAGCTTTGAAGAAGCTGTGGCGCCCTTATTTCGGGTAGTACAGCCTCACTTGACTGGACCAATAAGTAAACTTCCAAACACATGGAGAAAAAAAAAGGCAAAGAAGGAACTCAAACGCATAAACAAGACGACGATCAACGAGTTCTACCGAGACAGCATAAGCCACTCCCCGGCTCCACACTTTTCGAAAGGGAACCGCCGCCACTCGAACAGCAACCCCAAGGTCCCGCACGCAAGGCGACCCTCCCTGTGCAGCGCAGGAGGCAGCAGAGGGAGATTAGCTGCGTTGTCCACCCCCTTTGACCTCGTCTTCTGATAAGCTTCCACACCTCCTTTTGTGTCTTCGTGTGGTTGTGAGCGACTGCGAAGGCCGCTTCTAGCGAATCAGAGGGGTAGAGCGAAACACGTGACCGCTCTCCGTAGGACAAAAACGCTTGGACGAAAAGTTGTCACGCGACCCTTTCTGACGCGCTGATGGGCTCACCGGGGTCATAGCCTTCGCCGTTTGCCAGGTTATGGTGAGTTGTAGGGACCACGCGAATCCGGTTTCCGAAAAGCGTCCTTCAGTGCTCTCCTGTTTTCCGTGCAAGCAGGTCCTGACGAGTTCCATTTCGTGACCGTGGTTTTTCGTCGTGAACGGCGGAATACATCCATGCCAACTTTTTTATAATGGCCGTTTACTTCGTCGGAGTCTATGGAATTAGTGTGCTGTGTTTGTAGAACGCGTTTCGGCAAAGCATCGGCGGACGCGAGACTTCCGTTGAATGTGATCAACCGCCTTCATCCTCAAGATTGTGTTTGCGTTGTTTCGTGCTGCGCGAATCAGACTGTGCATCTATCACGACAGAGAGCTGCTCATCGGTGACCGCGAGACTTCCGTTGGATGTGAGCTACCGCCTTCATCCCCTAAATTGTGTTTGCGAATTGTTCTGTGCTGCTCGAATCGGATTATGCATCTATCACGGATTACATGAGATCGCTCCCTTATATGTAAGTACTCTGCAAGCATGCTTCTGATAGTAGTCCTGCCTCCGTCTCAATAGACCATTTTACTGTTTACAAACATGAACTGCCGCTTGCGTCCCAAGTAACTTCCGGTCGTTCCGTCTTTGTGAACGTAGTTAGCAGAGACATGGCTACGGCCAGATGGCCTGCTTGCAATCGTCTAAAGAGAATTTAGTAGAACCTAGTATGATCTTGATCGAAAAATAAAAAGTGAACCAGGCATGTTTCGACTCATTCGCAGTCATTTCTTCATGCAGACTTTTGGGTTATTACACCCTATCTTATGGGTGTTGGTCATTGCGTTTTTTTTTTACTTACCTTTCTGGCGGCGGTACACCCAATTTCGAGGGCGTACTGCGCAGTCATAACACCCTAATAAAACGGTGTACAGTGGAATCACACCCTATTTTAAGGGTGTTCGGAATAACGCCGTCCTTAAGGGGTGTTAGGAAAAACGCCCTTTTCTTAGGGCGTTTTGCTACACCCATAAGGGCGTTAGTTATAGGACAAGCCATTTACACCCAAAAGGGTGTGATAATGTTTAGTGTGTACATTGGTTTGAATAGGCGAGCCTCTCGGGGCCAACCACAGGCCGCGAAACAGCCCCTAGCGGTGGTCGCGTGCTCTAAATTTGTGCCACGACTATACTTCGTTTTACCTTATGTGCGAGCGAAGGCAAAACTGGAAGCGCGAGCGCGGAAGCTCCTTCAGGCTTTGCTCGAGCGCGCGAGCTGGGGAGAAATGCAAAAAGCGCTGGTCTCGCGCTTCTAGCTTTGGCTTCGCTCGCAGGTAAAGTGAAACGAAGTATAATTTGAGCCGTGCCGAGCGGAACTCCGCGTCTCAAGACGCTCGCGCACCCCACCCTTTGCACTGCTTTCTTTCAGCAAGTCTCAGGACGCTGTTCTAGCAATGCAGACAAAGGCATGGGAACGAGCGCGTGGCTTTGGAAAGTGCCTCTTATGCACGAGGTCTCGTACAAACAAAAGCGTTTCGCTGAGCTAGGCTCACGCGCCTGTGCCTTCGTCTTCACTGTCGACATTTGCGCAAAAGCCTCAGGATTTGGTACGGTCACGTGCCTATAGTGGTCAAAATTGGACAACATAACAAAAAGTTAGGGCGCAAACAAGCTGGTGAAGGTTTAACATTTTGGACAAAACCCCGACACTGGGGGGAAGAAGGGACAGCACAACACAAAGTCTCAAACACAGCTGAAATTTATTGGACATGATAGCATGGTTTTATAGGGCACAGGTGCCTGGAAAACCAAAAGAAATGAAAAAGGTAGAACAGTACCGGTGTGGCTATTGGTCAATGTCCTCCCTCTCTTGTGTGTTCGGAAAAACAAAGTTCCTCCTCTCCCTTTTTTATTTCTTTTGGTTTTCCAGGCACCTGTGCCCTATAAAACCACGATATCATGTCCAATAAATTTCCCCCCAGTCTCGGGGTTTTGTCCGAAATGTTGGACAACATGATGGCAGCCAGGGGGTGGGTGACTTTTGCCTGGTGAACGGCATACCAGTTTATCGCTCTACGCCCCTCAACCTCGTCGATGGTCACTGACAAGGTGAGAGAAACAGGGAGGAGCTTTCCTCTCCAGTGCGAGTCTCTAGAACGCTTCCACGTCTCGTGCGCATCGAGCGCGCGCACGCTGACAAAGCACGTTGGAAGGCACGGAGTTCGTGCGGAAGGCCGGACGTTACAAAGACACGCCATGCCGTCCTCGCTCTCAGTGAAAATACCGACGTCATGGAGCTAGTGCATACTACTCACTTCATAAAGCAAATGAACGATAATAAAGATATTTTAAAGCGAGCAACTACCGTAGCTCGTCTTGTCCTCAGTTGTGCTATGCAGAGAAGCGATAACACACAGGCTAGGAATCGCTTTTGTGGATTTAGCGACTGCACCGATAGGCTATCGTTTGTACCGATGTCTTTCACTAAGTGATGGAGCCCAATGACGTCGAAATACTGTTTACCGTTTATCAGACTTCCGAGGAGGAGACAGACATGTACACGTTACCCTCGAAAAAAAGTAACTAAATATGTTACTCGTGACCGATTCCCAAAGAGAACGCGTTAGTTTACCTCAAAGCCTAGCGAGCTACTTTCCTCGTTACTTTGACGACCAAATACACAACTGCTTTTGTTTCATGTTTTATTGTTTTGTTTTTGATAGTTGTTGCTCTTGAGCAGTAGCTGCCTCTACAAGTTTTCATCGGTTTCGTTTTCCCTACTTCTTTGAGACTGCATCTTCCGCGACGCTAAACCGTCGTTCTACTGACGCGCTCGAACGAACGGCAGTGTTGTGCTTCAGGAATAAGAGCTGGTGAATCTGGGATTCCACTCTCTCTGTTGTTCGCGCTTCTAAAGTTCCCAAGTTGACGAATAGGTTTTGTGCCTTCCCGCGTTGGCAACCTCCGGGTTTACGTTCGGTCTGTACACGATTCTAGAAGGTTCAACCGTCGAACCTCATTGTGCTCTCTGGGTGAAGGATATTCCCAGCTGTTGAGTTCGATTGACGTGTTCAGCGATAAAGGTTGCTATACTGTCATACTATTTAGTTGTTTTGCGGGTTGTCCATTTGTTTTTGTCGCATTAAACGTATACTAAAGCTAGGATTAAAGCTAGGTTGTTTAAACGTTCTTGTACACGTTACTCGTCGAAAGTAACGAAATACCGTCGCTCGTTACTTGACCTTAAAAGTAACTAAGTACGTTACTCGTTCCTTTCCTAAAAAAGTAACTAAACAAGTTACTTCTTACCGGAAAAAGTAACTAGGAAGAAGTAACTCGTTACTAGTAAGGCGGTACGTACATGTCTGGGAGGGGATAGTACTCGCGACTCCAGCGAGCTATAGGGGGCGCGCTAGTCGGGCAAAATGGCGGACGAAAGCAGGCCGTCTTCATCGTTCTGCACGCAGACCACCATAAATGTCTTGCGTTGCAGCGTAGAATCGGTGTTACATGAAAGCAAATCGATTTTTCGACGGTAGAGACCTTCTTCTAACCAGTGCGTAGGAATGACACGGCGGAAGCATAAAAATGATTACTGGAAACGTTGTTTGTTTCTATGCTGCCTACGAGAACCAAGCAGCGATAGCAGACGGCAGGGTTGAAACGACCTCCTCTCCTGAGCTTCTCGGCGTTGCCGCTACGCGGCGTCGATTTAGCTGGAGACGCCAATACTAGGAACCTTAATAAATGCTGAAATGGTCACCGGCAAAATAAATATTTTTTGTGTGTCCCTTACAAACAATTAAAAAGAGTTTCAATTGACCTTCTAAACAATTAATTCCTTCAATACACCGTATTTCGTTCCAGTTGAAACCATTTTTATTCTTACGAGTACCTATAAGTCTCACAGCATATATTAACTACTCTGTTTCAATTGAATTTTAGCAATTGCATTTCAATATAATTTTGGTAGTTGTGTTTCGATTGCCTCTTAATAAAATATTTAGTGATTGTTGTAACGAAATTCCTGTAATTGCGTTTAAAATATATTTCAGCAACTTGTTGGGAAGTTTCGACATATTCCTTAATGCAGTGGTTCTCAACCAGTGATGTTCCGCAGACCCCTTATGAATCGCCGGAGATGTTGGAGGACCCCGTTCGTGGTGAGGGGAAGGGAAAGGCAGGCACGTAGCCAGGGTGGGGGCCCATGGGGCCCGGCCCCCCCCCCCCCCGAAATCTTCCATTTTGCTGGGACCTCCTCTCCCCCCTCCCTGTCATATAACATTTTGTCATGGGCGCCACCCCCCCCCCCCCCTTCCCCCCCCCCCCGAAACAAAATCCTGGCGTTAATTATGACAATGATTTAATAAATTGATATAACTAAAAGCTAGTGTGAAGTAGACTTCTCTCATTGACATAGGCACGAGAAAACTCACCCGAAAGTTGGAACATTTCTTCTCAGTCTGAAAAAAGACATCTTTTATTGCCGGGCTTGACTGATGAGTCAGGACTTCGCGGACCCCCATTTGCGAACCATGCACTGCCTTAATGCATGGTACGTGGAGGAAACTAAGTACACGAAGGAAACGAACGCAAACAACATGAAGTACTCCGAACACTCGAATCACTCTCCCCCAAAATTGTGTTGCTTGTATACTCTTAGGCAGCCTTGATGTTGGTACGGTACCTGCTAAGTCTTATGAATGGTAAACAGTGTTTCGACGTCATTGGACTCTCTCCCCTGGTAGGAAACATTTGTACAAGCGATAATCATTCGGTGCTGTCCACAAAAGCGATTACTAGCGCGGGAATGTTATCGCCTCTCTGCATAGCACCACTCAGGACGAATGGCGGTAGTTGATCGCTTTAAAATATTTTTTTACGTATATTGGGAGCAATGACATCACTATATTCACCGACAGATGGAGAACGGCATGGCGTCTTTTTAACGCCCGTCCTTCCGCACACGCTTCATGCCTTCCACCGTGCTTTGACAACGCGCGCGCGCTTGATGTGCACGAATCGTCGAAGCGTCTTCGAAGGAGAGACTCACGCTGGAGGCGAGACAAGCGAAGCTCCTCCCTGTTGTTCTCACCTTGTCAGTGACCATAGAGTTATTATAAATGCACGCTAGAGGTCCAATAGGTGCTATCGTGTGCGGTGTTTGAAATTGAAGCAGACGGCAAGCAGTTTGAAATTGACTTCAGGTAATGCATTTCTATAGAAAAGGTGAGTTCATTTACGCCCTGCGCTTGATTATAAGAGCAAATATCACGTAAAGCTCATAAGCGTACTATATTCTGTTTCACCTTATAATGTACCGCAGGAAAGGCTACAAGCGCGAGCTCCTTGATCTAGGGCACATCTCGGCGGCACTTTAGAACAAGCTATGAGCTCGCGCTTCTAGCCTTGTCTGCGGTACATCATAAGGTGAAACGGAGTATAAATAGGTTGGAACATTTCTCAGTCAAATAGACAAAAACATTAGTGAGTTACGGCGTTTTTTTTTGTTTTTTTTTGTTTTTTATAGATTTAGGGCATGAATTGTTTATTACAAACACCGTTTGCTTATTGATATACTTCTTCAGCCTGGGTGACCTCATTTATTATTAAAAAAAAGACGACAGCAACAAAACATTTTGTTGCGAGCTTTTTCGCGTAGGTTTCGTATAGCATAAACAACCTTTCGTCCCGAGTGATTGAGACGGATGACTGTCCCCGCTACGAGGCTGACGAGCTCGTGTGGCAGATGGTTGTACTCTACACCGTTTCACGAGCGCAGCCGACGTTTCAGTCCGATGAAGCCAATCAATCAGCACCAAAAATGCATCGTCACGGCTCTCGACGACTTTGTATATACGTTGACCGTCACAGGCTACATTATTCACCATCAGAAAAAGCGCATCATCACGGCGCATTCACCCCGCGGGATTGTCTTAGCCAGTGATATCAGACGAGCAAAGATGACGAGCACTGTGACGAAACACTGTTGGCGCAGACCGTGGCGCCCCAAGCGGCTAACTTTAGAACTACACGGATGGGGACCACAAATGACAATAGGGAATTGTAGTAGATCACAACTGGTAGCAGCACGCAAAAAAAAAAACACAAATACAAAGGGAGAAATGCACAAGACGAGCGCTGACTTGTGTATTTCTCCCTTTGTAGTCTCGAAGTTTTTTGCGCGCTGTTACCGGTTGTAATCATGAACTAACTCGCCTGCATCGCCGCATTGTAGTAGATCGTTTGTCTTTGTGTTTTTTGCGCGCAGCTACCAGTTATAGTCATGAACCAACTCGCCTGCATCGCCGCATTGTAGAAGATCGTTTTTCTCCTCGCTTCCGTATCCGTAAAGAAAACGCCGCAGTTGCGCATGCGCGCCGCCGGCTTTGTCTGCATAATTCCAGGTCTTGTGGCGGATAACGGAGCGCTATGCGGGTGCTTAGCGAGCGGGCTGCGGAAACGGTCTACTAAAACTCCCTATTGACTCAGCGCTCGGCTGACTTTACCAAACGCCGCGTTAGCGTTCGGCTGGAGTTCGTGTTCTCCGGTCGCCTGAGGGGTATACGGAGGGGCTCTTTTGAGGCCACTCGAGGCCTGCATGAACAATGCAGCATGCCCGGGGAATATGCCCAACTCAGCAAAGAAGCCGAGGTGGGTCAAGCTCGCATTGTCTGACCCCTGTTGTCGAGAGAATTCCGGCAGTAACAATAAACGTCACTTCGTTTATTGTTAGTATGTTTCCGTTAAGACGTGAACATGCCGACAAGGTTTGTGGGCAGGTCCGCAGGCCTTGTGTTGGGTAAACACCGAGGTGAGGGGCAACCGACGGGTCATAGCGACCCTTAATAGTTCTATCTCCTCGCCAATAGGCAACCTGCAATGCTGTTTTGTTTGGCGCTATCTAGCGACCGACACGAGAAACATTGGGTATGCATGGAAGTGGCGGCTGCGTCGTTCAAACGTAGGCGCTATTACTTCGGTGGCGTCGCTTAGCCGATAGGGTCTCAAGCAAGAAATGCCGCAGAAGCCAGAAAGCCGAGGGCGTACAACATGCCAGTAGGCCTGAAGCTACGGCCCCTGAGGGCCAATCGGAACAACCGTGTGAAGCACGTGACTACGTATTGCCGGAGTGCGCTTTCACTGCGAAGAAGTGTCAGGTTTTTCGCTGCGTCAGGTTCCAATATGCGTGCCTGGTGCTCGGAAGCCGGCGGAAGACAATATATATAGGGCGTATCGCTCACCCTTTGCCGAGTTACAAGGAGACGGTATAACCGTGGGCTCTGAATCCGCTGGCGCTGCCTGGCTGTTGCCGGCTGGCTCGTTCGTGTGGTTTATGTCAGCTGCTTTAGAAGTTAGCGCAAAACGGAGTATTCGTATAAAATGGCGTATTTTGTTGTTGAATGATAGGATCGGTTGCTGCAGTTCGGAGATAAAGAATGCAATGACACGACTTCTGGAAACCTGAATTAATTCAGCCGGCTCGTTGCATCTGTCGAGGAATAACTAAGTGCCGCGGAAGTTGAAAGTTTAGGAGGACAGGCTTCGTGAAATACGGTTATCCGACGGCAAACTGGGTCTTTGAACGATATGGATCTTATACAAACCCTGTTCCTTTCGCATCAAATTCGCATCTTTGCAAACACCGAATTGCGCCAATGCGCGTGCATGCCCTGGAAACCAGTTTCATGCGGAGTCACAATAAATCTTGTCTGTGCCCTGACTAAACTCGAAACTTTGCGAGATTTAAACTTTGCACTTTCCTGCGTAGGCTCGCGATAAAACAAGAGGTGCAGATAAGGGTTTCAAATGACGGCATAAAGGTTGTTAGGCTTCAACTCACGAAGGAGCTAGGGGAACCCAACCGATTGCCATATACACTGTCATTTGTCCTTTCTAAATAAAAATACGTTTCAGACGCTTTTGCGAAGTTACTAGAAGCAGACCAACCCATGCGAAACTATAAATGCTGTCTGCAAGCACACTGGACAGTTCAATCAATCCTGCCACCTGAACCTCCACTGGTACGCTTATTATCCCCATAAAAGGCGTCGACAAGTTCATGCGGTTTAACTTTGCCACAGGCTTAACATCATACGAACTGGCGGCACAGGAAGCCGCGTGAGGTGATTCGATACTTTCTCCCTGATAGAGCAGTCTTGGTGCCAGACTCTGGAGAAGCGCACTCTACCACTAGATCACTTAAACACGCCTGCACCGCTGGTCCCGATGTTTTGCCCGCAAGGCCTATGCTTTATAAACACAAGGCCGGGTGCTTCAGAGATTCGACTACATTGATCATGCTGATATCGTTGTTTCAGAAGCTCACCTTCAAGAAGAAACGAGCCTATTCATTCCATTGTTCCAGCGGCAGTATCGACGCCCAGTTCGCCACTCACCGCACTGCGTGAGAATGTGATTTCGCTTGTAAAGAATATCAAAATATATAGGGTGCTGCACGTTAAATGGACAAATCTGATATTGCGAAAATTACGCGTCGAATCAAAAAAAAAAAAAAAGGCTTGTGTCGTTTTGGGTCTGGGCCAGGGGCCTATTTAGGAAAATTATTGAAGTCTGGGATAATTAGATTGTCAATTATGTTTGCGTAATTAACTTTTTTATTATTGTGTTAAAGCTAGGGCATGGTTTCAATTAGAAAATTGCTCAGCATCGCCGAAAAACACAAAATCAACAAAATGCAGAACGATAGAAGGCACGCGAAGCATTTTAGGGCTTTCTGAAAAACCGCACAAAATTCGACGGGTTTTTAAGTTTCGGTTTGCAATCGGAGCGCATCTCAGCCCGACGGCACCGCGCCCAGCGGAGAAATAGTGCAACCAGGCTCTGCTGCGTTGCGCGAGTACAGCGCAGCAGAGGTTGGTTGCACTATTTCTCCACGGGGCGCGGTGCCGTCGGGCCGAGATGCGCTCCGATTGCAAACCGAAACTTAAAAACCCGTCGAATTTGTGCGGTTACCCGGACCAGGCGGATTGTTTCGGTCGCGCACCAGTCACCTAGCTGTGTCTGGTGATTTGTGTTTGCCCTTTTCTAGTGCACACGTGCGTGGCCCGCAGTGTTATCGCACGCATACGAAATCGAGCAGTAACTGAATCGCGCGGAAAACACATTGAACGTAAATCGGAGACCGGCGATCATCGATGATGGCACAGATGATGTCGTTGACATCGTCGTAAATTCCCTCGTCGACATCGCCGTCGCTCAGGCCGCCTTCGTCAACGGCGGCCGCGGAGAGATCAAGAGCGCGGGGCCGCGACGTTGCCACAGGACGGCGAAGGTTGTGCACGGGAAGCATTCATAGATTTGGACGAGGCTCCAGACGTCTTTGAACCTTGACGCGAATGTTTCAGTAGCCGATATGCCTATTATATTCCATCGCTATATGTGATTAACTTTTGCATAGAAATAACGCAAAAACGCATGGTCCTGAAGAAACTGATCGTTATAAGCGGTACATCGCTATATCCGGTATCGTTATAAGTGGATTGCACTGTACGCCAATTCTGTTCCTTCGCTAAATTTAGCAGAAAAAGTTATGTCACATGGCCTTTCGTCATTTGACCTATACACCTATTTAGTTTCTTGCTAAATCTAGCGAGAAAACTGACGCCCCGTGACCTTTGTACCAAGTCATTTTCCCTTCTAAATTTAGCGAGAAAATTAATACAAAATTTATGTTGTTCTTTACTCTCCGAAACGAGTGTATAAATGTCTTCTATAGAAATTTAAACAATCGCCCCTCAGATACTGCATTTCATGCATTATAGAACTTTGGAGATTAAGATTCGTGCTAAGCACGAGGTCTTCAAAGATGTGCTACACGCACGGATATTATAATAATAAAAAAAGCATCGATATTGACAATGGCCAAAAAACAACCGCGCATCCAAAACAACTGCCGACGTGTCGCAATAACAGCCACATCGGGACGCGACACTTCGCACCGACGCCACCGACGCATTCAAACACGCGAACAACCACAAAGAAAGATGGCGACTGACATGGAAAGGGCCACATTGATAAGGTGAGCGCGAAGAGGGGAAAAGGAAAGGAATTGATAGAGCGAACGTATCAGCGGCCGGAAAAGAAGAATTACATCCCCCCTTTTCTACCAGTCCCCCCCCCCCCTACCCCCACCCAATCCTTGTCGGAAACATCGCCCCATCGCCGCGGCACTGTACCCTCCTCTCCAGTGTTCCTTCTTTCTCTCGTTGTTTTTTTGTTTTCTCTTTTGTTTTCCTATTTCGATATCCTCCCCCGCGCCGTTCGCTTCCTCCTCTTCGCATAAAACTTCCTCCTTCCCCTCTTTGGCTCCGTTCTCCGTCGACGAGATCGGGCCCATCCGAATCGGGGCCGGTTGGACGTTACCCGACCACCCCCCAGCGCGCGGTGCGCGAATGGGACTGACCCGGCCCCTCTCTCTTTCTCTCTCCCTCTCTTCCCTTTGCACTTCTCCCGCTTTGCCAAGCGTTGCCATGGTGACAGGTGATGCGACGCTAGCGTGGCTGAAGGGGCAATGGAGGAGGAGAGGGGGTGACGAAAGGGTTGCCAGACTTCGGGGCACGTGAGCGCGCATTTTGGATTGCAATCTTGGCGATGAAGATTGCAGCATAACGTGGAGCGAACCATTTCGCAACCGTTAGGTTGGTTAGCCGAAGAGGGAATTTCATTATTATTGCACCCGTCTCTTTCTGCTGTACGGCTTATTTTGAAAGAGCTTCTTTAATTCGAACTCGCAATTAGTTACTTTCAAGAAATGCGCGTCCCCTTTCGAGCTAACGAAGTTCCGAAGTGCCATAGACTCAGAGAAAAGCAACAGCGTAATTATACAAAGAAAATAGAAAACATTTCCTATACGATTAATCCAATAAACATATAAGGACTTACACAAACTATAAAAAGGCCCGTATAAGTTCTCATATAATCTTATACAGTCTTAAAATGACCATTGGAGTCATTAGGATATTTTTTCCCCTGTACTCCCGGAGAGCTTAAAAAAACGCGGGGTGTGGCCTATTATATCCACGCTTTCTGATTGGTTCCGCGGCGTTCTTATCGGCTAAAGTCGCAATGTGATTGGCCGCAGAGCGATAATGATATGCGTGGGACTCACCACGCACTACGTTTTTTTACGCCACTCAACTGACTGCTTAAGAAATATAGAGCGGGGGCGAGACTCAAGCGGCTTACTATCGCTCTGCAGCAGCCAATGAGATTGGAGCATTAACTTGCCATAGCCTTGCGTTTACCTCTCCGCGACTCTAGGGTAAATCATATCAGAGGAACGCAAATATCCGTGTATACCACGGAATATGGACGGAGCATCTTCCCCCCGTGCGGCGGATTGTTTGGGCCACGTGACCACAAATTGCACGCCGTGGATGATCATTTCCGTTCCCCGCCTCAAGGTAATTGAATGCGCCGGATTGAGTGAATATCGAACGCCCCAGTACCCCCTCCCCGTACACCGTTGGCAAGCAAGCATTCGATCGTCATCCCAATGTTCGCCGCATGCCCACGAGACCAGAGTTGAGATCTGCCCGCTGACGAAGAGAGAAGTAATCCACCTTTTTTCTTAATCAGTGCAAAAGCTTCTGGTATCCCTGTTGCGAAAAAAAATATCCATACCTGATTTGTCCAATAGACACGTAAGACCTTATATAGGTTGTCTGAATTACCGAGACTGGATTTAAAATGGGCCGTAAAAATCGGGGCCTGCACGTAGCAATCTAAACTTTTCGCCAAAGGGATATTTGACGGGTGGGTTTTGACTTACAAAATTACAAAGCGTAGCCCCCTTCCTGTAAAAAAAGAAGAAAAATAGGGCTAAAAAACTTGCCAGGGTCAACGGCGGTTGGCGACGCAGACGACCGAGTCGAGTGGTGGGGCGCGTTGAACAGAGTCGTTTATACCGAGAGTGTGTGACCAATGGGCGGAGTTTGTTGCCCCCTAGAACCAGGGTATTTCGCGACAGTACAAAATGGCGTTACTTCTTTGTCTCGTTCATTCCTGAGAAATCGCATAGAGTTCCTTAGAGTCAGAGCCACAAAATGGCGGACGGAAGTAGTCATCACCCGGTTGTCCGACTACGCGGCTGTGGTTGCCGGGCCGTCAAAATCTCCTTAAAGGGATTGTCCGGTGAAAACCGGAAGTTCTTAAGATTTCGTGATGGTTACCTGGTGGGAGCCTAATGATTAACATAGGTCATTTTTATTCCATTAAACGACACCCCAATTTAGTGTAATCAACGACAGATAATTGAACGAAACTCCATGCCGAATTTCGCAAGTATCAACGGCTGCACTCCCATGCCTGACGTGACGTCACACCAGTCTTGCAATTGTCATATCCTATGCCTCATTCCTCCGTGGGAACACAGTGCTCCCGACGCACCGCACCATTCCATATTACTCGCCACTGTAAATGTCGCGGAGAAGTGTGGAGCGTGACAACCGCACAACGAAAATACCCTTTCATTCTAAAAAAAAAATAGTCTAGCGCAGCAGCGAGGGTGAACCACGTCGTACCGCTCACGCGGAGGACAAAATTCGAAGTGCACTTCAGTTCGGCGCGTTCTTTGCCTGATGTTACCTCAGAAACTCCGCTTCCCTGAAGGTGGAAGAGGAAAACGCCGTTTATGCACGCTTGGGTTTAAATACAATTACTCCTCCCGGGAAGCACACAAATTTCAGATTTGTCGTGGAAGATGCTCCTGCAGCCATTGACAATGGGGTCTAAATGTTTTCATGAATACGAAATTTGACCGGATAATCCCTTTAATGGTACGTTTACACTTGCGGATCCGCTAGCGAATCCGCCCAGCTTTTGCCGCTGGGGCGAAACGCTGGGCGGAAAACGCGGCGGCGAGCCGTTTAGGTCCAGGACCTATTTCTGCCGCCGAACGAGGCGTTTCGCTGACCGGAAGTGACATTCTTGCGCAGCGCGACGCTGCCTACGTCATGAGCACGCGTAGTTCCGGGAGCAGCAACGCCCGGGAGAGAGAGCCGAGGCGGGAACTCTCGCGCGTTCTCGTCATATTTGACGAGATGTTACGGGAACCGCTGCCGCAGCTGGCGCCGCCGCCACTGCTCGAAGGAAATAGATGTAAACGCAACCCGCTCGCCGCCGCCGCCGCCGGGAGCGGATCCGCTTTCGCGGCAGCGGATTTCTTCTCAGGTGTAAACGTACCATAAGAAGGCAAAACTCTCTCTGTATAAACGGCTCTGCGTCGGAAGGTCTAGCCGACCAGCAAAAGAAAGCAGACGACGAGCAAACAAAATCCGTCGGCAGCAAGAGCGCCGTCGTTATGCAACCGAGTTTTCTTTTATTTTTGTTACTTGCAGTTTTGCTATTATTGTCCACATTTATTTTCAAACCAAAGATTGCGGCATGATCACTGATGGCGGTAACCGAAACGTTCAGCGGCGGTCTCTAATCGGGAGACGCTAAGCCTACTCCCACACTCCGCAGCTTTCTGCCGAGAACACCGCTAAGGGCGGGTCCGAACGCCAGCCGCACAACTGATCGCTTCTCTGAAAAGGAGGAGCACGTAACACAATAGGAGTGGGTCCAACCGTGTTTATTAGAGCACTCAAAGTCGCTTTGTCCCAAACCACACTTCCGACATGGTCAGATGAAAAGCTCACCCTGTCGACACCGTCCCGACAGCGCAGTTCAGAGTGAGCAAAGGAAGACCTACGCGACACGTCCGGTCTCATCGCATCCGCGAGAGGAGTTGCCCCGTTCCCGAAGTCGGGAACGCGCGTCGACCTCTTTCTCCCTCGGGCGTCGTCCTCACCCGAAACAACCAGGCTCCCGAATGAGCGGCTACGAAAAAGGGTCTCCACGGGTGCTCCCGGGAGAGAGTGAAGGGGGGAGCCCCCGGCCCAGGCGACTCTCCTACGCTTCACGGACAGGTTGGAGCTCACAGGAAGCGCTTAGCGCATTAAACCACGGCCTCCCGCAACGCTCTCTGCAACCGGCTACCATGCCCGGAACTCTACGGTCAAGGCCATCGGCACGCAGGCGCAGTAGCGGCTTCTCCGTTGCGGGAGGAAACGCGGTCTGAGAGTTCCTGTATAAGAAACTCTACGCGGTCTAAGGAGGTAGCACCATCTATCAATACGTGCGCCAAACGCGCCCCGCTATACTCGACTCGGTCGTCTGCGTCGCCATCCAGCTTTGACCCCGGCATGTTTTTTTACCCTATTTTTTACAGGAAGGGAGCTACGCTTTGCAATTTTACAAAGTAAAACCCACCTGTTAAAGGCAGCTTTCCCGAACATTTTGGACTACTACGTCCAGACAATGATTTTTACGACCTATTTTAGATCACGTCTCGGTATTTCAGACAAGCTATATAAATTATGTAAGACGCCTATGAGGCGCATATAAGTTCTTGTATTCATCATTATCCTCATTTAGTTTCCTCGAGGGCCCGTGGGGGTGGCAATAAAACCAAAAGTAAAACAGTAAACGCATATATAACACTGTAAAGGCCCGTTCACACTCTTGCAACCGAGCACGACCGAGAGACGAGCCTCTTAAAATTTCTTAAAACGAGAGAACACACTGGCACTCTGGCGCTATCTATGGTGACCCTGGAACTGCATTTCACAAGAGAGAAGGTTTTGCGGGATTTCCGAGGTCAAATGTGCGTAATACCTAAAAGAAAGGCTCTTTTACAACGTTGACAAAAGTTTTTCGAGCCAGGAAAGAAAAGATAATGCGCGAGAGAAATAGAAAATATGCCGGACCGCCATGTTTACACTGCTACCACAATAGATGGCGTCAGTCTGTTTTCTCGGATATTAAGAGGTTCTAAGGCACCAGGTTCTAAAAGGTCGCGAGAGTGTGAACGTTAATCTTGTTAGCCAAGTTAGAAAGAGGGTAATGGATTCAACAAACTTAATAGTATAACTTATAGAAACGATGTTGCGAGGTAGTGAGTTCCAATCCTCGATAGCCAATGGTAGTGTGGAAGTCTGGTGAAAAACAGTTGATGATCTAATTGGACGTAATTTACATAGGGGATCTAAGCGAGGGAAAATACTGTGGAAAGGTGATAGTAATGATTCGCTGAGGTGGGTATTGTGATAGAAAACTCAATGAAGGAGAGAGAGAGAGGCATGACATTCGGCGGCGAGGGGAAAGTGAATGAAGGTTAGCCGATTGGCGTAATCCTGGTATGCTGGTGCATGTTGAGTAGTTATTATAATTAAAACTAAAGGCTCTGTTTTTAAAGGATTCTAGATGACTTGTGAGGTTTGATCGCCATGGAGACCATATAGACGAGGCATATTCTAACTTGAATATTTTAAGAGTACGCTAGCCGTTTTACGGAGGGTGTATCAAGTTTGAGGTTACGGGGCAGACATCCCAAAGTGCGGTTATAGTATCAGCAATCAGCAACCTCCCTTTCATCACCTGACCCGGCTCCCTGCGCGTGGGTAAGGGCGGGAGCGTGATGGCGAAGCGAAAGAGAGGCGTATGACTGGTTCAACGAGGACGTAGGTTCCACCATAGTCTCAGCTTATGGGTGAACGAAGTAGAGATGGCGCGCACTTCTGAAAAGGGTCTACTGCTCCAAATAAAGGAGTGGTCGTTTAAATTCGAGCACCGATTCGATATTACGTATGTGAAACTAGAGGGAAGCGAGGGGTGCTGTTCAACAACTTCTTTCCCTTGCTTCCGCCATTCATGTACTGCAATGGGCAATAATCTTCTTCATCATCTTCATATTCATCGCCTTCATAATCATCTTCTCCTCTTCTGTACTTTGGGGCGGAAAAATCGAAGCGACTTTCTATGCACCGCTACGAGTAAATTACGTATTTGCGAATGCCGAGCTTTCTTTCAGACTATACCACTTTCTGTTGTGATGAGATGTAAAGATTTCATAACTTGGGTGCCGTGTCACCGGAGTAAAATGTTGGAGACGAAAGCAGATTTTTGTTTTTTTACAGGACGCCATCGGGCAGCAGATCCAAAGAGACGGAGTGCATCTGCTCCTCGGCGCAGCTCTCATAAAATCTTTTTTTTTATTTTTTTTTTTTGTTTTACGTTTTAGGGTATGAGAAGGTTAACTTTCGTATTTTATAAACAAAAAAATCTGTCTAGAGTCAAGTATACCGTGTGTATTAGACTTTAAAATTTAAGACACAAACTAGGTGGCGCAAGGGGCTGCTTGATTTGGAAGGTTAACCATCCATCGGTTCATTCTACTCTGGTAACCGGACGTTTCGTAACATCGAAGTCCGACCCCAATGCTAGCGCAGCGTTCTTGCGCACTCGAAGCTACCGGAAATAGGTGATTTTCAGATGTATACTTGCGCCGCCAAAGAGACTTCAATGCGCTTCTTCGCCGCAGAAGTAACTAATAAATTCATAAGTATCTGTTTGCTCATTTTTAGCTACGTGCGTCTCGAAGATACGCGTTATATTGTTCACGTATTCGCATGTCATCTTCCAGGTTGGCATTGAAAGACACTTTTCAGAATTCCGCACGTCACAAATGGTGGCACCCATCCTTTGGTTCTGTCTTTAAGAAAGCGCATTTTAGGATTGAACCCGAGCCGAGAACCTGTCGGCGCAATGATTGGATCCGAACTCTAGCCCAACACTGACGTCACATCGTAAACAATGCCTGCCGTGAGTGCACCACAGTCACTCACAACCTAACAAACGCAGAGCGTTGGGTGCCGAGCACCTTAACATCGCTCCCCAGTCAATTAAATTGCGGCGCAAACCAATAAGAACGTTAAAAACACGAAAACAATAAAACAAAAATTTTAGTATTTTTTGCAGTTTGAAAGGTTTATTTCTTTCTGTTTCATTCTCACACTATTCCTAGAAAGTCATATTTCGTGCTGAAAAACACTTTTTCTGAAAGCGAGTTGCTTGTGACCATCTTCCTTTAAAGTACGCTTCATGTTTATCAATAAATTTTCAAAACAAAAAAGCAAACAACTTTAACACTAGATCTAGAAACATGTTCGGTATCAGCTACATCTTAACAATTATCTGGCAACCATTGCGTAGCTCTTCTTTAACCAAAAAATTCCCACGACGATGTACACGTTTTTTTCGCGTATGTACTTCCAAGCGCCTGTGGTTTTGAACGACAAAATGGCGACATTGGATGCTGTTCTTCCATTCAATAGTGGTAGCATCGCACGAGCCAGTATTTTTGAAGTCCTCTGGATTGAACCCTCGGTGAAACACCATCTAGTGGCTGAGAGAAGTATACCTTGCGGACCGGACGACAATAGGTCACAAAAAAGGCCCGGCAAGCAAGTCGATAAGCCGGAAAGCAAAAGCATGACTCTAACAATGACTACTACGCTGGCGGCTATTGAATAAATGACTCTGAGGGTGTTGGCGCCAATAGCAATTTGTTATTCCCCTGTTGTTGTTTTTTTACTTTAAACGCAATTATCTTAAAACAGTTTTGTTTTTAGTACATAGGTACCATTATTTTTTTAACCTCCCTTTATAGACGGCGAATTTTTTCTTCCTGCCACCTACATAGGTGTTCAAAAGTACTGAACTAGAATTCTAAATATGCACCTAGCAGTTTCTATGTTGCACATTTTTAATACACTAAAAAACTAACATTTCGGTACTAAAAAAATTTATAAAAAATATAATTCTCATTTGGTTTAAATATTTCTATTTCAGGGAAAGAAATACAAAATTTGGGATAAAATGATATATATATATGGGTGGTTTCATCTCAAATCGGGCAGGCTAAAAGGGTCTAATTTTTAATTTTCACGAAAAAAATATATGTTTTGGGGGCATTTCTCAAATGAAGGAGGGCGCAAACCGCATGTTCCCCAGATTTTTTGTTCTTGAGTTACGATGCGTAGAAGCCGCAGAGGCAGAAACTAGCGTTTTTGCATGCCGTCGCAGGTCGCGTGTTTGACACCCTCTGCTGGCGCAAGCGTTTTTTCTACACCCTTTTAACTTTTTTACCTCAATTAATAGGTACTATAAAGATACCTTGACGTATTCAAATACTTTTATAAATTTAATTGTTTTCTAGAAAAAAATGTCAAACTCGTCACTTTGTCGCTTTTTGGTCAAATTTGACAGGTCATTACTCTGTCTCTACTTGAGGTAAAATTTTTTTCTTTGGCTCTACAGAAAGCCCAAAGCAAGCCCATTATAGATATATTAATATCATTATGATCTGTTGAGTAGCCGCTTCGCTACCTTCACGCACATTTTGTAAAAAATAACAAATGTTTAAAGTTTGAGGTCGATTTTCTCAAAAACCCCATTTTTGTAAATTTTTATTTTTTAAATTCTTTTAGATATATTAGTCGACTATAAGAAAACACTATCTAGAAATGTAATATTTTGGTTGTATGTCTTCTATTTGAGCCGCAATCACGTGAAATGTGTGAACATTTGTTATTTTTTATAACCTTTACGTGAAGGTAGCGGAGCGGCTACTCAGCAGATCATAATGATATTACTATATCTATACTAGGCATACTTAGGGCTTTCTATAGAGCTAAAGAAATAAAATGTACCTTAAGTACAGACAAAGTAATGACCTGTCAAAGTTGACCAAAAATCGACCTGAGTGACGAGTTTGACATTGTTTTTAGAAAACATTCAAATTATTAGAAATATATTAATACGTCAAGGTATCTTTATAGTACCTATTAAATGAGGGGGAAAAGTTAAAATGGTGTAGAAAAAAACTAGCGCCAGCGCAGGGTGTCAAACACGCGACCTGCGACGGCAGGCAAAAACACTCGTTTCTGCCACTGCGGCCTCTATGCATCGTAACTCGAAAACAAAAAGTCTGGGAAACATGCGGTTTGCGCCCGCCTTCATTTAAGAAATGCCGCCAAAACATATATTTTTTTCGTGAAAATTAAAAATTAGACTCTTTCAGCCTGCCCGATATGGTAGGTTTCAACTCAAATCGGAAAGGCTAAAAGGGTCTAATTTTTAATTTTCACGAAAAAAATATATGTTTTGGGGGCATTTCTCAAATGAAGGAGGGTGCAAACCGCATGTTCTCCAGATTTTTAGTTCTCGAGTTACGAAGCGTAGAAGCCGCAGTGGCAGAAACTAGTGTTTTTGCCTCCCGTCGCAGGTCGCGTGTTTGACACCCTCTGCTGGCGCTAGTGTTTTTTCTACAGCCTTTTAACTTTTCCTCCTCATTTAATAGGTACTATAAAGATACCTTGACGTATTAATATATTTATAATAATTTGATTGTTTTCTAAAACAAATGTCAAACTCGTCACTCAGGTCGATTTTTGGTCAAATTTGACAGGTCATTACTTTGTCTGTACTTAAGGTACATTTTATTTCTTTAGCTCTATAGAAAGCCCTAAGCATGCCTAGTATAGATATAGTAATATCATTATGATCTGCTGAGTAGCCGCTCCGCTACCTTCACGTAAAGGTTATGAAAAATAACAAATGTTCACACATTTCACGTGATTGCGGCTCAAATAGAAGACATACAACCAAAATATTACATTTCTAGGTTGTTTTTTCTTGTAGTCGACTAATATATCTAAAAGAATCTAAAAAATAAAAATTTACAAAAATGGGGTTTTTGAGAAAATCGACCTCAAACTTTAAACATTTGTTATTTCTTACAAGGTTTACGTGAAGGTAGCGGAGCGGCTACTCAACAGATCATAATGATATTATTATATCTATAATGGGCTTGCTTTGGGCTTTCTGTAGAGCCAAAGAAAAAAAATTTAGCTCAAGTAGAGACAAAGTAATGACCTGTCAAATTTGACCAAAAAGCGACCGGAGTGACGAGTTTAACATTTTTTCTAGAAAACAATTAAATTTATAAAAGTATTTGAATACGTCAAGGTATCTTTATAGTACTTATTAATTGAGGTAAAAAAGTTCAAAGGGTGTAGAAAAAACACTTGCGCCAGCAGAGGGTGTCAAACACGCGACCTGCGACGGCAGGCAAAAACGCTAGTTTCTGCCTCTGCGGCTTCTACGCATCGTAACTCGAGAACAAAAAATCTGGGGAACATGCGGTTTGCGCCCTCCTTCATTTGAGAAATGCCCCCAAAACATATATTTTTTTCGTGAAAATTAAAAATTAGACCCTTTTAGCCTGCCCGATTTGAGATGAAACTACCCATATATATATATATATATATATATATATATATATATATATATATATATATATATAGCTAACTTTATTCGTAGCGCAGAAAATAACTTTAATTGGAAAATAAATGGTACTTTTGACTGTAATTCGGAAAATGTTATTTATTTGATTCAATGTAAAAAAAACGCCTAATTCAATACATAGGAGAAACTAAAACAAGCATATGAAAACGCATGAATCTACATAAAAGTCACATACGTAAACACGTTGCCGGACCACTTTCTCGTCACTTAAACTCCGCGGGACATAACGGACTTTCTGGTTTTAATTCTAATATACTTCAGGGAGGCTTTCGAGCCAGCAGAGATCCAAAAAATAAAGAATCTCAATTTATTTATAAATTTAATACTTTAGAACCGAAGGGCCTTAACAGTTCGAAAGGGTCATTGCCGTCTTTTTTTTTTATGGACATTTAATTGAGATCTTCTAATCGGTGCCGCACTGTTGCTTTTCTTTTTCTTCTCGCTTCATCGTTTAATGTGACACGAGCAAACGCTTTTCATTGGGCCTCTTATTGGCTTCACATAACCTTAGGTATAGTTGGCTTTGGTCGAACCACATGTCCCAAAAACTTGTTTTGTGATAATAATGGCGTTAATAATATTATATTTAATTACTTCAATACTATTTACTGCTTTTTTATCGGGATATATTAAACTTTTAAGCGAGAATTTAGTTGAGTAGATACCCGCTAAACGGTAAGCATTTTTCCAATTACTTCTTCTTTGCGGCCGTTTTTTCTTTGATTGAAAGAAAAGGAAAACGAAGTCTTATTGTTTGGACTGACGAAGAGCCTACCAGGCTCGAAACGCATCTGCAGATCACCTTTTTGGCGACTTTGGACGACCATCTCCTTAAAGGGCAAATATTTTGTGAATATATATATATATGACAAGAGTATGACGTAGCCTGAGCCATTAAATAACGGATCACGCGAAGAAAGATGCTTGAACATAAGCAGTCATGCTCTGCGTTTCTTAAGATAATTGTGTCAATATAAATAAGAAATTAGGCGAAAAACAACAAGCTATCTTCACAGAGGTGCCGAGCAAATGCTATATGGAACATATTTTTCTATTGTTTTTTCTTGCGTTCCAACGCTGTTAAATTTGCAAATGGGCCTCTTTTATGACTTCAGGGCGTCACATCATGCGTTTGGACGCTGAGCAACTTCGAGATTGTGCGGCTTCATAATATGCGGGCCGCCATTGAAACTGCGAACTTTTTTCGAACGTGAGGGTTGGTGTCGAACCTTGAGGTTCGTCTGGCTCAGCCAATCTTCGGGACTTTTGACAAAAAAAAAAAAAAAAAAATTCGGCCAAGGTCGAATTTGTACAGTGTTTTCCGACTTCTACACACCAACGTTATAGATAACAACATTTTATGAAATTGATTTTTTGTTGAAATTTCTAGAGTAGGAGGGGCGTTCATAAAGTTCGTATTATTGTCACGAGGGAAGAGAGATTCAGCAATCAAACTCGAGTAGGAGTTGCGACTTTCTCTACATATTCGTACCAAAAATTACCCACTTTTTCTAGCGATGCACCACATGCCGGAGGCCATTGTTATAGAGCTCCTCGTTTTGAGGTTCAGGAATCGCTCCACTTCAGCAATCACTTTGTCGCCGTCTTTGAAAGGCTTTCCTCTTATTTGGCCACACTGGAATCGTCCCCGCCATTTAACCAAAGTGTCATAAACTGGGGCGTGGTCCCTGAACAACGCTCCCATATTGGAATGAATATCCTTGGCATTGCTTCCCTTCAAATTGCGGGGGTAAAAAGGAGGCAGGATTACGCACCCTTACATCTGGGGACCGGTGCTCAAAGGGCAAATCCCCTGCCCGTCCAGCGCGGCCGACGGCTACCAGCGAGGGCGGTCGCCGCGCCCGGTTCGGCCAAACGCCATACCAACAACGATGATCTCTGTATCCAACAGCGTTTATTGAGTACCAGGGGTCCCCAACAAGACACTGCGGTCAAGCGAGCCGTGGACACTGCGTGCCCGCAGCGCCCGCCGACCTGAGAGCCAAAAGGTTAATTGCGAGCGGAGTCATCGCCAGTCGGACGAGCTCACGCCGCTACCCGTCGTCGCAGGAGTTCGGGGCCAGGGAGAGTCGGGCCTGCCCTCCGAGTGGACGGCCGTGTGGTCGGGGAGTCCTGGATTGGACTCCGGGCAACGGGTCGAGTTGCGGCGCGAGCTCGTCCGACCGGCGATGACTCCACGCTAGTGATTCCCCTGGCTCTGACAGTCGGCGTCCCCACTACCTGTGGACGTCTGTCTGCCATGAGCCGTGGCCCCGAACTCCAGCGACGACGGGTAGCGGCGTGAGCGCGTCCGACCGGCGATGACTCCGCTCGCAATTACCCCTTCGGCTCTCAGGTCGGCGGGCGCTGCGGGCACACTTTGTCCACGGCTCGCTTGACCGCAGTGTCTTGTTGGGGACCCCTGGTACTCAATAAACGCTGTTGGATACCGGGATCATCGTTGTTGGCATGGCGTTGGCTGAACCCGGCGCGGCGACCGCCCTCGCCGGTAGCCGTCGGCCGCGCGGTGGGACGGGCATCGGATTTCCCCTTTGAGCACCGGTCCCCAGACGTAAAGGTGCGTGATCCTCCCTCCTTTTATTCCCACAAAATGGAGAAAACGAATCACTGCATGTGCTTGGTACCGATGGGCGGTGCCATTTTCGTTTCGACTCCCTAGCGGCGTTCCGAGCTACTATAGCATGTGATGTTTATACTGTGCGGAAAATAGAGGGACGCGCGCTCATGTTGATGCCTGTTTTGTTCCATTTTTTTCAATTCTTTGTGCCGATAATACGAACTTTATGAACGCCCCTCGTATAATGACCAACTTAGAGCGCGCGCGTATAATAGTCGAATTTAGTCCATCTTCGCGTTAAAAGTTCGAGAAAGTCGAACCTGGTCCAACTCGAAACATCGGCAGTTTCGAAACATCCCTATAGTTGTGTCCGCACTCCGTCCGTTGTTTACCACATGGGTGAGACCAGGCTCCCTAAGCATCACGGAGGGACCAAGCTGGACCAAGGGGGCATTGCACAAGGCGACGATGTTCCGGCCCCTGGTCCCGCCGTGTAGCCTAGGACCACAATAGACAGAAATAACTGTTGTTTATCGAAAAGCGTTTTCTCTACTTTTAAAAGCAAGAATGAAAAGGTAAAAAAATCGAGCAATTGAAAGAATAAAAGGCAAAGAAGGAAGAATGAACAAAACAGGTGGAGGCAGGTGTGGGCAAGGAGGAGAGGAAGCTAGATGGAAGGATAAATAAAAAAAAAGAAAAACAAAACTATATTACCAAAAAAATACTTGACAAGCAAAAGAATAGAGGCGACAGCAGCGTATCCAGGTGCGCGCTTGGTTGCCTGTTGCAAGAAGGAACACCGAGATGGCAGCTGTTATAAGTAAACCTGTCGAGCCTCGTTTTTGTCTACGACGCTGCTTTTTTCGAATCTCGATGCCATTCTCCCCACCATAAGTAATGAAACCAAACAACGATGCTACAAGTCGTCCCAACATTTAGTAACATCCACGTACCCTACGATAGAAAGGAGGGCGTTTATATTCGATTTTTCCAATAAGCGTATCACGACGTACATAAATTATATATAGGGAGCATATCAAGCACATATAAGTTCTCATACTATGATCATACATGTTCTCATATCACATGTCTATGGGACACAGTCATATAAGGTGGTCAATAGCAGCTGATGGAGCACAAGGCGTGGCTTACAGCGATTTCGTAGTGATCATAAAGCAAAATTTGCATTATTTCGATGTCCGCCGAATCCTATATTTTATCGTGGTGTAATATTGATAAAGAGTTTTATTGCTTTGCGGAAAAGATTACCCGCAAATGTAATATAATTATCTAATAAGGGCAATTCCATTAAAATACTTTGTTTTTACTTTTTCTTTCTTTCGCTCTTAGTCTTTACGTAGTCAAGCAGACGGTAACTACTGTATCTTACTTGTCGTGTATCTTCGAATGTAATTCAATTACTGTTTTCAATGTATTTCTACTCTACTCGAGATAGTTCTTAGTAAAAGTAGCTGAAATACTACTGAAAATACACTTTGTAATGTGTAGTTTGTATCTTATTTAAAATGCTTCTGTTGAGTATTTGGCAGAACGCTGCATACACCTTTGTCACTCACAGATTAAAGAACTCGGGAAGTGAACTATTGCTGTTCCAGCTTCTCGCTTCCTGATTGGCTATTTGACACTCTTATTGGCTGACGCCGCAGTTTGATTCGCATGCGTAGCAATAATGACGTGATTGGGGCTCGGTGCACGCGGTGCGTCAGTGACAAAGGAGACAATTTTCGAGAAACGACACAGAGGAAAGAGAAAGACTAAATTTTACGTAAGACAGAAAAAAAAAATCTAGAGAATTGCGAGTGAATATCAGCACGGGAACACGCACGAAAGTCTGGTTCAAAGACTTCCGTTTGAGTGTGCGACCCGACTGCGTTACGACTTATTGTGACCGCTTACGCCATCGATCGGGTGACGCTGGAAAGCTTGGGATCTGCGCATCGTTTTCAGAGTTTTTAGATATCACTCCTTCACAGCGAGCTCAAAATGGTCCTAACGATGTTTTATGCGACGATTTCTCAGAGAGAGTGCGAGCATTTGGCCACCTTTTTTTTTTTCCATTTCACAAATGTTTTAATTCTAGTAAACACCAGAATAGCCCACAAAACTTTTCTGATGATTTTGAAATAAAAACTTAGCGATCATTTTTCCTTAAGCAAAACCAGTTTTTTTTTTTCTGACTTCAGAGGTTTTTAGTATTTATACTCTTAATTAATGAATGCACCAGCTTCGAGCACCTCCGTGCAGTAAATCCCAGCGCGATAAGTTCAGAAACCGATTTCTGCTGTCAGTTTAAATTCCGTTCAATCCATTTCGCCCACGCTGTACGTAGTAAGCCACTATGCCAGTTACATATATACTGTATATATATATATATATATATATATATATATATATATATATATATATATATTATTCGGTTTATACACATCGCCGGTCTGCTCGAGAGAAAGAAAAAAATCCGTCAAAGCGCCGCTATCCGGCAAAACGTTGTACGAATACGTGCGCGCCGGGAGCGGCAGCAAAGGCACAATGGGCGCGGAAAGGTCAATGACACGCTCTCAAAAAAACGCAACGTGTTCCAGTTGTGAGCCGAGCTGCTGCCGCCGCCGTAAGTACAATGCACGCCGAGTTTACAAGGCGCGCCGGCACGTAAACATAAATGGAAATGGGAAGTTGTTACACGTATATATGTCTACTGCCGCTTCCACGTTTCCTCCGTATATTCAGACTATTTTTATCATTCTTATCTCGCTTTGTCATTCGAGTTGCTGCTAAATTCGCCATGCTAGGGAGGAGCTTCACTTTAACTTTCTTTTTAAGTGAGCGTCATTTAGAGACATGAACTGACAGCTTAACATATGCAGGGTCCTGGCGGATCCCGAGCGTTTTATTCTACTGAATTATGACTTAAGTCACACGCATTTTACTATTATGACGCAAATCAAACCTTTCTCGCAAAAACAATCCCAATTATTATTATTATTTTAATTTACCGTTTGTCAATGAATCGATGCTTTCTATGTGCATTTGTTTTGTATTTATATCAAAGATTCAAGGCGAAAGAAAGATTTAAATCCGGCTGAACACGATCACTATGTAGCGGTCTTGGTTGTTCGTTAGTTCCATCACGTCCTATCGTCAGTAAAGGAGAACGCGAAAGAAACAAGAACTAGAAAAGTAATGTCCTGTTGCAAGCACACCAGAACGCGGGAAAAAGAACAATAAAGCTTTTTCACTATCTAAAAAAAAAACAATAAAGCTGTTTTTGTTCCGCTATGTTTACTCAATAAACCAGTTGTTAATGAAACTTTACTTTAAATTTACAGTAATTATTTATTCTCCATAGTTATCGGTGATTCTTCATCACATCTAGTGATAACGAATCTATTTTTGAGCTACGGTGTTTTAAATCAATTTAATTTGATTGAAATCAAATAAATCTAAATTGCATTATTTAAAAAAACAAGATTTTTATTTTGGCGATTCTCTGTTTAAGAAAGCCAGAACGTGACTTTTTAAGTTCACGTGTTCTGTTTCGTTATTTTCTTTTTCCATTGATGATGCTCTAATCTTATCTGGCGCTGAACATTCGTAATATTCTGAATATTCGCTGCCCGGTTTTTGATAAGCTAAAGATGGACCATGCAATCTACGCCTGGGGCGAAGCTGCACGTCAGCGTGTTAGTGAGCGAGCAGGCGTCAGTGACTGCAGGCGATGCTCGCGTTGCTGCATAGGAATGACAAAAGGGCATTGACAAGTTCCGTCTATCGAGTGTTAACGCACGTAGCATTGTTAACGAGAGCGCCATTTCGAACACGTTCTGATTGAGCACCGACCTGTCGTTGTAGTCGTGACAGAAACATGGTTCCACTCCGCTATCCTTGATTCCGAAATTCATCCACCTGGATATAACGTGATTCGGAATGATCGTATACCAGTCGAGGGGGTGTTGGGGACATCTATATTGATGAAAGAGCTCCGCGATACAGAATCCCTCTGACATGAAATGTGCGTGTTGCGGAATGTACTTCTCTAGGACCCCAAGAATCGATAGTAGGGGCTGTTTACCGCCCGCCAGGGACGGGTCCTGCTTTTGTTAACAAACTAGATAATCTTCTGCTGCGTCATTTCCGCGTACAGCAAAAAGAAGTTGGAATGGCGGGAATTTTTAATGTAACGAACGTAATGCGGGATGAAATGTAACCTGGAACGCGGGAACAGGAAACTGGCATTGGAATACTAGATTTGTGTTTTTCCCAACAACTAAAACAGATCGTTCGAGAATATACACGTATTCGAGGTAAATAGCGAGTCAGTTCTTGTTTTGTTTTTCAAATGAATGAATCGCATCACGGCCTCGTGAAGTTGAAGCTTTGCTCAGTTTTTCAGAACACCTTATAGTCAAAGTCATGACCATGACTTTGACGCCGCTTCAAAAAGCGCGCAGGCCTGCCACATGGACTTCAACATGGCTGATGACTCGGCGATACTGAACGAGTTAGACTCTCACTATGGGCCGTTTAAGAAGCCTTAGTCATGATGAGTCAGTAAGTGTTAATCAACTCTGCTTGGATTTCAAAGCTCTAGTTCATAAATGTAGAAATAAGTATGTGCACTTGAAATCGAAACGTAAGCGAGGGCATAATCCCTGGTAACGAGAAAAGTTATTCACCTAAACAGAAAAGTAGGTCAGGGTATCGTCGTACACCAAGTTGGCCATTATTCAATGATATCTCGGCTTTGAGCATGGAACTGAAATTTTTTTGAAATGAATCAAAGTACACAAGTTTCATAACGTCACAATGCGAAAATTTATCCGTGAATGGCCGGAAAGGTTTTGGGGGCATTTGAGACCAGCCAGAAAAAAAGTCGGAGATAAATACATAACAGGGTATTATAAACGACGAGCTAATATTGCAACTACCTTTAACGAATACTCTGTAAGTGTTTTCACTAAAGAATGTGAGCACACAGTAGAGTTTGAAATATCTGCTGAAATTCCAGTGACTGATGAAGACCTGCAATTGTCAGTTGAGGGGTTGTTTCTTTGTTGCTTGATCTAAAAACATCGAAATCTATGGGCCCAGACGGAATTCCAAATTATTTGCTTAAAAACGATGTATAGAATGAATGGTAATGTATTTACTCCAAATTAGTTTTAAGAAGTCACTTTTGACTAGTACAGAACCGTACAACTGGAGGCTCAGCAAGATAATACCAGTACTGAAAAGTGGAGACGCTAAGTCGGTGTGCAATTATAGGCCCATCGCAATAAAGGGACAGTGACACCCCCCAAAAAATTGTTTTAATTTTGTGCAGGCGGTTCAATGTGGTGTCAGAAGACTACCCAATTAATATTTGATACAGTCCCGTATAATTTTAATAAAGCCAAGCAACGCAACTGCTCGAAAACCGAAACCGAAACCTGTGCACGGAGGTCGGAGAAATATAAAGGTGAGAGTAGTGCCGAAAGTCACGTGACTACAACCGACCGCGCTTCTATTTCTTTTTTTCCCCTCCGTTTTTTTTTTTTTTTTTTTTTTTTGGTTGCGCGCAGCAGACGACATTACAGCGTTGGGGCTACCATTTGCCGTGGGATGGCTTTGCAGGTATGTTTGTTCCGCTCGCTGTTCTGCACTTCAAGATGAGTTGTTTTGTACATTGAAGAGTTGGAAGTGAGTAGTACTAGTGAGTGTCCGTGGTGAATACCCGTAGTGGGCTCCGAAAAGAATGCCCCCAAGATGTGGCGTGAAGAGCTGCCTCACAGGTTCCGCATCCAAAAGTGGCATTGTGCGGCAGAGTCTACACAATTTCCCGAAATATCAACGGTATCGGGACCAATGGGTGGCTACAATTCCGGCAGAACAGATATGGGCATCTCGGAAAGCGGACTCTACCCGACTTATATGCTCCTTGCACTCTGTGGAAAGTGACTACATTGAGTTCGCAGGTGTCAAAAAGGAAGCCCCATTCTATTTAGTTCAACGACGTTTCGTCCACGACATTTTTTTTTTCAGTGATAATTGTAAAAAGAAATGGAAATATCGCAAAATGTTTGAAAAAAAAAAAAAAAAAACAGTTTGCCCACTCTGGGATTGAACCTGGGTCCGCTGCGTGTGAAGCGGACACCTTTCGACTGAGCTACTCTACTTTTTTTTTTTTTTTTTTTTGAGTTACTGTACAGCTTTGAACACTCGTTTTTACAAATCTTTTTATGCGAGACCCAAAAGGGGACAACTTCCCGAGCGTTGTCTTCAGCCACGAGAAGGGGCGACGACTTGGCGACGTTTTCGTTCGAATCGGCTTGGTGGTCGGGCGTGTTCTCTTTCGAAGGACGACAAATTCGCCGGTACCGCGAACGACAGTTCTGAAGTAGAGGTCCCACGCCCGTCGTCCTCTGCCATCGCCGTTCCCGCGAGTCCCACGATACGCGATATGACGCCATGTTGAGAATTACGCAGTGAACGCACAGAAAGCTTCCGGTTCTTTGTGCAACTTGTTTTGTTGTTTTTTTTCAATCAACGTGTTTGCAGCTTTTTAGAAGCCACGAAAAATGGGCTTCATCTTTTTCTTTTTCATTATTATTGAGTGTGTGCCTTCAGTGACCCACGACTTTGATTACATTTGGTGGTTGTGTCTAAACCTGAGAAAACGGCCCGTGAGCACGGAGAAGAGAGCGAGCGCGTCTCAAACCGGCCTGGGGCCCTAATCTGGACACTTGGCGAAAAAGACGGCGAGAAATCCGGCGGCTCTGATTGGCAGGCGCCAAGGTCAAGTGCGCTGTTGGCCAATCACGGCCGCCAGATTTCTCGCCGACTTTTTCGCCAAGTGTCCAGATTAGGGCCCCAGTTCTCGATCGGCGGTTTTCGGGCGGAAGAAACCGAATTTCGAGCTGGCAAATTCTGTTCTGGGTAGTTGGACTCTCATATGTCCCGTACAACTAAAAACCTCGGCAAGCATAAATACCCTGTCAGTATCCCTTTAACATCAACATTGTGCGAAATTCTAGAGCATATCGTATCTAAACACGTCCTTCGGCTTCTATGATCACATAACGTCATCAGCCAGTGCCAACAACGGCTTCCGTAATGGGCTGCCGACAGTCACGCAGCGAGTAGAAACAGTACAGGACTTTCCTGAGATAGTGGATTATAAGGGACAAATAGAAATAATATTCTCAAGCTTTAAGAAGGCATTCGACAAGGTTAATCGGAGAAAACTCTTAATTAAATGGATTTCTATTTTGGGAGAGTAACAAAATTGTTCGATGGGTTGAGGTCTTCTTAGCTAATCGTCGGCAGTTTGTCAGTGTTGAAGGAGTAAGTTCTGATGAATGTGATGTGAACTCTGGAGTCCCGAAGGGTCCAATATTAGGACCTTTGCTCTTCTTGATTTTTCTTACTGACCTCATTGAAGACTCCCCTGTTAGAACCAGATTATTGCCGGACGATTGTGTTATATATACCTAAATTAAATCTGCTAATTATCATTAAACGAATATTTGTCTAAGATCAACGAATGGTGTGTTAAGTAGCAAATGGCATTAAACCTGGATAAGACGGTATGTATGATAATAACTAACAGACGACAGCCGCTAAAATATGGGTATACGCTACAGGAAAAAACACTGAGCCGAGTATCAGAGTACAGACACCCTGGTCTTACTGTTGATTTAAATCTAAGTTGGACTCCACACGTTAGCAGCACAGTGGCAAAAGCTAACAAAAGACTATAGGTTACATTAGCCGCTTTCTTAAACTTGCTTCGTCAAAAACAAAGATCGCGGCATACAAGATGTTAATACTGCCACGCGCGTCTCCGCGTGAGCACGTCCGTGCCCGAATGGTTATCGCGCTTGGCTCCGACGCGAAGGACCGAGGTTCGATTCCCGGGAGCGGAAGTACCTTTTTGTTCTTTCTTTAAATGTCGCGCTCTGGTAAAATCGAGAACCCTGTTGCTTGTTCTAGGACCGAATGTTCTACGCGCCGAGCCTTCCACGCCGATTGTTCCAGAAGCCCACGCGTGTGCATAAGGGGCTCCTCGTGGCCAGCCAGAGTAAGTCTCGCCCCAGCGCTCGATCCTGCTGTTACGCTGCATCGACGCTAGCCTTCTATTTTGCTTTGGGCAGAAGTTTTCCCCATTAAACTTCAGTTTCTGTTTGTTCATTCGTAGCCTCATCAATTGTCATTCGTGACAATAGGCCCTTACTAGGATACGCGTGTGAATTTTGGGACCCGCATACTAAATACCTAGTTCCAAATTTGGAGCATGTGCTGCAACCACGTGTATTACGTTTTATCTACTCTCGTTACAAAAGGCTAGACTTTGTGTCACCTCTTCATGGTAGAGCGAATCTGCCCCGCCTTAACATAAGAAGGAAAAATAAATGTCTTAATCTTTTTTTACGACGTAATAAATAACCACATTCTTGTAAATGAACAGTATATAAATGAAAGCATCAACGCTTTAAATAAACACAAATGCTCTTTACATCTGTGATTGTGTGTTTATTATCGGTTGATAACAGAATATTTTGACAGTGACAGTAGTTTTCGTGCTCACATTTTGAGATAAAGGAGCCATCGGGGGCCCCAAATCTCACCGAACGCGAGAAGGACGCTCTACTCGCTACATCGCTGAAGACAAAACATCATCGAGAATAAGTAGGCAGGTAAGATGACTACTAAAATCAAGTCATGCCTGAGACCAATGAAGTTCAAAACGGTGACGAACTCGCCACGGCAGCTGCGAAAATGCCCTGAAATCGTCGAATAGAAGTCATCGAGTTGTCGTCGCCACGAATAGAAGTTGTCGTCGCAACGAATGAAATATATAAAGCAAAATATTCCTAAAAAGCGCGATCACCAGAAAAGTTACGGTTATGGAACGATACAGTTTTCTGAAGCCAAGATTCTACTCGCGAGACAAGGAAAATTCACTGAAGATTGTCTCGAAACTCAGAAAACAAAAGAAATTGACTTTTCGCTGTTTTATAACCTAAAAGCGCCGCAATCTGATGCAAACGGCAGAAGGGTCGACAATCAGCTGATCGCCGAGATCATGTACTGCCACTATTCAACGCGCTCATCGGATTGAAGGATATGCGTTGCAAGTAGAAATAAACAAGCTGGTAAATAACAATACGTTACAGTTACGCGAAAATCAGTAAGGTATACATACGAATAAGCTCGTTGACAGAATAACCAACGTGAAGACAGACGTGAGCCCCACAGCTCCGTACGTATCTCGGTTAGGGCTAACACGCACTGAGAGTGGAGATCCAACTTGAAAACAGGGGTCGATAAACACTTCACGCGACAATATTTTGCATCCTTGTCACAATCGAAGGCCATTCTGTCGAGACTCTCACGCTGTCGTAGCCTAAAACACTTTGTACAACCAATTTCGTTCACCGCGTCGACCGCCACAAACCAGCCGCCATGTTTTTAAAGCCAGGATTAGAAAGCATATCGCGTATTACCCGCAATCAGCAGACTAGATATGTGGAAGAGCGGAAGTTTTCTACCGATTGCGTTAAATATTCATTTTCTTTTTTCTTTTTTTTTTTTTTTGCAAACAGCGGGAGAATGGAACAATCTCCCCGGGCATGTCCCGAGTGCTAGAAGTAGAGATGAATTTAGTTTCCTCATCCCAGACATTCCTGCCAGCAGTACCTAATTGATTCACTGCAGTATTGTACTTCTGTATTCATGTGTGTATTTTGTGTGCGTGATTCCAAGTGATTGTGTAATACCACTTCTATATTGGTCCCGTATAGGACCGATAATGTTCCAACTACAGAAATAAATAAATAAATAAAAACTGCGCATTACATAGGAATATTGTTTTACATATTGGCCCCGGGCCAAAGGACATACTTAGAAAAATTAATGACGTTCGGTATAAATATGTGATTATTATTTCTGGTATTAGTGACTCAATTTAAAGGTATAGGGTTTCAATTAGAAACCTTGGGGCATAGTTAGACATCACTAAATCAACCCAGTTTTTAAAAATAGAAGGCACTCGCAGTATTGAATGGTGCTCTGAAACGATTCAAATGCGACGCGTTTTCAAGTTTTGGTTTCCTACGGAAACGGATCTCTGCGCCAGCGCGGTCCCGCGCCCCTGTGGCTAAAGCACGCGAGGTACCGACTCGCCTCCTTCGCTGGTGAGAAAACGAAGTTTGGTGTGAGCTGGCAAAAGGAAACAATTTGTTGCTCGAACGACCTTGCAAGAATAAGCTTTGATTGTCAGGTTCATCTCCTTTATTTTTAAGAATGCGTGGCTGCGCACGTTAGCTGCAGGCTTTATTGGCCTTGGGGAGCAGCAGCGCTGGATCAAAAAAGTGCTCCGATAGAAAGCCGAAACCTAAAAAAACAAACGTAAATTTAAAAGTCCTCTTTTTTATTCCGTAAAATATTGCATGTGTTTGATAACTTCCTAAAGTGAGTAGATTTAATAATCCTGTCCTCGTTCTTCTACCAATACTTCTAGGGTTGTAAGTTGCAACGCGGTAGCCTCCCTGCCGTATCGCCATTGTTTCGAAGTACTTTAAGTACATTGTACTTGAAGCACTACTTCAAGTGGGTCTAGAAAATTTGTACTTAGTACATTCTCTGAGTGTAAACTTAAACTTTAATCAAAGTTTTTTTTTTTTTGTCACTTTCCGAGGAAAGTACAGCTTCTGACTTCAAAGTACATTCTCTAAATTTGACATTGTTAATTCTGTATCCCGAAATGATTGTTTGTCAACAAATAAGTGCCTTATATAAGATGATTGCGTTATATAAAAGTTCATCAGTGATAGTGAAAAGACTACTTTTTGGCCACTTGACTTCATCCAACTTGTGCGCAACCATTGCCGAAAATAACTGATGCACCCCCGATTACACCTGAAGCAATGCCTATGAGTTCAGAAAAAAGAACTATAGGGGAATGAAATATTACCACGAAAGATTGTGGTAAAAGTACTTAAACTTTACTTTTAAAGTACGTTGTATTAGTAGTAGTACATTAGACTCGGTGAACTTACTTCTTTACGTGAAGTACACAACCTCTCATTTGCTTTGTACTTCACTTCAAGAACTTTTTAGATGTATGTACTTTACCCAACACTGCGTATCGCCACCTCGATTGAACGCTGTTTATATTTCTGGTTTGACGCTAAATATTTTCCGCACTTGGTGGGAAGAGAGGGGGGAGGAAAGGTACTGGGAAATGGGGAAATATATGGCAAGAGGTAGCAAGGGAGTGTATGCAGAGACAGCAACGGGATACAAAAGAATGATTAATAAATCCGAAAAAAAGAAGGCTAAATTAAAAAAAAAATTCGAAACGCGGAAAAAGAAAAGGTTGGTATGTAGGCTACAAGGTACATCCGTAAAACAACTGTGGACGGTCCTCTTGGGGCCACAGTTTACGTTCATCGAAAGGGTGGCCCATGAAAATGATCCACTGGGGCCACCGGCTCGATCGGAAAAGAGGCGCGATAAACTGCCGTCCCAATCACGGCCGCCACGAGCGCAGCGGCGGCGGTGGCGGCGGCGCGCCGCAAAACCGACACAACCACCACCACCACGACGCGTGGCTCGTCTTTCGGTCCCCGAGCGGCGGTTAGCTGCTTCACTGACGCGGCAGATCGTCGCGTTCTTCGTTCTTTCCGTCCGACAACAGAAGGTGAAAGAAGAAGAAGGATGGTAAGAAGGAGACACCGGGATAAAAGAAGTAAAGAAAGAAGTGCCCAAAAAGGAAAGAGGGGGGAACAAAAAGAAAGGAAGGAGGAAACGTGGATAGGAACGCAGACAAAATAAAAGATGGCGTCAAAGGGAGAGAGGGAGAGAGCGTGTGTTGTGTCCTAATGAGCCTTTAACCTCCTCTCCAGCCCAATGGCTCGGGGCGCCTTGAGGATTTAATGGACTCTTCGGGGATGTCATCGTACTCCAACTGGGATATGGACGTCCGTGACGAGAGGAAAGGGAAACAGTTGCCTTTTTTTTTTTATTTCATTCTTTCTTTCATTCTTTTGTGCTGCCCGTCGTTATACGTGTAGAACGTCGGCTATTATTGCCTTTCATCTGTTTTGCCCGTTTTTGTTTTCATCTTTCGCGGGAGGTGCTGAAGAATATGCGCAGTGGCTTTGAGGCCGCAACGGTTTGCAGTTTGTGGAGGCGATTCCTTTTCATTCTTTTGTGTACTTTTTTTATGAAGGACGTGATGACGTGGCAGCGTTTTTAAAAAACGGAGAGGTTGCGCATAACCCCATTTTGATTGCCTAAGATACACGTATTTCGGGGTCACGTGCTTGCCTGGTGCAGTCATCAGTTGTGTTGCCATCTTAGTTCGACAGATCTTGCAATTGTACCGCAAATCTCCATGCTGTTTGTAATTACCATTTGTTTCAGCTCCTATGTGAGGTTGTTCGTGTTCATTGAGCGGAAGTTTATGTAAAATCAAAGAGCGTTACAAACAAAAACCGAACTTACGAGGTTGGACAATGTAAAATAGTTTGGTCTCAGCCAAACTAGGAGATCATCTGGACTGATACCTCAGCGCGATTGAGATACCAACCCTATTGAGACTGTAGACGAGCTAAGATTTCAGCTTGACTACTATATAATACGGATTAGCACAGCACCTGGACGTGATCAACAACCAGATTGAGACTGCAGCCAGACTGATAGTCAAGCTAAGTTTTCAGCAGGAGTGATAGGTCATCCGAAAAAGCAACATTGGCAGGATAGAGGCTACAGGTAGCCGAGGCTTCATCTTAACTGATACGTAAACCATAACTGAGACATCAGCTGTACTGAGACTTCAGCCAGATTGATATATGTCGTCCGGAGATAGTCTGGACTTAAAGGGATACTGAATGGAAATTTCGAGCTCACAAAACAGGGCTGGCTAGATAGGCGAGACGCTGCAAAACCCCAAAACATCACTCCTACAGCAATATCTTCAACGGATTGCCGTATTTTTGGAAAAGAAGTTTGCGATTGAACACTGCCGACGAGGCCGACGAGACAAGGCACGTCACGATTCCCATTCCCTCTCCTCCTCGCTTCATCCCGTCGAGCTAGTGAACCGAAGCGAGGAGGAGAGAAGCGAGGCTGCTTCCCCTCATTCTCAAATTCTCCCGGAGGACAGTGACGTCAGAGACCTCGATTCATCGTGCCCTTCTTTTGCAAAAGTACGGCCATCCGTTTGAGATATCGATGTATGACTGATGTTTTGGAGTTCGTAGCGTCCCGTTCAACGCTTGTGCGGCCTTATTTTGCGAAATCCAAAATTCGGTTCAGTATCCCTTTAACGTTCCGTCAAACTGAGACTACAGTATGACTGATAAGTCTTTCGGATTGAGCTTTCAACCGGAATGAGACTTCAGCCGGATTGGCGCAACAGCTGCATTGACACCAGCCGAACAGATATGTCATTCCGGTGGAGTCTTCAGTCAAAGCCATTTGAACCGAAAGATCAGCTGAGCTCGGACTGCAACCAGGCTGATTCTTCGGCCAGACGGTTATTGCAGCTCAGACTGTTGAGACTCCAGCCGGTTGAACCAGCTCAACTGACTCGTGATCCGAATTGAGACGTCAACTGGAGTGATACTCGAGCCGTCTGGGACCTCTACCAGATTGATACGTCATCCGGTAAAATATCGGTCGTTCTAAGAAGACCTCAGCTGTGTTGAAACTTCAGCCAGCCTAATTCATAATCCAGATTAAGGCATGAGCTGGACTAGAACCTCGACCATGCTGAGGTGTCCACTGCACGCGACATCGACTGAACTGTGGCTCGAGTCATACAGTTACAGGACAATGCAGAACCGGACTGACAAACAAGGGGGTTTTGGTCTTTTTGAGAATGACATGTTGAGGCACGTTTCTGTCAAGCCTAGATACTCCCGTACGTTAGAGTGGCTCCTTAGCCTTAAACCATCCTAAGCAAAGCCAGGTTTTGATTTCTGCTTCGCATGAACGCGACAGTCAATTCACCCGGTAGCAGGGGTTTAGTACCCACATCCGCTGAGGGGTGTCAGCTAGGGTGTGGGCGGTATGGTCATGGAAGGATTCAATGAGGAGCGCGCTGCCTCTGTTGGTGTGGTTCAGGCGGCTGGACCACACCATGGGGATCGCCGCTGAACTCTTACTGGGAGTCTCTTCTGTTCTGGATTCACTGTCCTGAAGCCGCTGGGTTGCAAATCTAGGACAAGAAAGTTGGTGCCCCCGAACTGCCCGTGTCGTCGATCAGTCTTGTCGCTGTCTCAGGTCACGTGACCTGGTTGTAAAATCTCAAGAGATTGAATGAAGCGTAATCGCAAGACGAACTCCAGATGCGCGCATTATTTTACCGCAGGACCAAAGATGTTCTAAGACAGTGAAAATAATTTCACCTTGTCAGGTTTATTTCTGAAGAAAAAAAATGCTTATGAACAAGCAGTGCTGCCCAGTGGGACTGAGCTTATACTATCATAAAAACGAACATCGTAGTCAAGACTGCTAAAGTAAAAAAAAAAAGAAAAATTAGACACGCGAAATTTTGTCATGTCCGTTGTGTATCCTGCGCGCAAGATTAGAGTGTCTTTTATAAACCAGCTCGTCGGAATCTTTAGTTTAGGTTCCATGTTAAGTCCGTCAAATGTGGACAAAAAAAAGTTGCTTAGCCGTCTCTGACATTACCCGTCCCTTTAATGTTACAATAAACGCTAGTGTCCCTTTATCTGCTGTGACTTTAAGCGAAGGTACCTCGCTCCAGCGCAGATTCAGTCGAGGAGTAACGAATGCATTGTCCTTACGCCTCCGCCGCTTTGTTTACGTCGCTTTGTTCCCAAACGACGTAAACGAAGGTTGAGAAGGTGTGTAACGTTGTTTGCCGTCGCGGCTTTTGTTTCTTTCTTTCCTTCTTTTTTTCTTCTTTCACTCTTCGCCCCTTTTTCTTCTTGACGAGGAGAGACGAAAGGGGGTCAAGAGTTCGACGCTCCACGGATTAGGTTTCTAAATCGGGTCAACCGATAAACAGATTTGTGGTCGGGAGAAGAGATGGAGAGGGGGTTTGCCGCTGGCTTCGACGTGCTTTCACTCTCCAAGTTCTTGATCAACGTGCTCTTGTAAATTTTTATTTCTACCTTTTTATTATGTTTCTTTTTTAATTATTCTTTTTCGATAGGTAGAAATTCGTCAAAGTGAGGCCGATTGGTATGTCTCAGGACGAAGTAATATCTGACCTGTATCTTTAAAGATTATTTTGACATGTTTCAATTCCTCTAATACGGCCTCCCCTGGCAAAATATAGTACACCGGAAGTGTACGAATAAAAAAAGCTTTTTACGAATCTAAAAGTACAATTTAACTTAATTTTGATCAAACCGTGATCTATTTCAATATTTGCAGTGCACTCTTACTATACCCTACGTTTTACTCAAAAACTATTCTGCCTCCGCCGACTCGGACCGACTGCGATTCCTATAGACAAACACAACCCTCTGACGTCACGCCACCGTGGTGGCGCTGCTGCCGGCACTGACTGCGCATGCGTAGATGCTTCGCCTCAGGAAATTCTGGTTTCCGTGCACGTCTAGTGCACAGACCCTCCGACGCGGGCTTGTTTGTAAACAGTGTGTTAGTCGATAGAGTATTATGAACTGCAAAAGAGTTTCAGTACGCTTTTTCAAACACACATTATAAATTTGTTTAAGTTAAAAAAAATCTATACTTTTAAACTCGGGGACAAGTTTTCTTGGCACTTCCGAGGAGAGCAGAAAAGCTAGCGCGCAGCTTTAACCAGCACTCAAGATGGGAGATGGCACTCGTGCCCGTACCTTTGCCTGCAGTGCATTACCAAAAAAGGTGTTCCCGCTTATAGTGTGCGGCGTTTTTGACAGGGTTTGCCACAGAAGACGAGCAAACAACCAACAATGTTCATCAACATAGCAGAAACAGCTTTTGGGGTAACACGACCAGTCTTCTGCGATATATCGCTTATTCGCGAATATACTGGAATTAGGTTTATTTAGACGAGCATCTTCGGGAGGGTGCAGCGAACGTCAACCAGCTGGCGAAGTCTGTACAAGGCTACAGCGGTCGCAGCGTGCAATACTAGGAAATGACGCACTTGAGTACATTCCTTTCATGTACAAAATTTACTTTAAAATACAACATTGTTTTTGGGCGAATCACGCTCGATCATATCACACAAATAAGCTCACGGCGCAACGGAGTTACGTGACACTTCTGCAAAAGAATGTTTCGAATGGTCGCCCCGTATAGGACGTGGCCTTGAAGTTGTCAGTGACCACCTGTGCCTCCGGCTAACCGCTAGCGGCGCAGGCGTCTGCAAGTGCCCAAGATGCAAAGCTGTGTAGTGGGGATCTCACGGAAATTTTTCAATAAAACCTTCATAAAACTAACACGTGCAGCTTTGTGAAGCTGCACGTGTTGCCGCTTTTTGCCCAGCTACCACCTTTCCTGGTGGAAGAAAAATAAAATGATTGATTGATGGATTGATTGCTTGATTAATTAATTGATTGATTGACTTGATTTACATGGCGGATTAAGTATAGAACTGTTACTCGAGGGCTTATACAAAAGATTTTAGCAGACTTGTAAATAAACCTTTCGCTAAATTACCCAAGCATAAAGGAGAATGCTGAGGTAGATACACACGCACCCCTTCCCTGTGTAAATAATCCGAAGGTTGAAAGCCAAAATAAGGTGTTGAGGAACGCACTTGGGACGTACCACTTATTTTTGATCTTTGCTTTCGAATAGTTATGGCTGCAGACGCCGGAACGTGCGACCGTGTTTCCGGCATTCTCTTTGATGCTTGGGTGATTCAGCGAAAGGTCTGTTGAATTTTTCGTGGCTAGCATACATTTTGCTTGTTCTTTATTTATTGTATAGGGAAAATAGGTCATCTGAATGGATTGTTTGAATGGTAGTGTCAGTTTGTGGAACCTCTTGTGCCGCACTGTCCATAAGAATAACGTTTTGGATTCCCTCTCTTAGGTACCTTTAAGCCATCTCCAATATTAAGTGCAAAGTTTATTGAGACAGCCATCGAGGTATCCTGTATTGTCCTGGGGGGGGGGGGGGGGCGTCACAAAAGGCATTAACATGCCTGACAAGGCGACAGCACCCCCCCCCCCCCCCCCCCCCCCCCCCGGTTTCACGAGCGGACCATCCAGCATGTCCAGACGAATGTCTGACAGAGGACGAAAAACTGCTTGATCAGGTCAAATCAAACATAAAAACCCATAAGCAGTAAAAATCACCGAATAGAAAGACAAAACTCAGAAAAAAGTCCATATTTGTCCCCACGGCGTAACAAAAAACAACGACGCACATTAATTTTTTAAGCCTGCCCAAACACGGCAAACAATGCGGCCACACGCAACATAGCAAAAAGAAAAAGAAAGTAATACATGAGCAAAATGTTAGTCAATCAGCCCCCACTACGGAAATAAAAAATTCCCTAAGCTCGCAAATAAACCTTGCACACACACACAAAAAAAATGCTTTTTAAGGGACAAGAGATTCCCATTTGCGTTTTTCTTTCAAGCTTGCGCAGACATACCTCCCTAAATGTTTTCCATGAGATCAGGCTCGTTTAGAAGTCTGGGTATTTGACAATCTAATTTCGGTATGCCATATCTTGTGCGTATTGTTTCCTCTTTGTAGCTCGTCTGCCCAAAATTGCATGGGTTTTCTTTCCAAGGATGCTTATTGAAAAATGCTGTTGGTTCTAATTTGATTTCATTATAAATGAATAAAGAAAACTTCTTGATAACATTTGAAATAGTTAATATTCGGTGCTTTCTAAAGAGTGGAGAAGAGTGACTCCGGTACGGGGAATGTTTACTAAGCGCAATGCCTTTTTCTAGAGTATCTGCAGAGTTTCTATATTTGTTTTTGTTGTGGTCCCCCCTACAAGGAGACAACAGGGAAGACGTAAATGAACTAAGGTATAATATGGTTGTTTTCTCTTGTACCTAGTGAGGCAGTAAATTTCTAAGTCTAGAGACAATACCGATAGATCGTGAGATTTCCGTTCTTACTCTCTGCACATGGAAATACCAATTTAGAGTTTCATAAAACAGATTAACTAGGAACTTATGGGATAGAACACTTCGATGACTTCGCTTTCCAATTGAATTTGGATTTCCTGCTGAATACATTTATTCCGTAGTCGAAATATTTTACGTTTTTTTCCGTGTGATATTGAAGTTGGTTTACTCTGACCAGGCACGTAGCCAGGATTTTGTTTCAGGGGGGGGGGGGGGGGGGAGGGAGGGTGGCCCGCCCATGACAAAAGGCTGTATGAGGGAGAGAAGGGAGAGGGGGGAGAGGAGGTCCCAGCAAAATCGGAGATTTCGGGGGGGGGGGCGGGCCCGGGCCCCCTGGGCCCCCCCCCCCCCTCCCCCTGGATACGTGCCTGAGTCTGACCCACGATGATAACTTTTTAAGCCATGCGTTGGTTTCGCGCCCAAGTATACTTCTAGGCTTGTTACAGAAAAAAATATGTTTGTGTCATCAGCATATAAAATGATATCTGGTGTTCGAGGTACTCTTATAATATCATTGATTTAAATTAAAACTAAAAGCGGGCCAAGAATGGACCCTTGCGGGACATCGTATTTTATTTGAACCATAACTGACTTTGCGTGATTAATGTATGTATATTGCAAACGATTTGATAAATAGCTTTCTAATCAACGAAGTGAAATTCCTCTAATTCAATATGTAGACAATCTTCCGAAAATAATATTATGCTTAACTGAATCGAAAGCTTTTTTTTTTTTTTTTTTAAGTCAAGAAGCACTCCTACTGTATATAACGTCTGCTCGAAATTGTCAATTATTTTATGTTTGATGTTTAGCAGCGCGAATTTAGATGAGTTTGCTTCTAAATGCCGTACTGTTTCTCCGCCATAACATTATTTTGTTTAAAGAAATTTATTAGTCGAGCATTAGTAGCCTGTTGTATGAGTTTGGAAAAAATGGGGAGAACCGAGCTTCGTCCGTAGTTTTTTAGGTCATTTTTATCACCTACTTTGTGAATCACCGACTCTCTTGCTATCTTCAATTTATCGGGAAATATTCCGGTACCCAGAACAAGATTACATAAATTGAGATTGGCCCCCTAATTTCAGTGAGAAACTGATTTTATAGGCTGGTCTTTTATACCATCTTCACCAGAAGCACCGTTATTCTTAAGTTTGTGTATTAGGCTGTATATTTCGGTTTCAGTTGTAAGAAACAAAAAAAAATATTGAACTCTCAATACCCGGTGATATGTAAGATTCGTAATCATAGCTACTAATGACATTGTCAGTGGAAGGTACCGGACATCAAAAAGTGGGCATCACATTTTTCAGCAAGCATAGCCCCTGCACAGGACATTCATGCTTTCAATTATAAGCTCAGCAATACCTCTTCTTTTGTTTTTAGACATTAGGTTGTTTACATTTTTGCACAATTTTCTCGGGTTATTATAAATATCTGCGAACTTATTTTTATGATACACACTTCGTGCTCGTTTAATATCGGCGCCTAGTTTATGCTTACTGATTACCAGCTGAACGTTAGGAAAAGCGACGGAGAGAGAAAGATACACACGTCGCTTTTCCTAACGTTCAGCTGGGAATCAGTAAGCATGGATAACCAACCGGCTCAGCTACAGGCCATCACTACTTACCTGCCTAGTTTATTTCTGTTCCTTTTAAATTCCGCTAAATAATCCGGATGTTTTGTTTTTTATAAAAGGGCGAAGAGCTTATCTAGTTGTTTCATTCTCTTAAGAGGTGCGACATCAATCCAAGGCTTTCTTGATTTCCTACTCTTTTAAATGCTACGATTGGAAACTATTGATCATAAAGTTCCTTAATTACTGTTGAAAAGAGGTCGCATGCTGCATTGTGATCATCCAGCTGAACAACCCTGCTCCAGTTTTCCTCCTCGACAAAACTTTGAAACAACATAATTTTATCCTCATTAATGACCATATACATAATGGTGCATGTTTTGTGGATTCTTTACGCTATGTTGAATAAGGCGCGAAAAAAAATAAAAAATGGGGAAGGCGTCACTAAGCTCCGATATCAGAACACTCGCTCTAGCTTATTCACTTGATGGTTCGTAAAGCACAAGTCCAGCCAGGTTATAGACATATCAGTTACCCTGGTCATGAATTACATTTTCATGACCGAAAGAACTAAAAGAAACAACAAGAAGGTTTTGCTTGGCTGAATCTGTGGATAATATTTCATCTATATTGAAGTCAACACAAACAATAGTACGTTTTGCGCGCAGCATTCCAGCATATATTTTCGAGGAATTCTAAAAATGTGGCTACTGTACCCGAAGAAGGTCTAAACACAACGACAAGTATGGTACCTGAACACTCTACCATGCGAGACGCATAATGCGGATTAAGTATAGAAAATTCTGATATGACGTGAATGTACATCTAGGTGTTTGTTTTACATACAGCGCGGCATCTCCTCCTCTTATATTGTCACGGGATATTGATGAGCATCCATACCCCGCGAAGTGCACGACAACGTAGTCATATGAAAACCAAGTTTGAGTGAAAGCTAAAATATCAAAATCATGGTTTAACTGACCTAGCAACATGTCAACACCTTCGTGTTGACATGACAGTTTTAGATATTTTTAACGGGTACGTTTCGACACCTCCGATAACGCTACCCGATAATGACACGATGCGTGCGCAAAGGCGGCGGCGGAGCATGGGGCATCGTACTAAAGGAGTCATCGGAACGATCGACTAAAACTCTCTATGGATGGAAAGGTGTATTTACCTTTGCAATAATCGTCTTCTGGTCGCTGCCATCTCTGGACTGTGGAAGGCGTTCTACGCGCGCAGTAACGGTCTTCCACGAAATATGAGACGCCGCGCATGTGTGGACAGTGATTCAGCATTTTTCGCCTGGGTGATAAGCGCTCGTCTTTAGCCATTAAAGAGTATTCGAGAAAGGGGAATTAATTAAGCTACGTCACTTTATTTGCTGGAACCGGGAATTGCATTTGAGTAGATGTGCAGATGGTTCGAAACTTTCATTCAAATAGACCAGTGTCATCGGTTGATGTGGCTTTCTCTCGCACTCGGAAGCTTATGAATGATACGATTCGAACCACGATATTCTGTTTTCTGCGTTGTATAAGAGTGCATCGAAGCTGTTGCGCGGTCGGAGTGGGACTCATCGTAGAACTCGGGTATAGTTCGCGAAGCCGAGCACGCTCGCGTCAGAGGCTTTCTAGCGCGGCCCAGAAAGTTATCGTCGGTCGCATCCTTGACCTCGCTCGTGGTCTGTTTGTGCGCCGGGAGAGAGCACTGCAATCGTCGCCCCCGGGGACCACGTCGGAACAATCGCCTCATCGGCGTTTTCGTTCGAGCTTTATGTATTATTCCACGATCGCGTTATCCAAAGTCAGAAAGTATTGTTGGAGATGTTCGGAGATAGACGGAAGCCGGTGTGTCTTGAAAGATGTTGGCCATGTGCTATTCAATTCGAGCCAGTATTTGCACACCCCTAATGATTTCTATCATAGCCTCCAATATAATGACAAAGCTTGGCAGATCGCCACGAGAAGCGGCCGCCGAAATGAAAAAAGTGGAGCGGCAGACAACGGATGAGAGGAGAGCCACGTGACTGGCGCCACTCTGCGGCGAGACGCCGAAACACACTTTTCCCGAGCGAGCAAGTGTGTTTCGGGTCCTCGCCGCTGCAAAAGCTGTGCGCTGACGTCCATGGTTCCCCGAGAAATGGCTCTTTGATGCTGTGTGCTACCAGATCCTCGCGCGAGCTCCAAATCTGCGACCGGGCACTCTATGGCTCCGTCGTCGAACTGCCGGGCTTTGTGAGTATAGAGGAGGCCATGGTTCTGTACTTTGTTTTACCGGAAGTACCGAGCATATACAAACACCAACAAACATACTAAAAGACCAAGACATCGGGCGTTCACATGTGCTTGACTGGTAGCAGACGTTAGAACACGCAGAAAAAAGATCGCAATAAGCGCCATGACGTCGCGCTTTTGGTGCTGTATGACTGACCGGTCCCAAGGGATTGTGACATCGGCTGCGCCTTGACATAAGGTGAAATGAAGTATTAAACTTGTCTTACGACCAAGTAAAAGAAAATGGCAGCGAGCAGGAGGCGAATATTGGATTGATCTATATTAACGTGGCGCAGCGTGGGTTAAGTTACTGTGTCGTTAAACAAAAATCTGGCGCTCGTTTTTTTTTTTTTTTCTTTAGTGTCGTCTGGATTTTGTTGATGCCACTTGGTCCTACTTAAACGAACCATTTCGAAATGATAGCAAAGCGGGTGTAAGTGGCACGCGCTATAAAAGTGAGTTCAAATAAGAAACAAATAAACATACGGGAGAAATAACTCGTTCGATGATTCGGAACGGCGCCAGGTTATTAGAACATGCCGATTCGTGACCGTTTTATTTATTTTTACTTCTGTCCGCATGCCGGTGGGGAGAAAAAGGTAAAAAGAAAAAAAAAAGGTACAACAGGTATTAAGACTAAGGCGAAGCCAACGAATGAAGTCAGTGTAAGCAAAAAGAAAAAAATAAAAAGATAAAAAGGCAGACAGCCAAGAGGGAAGTGAAGATGTGAGAGGGAGGCGGAGAGAGAGAGAGGAGGGGGAGGAACTATTTTGAAGCTAAAGGAAAACATTTTCAGAATTGCGCGAAGTTCATCGCACCTCCGTCTCTTCAAGCGGGAAGAGGAAAAAGAATCACACAGAGAGAAGAAGGAGAAAGAGGAGGACATATAAGAAATAAACAAATTTTATACCGAGCATTTCTTTATTTATTTTTTTATTTACGTGCGGCGAGATATGTGTCGACTTTTGACGTTTTCGCGAGTGGCTGCAGAAAGGCCAAGAGGTATGCGTATAGACAGACGCTGGGTGAGGTGGCGCCAATGCGCAGCGCGGTGACAAATGCTGCTTCTTCGTACATCTTTTCGGCGCTCATTCCCCTGGCGAAATATGCTGAGTCCCTTGGCTGTGCAGGCATGCGCGGCGACTGATATTCTGCGGGTGAGAGCTACTGCACGTGATCAGAACGCGCGTTCCATAGCCCAATAGACGAAGATTGCAGCGCTGGTGAAGGTGATCGTCTGAATGGTTTATAGAACATTCCTATAAATCGCGGTCTGCGCGCTATACCATGCTCGTCTACTGGACTGTTGAACACGTTCTGAGCATGCGCACTAGTTCTCTCGCGCAAACTATCGGTCGCCACGCACGAGTGCGTAGCCTGGTGACTCAGCATCTTTCGCCTGTGTACTAAGCCCTCGAAAGGTGCATAGGGCTCGATTAAAATCCCTGGAATTAAGGCTCCGTCTTCTACAAGTGTAGCGACAACCAAAACGCGTGACTGTGCGCGTTTTGAAGGGGGAAACATGGCGGTGCCCATTTGTCACGTGCTCAGGCCGCCATCTTCTTCCTATAGGCCGACCCCACGAAAGCCTAATTTGCCAACGCTTGTCTCAAGACTTTTTCTTTCAATCGCCAAGTTGCCTACAAGTCCCGGTAGGAGAACGCGGCCGGGATCTCTGCTAAAAACGCTTCATTTAACAATTTTTTTTCATATCGCCCGCAACATATTTTTTTTTCTTCTGCCTCAGTCGTTCATCGTTCCTTCCGAACAGATATGGCTATTTCGTACAGTTCGCCGATAAACCGTCGAACGCGACTAGCGAGCTCCCGTTTCAATGGCTGAGTCAAGCCAGCCAGTCGGCCGCATAGGTATAGGCCAGCCGATCCTCGAGCTGATTGGCCGGCACCGCGCCGCTTCCGGATACGCTACACCGAAATACTGGGAAGACGCCGAAGCGCCGAGATCCTTCTCGGTCGGATCGCCGAATACGCGCGCATTTACGCCGACCTCGAGGCGTCGAGAAAGCGCTCGTTCCGACGCCCGCTATGCATTACCGCATTACGTCCTCCGAAACGCCCGTGAATACGTCGAAAATACGCCCCGTGTGCTTCGGCCTTAAAGGGGCACTGAAGTAGATTCTGAGATCGTCCTTTTGTGCTGACAACTCAGTCTAGACGCTCTAAGCATCCCAACAAACACGTAATCACAATCGTGCGTAGCTTTGTTTCCTCGTGAAAAGTGTGTTCAAAGATCGCGAGACGCCCTTTTTGGGAAGAATTTTCTTCCGAGTGAAGTGGTCGACGAAGGGCGCTTGTCGGCGAGTTGCAAGCGATGGCTTCGCCCGCGGAGAAAAAGAGGACCCTTATCCGAATGCGTAACTATCAGACTCTCTTCGAAACGGTTTATAATAAAACGGTTTATAATAAAATCATTCGGAATCTGCGCGTATTGTAGGGCTTTCATTGCCTGCACAATGTAGTCCGCGAGAAAAAAAGAGTCCACATGTTTTTCTCTTGCCCTGAGATGAATAGGCGGTTTTGCAATCTAGGACTTGATATATGCGGGAACTAACACCTTTTAAACAATATAAGGTCAAAAACGACCTTTTTCCAAAAATGACTTCAGTGCCCCTTTAAGACCATTACCGCGTCCCGACAACTTTCACTTCAGTAACAAACAAGTAGTCGCTATAGGATACGTAACCCTATAATTGACTTCTGTGCGCTGCCATATTTGTGTCTACAGGGCTTTGTCTAACCATAGCCCCCTTTATACTCCCAAAGCCTGGCAGTTCGACGACGGAGCCATAGAGTGCCCAGTCACAGATTTGAAGCGCGAGGATCTAATAGCACGGAGCATCAAAGAGCCATTTCTCGGGGAACCTGGACGTCAGCGCACAGCTTTTGCACCGGCAAGGATCCAAAACACACTTGTTCGCTCGGGAGGGGAAAATGATGTCATATGACTTGGTGTCACGTCACCTATAAAAAAAATTCAGTTTTTTCGCTAGATTTAGCGGGAAAATTGACGTCACCGTTACCTCAAAACCAATTAAATTCCCCAAATTTAGCGGGGAATTTTCCCACTAAATCTGGCGGAAAAACTGAATTCGTCCGCTAAATCTAGCGGAGGTACTGAATTTCCCCCTTTATATTTAGCGGGGAATTGAATGGTGTTGAGGTCACGTGACGTCGATTTTCCCGATAAATCTAGCGCGGTCACGCCGACGCCGCGAAACACGGAAACGGGCGCTTAAGAGCTGAGCTCTTAAACGAAGTACAGATCACCGGAACGCTCAGCCAGCACCCAAATGTAGTGCTAGCGGCCCTGCTCAAATGACCGAAGTTTCAGTAGTAACCACTATCTTATTCGAAAGTTATAAGTGATATTCCGAAAGTTCCAGTAGGAAATTGTGGCCCCTTTCTGGTAGGTGACGCCATTCATCGCCACGCATTCGTGGACTTCGTCGGTGTCGCCATTTTTCTAGCGCAAAGTGCTTCAAATCGCTTATAACCTTTGAACCGAAGAGCGGCAAGCTCTGAAACTTTGGCATCAGGTCCCGACCGTTAGTTCTATATTTAGCTCGGGACTGAGCATTCGGCGATGCGTAGTTTAATTGTGCGGTTAAAAAACAAAGAAGACATTGTAAAGTGTATTTGTGTTTTTTTTTTTCTTTTTTTTTTGTGACAATTTTTAAATTTAATGTTTTTACGTAAATCGTGTGATCTGATATTTTGAGGTCGCAACAACAAACATCTGTGTTTTTTGCGTCAACTGGGGCCTAGATATTTTACGCCAACATACGTACATCTGGTGCTCTGGGGTCAAAGCATGTATCCAGTACTGAGGCCGTTACAGCAACACATATCTAGCATTTCTGCATCAACAACATCTGGGGTTGTTGCTGTTTAGCTTTTTTTAGCATTTCAGACTCCTCCGCTGTAATGTCCTGTGGGGCGCAGTAAGGAAGACTAATTTGAATAAATATAAATCACAGATTTAAGTATCGGCAGAAAACTAGCCCTCGGAATGAAGTTCTAGACTAAAAGTGTGATTGTTTTGCGGTGTAAAACCAAAAATAGGCTTCGAAAATGAATAAATAAATAATTAACAACTAAAACGACATTTCTATTCTATTGAATATGTTTATTAAGTGTTCATTAGTAGCGTCTGGACTGAGCAAGTGGTAGCAGCAGAGCTCGCGTGCTGGACGAGGGATCGAACGGTCACGCCCGTAGCGGTTCACTTCGGCTGGCAAACAGCAAACATACATTACTTGTCTGCATTTGACAAAAAAAAAAAAAAAAAAAATAGCGTTCGGCTGACGGAGCCGAACTTTGCGTCAGAGTTCGGCTATGGCCTGTGTCCAATCAGTGATGTACTTATTGAATACGAGTCCCAGCCGAACGATGACGTTGGGTTCGTGTCCAAACAGTGTCCCGTGCTCGATCGAGATAGATGACGAATAAGGATGAAAAAACACCGAGCCGTGTGGCACACAAGCTGGACAAAGCGTATCCCTAATTCGATCTCCCTGAATAGAAGGTTCTCCCAAAATTATACCAACAGTATGCTTAACATTTTTAAAGTATGTTGTAGACTACTTTAACTATACGAGGCGCATTCATCTAGTACTAAGTGTCGTCTGCGCTTAAAGGCCGACCTACAAAATCGTCTTCTGCCGGGCAGAAAATCGGTTCCCAGTTTCCTTCTCTCCCTTCCCTCTCACACTCTTCTTTCCGTCTCTCCCCACAGGAGTGGGTTTCTGAGTCTGAGATACTCCACTCGGAAAGGAGGAGGGCCCCTCTCTTAGTCGAATGAAAACGAGTAATTGAGGGAGGGTTTCCTCATTTCTGCTTGTTGATCGTACTTTAAGTCCCGCGGTAGTATTCACTTATGAGTCACTTATCCGCACTTGAGTTCCCTTATTCATTAGTCCCACCCTGACGTAATTCTTTTGAAACTTTGAATATTCGTTCGGTTTCATGCTTCGCATTGTTCCGGTCTCGGTGAATGCAACTCCCCGCCGACTCAAAAGACCCATCTGTGATCAGATTTCTGAATAACACAATGTCAAACCATGCAGAAAATAAAAGAACCATCGACTACCTTGCTGAATTTACCGACTTACCGCAACTGAGTGAAGTAATTGTAGGGAAAGGGGCTCAAATGTCTAACGAAGTGCGACAGGGCGTTCCTGATTCACGGCGGAGAAGAAGACTTACATGACTTACGTGACTTACACTACTTAAATGACTTACGGAGACTTACATGAGGAGATTATCTATACATCACAATAGGACAAATTCCTTGACATGCAAGGGATCACACTGAAGTATAAATTAAGGTACGCACAATTAATTAAAAATGTGGCACTTCAAAATGTTGAATAGGCTTGTCATTTCATCATAACTAACTTTCGGAACGCGCCTCATGCTTTGCCGAATCCACATTGCTTTTATTGTTTCATAGAAGTGCATATTTTAATACGATTAGTGTATTTATTTTTTTTTCCCAACGGCGTTCTCACCCAAGAAAATATTTTTTATTCTATTCTATTATCGAGTGTCGGTTGTTGCTATCTTATTTTGTACCTGCGCATAAATGCAAAGTAGGACACTCCGAGCTATGTTTTCGGCCATTTAAATACCGTTGCTTGTCCGGGACTCCAGCAAAGCGTACGGCATTAAGCATTCTAGACGGGATGCTGTATCGTGAAGGTGGCATTCTAGTTCCCCGCTATTTAACAGAATTTTACGCCCTGTGGGAACTAAAACATAAAGCTGCAGAGTGGGGGACGTGAAATACGTGCTTGGTGATGGGAACATCGCTGTTAAATGGTCACTGAGTGATTTCGCAAAAAACAGAGTGCTTATAAATTAGTGCCGGTGTAGCCCTGACTTATTGGTTTAAATCGGAAATTGTAGCCTGAGACTTTTCACGAACTATGAAAGTGAAGCCCTGAATTTTTATTTCTCAACGCTGTACTAGCCTTGAATTGGCACTTTGAATCGGCAACTGCTCAAGAAAACAAAATATGGGCATATCTTGTTCGTTTTTTTCTAAAAAACAAAATAATAATTCGTTATTAAATTCACGTTTTCGTTACACAAAATGCTATCCGGCGATGATTAGATCAATTTAAAAGGACTTTTTGTATTCTACATTGAAAAGTAGCACGAAGCAAGGTAGTAATTTGGGCCAGTTGGTTTAAGAATCATAAAGACCGATTATTCCGCAGGTAGGCGTTGAAAAAATCCAAAAAGCGTCCCGCAAAAATAAAAATATATGAGGTCCTTTGATTCTAGGTAGTGATAAAACTTTCTCGACTTCCACTTCCCTAGCCAAAAACAATTGTTTTCAGAATGTCCAATTAAGATATGAGAACATATAATGCCACACAATAACTTATATACCTCTGATATTCACCTTATATGATCTATATAAGTTATGATACGTTAATTGAACAATGCATATATGCTATATTTTTTTTCAGCACAGATTCTTGTTCCGTAAGTCATTTGATGTTGTTTTGCCGGGTTAGATTTTGCAGCCCCCTGAAACCCCGACTTTAATTTAAAAAACGCCCATGCAAGACACTTTCGCAAAAGTATACTCAACAAATATTCCGCAAAAAAACGAAGCGGTAAGAAACGCATTCTATAACACCTGAAGTCGAAGTTAAGCCCATGTTCAAGGGAGTCGTCAGAGCGATAGCAATTTGTCTCCACTTTCCGTTATCACTTTCCTAAGAATGAGAAGGACACACACTTTAGTAGGCGACATTTGCCGCGATGATAACGCTGGGTCCTTTTGCGACAGAGTCAGATTGACGCTAAAATCTCGACCGTCTTGAGTGACGTATCTACTCGACTACCAAATGCGCAGGAACGGCTTATGATGTAATCCTACATATCGCGTGCGTCCATGTGAGAAGTGGAAGGAGGAGAGTGATGATAGATAGCGAGGCTCTTCAATGTGTTAGCCTCGTAATGTCTTTCTTGATCGGCTGCTATTTCGACGACCGGTCTTCTTGCTCCTGGAAGAAAATTTTGAAAATTTTAATTTTCATTTAATTGTAATAAATTTTCAAAATTTACAATTTTAAATTTTCTTTGGCTAGTTGCTCCGGATTTTGTGAAGCCGCATTTCGTGGGGCCGTGACCTGTGAAGTCCCATAATGCAACGCGCGCAGTGTTGCATGATGAGACGTCACAGCTAGACCCACGCACCAATTCAGTTTTTTCCGATAAATTTGACGGGGAAGTTAAATTGGTGTATAGGTCGCGTGACATCAGGTCGTGTGACGTCAATTTCCCCGCTAAGTTTAGCGGCAAAATTAGCGTCCCTTGACCTACACACCAGATCAGTTTCCCCGTTAAATTTAGCGAGGAAATTGACGTCCCATGACCTAATGTCACGTGATTCTAGAACGTTTCACACATGCAACACAATTGCCCAGCAAATTGCCACACAATACTTTTTTTTTCTATTTAAAATTATACATTTAATTTAGATATTGTTTCTTGTTCGTGGACGAGACCGCTGTGGTAACTGACAGCTTCAGAAACTCGGGCAGTGACTTATTATATGCTCACGCTTTCTGCTTCGTGATTGGGTCATAGGCTCTCTTATGGACTGATGCCGCATTTTGATTGGATGCGAAGCGCTAATGAGATGCTGGAAACTCGCCGCGCCCTGCTTTTTAAGAACTGTCTTTGACTATAGATTCTCAAATGATAAGAGTGGCACGGTGATATGGCCAGCAATCTTTTACGCCTTCTCATTTTTAATGCAACAAAAGCGTTATGCTCCACTCAGTTTGCTCCTAAATGCACATATTGTAAAAAAAAAAAAAACCTAATTGAGGCTCTTTTAGCACAGGTAAATTAAATTTTGTACCGAAATCTTTGAAATAGCATCAAGTAGGATAGAAAATTTTGTCAATAGGCGTTTATCAAAAAGAGATCTGCAGATTCGCAGGCCCTCCTCACGCAGCGGCAGAAACTCGAACTACGGTCGTCACCTGAAGGGGGATTCGCACTGCATCCTCTGCCTCATCCACGACTCATCTAAGTCACAGAGTGGAGAGGAGAGGTACCTAACTCCCTTTCCGGGCACGAATCGCGTTTTGAGCTTTTGCCGTTTGGTATAGTCATTATGCGAAAAAGGTTCTTTGACCCTATGCGAATCGCAAGTTCGTCTGCTTGTTTTGCAGGGGTTGTGGTGACGTCAGAACGCCGAACTTTGATTGGCTCTGATTGAAAGGATAGTGGGTAGACCTCAAGGCAGCTTGCTTTGAGGTCTACCCACTGTCATTACATCAGAGCCAATCAGAGCTCGGCGTCTTTCTCATGTCACCGCAACTCTTGCGCAAGAAGCAGACGACTTGTTCTCCGCATAGTTTACGCTTTGCATCTGGTGAAATCTTTCACCACTGGGAACAACAGTCGTATAAAGTAAACCATTTATACTTTGGCTTCCTTTGGGGCACAAGGACGGACATCGACGGTACCGATTAGGGTGCTTCTTATTGGTGCCTACTGTGCCCTTTCTGACAAACGCTGCGGCCACTGAGGCACACAATATCTTTGTCACCACCATCATCATCACCTTTGTCATTTATTAAAACCTGAGGGCATGTACGGGAATCGTGTGAACACAACTAAGACAGTATGTGGTCGAAACGTCCCTTCAGTACAGCTTCATCTAATGATTCGTTTATTCTATAAGATATGATTAGCAACTTCAGCGGCGCTGCCGAACAACTTTTATACCGGTCTATCTCATGCTTTATGAGTTTTCGTACTACCTTTCTCCCTGCAGATCATTCGAGGCACGTGTTGTTGAAATATCGTCCCATCTAAAGAGCACAATAATACGTTGCACGGTAATGCTGAACACAAATCACAGACAGTCATCAAATCACTATCCCGCATCTCTTTTCATTTCATGTTGCTTCAATTCACTTTTAATGCACTCAAATTACCCATTTCTGGGCTTTACATAAGGGAGAAATGTACACTGCTAAGAAGAAACACTGACGCAAACAGGCCTTTTTGTAGTACGTATTTATGTTTATTGCTTATGAATCATTCCGGTGTTGCTTTCTTTTTTTTACTTATTTTGGTTTAAAGAGGTATAATATGCAAGATTATAAACATAAATATACAACCTGGGTCCTTGTTTATTGCCTGCGAAGGCGGGGTGGATGGTAAATGTATATTCCCGAGTTCCCTCCTCCCCCGTCTCCTTTCGTACACCATGTTTATTCTGAAACCTTGAAAAGCCGTCGGCAGTTTCGGGGGGGGGGGGGGGGGGGGGGGGGGAAGAAAAAGAGGGAACATCCAACATCTCCACGCCACCCTCCTTTCCCCAATATCGCACAGGAGCACATAAACATACACAAAGGATCGCACTCCTCACAACGTATAATGTGTCCTCCCCGTTTTTGATTTGCCCTGAGTCATCGTCCGTACGCACACAAGACATGTGGGGGAAGGGGGCGCCATTTTTATGGTTATCCCTATTTGGGGAGGACCCACATAATGTCGCCAGACTCAGTCCCCAACCCATTTTAGATGCAACCCCCCCCACCACCCCCTTTTCTCCACCGCTTGGTTGTCTCTTTTTTTTTTTTTTTAAGGATATGAAATCAGTATAAAATTTTTCCTTTGTGAACCATGAGGGTTTTGGGGAGTAATTCGTTTGATACAGTCATCTTGGAAATTCAATATAATTCGGGACGGCGTCCGCTTTAAAGAGCCGTCTGCTGAAGGGTGTGGGTGGAACGTTAGGCACGGCTCTATAGGTTAGTCTACAGACTCGAATGGTTAAGTCAGTCGACATTTTTTAACCGTAGAGAGTGGGAAAACAAAAGGTCAGGACAACGCAATTCTGGATATTCGTGTTGTCCTGTCTTTCTGTTTCTCACTCTCCAGGAATAAAATATGTAAATTCTTAACCTGCTCCCCTGAATCCTTGCATTGAATTAAATTGAACTTTCTTTACAGAAACTTTATGCCAAGGACACCGGTCAAAAAGCTACCAAGAGCTAACTTGAATGAGTCCGGTGTCCTTGCACGTACAGGGAATGCATGATTCAAAAACAGTCCTACTTATTCATTTCTACAAATTATACAAACATCTAACATATTTCATGCCAATTCTTATCAAAAACAATCGAAAACATTACTATAAAATTCCCGCGAAACAATTTTATTTACCTAAACAAAACAAAACAAGTGCATGTGCACTGTTTTTATAGTTATACAATTAATATCAATGCGGCTCATGCAAATGTTAAGCAGTGTAGGTATGTTATGAGAAAGAGACTGCAGTGCATAATTTGTACGGAAATGAGGAACGTCCAAGAATTCTTTGTGACGCACATTGATGACTGGTTCACGTTTAGTCAGGTTTGCTAGATCCTCCAAAAAAGCAATAAACTTCAAAGTTGAAAAGGCTTAAGCAAAAAACGAACGATAGTCATAAACACTGGAAATGTTCGTGATATTGTAGCTCAAAAATAGTGGTTCGGGATGTGTGTCGCATGAAACATTTGCAATAAAAGGAAGCTTTCTTTATTTTTGAAGAATCATTAGTTTGTTGATATTAGTGTTTTGTCGCTGTGTCCCAAACTAAATGGCAATAGTTAATCTGTGAGCCAAACAGAGCATGATAAATTTTAATCTTAACTTTTTAAGGCAGGAGAGAGCGACGGTAACCGATAACGCCAGCTACCTTTGACAGTTTGTGAGTTAGGAATTGTATATGATGATCCCATTGCATATACACTGAAAAAATGAGCCTAGCGTTTATGATGGCTTACCATTTTAATATGGCTGTTAGCAATTTTAAGCGCATAATCAGTATCAATGTTTATTTACTGGTCTAAATACAATCGTTTTTGTTTTAGCAGTATTTATTTCTAGGCCGTTTTGCTCTGACCATAAAAGAAACTTCTCCAAGACAGCATTACCTTTAATGATCAGTTCATTAATATTCGTCGCAGTAATAAAAATACTAGAATCCTCTGCCTACACATGAAACATGAGTGTCATTAACTTCATTAATCTTACCTAACGCAGGCATAGTGCCCCTTTTAAATAACTGAAAGGTTCGTGTTGTCCTGTCCTTTTTTTACCCACTCTTCAGGGTTAAAAAAGTCAGCCCTTGACCAGCTCACCTACATCCTTGCATTCACTTGATTTAATTCAATTTAGTTCAATTCAATATTTACTTGTCACGAGCTTAACAACAGCCCAGAGGCCTTCGCCGTAAAACACCAGATGAGGTAGACATTCACCACAAATATACATGCATCATAGTCATGAGCAAGCATAAAATCGTACACACCGTTAAAATTTATACACCCACAAGAGGAACAAATTTGGACAAAAAAAATATAGTTGTTGCAAAATGTTGTGTTTGAAACATGATGGATTTGTGATGCCGGTGACAAATTGTCATCAAGATTTGGACAAACTACTCTACCATTTCTACAGCTTAATTGCTAACAGGATGTTATCGAGTAGGATTTTGTTTCACGTGCCCCGTCACTCTGCTTTTGTTGCGGTTCTTTTTTGTTTTAATTATTACAGAGGGTCAATTGCTAGAAACGTCTCAGTGTTGTTATTGCTCCACAATGGGGAGTCGGTACCGCCGAGTACAAACAAAAGTAAGTCTGTCACGGAGAACGATACATGGTTTGGCTAGTCCCGACTCCCGAGCACCTTATTATTGCTCCTCAGCCAATCAGATAGCCGCAATCGCCGATAATAATACCGAAGAACCAATCACGAAGAAAGAAACATAATAGGCCACGTTTTGTGTGTCTTGAAGCTGTCGCTGACTGTGCGGCCTGTAAGTTCTTCCGCTCCTTGCGCACCTCGCGCGTTTCTTTTTTTTTTTTTTTACTTCCCAGATGCTTTCACGCGCTTTTCTTTCGCCCCCGACCTTAACCAATGGGAAATGAGAAACGAGGGGCACTGCCGAGAGAGCATGGAAACCACGATTGAATGATGGCCATACTGAAGGCTATGATGATAATGAGGACTACTCTACACATTCCTTTCCAACAGGCCCACAAAAAAAATTGGAGACTCGATGAGATTCGTTCCGATTCAGTATAAGAAGGACGGGGTTGTTTCAGATTCGACCTATGCTTCGTTTCACCTTAAAGGGGCACTAGAGTGCTTCTTGAGATCCTCGTTTTATGGTCATAACTCAATCTCTGAGCATCCTAAAAAATCCCGAAATTACATTCATGCCCAGCCGTTTTGCATATAAAAAATTACACCATCTTCCCGAGGGGAACCATGGGATGATGCGGAGCAACGGTCCCGAACCTCAGGTTCTGCTGCTCGACGTTCTCGAACCGCAACTGCTTCACGTTGTCGTAGTTCAGTATCCGCCGCTCGACGTTGACGAATGGACGCCGCTTCTCGTTGCCGTAGTTGAGGGTCTGCCGCTCGCATCAAGCGTTTGTGCTCAGCGCCGCGTGCCCTTCGCTGCGCAGCTTTGTCTTCAGTGGACGTAGTGCTGCTGTGAGTTTGTGGGGTGGTGCTGACGCTTGCTTGTGCCAACCCACTAACTGACGGGACTGCTCCTTCCATCACACTTCATCGGAAGAACGGAGTGAGGTAGAGTCAACAGCGCTGAACTGAACGCGCGCAGAGAGAGAGAAGGAGCTACCGCTGCTTATACTCACAGTTGAAGGAGAGGAGACTAGAGGAGGAGAGTATAGTACAACCGTGCCACGTACAGTCTCCAGATTGTTTAACAATATTGCGCGAACGCTGACCGGACGGTAGATCAGCGCCTTGTCGAGGCGTGAAAGAGCAGGTCAGGGGGGGGGGGGGGGGGGGGGGGAACTTATATTAATGTGTCCAATAAACATATAAGTACATATAAGATCGTATAGAAACTTATATTCGCCTTATATAATTTAGGTTAGATTTGATATCTTTATTGGGCAAATCGTAAATTAAAATTTCCAAAAATAGATTGGGAATTACTGTTTCAATGGCTATATACGTAGACAACTATTACATCCGCGATTTTGGACAGTGCTCATGGCTCTTTATTCTAAACCAAATGCCAAAAAAGGACCCTAAATTTGTGCGTACACTTATACAGAGACTATCGACTAGCATATATATTTTACATCAGTTCCGCACATTTTTCTACCTCGAATATCATAGAGAAACTTCCCTATTTACTTTCTAACGTTTCATCACGAATTTGATTTGCACATTTGCGACATATGTATGACTCCCTGAGAAGATGCGATGATGACATTACGGTTTATTTTTATTTGTTTTATTGAAGATTTTTTTAAAGGCAGAAATATGAAAACTGAACCGGCAAATAAGCCTTTGAATTGATGGAAAATATGTGCCCGTGTATCAAATACAGCCAAGAGCTCGTACCTCAAAAGAGGCACTTCTTAATAAGATAAACCTAAACACGTGGGAAGCGACGATGTCTAAGGTCACTGTCCGATTAAATGGGCACTCGAGTGCTATTTGTAGCAACTCGTTTTTGATGGCATATTGTTCGTAGGGCTATTGTCTATAAAAATGACCAGTTCTACAGTCGAAGATGACGCAATTCAGTGCCATCTGGTGACTCAAATGGCAGTTTATCTTTTTACTATACTAATGGCGGCAATGAACCTGTGGTCTGCAGTATTTAATGGGGCACCGTCACTTAAAGGACAACGGTAAACGAGAATGTGCACTTCACTACAATTATTTTTCAATCTCTTTTAGTGTCGATGGCGAAACAAATGCAGCCAGTCGGAACGAAGCGTCAACCCACATAGACGCCTTGATAGAGTTCTATACATCAAGGGGCTTTGAAGCCGAGTGAGTGCTACTAACAGATTGACTGGGACCGAGTTAGAAGTGAACGCTTACGCAGCTCTTGCGTCCAATTCCTGCTTCACGCCGCGCTAACATCTAGAATGTATAGGCCTCGAATCATCTGCTTAGGATCATCTTCGACTTCTTCCTTCATCAGTAAACAGAAGGCCGCCATTAGTATAGCACATATGCCGTTTTCAGATGATGATGATAGTGATCAAAGTGGCCAGACTGAATTCCGGAAAGGGTCTATAGAAAGAAAAAAAATTGTAGAGCTCATCCACTTCACGTGAAGATGAAGGACCAGCGAAGCTGTTATCTCTATGACAAAAGCTACTAGTTTCCGCTTGGCCTCGGCGGCCCGATCTTCGTCGGTCCTTTTCGCCCGGCGACGACGTTCACATTCTCGCTTCTGTTTCTGCTGACGCTCTAGACGGGCACGTTCTTCGTCGGTGAGGGGAGGATTAGTCGAAGCCGATGGACCCACACCATCGGCGGCACCACGTTGGGCCGTTGCGCATTCGGCTTCTCGACGCTTTCGCACACATCGGCGCTGTTGAGCGCGCCGACAATCCTCGTAGACGCGCTCTTCCTCTTCAGAGCGAACAACTCGCGCCCTACCCACGGGGAGTCCAAAGGGCAACTGATAACGTCGCTAGGAAATGGCTACCTCAAGAGACAGAGGAACACAACCCCTGGTTGGAAGCTACTTCAGGTTTTACAGCAACGTTAGAGCCAATTGCTCTATTGATTGAATAAAGACACATACATACATAAAGGCGATTATCTCTTTCGATACGCGGCGTTGTAAGTTCTAAACCCAATTTTTCGAAGCACACCTCAAGGACAGTTTTTTTTTTTTTCGATTTAGCCCAAGCCTTTTTATCAGCATCGCGGAAGCGAAAGAAAAGAAGTTTTTTTTTTTTTTTTATTTACACTTGCCACGACCAATCGGAACGAAGGAGCGTCGTTTAAACGGGAGTTCTTTGTTAACATCCAGGGACGCATTTTTTTTTTTTCTCAAATACTAGCGCATTACAGCTTCGCTGTAATACACGGAAACTAGTTTCTCTCGGAGGTGCCATCCGGTCCCCACCACCTCCATAAAACTTGACCAATGAAAATAGCTCATTGCCGGAAGATTGCGAACGTTACTGCATTTCTCTTTTTTTTAAGGCGAGTTGTGCAATATATTTTGACAAAAAACTTCAAAATCTTTGGGTGTAGGAGACTTAATACAGCAACGATTTTGTTTGAAAACGCCATCCGACGGTGCCCTCTCCTGTCTCCTCCAAGGTGCAGAAAGAGAGGCGAATCGCGATCTTTGATTACATTTTTAAGGAAAACAAAAACGGCCGCCATTACGTGTATTTTTATTTCAGGATGCTGGAGTGTGTAGATTTAGTTTGCATCATATATGGACGATCTCATATTCCGCTTGAGCGACTCTTTAAGAAATTGAGGGCGTGACAAGTTTTGCGCACAACGGCGAAGAACGAATCACTAAGCAAGAAATATGTGAACAGAAGCCACGCCTTGCGTTTATTAAGTTTCCCATGACTATCATATGGGAAGTTTTATCTTTTTTTTCTTCAGGTAACACCAATGTACAATAAAAAACGCAACGCGCAACTTACAAATCAGACAAAGCGAGACATTTCTTTTTAACCTTGTTTGCAGGATTTAGACAGATCGTTTTTTTTTTTTTTCTTTTCGTGAAAGGGGGTGGCAGGAGTGTGGAGGGACGTTTGAATCACGAAGAGGGCGCGAAATATCTAATAATAAGGGCGATAATGGTAATACGGGGTGAAGACGAAAAAAAAAAAAAAAAAAGAGGGGGTGGTGTAAGGGTGTTCGGATTGAACGAGGAGTCGGGCCTACCGATGCTATAGACGGTCGTAATGATAGAGTCGGGACTGGAAGAGGGCTGGAAGAACAACCCCCTCCCCCACCTTCGCTGAATGGCACAGAATGTAAATCAAGGAGGGCTCTGCGAGAGGGGGACATTCGAGCACCTAATTCGAACCGTTGGAGAAAGCAAACGACAGAAGGGTCCCTTTGATGGCTCCACGCTAGCTACTCAACCCACCTACTGCAAACTCCGCCGCTCGTATTATTTTATTCTAGCTTAGTTCGCTCATATTCTGTATTGCTGCGACCCCATTTTCGCTATGTTTTAATTTCTTCTTTGTTTTTCTTTCATAAAAAGGAAAGGGGAGGGGGCTAAGAATGAATATCAGCTTGAAGAAAGCAAGGAGCAAGCAAAAACTAATTACGTTCTGCTTTGGAGGGGGGGGTCCTGTTCTGCTGACATAATGAGAAATCAGAAAACTAAGGGGGGGGGGGAGAAAGAAAGGGAAAAATTGACAGATCTACAGCGTCTGTCACCATGAAAGACCCATCTCAGTGGGCTTAGCGCCCACGACCCGTGATTCGATTTGGACTTCCATATTGTGGGGGATTGTACACGGACGCTGGACAAAGCCACGAATTGTCGGTACCGTATTTTCCGGACTATAGTCCGCGGACTATACATGTTTAAAAGTTGAAAATTCAGGCTGTGCGGACTATCTACGCGTGCGGACAATACAGGAATTTTGTTTTTCAATATCGTTGATTATGACGAGACGAGACGGATTTTGTGAATCAAAGAGTATGTAAATTAAGATTTATGTATAATACAAGCTTCTTTGTGAGCTAAGAAAGCAGACATATGTCAAGGTGTGCCGCGTTTGAGAAGATTTTCGTGTCGACTAAGCACCAGGTGCGGACTATGCACCGACTGCGGACTATGCACCGGGTGCGGACTATCTAAGCAAAAACTTTTATTTTTGACCTTGAAGTTGCCCCTGCGGGCTATACACCGGGTGCGGACTATAGTCCGGAAAATACGGTACATTCAAGAAACCATACAAGAATCTACGCACCTTTCTGTTAGGCTTTCATTTGGAAAAAAAAAAAAAAATCAACGCTGTTTGGATCTCACCCTTCTTCGTGAATGCGAGAAAGAAGAGAACGAGAGGGAATTTCGTTCGTCGATAATGTTTTCACCGGTGGAAGTAACGCAGCCTTTTTATCGAGACAATGACGCGTCCTAGATCCCGACACTGAACCCTATTCCAATTGACCCCTTTCAAAAGTCACGTGCCGATTATTAGAGGGTCGGAAACACTTTACAATGGCGGAGCGACTGCATCGATGAACGTGCAAGTCATTCCATAAGATAGCGAACGTCGGAGCGTGGTCAGCACTACGAGCCGACGAGCCAATCAAAACAGCGTCGAAAGTGCAACGTCACTGCGATCATCACCTTGTTTAGTGGGTGTCTTTTTTCAGTGTGCCGTGACGTTGAGGTTTTAGTCTGCCATTGTACAGGGATTTCATAGCTGCGAACAGAGTACCGTATTTTGAAAGGGGTCTATAACCACCTTCTACGCGCTGCCCACGTTGTTGACTGGTTTGTGGTACGGGTTCTGCGGTAGCTCTCTTCTGTGGAACGTCGGATGTCGCGCACGCGTCCGCAGCTCAGTGACTCGGCATTTTTCGTCCGGATGATAAGCGCTGGAAAGGTGAAGTCATCAGCCGGAAGGACGTGGATGGGGGACCAAGTACAGTTTTTCTTAAAGTTTAAAACTACTCTCCGTTTCACCGCATGCCCGAACGACGTCGAAAGCTTGAAGGCACGCAAGCAGAAATGCACAGACTAAAAGCGCTACGGCCACGGTAAAATCCCTGATCTTGATTGGCTTCCCCAGTGGTGCCATATAAGACCAAATTACGACGAGTGCCGTGACGCTGCGCTTTTTGGGTGCTAAGCGATTGGTCTCATTGGTGGCACCCGTCGGTGGCACCCGTCGGTGGCACTGTGACTTCAGGTGAAGCGAGGTATAGAACCCGGGAAGAATGTTGTTGTGGGAGTTGTTTTTTGTTTTTGTTTTTTCTTTCAATATAAGCAGAAAGGGAGGAATTGAAGGCGAAGGGGAAGAAAGAGAGAGGGAATGCAGCCGGAAGAAATCAACGTCAATGTAAGATAAAAAAGAAAAACAATAAAAAGCAGCACGTCGACGCTAATGTCAACAATATTACAAAGAAGACAGAATAACCGCGGCGCTTGCGTTGCAGCTTTGGAATGTAGGATGACGGCTTTTTTTTTTTTTTGTTTCTTTGGAGTGTTTCTTTCTGACTCACGGGTTTATTTTTTATGAATATTCTTTTGCGTTTTTTTTTTTCCCTTTGCCACATTGAACGCGTTACGTGGGTGAGTGCTTGTGTGCTTCCCTGGTAGACCCTTTATCGCCCGTAACCTGCATTAGTTGAAATGCTCCAGTTGCGCGGATAATCTATTCGATTAATGACTTTTTTATATTATTTCTCGTTGTTGTTTTCTTTACGTCCGAATACCTACCAATTGGTTTCCCAGTTCTCGCAGTTTCTTTAAGCGAGAAGCTGACTACACGACCGACTTTTCTCTCATATTTGTATTCGCAGGCCTCACGTTTTAAGAGAGCACCATCGCTTTCAAGGAGCCTCGGTTAATGACAGCTTAAAAAATGCGGGTATAGGAGAATATACGCAGGTATTAAATAAGCACAATCTTTTCTTACAGTTGGCCAAGTTCTCAAGGATACTTTATTGTGGCTTCCTAAGCTACCACTAATTTGCATAAATCGTAGTCATCCACGACTCGTGTCTACTTTTGTCTTTTTTCCCTCTATTTTTTAACTTTTGTTACCTATCTTTTTTTTGTGTGTGTGAAGTGTTCTTGCCTGAGCTGCAGTAACGACGTATTTACCTCGCTCTTAAGATAGCGTCGTTCCTTATCTCCGCCTCTCTTGCATATTTTCTCTACCCCTCGTTCCCCCAATTGATAAGAGCGGCTATCGGTTTTACATTTATTGCACGGCGCCTTGCCATCTCCGTCGTCGTCTCCCCTTTGTTGCTATGCGCTCAAGTCAAAACCGAAACGAGTGAAAGCACAGTGCCTGGAACGCACCTATGAAGCTTAGCGTCCTATACTTCCCATGCATCGAAAGCAGTCTTCGACAGTAACTAGTAGCGTGTTACTGGTAACTAGTTACTTTTTCGCAGTCTTGGGCAGTAACTAGTTACTAGTAGCGTGGTACCGGAAACTAGTTATTTTTTCAGTAACTTGTAACTGTAACTCGTTACTGCTTAGTGAAAATAACTTGAAACTGTAACAGGGTTACTATTTTTCGAAAGTAACTGTAAAGGATAACGTCGTTATACACTTCTCAAATTTATGTGCAAAAATATTGCAAACACGACCACCAAATCGTTTCGCAACTTGTGAGAGAGTCCCAAAGCATGATACAAGAAGGGTACAGCCAAAACTGCTGCAGAGACCGTCTGGAGCACGGGGAAAAAGTATAAAAGAAACTAAATTTTGGGTAACCCTGCTTGATCAAGCCGGTCCCGCCAACAGGGAGGATGGGGACGTTTGTGCCAGTAACCGCCGTGTATAATACATTGCTCACAGCGCTCGCAGATGTGACAACGCACGTCATCTCCAAAAAGTTTCTCTTTTCTTCGTCCGGCGGAGGAAGCGAGTTTTTTTCGCAGAGGACAGTATTTGGTGATTGTCACCCCAAACGCCCGATTTTCCGAACCTCCTCTTTTTTCTACCAAGCTTACATTTCTTTTACCTCTAATTTGAATCGTCCAACTACCAGATGCACCCCTCTGGGGTCTCGACTTCAGGTCCATTTGCTCTCCCTTCACTTTTTTTTTTGCAACCGAGTTATCAACTTTGCCTCCCGTCACCCACTGATGTCCCCCATTGCTCTGCTTCATGGGTCTCGTCACCCGAGAAAGAGTATTCGCTCGAAACGACTGTGTCGTTCTGCTTGTTTGTGTAGTTCCTTGAAATTAAAAGACCACTCTTAGCCGGGACCAGGGGCACTAGGCATCAGTTGATTTATAGATTTTCACGTCGTGGGGTTTCCGGGGGGTCTTTTCTAGTTGTGGCGAGTTGGAGGGGCGCAAACGTGTTCGATCTGGTTAGGAAGTGGCGGAGAAAAGATCGCAACAGCCGTTTGGGATCGTTCACGCAGTGGGCGTTTGTACCTCGACCAGTGCTTCGTTTACACCGCTGCCACCTTCAGCGCGTTTTACAGGGGAATGTTGCCGCAACATTGCTTTCCAAGTTTTCAACAGAAGCTTGAAAACTTGGACAGCAATCAACCGCGACGAGTGGATTGGAGTGGCATAAGGAAACATCTATAAAGCTGATTGCAAGGCATTACTTAAGTTATTATGGACTTCATATTTACACGATTTTTATTGCTTCCGTCCCATTTCGTCTCACCAAAAAAATCCGAAATTAGAGGTGACCGATTGTAAACTCGCACCATGATTACCAGAGATCTACTCATCTAGACACCTGCTGTCGTATTAGTGTATACCTCATGGTGGTCGCGCTTATTTTAAAGTTACTCATGGATCATCAGCAGGTATATGCTAGCTTATCATTTAAAAAGAAACTGAAGTTGCCTGTAACTTTGCCGAAGAAGAAAGCATAAATTCTTCACTTTTAGTTGATTTACCCAAATACTGTCTAAACTAGGACCTTGTTTAGAGGACAATTCACGGTAAAAATTTAAATGAAAAGAACCAAACATGTTAATGTTAATTATTGACAAAATTTTAGTTTCTCAAAAAATCATATTCACTACCGTGAATGCCACAATGTCTTATAAAACATCTATGCTAATGTAAAGGCTTAAAGAAAGTTCCTTTTTGACATTTTCTGATATATGTTTGTCAAGTAACGGCGAAGTAACTGGAATCGTACAAGTTACTCTTTCAATTGTGTAACTGTAAATGTAGGAGGGTTACCTCTTTTTCCCTGAGTAACTGGAACATTTACATATTAGCAGTAACGTGCCCATGACTGATCGGAAGTGGTCCCGAAATGAAAACAAATGACGTCATAAAGGCCAGAGTGTAATGCTGTCGGATGTTGCAATCCTGGTGGATGGGCGTAAACATTCTGAAAAAAAAAAAAAACATGAGCGAACGCGAGTGTCGTTGTTGTCGCGGCGTACCAGCTTCCGGCTGCGGAAGCTTCCGTGCGCTGCCACACTGGAGGGCGACCTGCAGCAGAACAGGCGTCTGCCAAGTCCACCATCGCCGCTGTGACGCCGCCAGGATCGCGGCCGGCGACAGCGTGGCGCATTCATGACGCATCAGGAGGAAATCGTGTCGCCGCATTTTCGGACGGGGTAAACACGCCAGTCCAAGACGCGTTCCAGGCCCAATAGTGAAAATAGAACGAGGAAAATCATTCAGTCTATTGCGTTTAAACTGCTCCAGGTGTGGACGTGGAATATCGGGGCATTCGGCGAAAGGCCGACCCACGCAATCGTCTTCTGCCGAGCAGAAAACCGGTTCCCGGTTTCCTTCTTTCTCCTCTTATACTCTTCCCTGCCCCTTCCCCCAGAGGAGCGGGTCTCTGATCTACTCCCCGCAGAAAGGATGGTTTCCCCGTTTTTCTTGATTGTAAAGAAGGAATTGGGGGAGTCTTTCCTCCTTCCTTCTTGTTCGTCGGCATTTAACACAAACTACGTTTAATAATCCGTAAAGAAGAGGACCGAGGCGGGGTCCTTGTGAGCGTGCCCGACGGAGACTCTTTGTCGTCGTCGTCTACTGTAGTCTTCAACGTCATCCTCTCTACGGGGGCCTCATAGCTCTTTGCTTGGGTCCTCGACCGCGGAAAAGGGCCGACGCCAACCTCTGGTAAATTCTTACCAAGAGGGGGAAAAGGGAAAAGCGGTGAGCAGAGACATTGTTGCGGCGGTCTTGGAAAGACTGCTCTTTGTCTCTTCCCTCAACGATGTACAACGTGGAGGTCAGTTCAGATATATATATATATATTTACAAAGTTACAGGTGTTTACTCTGAATAAAATAATTGTCAAAAACGTAGATTGAGAAAGGGTGCACTAAGCACCTAAAACTCAAAAGGACAACAAATTTCTCGAAAGGCAAAAAGTCACTCAAAGAGACAAGGTGCTAAAAGGCGCGTCAGGTGCAGAGGCCCTGCGGGGCCTTCCGTGCCTGCGGGGTCTTGCGCTCCGTAAAGGAGGTCCACCGGGGCCTTCCATTCGGCGTCGCTACATCGGAGTCACGGTGAATTCCCCCATAACGCCGCTTGTGGTAAAGAACATAAAATGCATTATGACCAGTGCCCCTGGTGGTTAACTAAAGGACTGGTTAGCGAGAAATGTGTTGGAGGTTTCTATTACTCCTGTAAAACGACCGATTCCCTCTTTTATGTTAGATAGCGCAACAGAAGGACCTAGCTAAATCCCCAACTTCGTGATTTCCGTACAACTTTATCGTTCCAGACATTTTGACATCAACAGGCTCGGAAGGCATGCCGAAACGGAAAGACCGGACGTCTCTTGAAAGCCAAGAGACTGCTTGTGTTTCTAAACATTAAAAGAGCTTATACTGCCACACCACTCTCGCCCCTCGTTCACGCCTTCCGATACCTGAAAGTTGACGGTGGCAGAAATTTTCAGAGAGAGCTCCTGCAAATCTCCAGTGTTTTTAACATGAGCAATGTGACTGTAGCTCTAGCGGTTGGGGCTCCAATGTTTATCGGGTGTTTCGACTTAACGTGCGAACTAAATTACGAAAGGACTATTTGTTTCGAAACTAGTGTAGACATCAATAAACTGCTTAAATGGGCCAGTTGGTACATCATGGGAAATAAGCGCCGAAGGAACAGGGACCAAGAGTAGAATAACAACGACACAGGGCGCACTCTCAACTGAATTTATTAGGAAAAAACAAACTTATATACCAACGGGAGCACACCATCAGACATAACACGTCACGTTAGTCCCCATTTAGCATTAGTTATACTTCTTTGGCTCTATCTACGGATGAGTTTGAATATTTGAAACGTGGACTGGGCGGGGATTAAGTGACGTATTATTTCTGATGGTGTGATTCCTTTGGTATATAAGTTTGTTTTTCCAAATAAATTCAGTTGAGAGTGGTGCGCCCTGTGTTTTTGTTGTTATTCTACTCTTGGTCCCTGTTAATTCGACGCTTATTTCCCATAGTGTAGACATTATTTTGTTTCACATTAAAATACTTGCGTAGAAGTCACTGTTCAAAAGTCGAACTTGATCGATTTCGCAAGTTCGTCTCACTTCGTTGCAATAGTTACAAAAAGGATGTAGTGCCTATACTGTATAGACACTACAGTGTTTCAGTCATTAGCGCGGGTTTGGTGTGAGCTCTTGATCGTCCGGTGCGGTGGCTTTAGGAACGCCAGTGATACCCTGCAAGGTCTTATGATTAAGAATAATTGTTTTGCATTTTCTGTAAAGAACTCAGTCACTTGACGGCATGCCGCCCCTTTGTTGTTCCGTTTGGTACTTCGTGACAATTAGTATCCTCAAAAATGGGCGAGGTCGAAAGAGAGTACAGATAAAGTTAAGTCTACAAGCTCGCCAGCATGGGACAACACTATGGCGCTTAAAATGACGTCACCAATGCTAGCCTGGCGTTCCTGCGCCTCGTGCTTGCAAGCACGTGCAACAGGTGCGCGAAGACAATTTTGGCGAACTTTCAGTTAAGCGCTATTGTACGCACGAGCAGAGACAAGGCGATGACGATATCCTCCAACTTGCAAGTCTGAACCACTGTGGTCTGAACACATCGAGAGAAGTTTGAGGGGAATCGCTGGCCGAGCGGGTCAACGCAAAGCAGCTGGAAGCGCGTGGAGTGAAAGCTCGCGCTGCAGAACCAAGGAATCAGTTGGTTCGACCGCCTGCACGTTTTGATCGAGATGAGCATCGCACCGACGTGCGGTCGAGTATCACTAATGAAATACCCTCCTCTATGCTCACAAAGCCTGGCAGTTTGACAACGGAGCCATAGAGTGCCCGGTCGCTGATTTGGAGCGCGAGGATCTGGTAGCACAGAGCATCAAAGAGGCATTTTTTCGTTGAACCTGCACGTCAACGCACAGTTTTTGCAGAGGCGAGGACCCGAAACACACTTGTTCGCTCGGGAGAAGTGTGTTTCGGCGTCTCGCCGCAGCGGGGCGCCAGACACGTGACTCTTCTCTCATCCGTTGTCTCCATTTCAGCGGCCGCTTCTCGTGGCGATCTGCCAGGCTTTGTCAGTATATAGGAGTCTATGCTACTCCTTACTGCACGCGAAAAAGCTACCAGTGTTACTGCACTAGCTACATTTCCCGTCTACAGCTAAGACACTAGACGCCCATTGAGGCTGACTATCCTTCCGGCTGCCGATCATATACACAACACAGCTACTTTAACAGCAATTTTGTTGAATGGTATCCTTAAGAAATCCTTAAGCTACTGGCTGCAGCCAGTAGCTTCAATTTACGGAGGAAGTTTGGCGAATGACAGTGCTGAAAGTATGACCTATAAACAAGCTGTCTGGGATGTGGCACTGAGCACGTTGAAACGTCATGCTCGGCGCCACACTGTGTATTTCTCCAATTCTAATTCAGTCCAGTCATTCACCCCGAGATCCGTCAGCAACTTCTATAAACTATGGCCTGCGCACCTTTTTTGTGACGTCACTGCAGCTAAGCGGGAAAGCACAGTCGGATGGGCGCTGGGCTTTGCTGTGCGGACGCGCTGGCCTGTAGGTTCGCAAATATTGTACGAATGTCACTTACCCGTGCGTGACGACGACGTAATTGATCGAATTGCAACTTCCGTAATTAGGAGCCTATTTAAAACTCGGGCGTTTACTATTAAGTTAACACGACTGAAAACATTTGTGGCAATATTAGTGACTACACCCTTTCCGCAATTATTTGACTTTATCTTCTTCATAAAGCCAAAGCGCTCCTCTGGAATCACGAATATTTTAAGTTTAAAGATAGTTTCACGTCCATGCTTATTGCACAACAAGAAAACATCTTAAATATTATTTTATGACTAGCGTCTTCCCGTCATAAACCTTGGAAGATAAAACAAAAGTAACAGCACGCTTTCTAGCTCCTACAAAAGATGGAACACGACTTCTGTATTTACAAAAATGTAAGAAAATCAGTGACGGTGCGCTATATAGAGGGCAGTTTGTTTCATTTAAAAAGAGGTAGCTTTAAAAGGGAGAAACATGCAAATTCCACACGAAATGGGACTGATCGACTATGTGTCAGAATGCCATCATGTAATAAATAAACATAACAATATGTATAGTTCTTCTCGTGAAATAACTTCCTTTCTGTCCCAATCTCGCGTTTTAGTATGTCGGTGTACAGATATGTCGCAATTCCTTCGCAGTTTTTTTTTTTCTTTTTTTACAACGATAATTTTTTGTCGTAAATTGTTGTAAATTGTTGACCCGAGAAGAATGTTAGTTGACAAGGTGAGGATGAGTTTAAGTACTGCTTGAGGTGTGTGGCCGCTTGCACTAGTGTCCAACTCTTCAAACTCTGGCCGCGTACTAAGCGTCACAACTATAGGCTGACAACTTTTCCTTGATCAGGTAACCGCAATAACTGAGCGCTGTGCTGGGGCGACATAGGACACAACAACTTCAGCATTTATCACGACATTGACGACCAGTTGTAGTGGAAGGTGCAGTCCCCCTCGATTTAAAGCGTCTGTCAGACGATGAACACCTGTATCGTGAGAAAATGTCTTCTCAAAACACACATATTCTCTGCAGTACTAACATTTGAGTGCCTTCCCAGCCACAGAGGCGAGGTATCCTGCTACGAATGCTGAGAACATGAGCCCTGGACGACACAGAAGCTACATAACAGTCGGTGGTGTGGAAGGGGAAAGCTAGAACAGAAAGCAATATACTCTGCTCATGTGACTTGCATGCCAAAAACCACAAAATATTTTAAAACACCTTTCATGTGGCAGCTCATTCTAAAAATACCTAGAATGTTTCCTTGAGACTACAGAAAACAGAGGAGTTATTTACTATATCATCATCGTTTCGGGCGCAATGATAATTTGGAAATGCAAGAGAACTCTTGCAAGCAGAAAGCAAAAAGATGTCGAACCAACACACCTTCGAAGAGCTCGTCACTCGAACTTCTTTTTCCGCAATAGCCTTAATCCCTTGGATACGCTGTTGCTCGTCGGTTAGGAAGGAGAATGTGCGGACCTTCGGTTCTGCGGCATAATCCCGACGCCGCAACACACAACACTTATGATGAGGCATCGATCCTCACATTCTCGCACACGAAAAAGAAAACTAAAGATTCTGGTCGCCGACGGACGCAGTAAACACGCAGGCGCCTTTCCCCCGGATTTCGAACGGCTTACTGAGTTGCCTGTTTGCGCGCCTAATGTCTCTCTTGACATCGCTGGCGATCCGTCTGCAGTCGGATAAAGATGCATCGTCACTTCGAAGGATCTTCTTTTTTGTATTTTTGTACTTATTCGTTGCAGTCTATAACACGCTTCCATCTTTGACGCTCAGACCCAACGCATTTAAAATGACGGCGCATGAAAAAAAAAAAAAAGTATTACCCCGGACCATAGCCGTATATAGACCTTTTTCACAAGGACGCCGCCATCTTGAAATATCGTCACTTCCAGTATGGGCGAAAACATTGCTTTGCCGTCGCCATGCCAATAGAATGCATTTAGGATATAAGCGAAACCGTCACCCATTCTAGTTTGTCTCCCCTCTATTTTTTTACTATTTGCCGATTGAAATGTTTTAATATTTTTTCGTCGCCCATACCGGATATGCCTACCTGGCGGTTGGGGGCGAGAGTAAGCGGAAAAGGTCTATAGAGAGAGTTTGGTCAATGGGTGGTGCCGGCAGAGCACCGTGGGGCAGAGCCAGGGCGTGCACCAGACAAAAAAAGAGGGCTTGGAATGCTCTTTTGGCCAACCAGAAGCCGAAAAGAATCCCCTAATGGTGGTAGCGAGAAACTGGTTTTAATCGGTTTAATATGCGCGTAAGAGTTAAATGAAGTAACTCTTCGTGGTTGAAAATAGGGTGCACGTGATATTTCGATCATGATCATGCAGAAAGATGTAAGAAACGAATGTGTGCCGCTCGAACTCTGTTTTGCTCGGACAGTGTGTGGCCGCTCGGACGGCAGATTCCCGGTCCTCGGCGCCCGGCGTACGGATTATGTCGATCGTTCCGCTAGTCGCACTCTTCCACCATCATTTTGGATGACCGTGATGGAAACATTACGTGCACCATGTTTTCAGTCACCGAGAGTTACTCCGACGCACTTATCAAGTTTGTTTCTCGCGACCACCGCCAGGGTATTATTTCCGGCTTCTGGTTGGCCACATTCGAATTTCTGAAGACGCCCTGGAAGACGCCCAGCCCGCTTTCGGCCAATGGCGCCTCCTCATTTGTCTCCTACATTTCCCAACGAATGGCCAAACTCTCTACATATATACGGCTCTGCCCCGGCCCATCTGGAGTGCTTCGTGAGCATTGTCGCGGATGCTCGGTGGTGAAAACCTTCTTCTGGCTCTCTCCGCTTGGCTCAAGAGCTGTGACGTAGCATTCATAACAAAACGAAGCGCGCAGGCTTTAGTTTTAGAAGCTGTTGACTCCCTTCGTCATTTGCAGCTATCATGTGCTTTGCAGGAAAATGGACTCTCCAATATTCTTAGGATGCCAAGAAAAAAAATGGCTCGATCATATTTACTATAAATTCGCCTGTAGTCACCTGTAGTCACTCAATTCAAAATGCTTACCTTATGTAAATCACGGACAGCAGCTGAAAAAAAAATGAAAAAAGTGGGGTGTGGCTTTATATGTCCAAGCTTCTTTCTCCTCGATTCCTTCCTCAGCGCTCTTATGAGATAATGCAACAATATCATTGGCTGCGGTGCGATAATTAGATGCCAGCGACTTGTCACGCTCGCCGTTCCTTGAAGGGGCCCTGCAATCATATTTAAGCGTCTACCTTTTTTGCGGTTTCCACGTCTCTTGGGGTTCGGGCAAGCCAGCGGGCACGGAGAGAGTAACTAAATATCAGTGCGTCATATTTTAGCCGGAGGACGCGGAAACCTCCTCCGCCTACGAGGGCGACCTGCGTTGCTGAAAGCGCGCGATATTTGAGGTCTTTGGTCCTGGGCTTACAACTGGTCAGAGCCGCTAAAAGCTTCTTTTTAGTCGAAATACAAGATATAAGTGGCGCGAACCGTTTCAATTATTGATGAAAGTAGTTTTTGTTCAGTATTTTAGATCAGAAAAGAAACAAATGCAGTTTATAAAGTCCGGGAACGAGAAATGACCCGCCGACATACCCGCCACCAAGCGGTAAAGAAGGCGGCGCACACCAGAAAGGGGTAGTGGGATCAAGCACCGACGAGCGGCGATCGCAGAAATGTCCCAGATGTACACGGCGGCGCTGCGGTCGTTTACTGGACTCGAGGATCCGACCGGTTCCGCGCCTTCCGAAGGCCTTCGGCGCAGGTTTGGCTTGCTGTGTGGCCTTTTGGCGGTATGGCAGCGCGAAGTGGCTGCCATTCGGAGCTGATCTTTTACACCGTGTTTGCTGTCGTTTGTGGCCAATAAAGTGTCGTGCCGAATTAGTGCTTAATTGCGCAGCAAATGCAATGCGAGCCGTCCTGGCTGCCCGCTTCATGCAGCCTATGCAGAACATGCTTTAGTGGCGCCCTCTCGAGCCGTCGACACGGAGTGCGGCAGCCGTGAGCGCTCGCTGAGCTCACTACCCCTCGTCTAGTTCACGGCCACTCAAGCGGGCAAAGACGTCATGAAGGAGGTTATTTTTTTATTGTTTTTCTAATTTTAATTTGCCTTTAACTTTTAAAATAAAGCGCAATTCGAGAAAAAAAAAGTTTCATTTAGTTACTACGTTCAGTGCGCTCAGGTTCGGTGCAAATTGAAAACCAGTAAAAAAGTCCTTTCAGGTTTCCTTTAAAGGGATTGTCCGGTCAAATTTTGTGTTTGAGAAAACAATTGAATATCATTGTTATTGCCGCGAGACCCATCGTACGTGCAATATATGAATTCCGTATGCCCCTCTGCATGAGTAATTAAATTTACACTGCTCCAATCGCACTCTAGCGTAAACGCTGCTTTCAGTGGCAACATTGGAGCTCTGACGTCACACAACACAAAGCGAACATTTCTGTCTCGTCGATTACCTGCGAGTGAACGCTTCAGCGTGCTTCGTTTTTGTTGTTGTGCTCAACTTGTGTCGTGGGTGGGTGAGATTTTTGTTGCGCGGTTGGGTGCCACAACCACCGGGCAGCACATGCGCGAGCCAAGACATGACGTTCCACACTTTTCCGCGAGACGTGCAGTGACGAGCAAAATGGATCGTTGCCGTGCGTAGGGGCTGGGTTCCCGTCAAGATCGAGATCCCGCTTGTGCAACATTCATCTCACAGAAGAGAGCTACGGGCTGAGCTCTGCGGACAGAAGGCTCGTAAGCTGAGGTGTAATGCTGCGCCAACGATATTAAACTACGTCCATGCACTCTTCGCCCAAATCGGATCAATCAATTTGATTATGCAGCGAAACCGAAACGAACAGCTAGACCACCTGAAAACGATACCAGAAGTTGTGTTTAGCACGCGTGCAGCCAAATTCTGTTTGACCCGCATGTGGAAATAGAGCGTGGCTACGGCTCACCGTGCTCGTCCAAGTCAAGTGACGACATGCATTTGAACGGTTCGCTGTTTGCCTTCGACCCGCGGCCATCGCCTCTGAGCGAACAGGGAACGACCCGCAGCCTGATAACCAGTCCAGTGGATCCGCCGAAATGTGTACCTAGTTGCCGGTTCAGAAGCGAAATCTGCTTCCTTTGCTTTGCAAGCGCTCCTAGTTCGTTCGGTGGCCGTCGCAGTTGTGTTTGCGCGAAACGGCACACGTTTGCTCGAAGCTTATGTCTGTTTTCGAGTAACATCCTGCTAAAAGGCGTGACTTTTTTTGCACACGCTTGAGAACTGCATTAAAAGAACTCTATTTCAGTACGGTACAGCCTAGGAGGCTATATAATTGGAAACAAAATACGAGACATTTATCGACCAACGCTTGTTATTCCGTTCATCCGACAAACCTTTGCGTTTCGTGACGTCACGCAGCAGCTACGGATGTCAGCCATTGACACTGGCAAAATTTGGGGTGCAGTTTCGTACATACGCTCATGAAAGGTTTAATTAATAACGGGAGAACATATATCAAAATAGAAATGACGTTTGTCTACATGAAGGCTCCCTCGACGTAACGAGCGGAAGAACTTAAGTACTTTCGGTTTCGACCGGACAATCCCTTTAAGCCGTCAGTAGCTATGCGGAGAGCAAGTCGTCTGCTTCTCGCGCAGGAGTTGCGGTGACGTCAGAACGATGCCGCGCTCTTATTGGCTGATTGAAAAAACTAGTGGGTGGACCTCAAACTATCTACTATTGAGATCTACCCACTATTGTTTTTCAGTCAGCCAATAAGAGCTCGGCGTCGGTCTGACGTCACCGCAACTCCTGCGCAAGAAGCAGAGACGGCTTGCTCTCCGCATAGTTACAGACATCTTTGGGGACAAGTTCGCAGAAGTAAGGCAGTGGTGCTAATCGGCTGATATAAGTTTCGCGAAACCCAAGCGGACAGACGAAGCAGAATATCCTAGTGCTCTTGCGGCGTCCCCGCTGTTAACGCTGTTTCGGTTATTTATTTACAAAAAAAAAAAAAAAACATTATATTAGGTAGGGTGTAGTACGAATAATAAAGAAAAAAGAAACTCGTTTGTCGAACATGTGTGTGCTTGTGTGTGTTAAAATTTTTTGTTTGTCAGAAGGACGCCCCATCTGGCGCTAAGACGATCGTGGAACATGAACAGGAAACAAATCAGTAAAGGCTGTTAATTATGACCAAGTTATAAATCAGAATCACTAGGATTCTCTATAGCGATAATGTTACTTCAAAAAGTAAGTTTTTTAAGGAATGTAGACGACAACAATAATTTATTCTCAGCTTCCACCTCGTTCATTTATTCCCCTTACCTCTGTTTCTCATTTTAGCCACCAGGACGTGACAGTTTCCGCCGGGCATCTGGATAGGCGGGAGTTCGCAGCTCCCCTTCTTCCCATCCTTTCCGCTGGGCGGCGTTGCCTTCCCTGGAGCTACGAATACTAAACTGTGCGCAGAAAGTATAACTCATTACCAAAGACGGACAGCTTAACCACTTTCTCTCTCTCTCTCTCTCTCTCTCTGGTGCTTCCTTGTCACTTTGGGCTTGAGAAGTTGAAGGGGAAGATAAAGCATATTAGAAATTAAACGTGCTAATCACATCAATTTAAAAAAAAAATCACGCTGCGGTTTAATGTGGTCACACAAGACACAATTACTCGCCCGAAAAGAACGCGTTTCTTAATATTACAACGCAAGAAATATATATTTGCAAATAATTTAACCGTGTTTGTACCTTCCATACGTTCTTCACGCAGAGGACCTGCACGACAAGACTAATGGCGTCGGTGAGGCTGCCACTCCTAGTTTTTTCTATGTTCGGAATATTAACGGGCTCATTGGTCGCTCCTATCCGGTCATGCTGAGTCCGACGGAACATAATATTACGCAGACATTACGTTTATGCATACCCTTTCAGCGGGCTACCGGCAAAGACGGCGAATAATTCTGAGTTTATGCGTACTTCTATTTTTGATCTCTCTCCTGGTTCTGGGTAGATACATTTTATTACGATTTTTTTTTTATCATCAATGTTTTGTATTGTATCACCATATAATGCTATGCCTAAGTGGCTGTGATTTTGTGTGCGATTCCCGCACTAGCATTTGACAGCATTTTACTCTGCTATGGGTAGTTATACGACGAAACTCGACTGCGCGTTAGCGCGGAAGTCAAGGAAGCGACTCCAAACTCACTAGAACCTCAAAGAAAAAAAAAAAAATTAAGCATTGGACAGAACAAGAATAGCACGAAATATGTGTTCTACATGTCCTCTTCTACGTTTAATCTGTTTAAAGTTGCTACCTTACACCAACCCGCTCAACTCAAAAAGTTTGCATAGTTGCCATAGTTACTTGCGGTCGCATCCCGACCTTGAGCCCTCCCGCGACCAGGAAAAACCTACAGACCGAGACGCGCGGATTACGATCAAGTCAGCGTTCGCTCATAGCAGATGTCTGTACTAGCGCGTGCGCAGAAACCAAATTCGTGTCAAGTGATGCGTCTGCGCCTCCTTTTCAGACAACACCGCCACCACAGCTCCGTGACGTCATTGCCACGTAATCGCTTTCAGCGCGCCGCCATCTTTCCCCACTGGGCTGTGGAGCGCGTTTTGAGCATGCGCAATAGCTCTTTTCTGCTTAGCGCTTTTTTTTTTTTAAATTCGCTTTATGAAAGAAAGAAAAAACACACACACCAAAAAAAAAAAAAAACACGAAATCCCGCATTAATGTATTTCTTTAATAAACATGAGATGCACAAAAACTAAAGCGGGGCTAGCGAAAGCCTCGATTAGATCTTGGGCAATGTTTCAATTACGCCTCACGTCTAGCAATTAGGTAGTCTATACGAAAAGCTTCATTAACGGAGCATTTTATGTTTTATTGTATTACGACTGTTTTGTTAATGCGGACAGAAATTCTACTTGACCACAGAACGTTGCGTCTATGTTTTAGGGCCCGGTTGTTGCTAGGTGCCTCGGATAAATTAATCAATACGGAATGAAATTGCACTAGGTTCAATTTCATCTATATTTGAGCTCAACGAAGACACAATTCCGTACATGATGGCAAGGCTACGGTCAGTGCCGGACGGTTTTCGGGAAGGAAAATATGAGGTTCCGTGTACTGTACCTGCGCGTTTTTTAAAACTAGCGTTTTAAAAAGTGAACCTTTCGGCAGCATCTACCTGGTTAGAAATTATTAATTTAGAACAGAAACTAGCGTCATAAGGCAAACCGTCGAGAACTCAAATACACTCTGGGAAACTTACGGTTGAAAGCAGCTGCTATAAAGTAAACAATTTAATTGAAAAATAAGGGTTTACTATCAGGCACGCAGCCAGTGGGGGGGGGGGGGACATCAGGCCCTGCCCCCCCCCCCCGAAATTTTCAGTTTTGCTGGGTCCTCCTCTCCCCCCTCGCCCTCATACAGCATTTTGTCAAGGGCGGCCCCCCCCCCCACCCCCCCCCCCCTTTCCCGAAACAAAATCCTGGCTATGTGCCTGTTTTCTACCATCTTTTTTAGAAATCGAAATCACCCCGATACCTTCAAAGTTAACGTTCACACTGGTAATCATCGTGTTCAAAGATACATAACGCAATGGTAAAGCTGTCCGTTATTCTCAGTTCCAGAGGAGGAGGCGCCATCCAGCGGTAAAAACGTGGAGAGAAGCAGGCAGCTACCGCTCAACTGAGCGTGCAGCTAAAACTGGCGCGCGCCCTAGCGGCCGAAATGTGAAACAGCGGGAAGGAGATTAAATGCATATCATTCGAGATACAAATGGTAATTGGTTTCATTAAATTATCATACAAAAACTGGCTGTTCAAACAACCAAGAGCTGTTTCTTACTGAGACATGCAAGTTTCGTCATAAACAAACAGAAATTTCCAATCAAATGCGCAGGATGCACATGGGGTATAGCGATATGTTTGGATAACCCTAGCCTGTGTTGTTTTCGTTAATGCGCAACAACCACCAGCACAAGTATAGATTAGGGCGACACAAAGTGATCTGGTTTCCCAGACTACTGCATATTATAGCCGTTTTCTCTAGGTGATCTGTTTATGCATCTGCAACATTAGCTGCAACAAAATTCATATTACTGAGATACGAAACCTTAGCAATTTGCTGGGCGGGCCATGTTGCTCCCCCTACTTGCGCTGTCTCCTTTTTCGCCCTTCGCCCGCTGCGACAATAGTAACCGACTGCTAATGTAGTCTGCCGCCATTGCCCGATAAAATAAATAAAAAATAAATAAATAAACGAAACTTCATTTTGCGCGAGTTCAATAAGGGCCTCGGCTAAATCGTCTATTATTTGCGCGCCCATAAAGATTGTATGCGCAGCCGTAGTAGAAAGAAGCACGGATGAGAACCCAAAGTGCACACATATATATATATATATATATATATATACACACATATATATATAGGGGCCTATATATGTAATATATAAATGTGACTGTGCTTATTTTTAATCTCGTTTTTTGTTCGTAGGTCTACGGACTTTTACGAGCTCCATTTCTCGTTGTGCGCGAGGAAATGCAATGAAGAAAGAAGGGCAATCGAAGGGAGAGAGGAAGAGATGGAGAGAGGAGGGGTGGGAGGAGACGGAAAGGGAGGGAGAATAATGGTGGGGAAAGGAGGAAAACACAGAAAGGAAGGGGAGGGGGATTGACGCAATGCAATTACACTTCTATCAGGACCCCCTAGCATACATTTCTCTTCGGTTGCCACGGCAACGCGAGCGAGGGAGAAAAAGGAGGGTGGAAGTTCAAACCACGACGTCTAGGAGGGAGTGGGAGAGGGGGAAGAGAAGAGAAGGAAAGAAGTGGATTCGTAGGGAACCATAAATTTGAAAAGATATCTTCGATCCGAATTTTCAAGCACGGAGCAGAGAAGGAAAGAGGAAGAAGGAGGGAAAGGGAAGTTGGAGAAGAAGAGGGTTAAGGGGGGTACTTTTGGCTCTCGTCTGTGCGTGCGTGCGTGCGTGCGTGCTCGCGTATGTGTATCTTTAATGGCGCGCTGGCGGGGGAAACATTTATGCGTTGCGAATGCAGATATGTGCACAGAGCGTTTCTGTTCCCCTCTGTGTGTGTGTGTGTTTGTGCGTGCTGCGCGTGCGCTCGTGTGTGTTTGTGCGTGGCGACGGATCGAGAAGAATGAAGCGAGGGAGAGGAGGGGTCTGATGGAAGGAGGGGAAGTGGGGAAGGGCGATACATTTCGTCTACCTGTACGAACGGTAACGGCCCGGGACCGCTTTGTTCTGGTTGCTGTTTTTGTAGCGAGGTTTCGATGTGGAACGACGCCCCGACTTCCGGTGATGGAGGGAGCCTCGCGGTTTAGCCGCAATCCGGAGGCAATTGCTCAACGCTCTGGAAGCTTCAAGAACGCCTACCTTCGTATTTTTTGTTTTAGATTCGGACTGAAGCAGGTGTAGCGTACGGCGCATTCAAAAAAACCTTAAGCCGCTGTCACATTCCCACTTCTCATACGTCGTGCAAAATACGCGGTGTGCGCTAGACATGAGGATAGAATCATGTGCGGACATGCCTCGAGTATGTTCGAAGCATTCCTTCGCATCAATTCTCCAAGCACGTCTGCAGACAGCATGGTCAATGCGACGTCGTACAAGGAACGGCTCAAAGAGTGTCTGCAGGGTGCGATGTATTCACCGTGGGATCCTAGCTTAAAGAAAAACGATACGAGTGGCTGATCTGGCGCAACTTACTGTTTTCCGCCAGTTTTGCGCTTGTTTTTTGGTCCTGGTTGGACGGTATTAAGTAGCCCAATGAAAAGATACTGATGTCGAGAGAAGTTGGAGTGGTACGGTACAATAAAATGCCCTGGCGTCTCCTTCTGCATAACACTGGTTGAGTCAATGAGTGGGGACAAAACGCGAGAAAAAAAAATTTACCGATTGAAATATGGAATCTTTGCTCGAGATAATCCCTATATGAGGCAATGCGTAAAACGATATGCCCAATGACGTCAAATATTTCGTTGTAAATGTCGATTACAGAGATTAGCTTTTCGTAGGCTTAGCCGGAGAATAGATGCATGCCCGTTTCCAAAAATGTGGATTCTCAGTGTATTCTCGTCATCGATACTGCGTCCCGATTTTCGGCGCGCAGTCCTTTTTAAGAGGTCCTAGCATCGAGTTTCAACTTTCAACGTTAATGTTTCGTTCCAGTGGAGAGGAGGATGAAGAAAAAAAAAACAGACTGCTGTCGCGTGACTACGTTTCTCCTCCCCGCCCGTAACAAAGAAAAAAACTGTTATACCAAGTAGTGGAATTCAAAAGGACATTCACGCAGAAATTGGAAGCGCACAGGCTAACATGACAAGGAGACCCCGACACAGAGCGATCGCAACGGTAGCAGTCTGGCGAACCTAACATAAAAAACCGACACGGGGCACACAAAACATCACTTGCATTGAGGACCATCTCAAGCAATATTAACCTAGCCTAGAGCTAGAGAAACAGAAACCGAATATTTTTTCTGGGCGTACTCATAACATCTATGTCATCTTTTCATACTGTTCAAAACATTTGGAAGTAAACAACTCAACATTCGGCGGTCATAATTTGTCCTCGAGCGTGGCGTTGACCATGTGTCAACATAACGGCTGATTACGTAACATCCAAGCGAATGACAAGAAAGACAGTACCGCTGTCACGCTAACATTATGTCGGCTTTCTGACAAAATGATCCCGACGTTTCACATGCCATGGAATCAAGAGCACATCGCATTTTTATGATACACTCTCAGAAGTGCAAGTGCGCATTTCGGCATGCGGGACTTCGACACACCGGGAGCACCGATCGATGACCTTCCTTCGATTATCTCGGCCAGTGAGAAAGGCGATCGGTTTCATGCACCGATGAAAATGCTATTTCGGTGGCAAAAGGAATGCACTCTCTTTCGACACGGTATAGTCAGCGTGAGCACTTTCATTTTTCGTGCGATGATGCCGCTTGCCAATCTCATTGGCTAAGCTGATCAATAAGGGGGTCAATGATTTGTAACCCGAATGCGTCGTGGCGGCCATTGAAATCCAGGAAACCGCAGCAATCAAGGGCGTTCGAGGGGGAGGGGGGTGCAAAGCCTAAGGGGGGGGGGGGGGGGGCGGCAGCTCTCTCTCTCGACTCGTGTCCATGTGGCGCTTCGCTGTTCGAACATGAGACCTAGCCGAGCTCTGCGTGCAAACAATAATTCATGTTTTTGTTGTTTATCCCATCAGTTTGGTTGTCAACTTAGCCGCTAGGGGCACGACAGTGGAATCTCTTTCCCAAAGTACATGCAAGTGTGACGTCACTGCTACAAACAAGCCGTTGCTAGGGGCTTTGCTATAAACAAATACACGGGACGGGATTTCAATCAGAAAGAACCATTGTTGAAAAAATGGACGAGAAATTTAAACGTCTCTAAAGAAAAGATATAGGAAGCTTATGTTATACAATTAACCACGACGGAAGTTTGTCGAGGATTGACTGTTTCTGAAATATGCCCGACCGCAACTTTCGGTCTTCAAGACTTCTTGAGATGCCTGCTGCACACGACGAACGCATGGCGAACGCACACGGAATGCAATAAAATGAATTGAGATGCTTATTTTTTCCAGAAAAGTACTCTGGTGGGCCTAGAGACAAAAAGCTACCATGAGGTAGCTTTTTGCTGTATGCCGTCTGCCACAGTTTGAACCGTTTGCATGATGACGCGAATCTTGATCTCGAATTTCTGTGGAACATGGCAGGTTTAAGAAAACTCATCAGGCTTTTAGAAAAGAATGGCATTTGCGTGCGATACGGGATACCGTCTGCCAAAAATCATCACACGTATGGACATCTGCTAAAAACAATACCGCGAGAGAAGCCTCTATTTAGATTTAGAACATGATATCGAAGCAGCGTCAGACAATCTGTTTTTTTTTTTTATTTTGCAGTTCAAATGCATTGTGATGAAGGAGAAATTATTTTGACTTCATACCATGAACGGTTAGAGACCCCAAACTTCGTTTTTTCAGTGTGCCTTTCGTACCGCTTGTTATCATCACACTGAAAAAAAAAATCCTGCTAATTCTTCAGTTTTCACTAAGACCCTAAATAACGAAAGAGCTGGATAATAACATCGGGTAGGTTATATGACAGTTCGTATGATCCCACAAATATGCTCTGGGGCAACTTCTGTGCCGTGAAAACTCCTCTAAATCAGTGTGTGCTGGCCTACATCCACTTCGACGTTCATACACTTCACGTCGTCTTCATCGTACGTGATTCGGCTTGACAGTGTTGTCACCTAAAATATGGTGGAAGCAAGCCCCATCGGCAGGTGTCCGCGCGCGCGCACACCTCGAGAGTCACTCATGGCCACTCTGCTACCAAAATTCCACACGTTGACCGGGAGAATCGAAGTTTCGTCGTTCGTCACCAACTTAATAGACGTATTACTAAATTACCCAAGCATCGAGGAGAATGCTGGGAATGTAGGTCTACGCCCCGCACTTGCTCACCTTCGCCGTATAAAAGATTCGAAATAAGCAATCAAAATGAAACGCTGACGAAACGGGCGTGCAAAATGCCATTTGTTTTAGGCTTCTGCTTCAGAACAGTGACTGCTGCAGACGCCAGCATGTGCAGCACATGTAACTACACTCGTAGCATGCTCTCTTAGTGCTTGGGTAATTTAGCGAAAGAACTATTTAACGGAGTCGCGTACTTCCTTAGAAAGAACCACTGAACCCGGGATGCCATCGAGTCGTCTGCGAGCAGGGCAAAAGCAGTTGTGAAACTTTATTACTGGATTGCATAACCATCTTATGGCACTGAGGTGATAAAAAAATCTTTATGATTAGATATTGAGAAGACACAGGGCTTACAAAAATTATTTACTGGTCTGTTAAACAACTTTTAACCTCACGTCGGGCCTCCATGCATTTGTCCATAACCATTGCCCTAGTAACGGTGTGTTTGGAGCCCAGCGCCATGCTGTTAAGTAATCACTTACGGTTTTAATAGTGTTTGTTCTGGGTGTTCTATTTCCAAGGTTGCCATTATATGAAAGTGGAGGACTAATCCCCCCCTTCCAACTGAAACGTGGTGTTGCCCCCCGCCCCCTTGAAAACATTCCTGCGGACGTCCATGGCAGTATTACAGGTTGATATTGCGAATGAGCGTGGTGATCGCACCAACTAAACACAGCCTATCGAATAGGACCATCGGAAAACTTCTGATGGTTCATCAGGCTGATGGTCTGTCGTATTTTGGAATATTGATGGTTTAATGGCCTAATGGTTTAATGGTGTGGGGGTCTGATGGTCTGGTGGTCTGTCGTATTCTGGGACATGTGAAGTCCTAATGGTTTGATGGTCTGTTGGTTTAATGGTCGGTATAAACTTCTAATCACACATATATGTACCGGAAGAATACAAAGATTGCATTGCAGACAAATACGAACTTTTTGTCCATCATTATTTTAAAAAGGGACATTCAAAGCGTTGGACACCTTCCGGAATCTCCGTGAAAACCTGAAAGCAAAGTTCATATTTTGGTTCAGGCATGTTACTATTTTTATTTAGAAATGACTGAACCTTGCATTATTAAACAGCAAAAGCAAAACGGAAGAGAAAAGGCGCTTAATCCATTCGCTACTTTCGAGATTCCACAACGTGCAACTGTAGCGGTGTCTGTTGGGTGGCTCTCTACACCCTGTCCTCGTCGTCCATGGTGGGCATGATGGCGTCGTGAGACAGCGTGCAATACACTAAGCCTCGCCGGGCCGAAAATTCAGTATTCCACTATTACCGCATTCGCGGCTTTGTAAACGTCAATATGATCTATTTCCAAGGCGGATTCAAAGCGGATTCAAAGGGGATCCAAAGCGGATCCAAAGATCCAAAGCGGATCAACAAATTATTTTACCACCGAACCATGTCACAATTTGAAACAACAATATGCATACCTGGGTCTATAAGAAGGTGTCTTCGTGACATTTCGAGTGTTCTAGGTCAGTTTTTGAGGCGGATTATTACGGATTGAACACTCCGTTATCGAGACACGCCGCTGTCAGTTCCACACCGAATTCAATTCAAGTATGTGCGACGACGTGAGATCCTTGGCGTCCCCTCTTGGCCACTGCTGGAATGCCTCGAAGATGGTCAAGTTCTTACCACCACCGAAAGGTCTCATGAGAAGCACCATTAGCCTTTTTGACGCTCTGGTGGTTTATCGAGATATCGTCATGGTATCATCCAGGCCACGTCAAAACCTTTTGATGATCCGTCAGTCACCACCAGAAACGTTTTGACGGTTTGTGAGCTAAAAAAGAAACCTTTAATGATCCATCAGTCACCGTCAGAAAATGTTTCATGGTCCATCAGACACCATCAAGTAAGCCTGTCGGACCACCAAAGAAGTCTGATTGGCCATCAAGAATGTATAGGTCTGGCCACCAAGAAGGTTTGTAGGGCTACCAAGAAGGTGTGATGGTTCGTCAAAACGTTGATGGACCATCAAGAAGGTCTGATGGACTATTAAGAAAGTATGATATGCCATCAAACATTTCGGATGGTCCTTTCAATCGGGAAGGGGCAAATAATGCATCATTTATGCATGCATTTATATGTGAGGTTCAAAGACGGTACACTTCCTGAATTGCATGCGTATGCATTGTGTATGCATAATACTCTACGCAAGGGGTAATGTATACATTTACGCTTTTCACTTTCTTTATTGGTTCTTCGGCCATTTTTATTGGATAATGTAGCTATCTAATTTGCTGCGAACAGGTGATAAGGTTCTCGGCCCAGCGTTTCTTAAATGTTCGGTGAAATTATGATAGTCACCGATTTGCCTCAAAATCTGTTCAACACATTAGTAGACACATCTGAACTAGTAATTTAAATTACAAGTCACAATGTTTCTTGTTTTATGTTTTATTTTTTTTCTCGCGATGGTATTTAAGTTTTAAACTTTGTCTGTGAGGCGAAGAGGCTATACTGGCAATGCTGAAAGCGTGACGTCAAATGGTGTAATATGGGACAATAGGGGGGCAGTAAAGCTTATTCCCGACAGGTTAACAAGTTTGATGGTGTCAAATGAATACAGGGTAACCTCAGGCCAGCAGAATAAGAAAAAAAAAAGGACGTGCGCAAGATATTGCGTTTTGCAAGTGACACAACATGTGACGTCGTCCCAACGGAGGGCGCAGGATAATTTTAATGTTGGTTTTGCATCACCTTCATTTGCTGGTTTCTCAACAGCTATTCTTAATTTAGAAATAATAAATAGCATTGCCGCAAAGACTAGATAGAGCCTGGGTATTTCGAAAACGTGTTCAGTTTTGAATAGCTCGAAAAACCACAAGAAAAGCAACAAAACGTATTTTTATATCGTTTTTATGGCGTAAACACAATCTACGTGACCTGAGCGTTCCAGAAACCCCAAGGTTACGATCATGTGTGACACTTTCTTGCTATTAAAACGCGACCAGACATTGCGACACTGCCAATTTTTATATAAAATACCGTACAACACTATATAACTTATTAATTATTTTCCCCATTTTACAACTTAATTTCCAGATAAGAAAAATAAGGCTTGTGTGTGGGAAGTGCCAGTAGTGATGCAGAGGAAAACAAGGTAACCTAACGAGAACACAATTTGAATAATAAAAAACAAATTATTTTGGTGATATTTTATATTGTTGCCACTATCCGCCACGGAAACAAAAAACACAAAAACTAGTGGTTTCTGCACCTAGCTGCGCATACTAACAGCTTGGTGAAACCATATCGGTTTGTAACTTTAACCCGCAAAAAACAAAAAAGTTCTAAAGTTGCTTTGGAAAAGTTTTTCCTAGTAAGTTCGTATTTCTATTTACTGATATATATCTCCGAAACGAGAGTAAATAAATAAATAAAATCGACATTTCGATGTTTGGTCAGAATATTCCTTTGACGTTCTTAATGGCGTGTGCTCAGCTTTCATTGGCCGTGGTGTGTGGATCACCATGTAAGAAGCCCTCCCGAGCTATTTGCCATATAAATGAATGTCAGCCATATACAGAGTGAAAAAATATTATATTTTTTATCAACAAGTAAATTAGATTCATATGATTTATATCATATTAATTTGATTTAAATAACTGAAGCAAGAAAATATTTTATCACTAAATGTATTTTTTAACCTGGCAGATTCATTTATGAACTGGTAGAATCACTGATAACAATGTGGAAGAAAGAATTACTCTTAATTTAAAGTACAGCTTAAGTAACACCTTTTTATTGCTGTACTCCCCACCATACTATGGTCGGTGACAGGTCAAGAACGAAGTGGAAGAGCGAACGCAGGAGAGGAGGTCGCCTCCTTTCCAGCCTCCGCTCTACTGAAGTGGAGAGAGGTGGGAGGAGCTTCCACGTAACTCTGAACAGCAGTCACTCACCATAGAGCACAAAACACTTACTTTTCTTAGCTAATTAAAAAAAAGCTTTATTTTATTTTTATTTTGAGTTCTCACTTGACATCGTTTTCTTGTTTTTGTTTCTTTCTTTCGCGCTTGGATTTTGTTGAAATAAGACGCGTTACGTAGCTGACGAACTAAGTGGAAGGCAGAATGAAAGCTCGACGCTCTGACTCGCTCGGAAGAGCACTTCTTAAATAAACCATTCTGGATTAACGATTATTTTGGAATAACTACGAAGCAAACGCGCTCAGAAAAAAATCAAACGATGTATAAACGGGAAATTAACAATATTGTTGGAAATATTTTCGCGGGAAAGGCTCAACCTTTATAGTAGAACTGGCTTGATTTAAATCCCGATTTTAAATCGTGGTGTTAAATCGCGATCGAAACCATATCGATTTTTTATTCTCCAACCCGACCATAACTGATTCGAGTACATTATGGAATAGCAATGTAGCACCATAGCCTCCTATATACTGGCAAAGCCTGGCAGATCGTCTCGACAAGCGGCCGCCGAAATGGAAAAGGGGGAGTGGCAGACAATGGATGAAAGGAGAGCCACGTGACTGGCGCCCCGCTGCGGCGAAACGCCGAAACACACTTCTCCCGCTCGAACAAGTGTGTTTCGGGTCCTCACCGCTGCAAAACCTGCGCGCTTATGTCCAGATTCCCCGAGGAATGGATCTTTAATGCTCATGTGCTACCAGATCCTCGCGCTCCAAATCTGCGACCGCGCACTCTATATGGCTCCGTCGTCGAACTGCCAGGATTTGTGAGTATAGAGGAGGCTATGGTAGCACATATACCCGCGCACCCCACTCGAAGACTCTAGATAAATATATATTCGCACGTTTACCCGCTAAATTTTACGAAGTACATCCTGCAGCTTCTGTACACCGCTTCAGCTTACGCTGAAACCCAGGAGACGCTACGGGTCGCTCAGACCAATCTGGTGCCGCGTAAGGGTCACGTGAACTTTGGGAGGGACCCGACGACACGCAGAGAGCTAAGTCACGTGACCCTCGTTCACAGTGCAGGATTGGCCAGGATGGCTCGTAGCCCCCACCTCGCTTTATTGTAAGGTAAAAGGGAGTACAGCAAAGGACCGGGGATTCATCTCGACCACCCGGGGATATTTTGGACGTGCAACCGAAATCTAAGTTACACGGCCCCCTCTGACGCAAAAGGCCACCGAGGGGCCAGGTCTCCCAGAGAAACATCGGTTGTCACTCTAAATAGGAGTTTTGTTCTTACGGTGCAAGATCAACGTCAAGGGGGGGGGGGGGGGGGGGCGGGTTTGCTTTTTGAAAGTAGAACGCGGTCCTACGTACAAAAAGGAAAACGAGAGATAAAAACGAGGATAATTTTTTTTTCCATTTGATGCTGCTTTTCTTTTTCCTTCTTCTATCTATCCCTCCTGGGGACGTTTTTGTCTTTACGCTCGAAGAAATCTGGTGCGACAAGTTTGGTTCAAAGCACTGGAGAGTCAATCGCTACAATCTACGGGGGCTAGCTCCGAGAATGATGAGGCTGAAAATATATTTGAACTAGAAAAACGGTCTGCGCTGGGGCACTGATCATAAACCATAAGCACGTGAAACATCACGCGCCATATCATGGTGAAGACTGTGTTTTGGGTCTAAACATATTTTGAGTCACGTCATCCGACGAGCTCCTTCCTAAGATTGCGGCGATTGGCTCGCTTTGCCGAAAAGTATAATCACGGTTTCTTTTTTGTTTTTTTGAGTGTATAGTTTGTGTGGCTTGGCCTAGCGCGTCATTGTTGCAAATACTTTATTTCTGTATTTTTTTAAGTCTATAATTTAATGCTAGAGACGCGTGTCTTTCCTGGGGGGAAAATCTATAATCTTCGATTGTCGTGCCGATCTTTATATCTGATAAGTGTCACGATGTCGGTAACTTCGGCCCTCTATCCCTTTTCAAGGTTTTTCGATAAGAATATGATAATGCTTAATAGTAAGTAGAATTCTTTCTTTTTTCTATAATTATTGGGAAGAAAGAGCTGTAATATGGTTGGCACGCATACAAATTAGCTTCAGAAAATCTCTGCATTTCTCCAATTTTGTTTTCTTATGATTGTTCAAAATTGAGGTCAAGTATTTAACTAGTCTTGCCTAAAGCTTTTGACGAGGTCAATGCTTAACTGTGATTGCTGAAACATGAAACAACACAAGAATCTAAAACGAAAATAAAATGTTTTCATGAATCTAGATAAAATACATAAATCACGAAGCAAATTTTCTTCGAACTTTTTTTGGAGGAAAGTTCATTTTGTTACATACGTGAAACATTTAGGCGTTTCAAAAATGTTTTAGGAACGTGTTCCTTCAAAAGTTATGAGCTTAGCCCATAGTACATTGACTGATTAAATAGCTAGCTTTATATAGAAAAGATAAATTGATTAAGCTTTCCAATCGCTTTGCCATCCCCTGTAATGTCTGGGATGGGTGTGCCTCGGGGCTTAAACCTCGACATTTTGTTGCAATTTACTTTCATAAACAACTTGATATCCCCTGTGAAACAGAAAACAGGTGCGACCTCTCATTAACATCATTTCAAGTGAATCTTTCTTTCGTTATATGAATGGTGCAGTTAAAGGTAAACCTTCTCTTATACTTCTCTTTAAATACCATGAGCGCAGAGTTTGTGTTGTTTTGTTCATGTATCTGTATTTTCCACTGCTGCAATGACCTCATACGAGGTCGCATCATGTATAAATAAATAAAGTGATTGACGTTTCACGTGCTTACTTGCCTTGTACACGCCGCTTTTTGTTTACATCTAACCGTATACCCTGACCTTCGCCCTTTAGTGGGATCCTTTCATTGTTCGTCATGATTGCCTGCCTTCGTGCTAGTGTAAGAATGTGGAGAGTTGTGTGTGTGTGTGTGTGTGGGAGGGGGGTAGCTTTGATGGTGCACATTACCCATCCGGTTCTTATACTGGCAGAGTGTGAGGCACATTGGGACGCTGTTAAAGTCTAATTGAGGAATTCTTTTGATGGATCTGGAGAAGTTTCGGAACGCTTCTTTGTTGGTATCTCCTTGGGCGTGCAAGCGTGCGCTTCTTGCATCGCTATTCGTTTTTCGGAGTTCTTATCGGTAAATGCTGCACTCTCATCGGCACGAGCGATAATATCGTACAAGCTAGACAAGTTCGATTAGACGACTGTTTTCACTCTCCCCTATTATTAATGGCCTCCGGGACGCTCGCCTGACAGTGTTTATAACCTCGTCCCCCAGGTATCTTCAAACGCAGTCGGCAAGCCAAGTTGCGCTGAAGGACTCGCCGACTCCAGTTCCTCATATTGGAATAACTAATATTAGCTTTCTGATTTCTTTCACACTCCTGTTGGGTGGGTGAGGGGATCGGGCGGTAAACATAAAACCTTTCTGGCTTTTTTTTTTTTCTTGTGTTGTTGCGGTTTTTTTTTTCTGTATGTGTGTGCTTCCTTCCGTGCCCTTTTCTTCTTTTTTTTCTTTTTTTATATCCCGTTTTTGGTCGCGTTATGCTTCCCTTCTCCACACCGGCCTCGACCTCAAAGCAACGAACAGTCAATCGGTGACTGAATTACGACAAGTATAGAACAACACGTGGTGCTGACGTTAAGGAAATACACCAACACCACACATAAGACCAACAGCGCATTGGTCTTATACGCGCAGCATGAGCTCAACTGAGAGGAAGGGTTGTGCGGATCATTTGGACAGCGTAATGTATGGCAGTCATCCAGAGGGTCAACATGTCGCAGTATCTTGCCGGCCAGTGCAGCCTGACTGCTGAAGGGCACCACGCTGAACGGATAACCAGCATCGGCGTGCGTTCGTGTAATCACTACTGCGTGGTGCACCCAAAGACCCCAGGCTATAATCCGTTTCACCTAAGGATGGACCGCAGCCTGAGTTTGAAACCGAGGGCGTCAAGGGACATCTCGACCCGCGCGACGTTTTGAACACCTTTGTGTTCGAGGCATTTCAGAGTTGGAGAAGGACCCTGCTACCACTTGTCTTGCTCTGCATGCACAAGCTTCTCTGGCTCGTGTTCAGGTTGAGCGTATTGATCAAAAGCCACGCACACTTTTATTCGTCTTTCCATGTATCGCAATAGTACGTATATATATTTTTTTCTTGTTGTTGTTTTTGGTCTGCATTAGCACGGAAATCATATATTACTTATTTTAATGTACGGCACCAAGTCATTTTTTTTTTCGTGCAAACTGAATTATTTTATTCGCACGTAATCAAGCCGAGAAAAAAAGAACACATTGTACCTTCCACATTTTCGCGACATATTTGGAACCTTGCATCCCATGTTCCATTACAGCAACCGCTTATCAAATTCTAATTTAAATTTCAATATATCTTATATCGAACCTAAACGTTTATTAAAAAGGATAAGTTTACCATATATCAACCCACCTTTAAAAATGTTTTAAGCTATTATTTTAAATTATTTTTCGTCATATACTGCTTTCAGATTGGCCAAGTTCGATATCTTTCCTGCACGAAAATAACCGATGAATTATCGGGAGTTCCTCTCTTTGAAGTCGCCATCTAAGGCGCATCCTAAAGGAGGCTTGAAACGATTTTTCTACTTTTGCTAAATAGTACTTAGAATCACTCCCTAACGTTAATAACTGAATAAACTTGTCTTGGTTGTTCTTTCTAGGCAATGGCAGTCGCCAATAAAATTCGAGAAATATGAGCATCATTCATCCCCTCAACTCGGAGCCAGAACAAGTGGCCACGTGGCCTGGTGCCTATCTTATACCTTTATGCCCGTGTCCCACTAGAGCGACAGACAGAAACAAAAGACAGCGACAAGCCTCAAACCCATGCAGCATGCTCGCGATGGTACCTTTGGCAGGCGTTAAGTCGTTCGGTGCTCGTGAACTAAGCACGAGCGATTGCAAGCCTGCCAACGATACCCTCGCACGCATGATGCTCGTGTTTGAGCATAGCCTCCTTTATTCTACAAAGCCTCTCAAATTGCGAAATACTTTGGTTTGAGGCTTGTCGCTGTCGTTTGTTTCTGTCTGTCGCTCTAGTGGGACACGAGCTTTAACGTTAATCTTACCCACGTGCTGGGATTGACAAAGTAGAGAAAGCGTGCTGAGCTCAGAGATGGTTATGCCCGTGTCCCACTAGAGCGACATACAGAAACAAAAGACAACGACAAGCCTCAAACCAGAGTCTTTCGCGATTTGAGAGGCTTTGTAGAATAAAGGAGGCTATGCTCAAACACGAGCATCATGCACGCGAGGGTAGCTTTGGCAGGCTTGCAATCTCTCGTGCTTACTTCACGAACACCGAACGACTAAACGCCTGCCAAAGGTACCATCGCGAGCACGCTGCATGGTTTTGAGGCTTGTCGCTGTCTTTTGTCTCTGTCTGTCGCTCTAGTGGGACACGGGCATTAGAGTTGGGCTATTCTCATCACCGCAGTGGGTGGACACGAGCCACTACCCGAGTGTCCGCCCAGGCATTGATTGTTACGAGCTGAAGTCGAGTGCTCACGTAGTTCTCGTGTCAAATCCATGCATGATCCTCGCTTTACTGACATCAGGCGGGTGATTTCGATTCCACAATCACGTCATCGAGCTTTGTAAAGGCAAGAGTGAAAGAAATCGTCCCTTTTGATCTTCGCGATTTCACAATTTCACCGCGACAAAGAAGTTTCTGAATCAGTGACGGTCTGTGCGAGTATACTTGTGCCAGGCCTGGACCAGTGCGAACCGGCAAAGTCATGAACGTTCCAACCCGATAACGTTTCATGACCCCTTTAAGGGGCCGAGAAATGATTTTAATGTTCAAAGAATCCGGTCGTGTCACTTTTGTTTGGCTTACCTTAACACAAGTAAAAAAACAAAAAACAAGAAACACGCCTTGAGCTTTTAAAATGTCGCGAGTGTCCGGAGAAATCGCGGAGAGGAAAAGGGACTATTTTCTGTCTTGCAGCCTCTTCTGTAGGCCAAGAAAACTACGCGCATGACGTGAACTGGTTGAAAGTGTATTGAGTTAGCAAGCTCAGTAAGTGTCTGCTCAATTTGAGGCTAATTTTTTTTTTTTTTATGTTTTCGTGAAAACGTGAACAGACGAGCCAAAAGCCTGATATTCTCGACTTTTATAACGCAAAGTTTTAGAGGCGCCATCTACCCGAAGCGAAGAAAAGCGCTCCCGCCCCACTCCCCATAGCCACATTGACATGAAACTGAACGTCTCCGGGTGCCCCCCTCGAGCCCGCAAACCGGAAAACAGTACGTAGTTGAGTGGCGCATCAAACTTAAATCTGTTCCAACTTTTTTTTAAACGAAAACTAATGCACTTATTAAAAAAATCGTTTACTGATCTTTCTTGTACAACGCCTCCCAGCGACTAGGGGAGCAGTGGTGAGCGGCTTTCCGTGACTCCTTTGCACTGTGAAGCGGCAGTTCTCGAGTAATTGGAGGTCTTGACCCACAATGGATCTCTTGACTCGTGTCTACCGAGTCAAGAGATCCAAAGCGTCAAAAGATCCACTATTGGACCTTCTGACTCGTTGGACCTTTTGACTCGTTGGACCTCCTGACTCGCCGTGGATCTTTTGACTCGTTGGATCTCTTGGCTCGTTGGACCTCTTGACCCACATTGGATCTTTTGACTCGTGTCTGGCGAGTCAAAAGATTCAACGAGTCAAAAGATCCATTATTGGACCTTTTGACTCGTTGGATCTTTTGACTCGTTGGATCTCTTGACCAGAAGCGTCACATAAAGGACATGTGACAAGTTGTTTATACGCGACCTGATCTGTGAAGGCACGATCTTCAAGGGACCCGATTAAATTTAGAAAGGTTTGCGGTCTAAATTTGACCTTCCTGTTTCTGGTCGAAAACAATCGGTCAAGAATTAGCAACTAATGGCACCCCCCCCCCTTCCTTCTCTCTCTTTCCAAGTTAAGGAGGTCAATACTGCAGGAGACTCAACGAGTTAAAATATCCGATATTAGACCAGTTGACTTGTTAGAGCTCTTGACCCATCTCAAATATTTAGACTAGGCTCTCATGTGACCGTTCGATCTGTTGATTCGTTGGTTCAGTTGGCTTGTTATATATCTTTAGAGATTCAACGAGCCAAGGTATCCAACAAGTCCAATGATCTAACAGTCAAGTGATAGCCGAATCAAAAGATCGAACAAATAAAGGGATACAAACATTCGTGGGATTCAACGTGTCAATGAATTGCAGCAGTCAAGTGATCCAATAATCAAAAGAGGCAACGAATTCTCCGAGTCAAGAGATCCAGAACATGGTAAGAGGTGCAGAAGTCGAAAGAAAGTCACGAGGTTTAACTGGCCCGGACATCCAACGAGTCAAGAGGTTTAACGTGTCAAGCAATCCCATTAATCAAAAAGATCCAACATGTAACAAAATGTTTAGCTGGGCTTGTCGGTTCATGACTGGAAATGAGCGCCAAAGGAATGGGGACAGGTGAAGAAGTGTTGTTGTCCACTTCTTCACTTGTCCCCGTTCCTTTGGCGCTCATTTCCAGCCATCCAACGTTTCAAGGGATCCAATGAGACAAGAGGTCCAACCAGTCAAGCCAATGACTCAATTGGCATAACGACTCAAGAAAACGAGTGCGTCAAGAAGTCCACCCGGCCAAGACATCGGAGGAGTCAAGACGTCCATTGAGTAAGATGTCCAATGAGAGAAAAGGCTCAACCTGCCAAAACATTGAATGAGTCAAGATGTCCAATGTTTCGAGAGATCCAATGAGTGAGGATATCCAACTGGTAAAGACGTCGAACAAGTTAAGGGGCTCAACGCGTCAAGAGATCCAATGAATCGAGAGGTTCAATTGGCCGAGACATCGAACGAGTTAAGATGTTCAATACGTCAAAAGATCCAATGAGTCAAGATGTCCAACCGACCAAGGCATCAAACGAGTCAAAAAATCCAACGCGTAGAGACTAAAAGTGTCAAGAAGTCAAACCGGCTCTAACGTCGAACGAGCCAGTAGGTCCAACGAGTCAAGATATTCAATCCGTCAAGAGATCCAATGAGTCAAGATGTCCAACCGACCAAGACATCAAACGACTCAAAAGATCCAACGCGTAGAGACCAAACGTGTCAAGAAGTCTAACCGGCTCTGACGTCGAACGAGCCAATAGGTCCAACGAGTAAAGATACTCAATCCGTCAAGAGATCCAATGAGTCAAATGGTCCAACCGACCAAGACGTCGAACGATCTAAGAGGTCCAACTCGTCAAGAGACATAACAAGTGAAGATCCGATGGTGGATCTCGTGACTGTATATTTAACAATTGTGAGTGTACCACAGCGGCTCAAGAAGGAGAGTTTTATATACCCAATGAAACTGCAAGAATTCCACGAGAGTTTATTAACAAGCATGACTCTAAGTGTATGGAACACAATGCATGCCAATGTAGCAGCGTGGCAAGCCAACAACGCCATTATTTAACTGCGGTTGCAGATGATGTGCACAGAAAAGACCAGAATTTCGAGTTTTAGAATAGGGGCCCCTCATGCTTCAGCCTGGAGCTTCGCACAAAGCAAACTGCGCATGCGTTTGCAGTGTGACGCCCCAAGCTGCTCGGGGAGCCCAAAGCATTGGGGCCCCCTATTCTAAAACTCTCTAATTAGTTATTTGTGAACAGAGTGTTTGTCTTTGACATGAGCGAAAGAAGGCACATGCGCAGCAAGGACCTGCAAGACGCCAATGTCTACCTTTTTTACTCCGTGTCTAGCTCGCGCTGTTTTGGATCTTGAGATTGACTAAACACTGACTATAAACCAAAACTAAGATTTGAACAAACAAACTAAACAAAACAAAACAAAAAAATGTCGCGGGCATATGTTTTCGTACGTCCCGTTGAAACCGAGTTTTTTTTTTTCTTTTGTTTTTCGTGCCGGGATAGTGTGTGCCATGGTTGCTCGTCGCTCAGCACGATCTCAATCGCATCACGTATGCCGGTCTCAGGGCATTCTGATGGCCCAGAATCGCCCCCCGTTAGTCGTCGTGATAAGGCAACAAGGAATGGAAAGACATCCTTGGACCATGCGAAATATCCCAGCAAGTAAAGTGCGCTAATCTCGAGAGAGTGAACCTTTTTTTTATCTTTTTGTTTTTGCATGCTTTCCCGGGAAAGATTATTGCTCGTTTGTTTTTTGTTTCATTTCTGGGTTGCCCCTACGCAACTGATATGTCTTGACCTTGCTCGATTTGCGTGTCGTCCACCCTACGTAATCCGTTCCCCCACCACGTAAGGGCAGTCCTAATCTCAAATAAGGCGTTTGTTAATCCTCAGTGGTTTCTTAATGTTGCGGCTTGGTTGCGCTGGCACGTTTGTTCTGGTAAGGATTAGGTGGGATCAGCGTAACAGCCGCAAACGGGCGCGGCTGTTGCCATGACTCGGTTACAGCGTGTACTAACGTGCGGCTATGACGTCATGCCGTTGAGCGGTGGTGCTAGTGGTGCTGCTGTCGGCGCGGACCAAGCGCAGACGCTTCACTTGGCGCGAATCGGGTTTCTGCGCATGCACGCTGCTCACACTCAGTGTAAAAAAAACGCCAACTTTCTTTTATTTCTTTTAAGCATGTTGTTTTTTCTGTTTTATTCACGCGACATATACTGATCAGTGTCCTACCAACATCGAGTATCCGTGTACACTCGGTGACACTCAAGCCTTATAAAAAAAAATAATTCTTTTTGCTAGCAAGGTGTATTTATCATGTTTTAAGTTTTTTTTTTTTTTTCTTTTCCTACAAGACGTCCTTCTAGACAGTGTCCTTTGTCTACGAAATATATTGTCTCTTTCTTTGATAGCGTAGCATCCCATGCTAGTAGAATGGGGACTCTCGACTCGAGTGATGGGCTCGTGAGCTATGGCATTGATCGACATATTAGACTATGTTGGTCATTACCCGCTTGAGCCCGAACAAGCACTGTTGTTGGGCAATTCAAATTCACACCGCTGACTACCTTTGTTCAAAGAAATAATTAAATACACAAATACGTGATTCTCGGCTTGGCTCTGGGGCAATCATTTACTCGCCTTCTCTCATTCTGTATAAAAGATGAGTTTATAAAAAAAAGACACGAAATATTCACGCCGAAGTGACATGACGGGACTACGTGACCGCGTGACGTGACGATCATATATTGTATTATACGCAGACTTGGGAAGCAATTCGTTGCAAGTAACGAATTGCTTGTAATCCATTGCATTTTCAAGTAATTTTGTATTTGCCACGTTTCTTTTGTTCGGCAGTAATTTGGAATGCAATTTCGTGACAGAATATTGGTAACGGACTACTTTACTTACTCTCTACTTTTTTTTTTGTCTTTTTTTTTTTTAAATATGAACATAATGCAGGAATTTGAGCAATATGAGTGCGCGACCACCCGCTCGATCAAAGCTCAAAAACGAGTTCTCACGCCCATGCATAAGCTGACAGTGCGTCAAAGCTACACGCTTGAAAGGCCCGTTTCGAAATGGAGCTTTCGGAGATCGGTTCTTTACCTCCGAAACTCCTAGCGGCAGTAGACGCTGGTATACTGAGCATGCGCACCGCTAGCTTTCTCTGCAGAATCGCAGGGATCATTTCCGGTTGCCATTGGCTAGCGAGAAGGCGGGTGCCGTTGCAGGTATTGCTGCCTTCTTAGCTTACAGGTGAACGAAGTGCACCTACATTTTTCTCTTAAATACAATATTTTATTGCTATAATGACTACCATAATCCGGGCGTATGAGAATTGAAAAGTAGTGTTGCAAAACATTTTTGAAAATATCAATTTTTTTTTGTTGTTTTTTGGTGAGTGCACGAGAGAAGTAACGTAAAAGTAATTTTAACGTAACGAGTAAAGTAATTCTTTACTCTTCAGCGAGAGTGATTTGAAATGGTAATCAATTGCATTTAAGCCTCGGTAAATTGTAATTGTAGTCTATTACATATTTGAAGTAACGGGCACAAGTCTGATTCTACGTGCAAGAGTACGTAAAAAAACGACCAATACGGATCTCAATTCTTTTTTTTTTTTAAGCGTTCGTGAACGACTTTGTCGGCGAGAAGCCACGTTGAACATTGCTTAAATCGGCAAAACGTTGATTTGGTTTTATTGGAAAGCAAACAAACATTGGTAAATAAACAAACATCGTTAGTCGAACTATGGTCCGAATGTCTACGGGAAAATAAGTCGACGAAGACTGAGTAATAGTTCGTAAAAGTTTACAACGTATAGTCCTAAGCTACCGATAAGGAATTTTCACATGGTGGAAATTTACGCAGCGTGACGTTAATATGCCAGCCGTTCCCAGTGCAGTGTCGAGAACTACAGCGCAAAACCAACGCTCCGCAAGGGAATCCCGGTGGAAATCTCACCGGTGAAAAGCTCACCGGAAGAAAGCTCACCCACTTCTGTGCAGGTCCGGAGCTTTTCTCCACATACGTCAAAAGGCCGGCGAGCTTTTCCCCGCCTCCGACGATTTTGCTGTGACCTTTCCTTCGATGAGCTTTCCTCCGGTGAATTTATTTCCGGTGATTTTTTTATCCAGGAAACTTTTCACCGCCGCCCTCCTCATATGGCTATTTTGTCCATTTGGTAGTGCGGTTTGGAACGTTTGCGTTAGTGCGCTAGAGACGTTTAAACAACCTTCATTATGTGTACTATACCATAGCCTCCTCTATATTCAGAAAGCCCGGCAGTTCGACGACAGAGCCATAAAGTGCCCGGTCGCAGATTTGGAGCGCGAGGATCTGCTAGCACAGAGCATCGAAAGAGCCATTTCTCGGGGAACCTGGACGTCAGCGCACAGCCTTTTGCAGCGGAGAACACACGTGTTCGCTCCGGAAAAGTGTGTTTCGGCCTCTCGCCGCAGCGGGGCGCCAGTCACGTGGCTCTCCTCTCATCCGTGGTCTGCCGCTCTCGCTTTTGCATTTCGGCGGCCGCTTCTCGTGGCGATCTGCCAGGCTTTGTCAGTATATAGGAGGCTATGATTATACCATCTATTAAACTGCTGTTTTTTGTTTTCTTTTTTAGTTTGATATCCTTTTCTTTTTTGGTTTCTGCAAATCTTCCTTAAAATTAGTCTGACATTTAGTTGGGAGGGTATGAGAGAGAAAGCGGGATGAAGAGGGAGAAAAGGCATTGTTACTACCACCTCATTAAAGACTACGAGATTTCCTCTCATGAGAACATACATTTCTAGAGTGAGATATCGATAGTCCGACCTAATGTAATTGCAGGTTTAGAACTACTAAAATCATTCTGTATTCATTCCATGACTCCTGGAATAGAAACCAGTAAATAATAAACAGACTCGGTACCAAAAAACAAATGGTGCCTGTAAACTTCAAATTTTTATTTAGTCGCTTAGCCACCATATAACGTTCGTTCTACGCCATTTCGAAACTGGAATCACCAACAAAAACAATGACCTCATTATGCTGCGTATTTTCTAGGAATTCACTATTAATAGCAGCCCCTGTATCAAAACTTGACGGCGGCGCCGTCAATGTGCATTAGTCAGACATTCCTGAACGTAGAGCCGGAATGGCCTGGTCAATATCAGTTCATAACGGCTACGTTTTCGGCATAAACACCGAGAAAAAAACTATATTTTATAGAGAGGAGCCTATACATGTCTCGCATTGACGTCCCCTTAGTGGCAATTATAGCGGCCTTGTTGCTAAGCGCGTTTATTCTGCAGTGAACAGTTCGCACCTCCCAACCTGTTTCTTTTTTCGCTAATATTAAGAAGTTTATAAAGAGAGAAAGTATACAAGGGACCTGGCTAGGAAACATCATAATCCAAATACTGAAACGGAAAAAAAAAAAGTCGTCTCGTTCGTTATTTTATTTTTCCTTGTCTCGGGGTTTAGATAATAAAAAAGTCCTGTACTCGTTGTCGTACTCAGAAGAAAAAAAATTATGTGTTGCGAGTTATTCGTGCGGTTTCTTTTTAGATTTGATTGTCGAGGGACGAAACGATCATTTCGGCGTTTGAAACGTGTATACGTGTCGACAAAAAGAACATAAAGCTAATGTAAGGTACACCTACATTTATCTTTATTCGACCGACATGCGAGAAGCGGGGCTTTGTTTTACTACGGTTCTTGAGGCAAACACGAGTATAGTAAAGTGCGTTGCTGGTGTAGTTGGCGCCTAACTAGGCAAAAAAGCGCCAGAGACTAAAGGACAAGAGTGTGGGAGAGACAGGTGCCTGCCCTGTCTACCCTCGACTCTTTTGTGTCATTTTATTTGTACCCAAAGCCGCGGGCGGTCACGTTGCTTAGGCATCGTGCAAAAAACACTCCGAAGACAGTAGAGAGCTTGAGGGTATCGTTTTTCCCTATCCGATACGGTACGATGGGCCTTCCGGTACGAACGGCGCATGTGCGAGTCTTCCGCGGCAGCGCATGCTCAGTGCGTACCGGAGGGCCCATGTCGTATCTTATCGGATGTGCGAACACGGTTCCCTAAAACTCTCTACTGCCCGTGGCGTGCCTGTATGACGGCCCTGTCAGTTTGGTCGTACAAGAACTGTGCGCAGACATGTTCTAAGCGCTAGCATCAAACAAACGTTCTTCGAAGTTGCTCGAGGCACGTTCGAAGTCTTCCAGGTCTCGAACGCGTTACTCGGAAAAAAAAAATAAAAAAAATTATCGAATGCAATTACAATTCCTCTTCGTCGAAAATTATTCGGTCAGGTTGTCGGAGAGGAAAAGTAATTAATTGGCCGCTACTCGGAAACGGAAAACTAACCGTTAATTTTCCGGTTATTTCGGATTCACAAAAGTACATTTTTCAGCCCGTTCCAAAAACTGGTCATTCTTACCGTCCACTATTAGATTGGAACCACCGAATTGCAAGCTGCTTATCTTCTTAATTCGCCAATATTGGTAAGCCGCCCTCCTGTCGAAGACTTAGTTCGAAGATTTCTCGGTAGGAAACTCGTACAAAGGGCGCCGTTAGAAAGAGGAGGAAAAATAGTACCTGTTACGAGTAATTTCAGTAGTTTCGAGACTAATTCAGATTACACTCGTGATTACTGCCTAATAAATGTAGTCGCACGATTCCAAAAGTACTCAAAAGAGGAATCGATTATGAGTAATTTGACTACTTGTAATGAAGAGTGTACGAGCCTGGTGCGTGTGCGCGGACAATTCTGTCTGAAGTGAAGACCGTTGTATGAGCGTTACTGCGGCTAACGAACAAGGTAGGAACAACCACCAAGCACGGACCAATGGCGTCCGTCACGTGTGCGAGTCGAACATTATTTCGTGTCCATGTAGCTTGGTTCGAGTTTCAATGCCTCCTTCGAGGCGCACATTGTCCTCCAGTCTTTTGTCGGGTTATGCATATTAGTGTCGCTGTTTGTGTAAGTAACGGACGTCTCCTCGCCCCTCTGTTTCTTCCTTTCTTCTCTCTCTCTCTCTCCCACTTTTTATTCCGTCTTCTGTTTCTTTTTAGACGCCATTATGAAGTCAGAACAACTTCAGGGAGAACCAGTTTTTCTTCTTCATTTTTCTTTTATTCTATCGCTCCCTCTCTCTCCATCTATCTCTTTCGTGTTGCCCGCATTTTTGTTTGTTGTTCGTCTGTCTGCATCCCAATTCTGTTTCTCATTTTCTTCCTTTGCGCCTCCACCTTCTCCTCTCGCGTAATTTACGGTATTCTCTCCGAACGATTGTTTCGTGTTTTGCTTTTCTCTACTCTTTCTCTATACGTGTCGATTCGTTCGTCCTTTGTTCGTCTCTTTTTTTTTTTTTGTTTATTTATTAGAATTCCTTATAGCAATTGCTTTTTGTTTAACCTCGTCTTCGCTCCTCGTTTTTCTGTTGTTTTTTTTTTTGTCAATTCCCAGCGTCGATGGCCTCGGGATGACGAAACAGCAAACGGAAAATGAAGAAAAACACAACGTAAAAGTAGAAGAAAATGACATAGAGTAGAAGAGGGGAGGGAGGGGGGTTCGAAAGAGAATAACAGCAATATATTCGACAGGGTGATGCCATTAAAGCAGTAATAAAATAGCGAGGGAAGGAGGGGGGGGGGTGTTTTTCGAAGGACAGGACGCTGTTAAAGAAACGCGAAAAAGGGGGGAGGGGGGGGGGGAGGCGAAAGGAAAACAAAATGGCCGACGAGAGGATTGGATTTGTTTTTGTCTCTTGTTTTTAGCGTTATGTGGAGCAAGGTTGGAAACTCTGTTTTGAGTTTTTTTGTTGTTGTTGTTTCCTTTTTTTGTTTTGTGTGTTGCTTTTACTTGAAGGATCTCGTTCCTCCTCCCATGGTTTGGAAAGTATAAAAAACCGTCCAGCAAAGATCCTTTGGGTTCGGAGGATCGGAACCACAGAAGTGGTTCCTGGTTTTTTCTATCATTTTTTCTCTTACAATAGTGTTGCTCCTTTTTGTATTCTTTTTTTTTTTAACGCTTACTGTCGTTAGTGTCTGATTGGTTCGGGTAGTTCGTCCGATTATTCGCGATGCTTTCTTTTGCGTGGTCTTCCTTGATTGAGTTCGGTTTGAATTGCTTCGTCGATATCGCTACAACCTGCAGTCTTGTGCAAACAGAAGAACGCGGCACACTCTTCGACCACGAAGCAATAGGCACTGACAATTTATGAAATGCAATGCTTGGCGACTCGCTAGAATCCTATTGTTGCTACACAACGAATGAAATCGATGCATTAACCTGTAAGAACACCGAAGAACAAATCGCGAAGCGAGAGAAGTGGACAAAAAATTATACTAATTTGAGGCAATCGCACAGATAATTAAAAAAAACTGTAAAAACGCTAAACGTTTAAAACAAATCTTAGTCGGGTACACGAGGCATCGTGCCGAGATCGCAGTGCCATTCGCTTAGCAGCAAGCGTAATGCATAATTGCCTTAAAACTGGACACCGAAATGGCGTATATCAACGCTCGAGACACGTCCGGCAAACGGAAACCGAAGATTTCATTATGTACTTTAAAAAGCAATTATTTCCGGGCGAACTTAATTATACTCGTTTCGAAGATACGCGCAGCGCAAATTTATCGTCAGAAATGCGCCACGTCAGCCAGATCCGATAACTGCGCCTTCTAGCGTCTAATTAGTAAGAGAAGAAAGAAAGAAAAGAAGACGTGAGAACCGTTTTATTGAGCGGTGCTAGTATACTATACTCCGTCCCATAAAACGATGGACTGCAGTGGACTCTACGAAAGAGCTCAGCCAATCAGGTGCCGTGTAAGGGTCAGGTGACTTTCGGGAGTGGCTCGGCGATGTGCGGAGAGCATAGCCAGGTGGTACGTTCACAACGCTGGATTGGCTAAGGTTGGCTCGTAGCGTCCGGTGCGTCTCATCGTAAGACAAAGCTGAGTATCATACGTATGGCTTGGACGAGTTCCAGTGACTTTCTGAGAAGTGCTTAACTTCACTATCGCGTAATGCACGTTAAGGATCCCAAGGTAGCAGCTCGGGCTTGTGCGTGGTCCAAATTGCTCAGCAATAGCTCGTTATGCGGCGCGGCCTCAATTCGACCGAGATCGACCTTGCGATAGCGCAATGTAGAAACTTCTACCGCGCTTTATTTAAAACCGCTGGGCGATTGGGATGCATTATGCGCTCTAATACGCGGCCGCCAGAGAGATAAGTGAATAACCGCTCTGGTAGAAGCTTTGAATGAGAGGAGACTACAGCAGCGTTCAGTTTGAAATGCGTCCCGTCGACCGTCTGAAGAAATTTGAAGCGTCTACTTCCCCGCAAAGCACTAGGGAGAGATAAGCTAGGGGAATGACGAAGTTGAAAGTACGTTTGAAGCTAAGAAAAAGCTGTCTGCGCTGTAGCGCCCTCCGGCAACTTGCGGGAAAGGATAGACTAAAGATTTCTTAGGGTGCATATTGTTGCAAGGCATAGTACATAGCGTCCCAGATAGTGGCATTGGAGTCTCAAGAGTCTCCAATGTCGACCTCCAGCAGCAATTAAAGGAGGCAATACACGGGCCATACGCACACGTCATGTAGGTATCGCCGGCCAGAATTGTTGAAACGGTCTGTGGTTGTTTTACTATTTACAAAACCAAAAACAACCGGCGTGCGATCAAATATAGTGTAGTGGCGGGAGCTGGCTATCTGCCACACAACACCCTGTCACACAGCAAGTATACATTGAGATATTGATCGACTTTCAATCTGAACCCACTGCTCCTTGTCTTACGGATCACGGGGCCCTTCCCAAAAACAAGAAGAAGAACAACAACAACAAGAACAAGAAATCATTGAGATATAATATCTACCCGGTTTCGTCCTCAACCCTGTCTGGCGTCATGACACCCGACCCAGGTTTCGGAACTCCAACCGGTTCAAAAGTGCGTGCATGCCTGACTTCCCTCCGGAGCGCGGGCATTGGTTTTCATCGCCAACCGGCCCTATACTAACGGTTCTGGCCAAAGAAATGCACACCGCTTAACCGGGGATTCCGGCCAGGCCTCTCAGAACCGCGGCAAACGATCTGTCTGGGGCTATATATATAGACCTGCCCGTATGGAAATTTTATATCTGGGGCATATGTAGCCACATCAAACATTATATGATTATATACGGCCTATATACAGCCTTATCTGGAGTATATACAGCCTTATCTCGTGTATATACAGTCTTATCTGACATATATGCAGCCTTATCTGGCGAATATAAATTCGTATCTGGAATATATACAGCCTAATCTGGCGTATATACATACTTATCTGGCATATATACAACCTTAACTGGCGTATATACAGCTTTATCTGGCGGCCGGTTTACAATATATAAAAAAAGATTAAAAAAAAAGTTAAAAAAAGTGCTCTGTTAGCAAACTGTGAATGACTCATTGTTCGCGAGCTAAATATTAGCACAAATAATCCCAAACTTCAGCATTGGCAATCTAAGTTTTGGATTATTTGTGCTAATTTTGACGAGGATTTCAATGTAGCTTAATTATTTCGAAGTGTTAACATTACGCCCCAATAGACAATTTGCTAAATCCCCCAAGCGCCTACTCGAGGAATCATGGAGACGGTGTTTCTTCAGCTGTCTAGTGATCGCAAATTTTTTACCAGTTTATGGTTACACAGTTTTGAGTGTAATTCGGAGCCACCCTGAACAAGTGTATAGAACTCAAGTATCTGTCATATCCCTTTTAAAATTTCTCGCCAATGTCAGTACTGTGCATTCTGTCCAACCTTCAACCAGGATGAGCTGCAGACATACCTCTTACATTATTACCATTCTCGTACAGCTTCAAAGACGCTGATATTAAGTTAGAAACGCTAAAAATGCTATAAACAGCTCTGCTGAATCCGAGCTGGATCCCGGTTTTGGTTGTTGTGATTTCTCGGCTTTTAAGTAATTCCTGCTAAAACAACAATCACGAGAATGATAATATTTTAAGAGATGTCTGCGCCTTCCCCAGGTTGAAAGATGGATCGCATGCACAGTATCTTAAACGCTGCCATTGACGAGAAATTTTAAAACTGATATGACAGGTCGTTGAGCCCCAGGGGACGCTTGTTCAGGGTGACTACGAATTACACTCCAAACTGTGTAACCATGGAATTGGCCAAAATTAGCGATCACTAGGGAGCTGAAGGATCACCGTTCCCATAATAGTGATAATTTCAGGCTTGTGCTCTTTTGATATGCCTTGCCAGATCTGGAATTTCCATACCTAGCCAGGGATATCAGACTATATCTGGCATTATGAGGCTATATCTTGCAGATATAGCTTATCAGGCTATATGTGGCCAATTTTTGATATGGCCATATCTGAAATCTTCAGACGTGGCCAGATATAAATTTGTTGTAAGGGCGAGCTCGGACCCCTCCTCAGGGAACCGGCCTATCCCCAAAGTCTGCGAATCTCCTCCTATTCTGGGAGGATCGGAGCCGTACCGTCAACTTCGTCTGCGCGGCTCTTTTCCTGTTTTGGGGAAGGGAGAGAGTAACCGGTCTGGCATCAGTAGAGAGGAGATGATACTACAATGCCCTGTCTTGCCGAAACTTGAACGTGAAAACTTCTTTATTAATATGGAGACCTCTGCGCCTATGTTTGTCCCGTCAGGCCAGGGGCCTTTAACGAGCACTGACTGAGCCTAAGATCTTTGGGCTCTGCAGCGCAAGCTCTCGCGCCACGTGCTCCAGTCACGTGTCCCCCCCCCCCCCCGGCTAGATTTAGCGGGGAACTTTTCCCGCTAAGTTTATCGGGTTAGGGAGGAGGAGGGGAGAGTACGGAGGGGCATGCCCTCCACTCCGCACGCTCCCCTCCTCCTCCGCAAGAGCTGCGCTGTAATTGCGCATTACAGAAATTTGTAAACGTCTTTCATCTTTTATTGCCACACAATGATTGAATGACATTTTTACTTTTTCGATTTTCAGAAATATATATACACACATTCTCATTGTAAAATCTCTGATATTATATAGTGTTCACGTGGACGCCTGATATTAGGTTGGCTAGAGGGCCGGTTAGCTGTTCGTCGAATATGCCGAGTCACCGGGGAGGAAGCCCGCCTTTCATACGTGGGAATGCATGGTACGTGACAGGGATATCGTTGTACGCTTCCAGCTGTTCCCTGAGCTTCCTCTAGCGTTTCCAACGAATTCGAGACAATCTGGGATCCGCAATGTGCCTGCAGCGCTTGGTTGGAGCAGCGTGACGTTCTCTTCGGGCCACGTAATTCTTTTGACATCAGCAGCGAGCCTCTAAGCGGATCTGCATAAAACAAATGTTCAATTCATAACAAAAAAAAAAAGAAGAAAAGCCTCAAAACTAGGGACAAACATAGGGACAACAAAAACAATTCCTCAAATTTAATTGAAACCTAAACATGCACATGACACCCCTATGACGCTCCTTATCTGAGCACACACTATAGCATGCTTTCATGGTAAAAGGTATGAATCATGAACTGTTCACGTGAACGCCTGATGTTAAGGATTAAGGGCTGGTTAGCTGTTTCTATAGTCTCAATATTTCGTCTTCGTTTTTTCTCCATTACGATTGTTCAGCAGCTAGCCTGTACAGTCACCCTTATTTCATTTCGATCGCCCAACATATACGTCAGAGGAAAGTTCAAATCCATCGAGAACGACAGGTTTGATGACGTGAAACGAGTTTGGACAGTGTTTCCCAACTTCTGTTCACTTGTTACGAGCTGTTGGGGAAAAACCAATTATACGGTATAGTCGCTGTCATCTTAAGGAGAGCAGGGTGTGGGGTGCAAAGATCACGTTTCCTGCTTCGTGATTTGTTCTTCGGTGTTTTTATCGGCTGATGTCACAATTTTATTGGCTGAGAAGCGATAATAAGATACTCGGCATTGGTTTGGTTTTATATTTTAAACGATATAACATTAAACGCATGAGCTTATAATAATTTAGTTTGTTTCCTTACATAAAAAAGAAGAATCACCCTATAAATATGGCTTCCCTGGACCGCTAGGTGACTCCAGCTCGTTTCTAATTTCCGCGCAGGCGCATAACAGTCCAACTTTGCGTTTGAGATTCGAAAAGTAGGACGAAATCGAAACTTGGCAGGTTTTCGAAATTTCATATTAGAACGAGGTAAAAGCAATTGTCCTTAAAATCAAGTGAGGCATCGTTGGTAACAGGATTGAACAGACTTAAAGAGCGCTTAATGTAGTAGAGGGACAACTATATGAGCGAAGTGGCGCTAGCCACTGCCCCGGTTCAAAGTCAACAACTGCCATGCACCCATCCATCCATCAATTCATCTATTCATCCACCCATTTATCGCGAATCAGTAACAACTTTCTGGTCATGCGTTCGCACATGGCGCGACACTGTTAGCACTAACAAGCAATCCCCATTTTGTTTTTTCGTTTCTCTCAAGCTATTTACAGCATGATTTTAACCCTTCCTTTCTCTCGTTGTTTCTTTTAATTGTATTAAATATAGTAGTTGGATGAAAATACGCTCGATCGGGGCTTAAGCAGGGAACACAGGGGCAACAAAAACGGGTGCCGCGCAGCAGGTTTCCATGGCGGCTAGGCATAGGTCCATGTCACAGCGTCCCGGGCTGTTGCTATGGGAATCAGGAAGCGGCGCCCGTTTTTGCCGCTCATGTGTTCCCTGCTTTAAAGTCTGACGCCCTTCAAAGCCATGCACGAGTGAAATGCCAAAACAAAATTAAAGACGTTTACAAATCTCTGTAATTCGAAACTAGGGCGCAGCTCTTGAGGAGGAGGAGGGGAAGGTATGCCCCTCCTCCTCCTTTCCTCTTCCTCTCCTCCTGCCGCTGTATTTGTTCATGAGTGACGAGACGCGAAGTCGTGACGTCATTTACCCGCTAAATTTAGCGGGGAAACCGAATTGGTGTCCAGGTCATGTGACGTCAATTTCCCCGCTAAATTTAGAGGGGAAACTTAATCCGCTAACTTTAGCGGGGAAACTTTCCCACTAAAGTTAGCGGGGAATATTTCCCGCTAAATTTAGAGGGAAAAATTTTCTCGCTAAATTTAACGGAAAACTTTCCCCGCTAAATTTAACGGGAAAACGTCCCATAATGCATCGCGTGCGGTTACTCCGACGCCGAAAGCCGCTCAAACCGCAAAGTAGCGCCGAAGAGCTGCGCTCTAAAAGTGACCGATGTGATTCTTGCGTGAGCTTTGTTGCGCAGTGTAGCCTACACATCTAATATTAAGAGTTAATCTCTCAACTCTCCGATATGCTATCTTTTCTAAAAAGTGAAATACGTTTTACACCTTGGTAGGCACGTTTCTGCGAGAGGGGCCTGGGCGAAGTGACTGGGCCGGCGGCTGGCTAGAACAGCGTTTCAGCTGAGACTGGGTGTAAGAAAGCGCTGCAAAGGCTGGGGCGTGCGAGCGTCTTGAGACGCGGTTTCAATCCCGCTCAGCTCGTGCGCTGACTTTGGCAGTGCTTTCTTTCACCCAGTCTCAGCTGAGACGATGTTCCTAGCAAGCCGGCCTGGAGCAGTGTCACCTTCGCAATCTTTCATTTTTTTAATTTTTTTTTTTGTTCGTGGCAAAGACGATGCATTTTGCGATTCGCAATTCTGTCTCGGTTTATTGTTCGACGATATTACCTTACGTGCATTTCTTTTTCTCTCTTGCCTCGTGTTCGCTTTGTACTCCGACTGTCGTAATTTGCCGTCTTTGTGTTGAGCGGGAGATTGTACGTCCTTCGGAGTGATTTATCGAAAGCTGTCGAGAAAGAACGAAAAAATAGGTCGACCGATTTCCTTCGTACACACTCTCTCCTTCCTTCCTTCTCTCTCTTTCTCTCTATTCATCGGTGTGTCTCTTTCTACGCTTCCTTCTCCTCTGTCTCTCTTGTTCAAATCACATATTTCTTATTTCCGTTTTGTGGGCATGTGTTTTCCGTTTCAGATCATTTCAGGTTTTCTTTACATCATCGTCTGCTACGGCTGTGTGTTTGTCTTACGATGTGGCCTTTTTTTTCTACTGCGCTTTTTTATATCTATTTTTGAGTGTAGAATTCTTTGATTCTCATAGATGAAGACCTCGCAAATATCTATTGGTTTGTTTATACAATTACAGCTTGAAAAAAAGTAAGCATGATTTGAATTTTGAATCAATCAACCAAAGCTGGTGATGTCTTTATGTGAGGTCCCAGAAGTTTTGATTCGGGTTTATATTTCTATAAATCCCAAGATAAAGTGTGATACGAGAAGTGGAAAAAGTTATATTAAGGACCAATAAAAAAAATGCAAGTTGAGCTAAATGGTTCAATTATGAGCTTTTTCTTTAAGCAATCAATTTTGGAAGGTTTACTTGCTCGGGGGAAATTGCAGGAATATTTATATGGGGAAACTTCTTACAGAAATAAGCACAAAGTTTGATACGAGACAGTGAACAGATTACACTCACACAGCTTCTGAACAACCAAAAACATTTTCTCGAAATCTGCATTATTAAATGAGCCCATCATACTAAAGTTTTATTTGTCCGCGTCAAAATAAGAAATACACAACTTAAAAATAGACAAAAATCGCTTCGCGGTTTTTTTAAGAAGTGTAGGCAAGTATCTTTAAATATGGGCAGACGTTCGCAGATCAATTTACAGCTCGCAAGAGTCTGTTTCACCAACTGTTGGCAGGAACGCGTTAGCAAGTAACGACGTCACCGGTAACGCGTGTTTTTTTTTTTTTTTTTTGTAACGCGTAACGTACACATTACATTTTCAAAACAGAAACGGGTAACGTTTCTACATTACTCATTTCGAGTAACGGGAAACATAGTTTCGTTAGTTTTCACATATTCTTCTCAAGACTTAAAAAAAATACATTTCAATTTTTTTCCTGTTTTTTGGCGCCAAGCCATGTGAACCTTTAAAGGTTTCTTTTTTTTTGCGTTTTTCTTTTTTTTTATTTGTGTAATTAGGTAAAACTGGAAAAGATGAAGTAATTATGTCCACTTTCTGCATGGACATAATGTTCCTTGAAATCTGGCGCTCATGCATACGTGTACCTCCAAGACAGTAAAACCTGTTAATTCATAATTAAAAAGTAACGCGAAAGTAACCTGCGTTACTTTTTATCGGTAGCGGAAACGTTAACGCGTTTCTTTTATTTTCAAGTGACAAGTAACATATTTCGGCACTTTTTCTCGGTAACGCCTACAACATTGAGTACACCTAAAAAGTACTTAAAGGAAAGTACAAAGTAAGTGAAAGGTTATGTACTTCAAGTCAAGTAGCGGGTACGACAGGTACTTGAAGTAAGGTACAATAAATACAATGTACTTTGAAAGTAAAGTACAACTATATAACACAATCAACTCAAAAGGCAGTTATTTGTTGACATAGAATCATTTTATGACACAAAATTAACAATATCAGATTTGGAGATGCAGTAAAACGTGTTAGTTCGTAATTTAAACAAGTAATGCGAAAGTAATGTAGGTTACTTTTTATCGGTAACGGTAACGTGTTCCTATTATTTTGAGGTAACGTAGGACGGTAACGCGCTCCTATTATTTGCAACTAATGAATAACGGATTTCCTTACCTTTCTTCGGTAACGCCTACAACACCGGTTTCTTCTCCCCATCTGAGCGTGAGCTACCGAAAGTAAAATATTGTTTTCTGGTTTCTCCGTGGATTGAAATAATTGCTCGTGCCGTTAAATGTTGTCAGGTGTCTGGAGCACACCTGACCCCACACAAGAGTTCTGCGTCTCCGCATCTAACCACCGGTTAGCCAAAATAAAAAAAATAAAAAAAGGATTGTTTCGCGGTATTGTCCTGGCAAATCAATTGTTAGATACCTGGTACGTCTATGTTCCCGTGAAGCAATATATATATATTCAAAATTGAGCGCCATGTAGAAGCTGCGGTGCCAATTCTTCGAGTCCGCCATGTTTGGGCGGTGGGCACGTGTACCTGTATACGGTACACGTGCCCACCGCCGGTCACCGGTCTTCAATCAAGAGGGCGCCCTATTGTTTGAACACCGGTGACTTTGCTGCGTTTCCATAGGAGCTAAGCCTTTTTCTTTCTTTACTTTTTCCTCGGGTAAGTTCGCTCTTTGCAAATTTTATAGAAAAAATGCACCCCATGTGGGAAATGCTGCACAAAATCGTAGCGCGATAGGTTAAGAAACCAAATTATGCGGTTGATTTAAAGAGCCTGGCCGCTAGTTGAGACACTATGCTGACATGAATTCGCGGCGTCCTAGCGTCCCATCACGTACCTTCCACGAGCGTAAACTAGCGTCCTGTCACCTTCCCTCGACGTCTGCTCACGGTTCACGCGCACACACAGAGCGTTTGAAAGGACGCAACGCTGCGCACAGTGAAAACGCGACCTAAAAATATCCGATGTTTCTCGCCAGGGGCGCTGTTCAAAAACTCGAGAGCAATACAGGTCTATTGGTCGAGGTCGGGGCGAAACAAAAGCATATGGTCGCGTTTCGGGGGGTGCACAAACGCACGAGGTGCGCCGTATAGAGCATACGAACATGCACACGGTATAATAGGGCACGAGTGGGCTGCGTCGGTGTTCGGAGGGAGCTCGGCTCGGCTCGGATCGTGAACGACTGCTGCGTCATTGTTCGGCTACGACTCGGATCCAATCCTCCTCCTCGTGCGCGAGGAACGGCCACCGCCAGTGTTGCCTGACGACGTCTTGAAAAGGGTTGATCGAGAGATCCAAACGGTCTACGGACGAAGTTCGACGAATAACAAAACTAATAATATGTCTATAACAAAAATATTTTTGAAAAAGCGTCCGCGTTTTCACGCCGAACATGAGGCTCAACTCCACACCGCAAAGTTTCTTCGCGTCTAAACATAATTTTCTCCCAAAAACGTATCGTCGTGGCGTTCGTCGTTTCGTGCGTTTGCTATGACCAGCTAAACCGTTGACGCACAGAGGATGCATCGTGATCCTGAGCTTTCTTTTTTTTTTTTTTTTTACGCATAATTGGTTTAGGTGGCGATAAAGAAAACTCCCCTTAAACGACGAGCTTCATGACGCTGCGCTTTTGCCACTGCTCGTTTGCCTCCATCAGATGGTGGCCGCGGTCGAACTTAATGGGAAACAGATTTGTAGATTTTTCAGAGGAATTCGATGAGGAGTTTGTTAGGTGTTCGGAACTGTCACCGCACCAGAGTTTTGTTTTTCCGCGATTCCCGATTTTCAATAAAACCAGCTTGTCAAAAAAAAAAAAAAAAGAAGGAAACGTTTTACCCAGGTACGCGACACCAAACAATCAGCCACCTGCAACATTTGTATTTCCGACACACGCATCGTCTGGGCAACATATGGCTCGGCTCTTGTTTATGCGTCCGCGCGGCTGTTGCTGCTGCCTCGGTGGCTGATTGGTCGACACGGCGTCTTTTATGGCCGCTGCTTTGCGTCGGCTGTCACGCAACTGTTGCCGGCACACAGAATGCACCCCCCCCCCCCCCCCCTCTTGTTTACGTCCATGCTTAGGTTGCTCGTGGTTGAGGAGGTGGTCGGAAACGTTAGTAGATTTATTAATATTCGTTCCCTCCTTCAAAAGCCGTTGAAAAAAAAAAGAAGAAAAACTGACTCTCACGGAGCGTTACTAATCACCCCGTTTATGCGGTGAATTAAATTGAAATGAAGTATTTCAATAGAATACGGTTCGATTCAATTCAGTTTATTTTACTCCCAGCGCACGCAAAGATCGTAGGGAGAAAAGCTGCAATAACGCAGGCTGACAGGACCCCATGCCCCCTACACTTGGCATCGTTCTGGGATAGGAAAGTTATAAAATATTTCAACTGCAAATACATATTAAGTTACAAACAAAAAGTACTTACCTAGATAAAAAAAAAAAATACGACACCTTTTTTTTTTTACACGTGTAATGTGGCTTGCTTGCCTCTTTAAAGAAGTAATCAGTGCAGTTTTGCATGTGCCGGTAAGATAATATATTTAGCGTCTTTTTCAACGTGTAAGCTGTTCGTTTGTTTTTTTTTAACATTTTGTCGATGCGTTTACTTTCAAAAGTCTGACTTATTTGCGTTTTGCTTTAATAAGTGTGGACCTTCTATGTGCAAGAAATAAATCGTATCAAAATTCACGACAGAAAAACAAAGACAAAAAATAATTGGAGAGTAGTACGTGTCAGTGGCATGCTCTTCCAACGGTCCGAAATGTGGCAGCATAGGACCGCGGTTGCAGAGACTCCACGCAGCTGCGGATCTATCCAAAGAAGTTCTTTTTTCTTTCTTTCTTTCTTTCTTTATTGATACTGTCAATCTCTCACGAGATCGTAACAGAAGTGGTACATCGAAACACTTTCATGCAGGGTGCACTTGCTGCGACAACAAAAAACAAAAATCTGAACATGTGGTATCATTTACAACGTCAACTGGTATAGGCTTTTCCAATCGATTATTCTACGAGGCAAGAAGAACTTAAATGTATAATTTTTATGTCTATATGGCTTCATTGTTTTGTTTTGCGTATTTCTGGTAGACCTCAAGCAAAAAAAAAAAAAAACGTTTCATTTTTTTCTTTTTCTATTCCAAGCTCGTCATTAGCGATAAGATAAAAAATTTCAGGTGATTTATTCTCCTTCTTTTCTGTAGGGTTTCCAGGCCTGTGTCATTACAGAGTTTGGTTGGAGATACATATGAGGAATACATGTTATACACAAAGCGCACTGTATAGTCTTTGAACTCTCTCAAGTTCTAAAATACAAGATTATACAAGATAAGGACTTATACAAAGGTGCCAGCTACGCCAACATTTTGGGCAAAACAACCGTTTATGGATAATTATAACGGTGAAATTTATAAACCGAAGAATAGGCTAGGTATTCCGCTTCATCTTAAATGCGAACGAAACCAAGGCTACTTGCACGATCCCCGTGCACGTTCGTTGTTCTTATCGTCTAATACTGCGATCGCACTGCTTGCGGAGCGATGTTAAGACACTGGAGACTCGTCACGCCCTGCAATTCTTAAGTTGTTTTCTAAAAACAGGAAGGAGTCACGTGTTTGCGTTAGTTTTACGCAAATATCAAGCAACGAGACTTTGCTCTATGTGTTTGAAATAAACGTGTAGAAAATGATTCACTGCAGCGAGCACTGTGGCTCTGAAATGCCAGATGTGAAAGGATACACAATATATAGCCAAGCTTATCCGAGAAATATCGAACCGTCCTTTGTTCTTAAAATTTTCCCTTCGGATGCCGACTTAAAAAAATCATATCTTAATTTTATGCACTTTTTTTAGTTGATAATATACGTTTTTTTTGTTTTTTTTTTGTCTCACTTCACTTCAGCATGCTGAGGCCATCAAACGCCCGAATTAGGTTTTTCTTATCTTCCGAACGAGGGCGTTCTCTGTTTATCAGTGTAACTGTGCACCAGAAATTGTAAAAAAAAAAGAAAAAAAAAACCGTTAAGCACTATTGACGTCAAGACCCGGTCAAGAGCAGCTGAGTTCAACAAACGCCCATCACAAACGTCTATCAAATTACGACACAAAGCGCTCTAACTTCGACCATTCTCAATTGTTTTTCACCCTGGCATCGCATGTGGCTATATCACGTCGTTAATTTGGCGCAGATGTTTCCGAGTCCATTGCCGTGGTGTTGTGCCGACCACCGCACCACGAATGAAATAATTAATACCATCAAAATTCAGGTTCAATGCGACCTCATCAAGAAATAAACAGACTGGCAGACTTATTTCGGGGTTGCTATTCAGCGCAATATAATATCTAACCCGAATCTGAAGCGAAAAATAAAAAAAAGAAGAAAACAACTAAATGCGAGAAGACCGAAAGCACCACTCACTGTGACTTGGCAGGCGGCGAAGGCTACGGTCCCAAGTGAGCCAATCAGCGCGTCGAAAGAAGACACGTGACTACGCTCCAGCTTACCCGTTGAGCGTTGTGCCGCTGTGCTGACAAAGCCGCGGGCGGGTGAGGGAGGGAGGAAGGCCGATTTCATATGAATTTTGAGTGACGGTCTAATCTCCGAGTGGGACAATAGCGACCTCTGGGACTCACAAAAGAGGGTCCGGTCAGCCGATCAGAGCGACGGGCTTCGTCTCCGTCGCTCTGATCGGCTTGAAAGGGCCGTAACGTTCGCTCTTTGCCAGGTTACAGGGAAACGAACTCTAGATGCGGGACATAATATTAGTCACAAAGGAGCGAGCTGAAGACAATGATATTTTAACCAATATTATCTTAATAGAAACGGGTGAATAAAATAGTGCCTCTTTGTCGCTTGTGTTCTCATCTTATTAAAAAAAAAAACCTGAAGTTGTTTTATATAAAAGTAGATTCCTTCCCGTTTAAAAATAATACAAACTATAAAAAAATAAGAAGCAGGCGGGCATTACTGCCGGGCGGCAGCGATGTTTGTCCTATGACGTCTCCATCGCCGCACTCATAGCAACGGAGTTCTAACCTGTGGAAGTGCGAGGCAGTGGCGACACCCACTGGGCACGCTTGGTTTTCTCTCTGGAACACGGAAATGTTAGCGGCAGCCACCTGTTACCAGTCTGACAGAGGTACGCCTAGAATAATGTAAGGCATACCGTTCGGCTCACGCATCTGTGTTTTAACTGAAACTTCGCCGTCCGACCAGCGTCGACCCCCCACAAAACCAGGCGTAAGCCTAGGACGGCTTGAACGATAAGCCACGCTGTAATTCATTGATGACTATGTTTCAAGCGTGCCTTTCATTCGAGGTTTAAAATATGAGCGAAGTAGGTAATGCCTAATATTTGAAAAACCAATATACTAAAGGAAGACAAAAAGAGAGAGCCACTGGTTTGGTCAATACTTCATAAATAATGAACTTGCAATGCCGCCTTTTAAAGTCCACAAATGCCTTTACTTCGGGCTTTTCGAACCGCGTTGCTCACACCCAGGAGCACTTGAGAAGCGGGTAGTAGGGTCTTAAATATGCCTATAATATTAAGGTAATAACGGATTCTTAAGTGGGGGAAATTTCCAGGCACGTAAGCGTGTATTTCACCGTGCTTTTTTTTTTTTAATATATTGTCACTGACACGATAATACACGCAGGGTGTGGCTGACTGTGTTCGTGCTTCTTGCTTCGTGATTGGTCCCTCGACACCCTTATCGCCGAATGCCGCAGCCTGATTGGCTGCAGAACGGCATTATGCTGCTCAGGGCTCGTAAGCAGTGAGTGACTAAAACCGCCCCCTTAGAAAGCCCCTGAAAAGAATTTTTTTTTTTTTAACAGTTGGGTAACAGTTGGATTGGGACATCGTGTCAAAAATTAATTTTACGCGAAAGAAAAAATGCGTAGAGCAATATTGACGACGCAAGATTTATTTTAAATTCTGCGCGCAAAGTCCATGACGTCGCGGAATGGTCATACCCTCGTTCCACCTCAACGAAACTGGTAATTCGCTTTTTCCACCTCAACTGTGGAGGCGAAGCCGATCCTCCTCTCCTCCACGCGCCCGAAATGCCGAGACAAAAAACAAGTGGAATGGAGGTGACTACCGACTAAATCGGGTCTCGCACGGTCACTATTGCACTATTACTTCTTTTCGCGTAAAGTTAATTTTTCGAAACGTGTGTCCCACCCAGACTGTTTCAAAATAACTTTTTCTTTTCTTTTTAGGGACCCTTAATACCCCTCGAAATATATCTTTTTTTTTTTTAACAGCAAGCTCCCATATATACCGGGAAAAACAAAAACAAAACAAACACGGGAGAACAGCGAAAAGAAAGGTGACGTTAAAAACGCGGAATGTCGCGTGGGGTGCTTTCGACTAAAAATACTATGTAATCAAAGTTGTTCGTTTGACAAGTCAGTGTACTTTTGTTGCTCGAGTGATTATAAGTTTACTTATTAAAGATTGCGATACTTTTTTACTGGTGACAATTTTCCATTTCCATAAGCGGCTTATTATTTCTGATATCCACTGGATCCTCTGGACGTCCTCGAAGTAAATAAAATGAAATGAAACTTAAATATAACCCGAGTGTTTTGACGTCACAAGACGTGACGGAAAGAAAAGGTAAAGCTTTTGAAAACCGGCTCTTGACTGGAGCTTTCTGGCGGAAATAAAAACCAAACTTTGAGTCGCACTATTTTTTTTTTACATGATTGGCGATTTTTTATGGCGCGTGTTTCCGGAAAGAAAAGAAAGAATCTGGAAACGAATAAATATCTCGTCAGACGCCGTTTAAATATTCTATCCACACATTTAAAGTTGGAAATGTAAACGACGGGCAGTCCTTTTCTTTTGTGAGACAGGGAATCATCAAAGTGTGCGAAAGTGCGCTTCTCTTGAAACGTAAAAAAAAACAACACCCCTTTGTATGTTAGTGATTGATTCTGTCGCAACCAGAAGAAAGTCACAAGTGCCGTCATAATACGACAATCTTATGGAGTGATGTTGGTTTAAACGACATAGAGTTGTTAAGTGCTCAATATGACGACATAGTTATGAAGTTTTCGCTACATAAAGTAAACGAATTCACGTTATTACTAATACGAATAAAATAACACGAATAACGAGGTTAAAACAAATAAAGGCATAATGAATAACATTATTACAAAAAAAATAATAACGAATAACGTTAAAACGAGTAACATTAAAACGAATGAGGTTATAACGCGTAACATTATAATGAGTAATGCCATAACGATCAACATTATAATAAGAATATTCCTTATTCCGCTTCAACCTGACTTTGGGATATCACCTTCTGCATGAACTTGTCGCGTCTGATCATTGACTATGTCTACATGACACTGATTTACAATCAGGAGTGATCGCCAAGCCCGAATGAACGGTGAGAATACTTCAGTCGGTACCTTATAGTTTATTCAGCCATGCCCCTCTCTGCAGGACTGCTGGTATAAAGCATGAAAAACTCAATCCTCTTTTTTATATTTATGACTTAGTCCATCCAGTTTGCTACTGATAAACAAATGAAGCTATTCATACCAAAATGAGTATTGGGTAAATAGTCTGTAACTGGCGTTCAAGATTTATTTATTTATTTATCAATACTGCCAGCCCAATATAGTGCCAAGGCAGGAGTGGGGTGATACAGTGTCATACGTGCAAATTGTAAACACGACAGTTCTAAACAAAAAGCAAACTTAGCACCGAAAAATATTATCTACGACTTATTCGAAAAAAGAGAATTAATCAATATCAACAGTAATACAGTAACCAAATGTAATACCAGTAATAACAGTAACAGTGTAGCAGTAAATGTAACGGCAGTAATAAAAAATAAAGACAGTAAAAATAATCTCATAACAGCAATAAAAGCAATCTTAGCACCGAAAAATAATATCTCCGGCTTTTCCGAAAGAAGAGAGTGAATCAATATCGACAACATCACCGGGAAGGCTGTTCCACAAATCAATTGTATGCACAAAAAAAGATTGTTTATAGCTATTTATTCGAGCTTTAATAGGGGCTACGGTCTTTGAGTGATGCAAGCGTTCCGAATAAAAACTTTTTGGTTTTAAGTAAATCGAGCTATCAATTTTTATACTGTTCTTAAAAATCTGAAAGAACAGCTTCAACCGTTGGCTCTCTCTTCTGTTTGACAGAGGGCTTATATTGGCTCTCCTTTTAAGTTCGGTCACAGACGTAGTTCGTCTGAAATCTGAAAAAACTATACGCACTGCTAGCGATTGAATATCTTCGAGTTCTCTGACCAGAGAGCTCTGCCATAGCACACTGCGGACGCGTATTCTAATACCTCTGTCAGACGGCAGCTAAAATGGCATTTACGCCAAATGACATTCAGTGTAAATGTCATTTAAACACTGCCACACGGCAACTCAAATGCCATTCAACCCAAATGCCATTTCAGCTAAACTGAGTTCGTAAAGCGTACTCTCGTCGGCAGCGCTCGGCACATGTTACGGGATTGTTTTAAAAAAAGAAGGCATATATTGCGGAAACAATTTTCACATCGTTTTAATTACGAAAATAATTCGTTTAACGCATAGTTTGCACACACTTTACGTTCCTAATTGTTTAACCTACTCACGGCTCCAGTTATCCAGTAGGCCTAATGGCGCTAATGGCTCTGAACCGCTGAAACTGTCGTGTGCTCGCCTCGGTCGGCTGTTGGTTCCAGTTGCGCTCAGCATTTACGCGGTTTTACGATGTCGGAAGGAGCGCCTGTGGCAAGAAAAGGCCACCTGCCAATTATACCACCCGCGAGACGTCGGCACAACTTTGCGAGACGAGCACCTCGAATGTCTTCGGTTGCAGAAGCGGAACGGCGGGTTCTGGACCGGCATTCGGGCGTTTTTAGAAGCCCTCGGTTTCCTCAAGACACATGTCGCAGTCCATCACAACACCAAAACCTCGAGGAACATGTTTGGGTAAGATATAACTTTGACGGTGGGCGTAACCAACAGGAGCGCGCAAAAGTGGAGCGGACGGCGGCCTAGGTCGTCGCGGCCGCAGTGCCGCGACGACCTAGGCATATATGTCGTCACGGCACTGCGTACCTCGAACGAGTTCATTGCACGACCGGCTTGGTCGAGGTTCATAGTAGCTGTCTTCGCTGCGCCTAGCAGCGCTTTAAATTTCCCGTTTGTTGCTCAGGCAACAGCTCCCGAGGTTGGCTGACATGCCTTGTCAAATGTACTACCGCCGGGTAGAGATTCTGGGAAGAATGCAAGACGACAAAAATAGGTTACTTTTTTAAGTGGTACAAATCTTGTAAATGGTCTCTTTTAATAAACGTAATGTAGGTACTCGCCACCGTTACCTTTTACCGGCTTTTACATTCCCATTGACATGCTACAAAAGAAATAAAAAGAAATGCTGACTGAAGTCGGTCTCCGAATGGTTCTATTCCTAGCTTTCTTTGATGTTGGATAATCCCATACTGTTTCAAAGCTAAATCTGCTACGTGTGTTTACATGATACGTGCACAATTTTATTCCAAAACATCCTAAAAATTGTTTGATAAGATATTGCATATACGTATACATTGAATACAGTTGCTGCTCAGTTGCTACTTAAGATATCTACATGTTCCAGAAAACATCTGCTGCTGGGGGCCACCATAGAAGTCGGCAAAGTGATCTGGCTACATTACAAAAAAAAATCTACAAGTTCCTGGGATCATTGCCTCTAAATAACAGGTGGCAGTTTCTTGCAGCCATGGCCACTTGTGTGACATTCTCCTCACTTGTTTTCAGACGTGCTGTGCAAAAGCACTGCAGGAAGAGCAACCTGTGTGAGGCACCTTTTGCAAAAGCAGCAATAAATGAATTCTGTGGTGCTGACGAGGACATTGCAATGGCCAGCATCAGGGCCGCCACTAGTATTGACCACAAGATACCAGTGGCAATGTCAGGGATGATGCCACGAGTTTCAGAACAGGCCGACGAAGCAGGCCTTTTAATGCCATCTTCTCTCACTTGGCTCAGTACAACTCCCAGCCCGGACGGAGAGGCATTGCAGGCCAGCGCTATGGGACGTGACACATCGTAGTGTGCTACAACATCTGAGCTGAGTTTGAGACGTTCTCTGTGTCTGTTCCTTCTACTGAAAGTTCTTCCGTTTTCATCCACCGCAGTCTCAGGTGTAATACAACATGATGAGGATTCTAGCAGACCCTTGGCATGCTTGTAGGCCTCTGCTTCCATCTTCACCGAGGCCCACACCTTATCCTTATCCAGAAAGCGATAAAGGGTTCCAACACATGGGCGGCCCCTTCAAAGAAACGACCATAGAGGTTCAGAGCTCCCAAGAATGACTTTAGTTCTGTCTTGTTCTTCGGTTCCGGAGCTTTCTTGATGGCCTCCACCTTTTCGACCAAAGGACTGACGTCGTTTTTGTTGGTACGGTACCACAGGTACGATACTTCCTTGACTCGGAAAGTGCACTTGTCAGCGTTCAGACGCAGGCCGTTGTCCTGGATGTGCTGCAGCACCCTCTGCACCCAATCGTCGTGCTAAGCTACCGTTTGTCCGCCGACGAGCATGTCATCCGAAATACCCTACCCTCCTTCAAGGCCGGTCAAGATTTCTTCCAGATGAATATGTGGGGTTCTGCCGGGCACTGTTAGTATATTAGTAGAGGTATGAAGGGAAAGAGAAGTGCCTAAGGAAAGGAGTGGAACAACGTTTCAACCAAACGGTCTTCTTCAGGTATACTAAAAGGGGAGACGACAGATCAAAATATATATACAATGTATATACAAAAGGTGGAGGTAACACTTGACAGATGTGACATCATGGAGTCAGAGAGGGAGGAAAAGTTGTCGAGTAAGGTGCAGAAGGTCTGCAAGTCAACAAGTGAAGGAATGTGGGCGGGATGGGGGGGGGGGGGGGAAGCTTAGGGCACCCCTTGTCACCACCCAAATTATATATATTGGGGAATTCTAATAGCCGAAAGAAAGTTTCTTGTTTAGACCGGAAGGGAATTCCGTCTTTAGGTTAAACATTAATCTGTTTTGTTCCTTCTTGCGTGAGGTGGGTGTGTGGAAGCCTGATTTCCCGATGCATACTCGCACGTTGAGCTCGGAATGATTCGTGGAGGAGAAGTGTTTAGAGACGTGTGTGGAGAGGTCGTGTTAAAGTTGGCCCGCTATTTCTAGTGTGACAAGTCTATCTCAGAAGCGTTCGTGGAGTCGGTGGTCAATTCCGTCGATATATAATAAGGTCGGACAAAGTGTGCAGGAAATAATGTATATCAGATTAAAAGATTTACAGGTGTGATTGCCAGTGATTCTCACTATTGGCAAGCAGGGAGGAGGGCCGGTGTGTTTGCATGTAAGACGTTTCGGTGCACCGCACGGCATGGTACAGGTGAGCAAGGTCAGAGGTTTTGTGGACTGGTTGCTGTGCACTAGAAGGGATCGTAAGTTGGGCTGCCGACGGTAGTTAGGGCAGGTGCTTTATAAATAACTTTAGAGTCTACAAGGTAAGAAGTGGCGTCCATGATTAGTGCGTCAGGCCGGGGTACGGAGGGATGGAACGTGAAGATGAGAGGGTTGCCTGGTTTGGATCTTGGTAGGGGAAAGAGGGCGTTGTGCCGCGAAATGTTAGAAAAGCGACTGCTCGCATTGCGCAGAAGGCCAAGTGGGTAACTATGTTTAGTAAAGAAGGCGGTCATCGTCTTAAGCTGTTGACGGAAATCTATGTCGTCGCTGCAAATCCTACGGAGGCGAAGCAATTGTGAAAAGGGAATAGAGCTGATTTGGGATCTAGGTTGGTTCGAGGAGTAAAGAAGGTAGCTATGGCTGTCAGTGGGTTCATAGTGCACAGAGGTGTGGAACCTCTGACCGTCACTAGTGATTATTGAGTCTAGGAAGTTGACAGAGCATTTCGATATCACTGAGGTAAACTTGAGGGAGGGGTGGGCGTTACAGAGTGAATTGGTGAAGCGGTCAACTACGGGAGGGGGGTCAAAACCAAAGATGTCGTAAAATAATGACCATAGAATTGAGGGTGCGTGTGTGGGAAGGAATTAAAGAACTAGTGCTCGACGCAGCCAACAAAAAGGTTGGCGAACGAGGGACCCATCTTAGTGCCCATCGCTACACCACATTTTTGGCGATAGAAGGAGTAGTTGAATTGGAAGGCGTTTAGTGTTAGGACTAGTTCGGCGAGGCGGATTATGGAGTGAGACGGGGGATTTTGAGGGGGACGCTGATCAAGAAAGTGTGAGAGAGCCTGTAGTCCTTCGGCGTGAGGAATTACAGTGTAGAGAGATGTGATGTACATTGTGAAGAGGATAGCGTCGGGAGTCGGCGCCAGATTAGACAGGCGTTGGAGGATGCTTTTTGTGTCTTCAACGTAACTGGGCAGGTTTTGTACAATAGGCTGAAGGACCGAATCAACAAAAGCGAAGTTGAAGTAAGTGGGGCAGGATATGGCGGGGTAGAATGAGGCAGCGTGGGGATGACGAACAATTAGGCAATTTGCAGCGGGGCGAAGGAAGTTGGTTTCGATTAGGAGCCTTACGGTGGCTGTAATTTTATCTTGGAAGGCGGTGGTGGGGTCAGAGGAAAGGGGTTCGTAAGAATCAGAAACAGAGAGCTGTCAGAGGGCCTCCTCGGAGTAGAGATCACTGCACCAGACCACCATGGCTCCACCCTTATCGGTTGGCTTGATTACGAGGTCAGTGCGGTTTCGAAGGGATTTTAGAGCGGTAACATCTTGTGGGTTGGGGTGGTGTTGCGGTATTTAGAGATTAGGTTGCTAAACGAGTTGGCAAGGATGCTACACCATACTTTGATTGAATTGTCAGTTTCAGGGTGTTCGGCGGGAAACAGGGTCCAGATACTAGTTTTTGGGTTAATGGTGTCGAACATGGTGCGATTAAAGTTAGACGGATGCTGGGTGAAGTGGGCATTTAAGAGTAGGCATCGAAAGAATTGTTCGCTTTCTACATTTAAAGAAAAAGGGTCAGGTCGGCTTTGAAATGCTGGGACGAAGGACAGGCCCTTCGAGAAGATAATGTGTTCAGGGGCAGTGAGGGGTAAATCGTCTGGTATGGTGACATCATCATTGCGTTGGATGGCGGCCTGATCATTTCGGGGCAAGAGAGTGTCTAGTTTCCTTGATTTAGAGGCGAGACCATCGGCATAGAGATACGAGTTGACTTCAAAAATTTTGTCGACATGTTTGCGTGAGTGAGAATGAAAAGTTGAGTCAAGGGACTTGAGGAGTCCTTTAGCGACAATGAGGTTTGGGCGCAACTGGGCACAGTGGTCATTATGATATCTCAGATGTGCCTTCACTAGGTGGAGAGCACCATTATGTAATATTTGATTGTGACGCTTTTGAAGGGCCGGAGGGATTCTCATTGACAGGTTGGGAGGAGGGCCGGTGTGTTTCCACGCAAGACATGTCGGGGTGCCGCACGGCGTGATACCGGGGAGCAAAGTCCGAGGTTTTGTGGACTGGTTGCTGCGTACAAAAGGGATCGTAAGTTGGGCTGATGATGGTAAGTTAGGACGGGTGCCTTAGAAATAACTTTAGAGTCTGCGAAGTGGGAAGTGGTGTCCATGATTAGTTCGCCGAGCCTGGGTATGGAGGGATGGAACGTAAAGATGAGAGGGTTCCGGACTGGTTGCTGCATACAATAAGGGATCGTAAGTTGGGCTGACGACGGTAAGTTAGGGTGGGTGCTTTAGAAATAACTTTATAGAGTCTACGAGTTGGGAAGTGGCGTCCATTACTAGTTTGCTGAGCCTGGGTATGGGGAGATGGAACGTGATGATGAGGGGGTTGCACGGTGGTTTAGATCTTGGTTGGGGAAAGGCGTCACGCCGCGAAATGTTAGAGACACGACTGCTCACATTGCACAGAAGGCCGAGTGGGCAGCTACTTTCAATAAAGAAGGTGGTCATCGCCTTAGAGGGGCCCTGAAGTGGATTCTTATTCGTCTATTTATTGTCATAACTAAATCTATGAACTCTAAGCATCCTAAAAAACCTGAAATTACATCATGATGTTGGATACCCGAGACTGTGGTAAAAGCTGGGAAACTTGGTCGAAGAAAAAAGGCAGGGGTAAAGAACGTCGGTGGCCGGTGATTGGGTTGTGGATATATAACTTTGAGGAAATAAACACAGTAGCTGAGTTTGAGACATTCTTTTCCCCTGTCTTTTCTTCGACCAAGTTTCCCAGCTTTTACCACCGTCTCGGGTATTCTACATAATGATCAACTTCCACCAGCTCGCCTGCACACTTACTGTTTGTTCAGTGAAATTACATACAAGGTCGGTCGATTTCCCTATTAAAAATCCAATCAAAGATCGTGGAACGGCCTCCTTTCTGCGCCGTGGCGCAGAATACCAGAGGGTGCCACCGGACGGGAAGGTAGCAGGGGAGGGCACGTGACAGCCAACTACAAGCGGTGGTTTCCCGGCAGACTAAATTTTCGAATACGTGCACCTTCGAAAAATCAGTCCGCCGAAAAGCCATCACTCGCGATTGGCTGTCGTGTGCCCTCCCCTGCTGCCTTCTCGTCCGGTGGCACCCCCTGGTGTCTGCGCCACGGCACAGAAAGGGTGGCGTGCCACAATCTTTCATTGAATTTTTATTAGGAAAATCGGCTGCCCTTGAATGTAATTTCAAATTTTTTTAGGATGCTTAAAGCTAGTAGATTGAGTTATGCCAATAAGTACACGATCTCAGAATCCACTTGAGTGCCCCTTTAAGCTGTTGACGGAAATCAATGTCGTTGCTGCAAATCCTACGGAGGCGAAGGATTTGCAGTCTCAAACGCCTTTTTGAGCTCCACCGTTGGTTTTCCAAGGGGACGACGCTGCACCCCTTTGTCCCGGACACCGCAAACCAGACAGTCCCATAGCATGTCTGACAAGGTCTCGCCAAAGTTACAATCTTCGGAGAAGCGGCACAGGGTGATGACGAAATTCGCGATGGTTTCTGCTGGCTGCGCTTATGAAATGCAAAGCACTGAACAATCACTGACAGGCACGGTGTGAAGTGGGCGGTGAGCTCCGACACAGTGTCCGCATAGGGAGTCTACCAGCACACACGACGAGCATATGACGGTGTATATTGTCGGTCCACAAACACAGCGCATTTTTGGAGACCCCTCGACGATGTTGTGCACGGTGAAGAAAAAATTTAGCCTCTCCTGGTACAGAGGCCACGCTTCAACCCTGTCCGGGTCGAACTCTTCAAGATGTCCCAGCCACCCTATGATGACAACGTTTGGCTCATCCTTTTCCGCCACATGCTCTCGTCGTCGCCAAGTTGCCACGAAGCTGTCGTTGCTCAAAAACGTGTGGTTGCGTGCCTCGGAGTCTGAGGTTCTTCATTCTCGTCGCCACCCAGAGCTTTATTCAGGCGGCTGACTTGGCCGTGCAGGAAAGAGGAGTTAGACAAGAGGCACATGGTTTATGTCGAGTCCCCGGAACGGTAAACTTTTCAGTAAAACCAGCTTGACTCGCTTTGGCTTGACTTCTGCTGACTCGCCGATGTTGCCCGACGCACACACACAACACTCACGATGCTAGATTCCGTTTCACTTTAAGTGCGAGATCCAGGCTTTCAATGCCGCTACCAAGGATGCACGGTCATGTAGTAGGAGCATCGTTCAGGGCAACATGCTCATGCTCATAGCTTCAGCTTCACTCGCACATGAAGTAAATGAAACCATAGCCCCTGTGTCCACTCTAATTCTCTAAGCCAGGAGTAGGCTGAAATGTATCCAACACGACAAGAAGTTGGGAGTAATGCCCAGAATCTGGGAGGGTCGTCACATGTACGGAATTGACTGACCGACGTGCAGTTTCCTGCAAAATGATGTCCTGGGTTGGGTAAGGTTTGAGCATGTTGAATGTTATCAGAAACACGTGGTTACACAGGATCCGTGGGGACATGGCGGTCCCATTGACTGAGGCCACATGTGCCTGGATCGTCACTGCTTCCCGAATGCCAGCCAGTTCCAACCTCTTGAACGTGGTCACGGCACTGCCTCAGCGTCCCAACTTTGAGAAACTGGAACTGGTAGCAGTAGTCTAGGAGAGCCAGAAGAATCCGTGTAGTTGGATAGAAACATTGCAACAGATGCATTAGTCCTCTAGGCATAAAATATCTTGCGCCTTAGACATATAATTCCCAAAATTGGAGATTCAATGGGGAAGCAGAGCAGTCCAAATTTCACCACGCAGCTAGCTTGGAACATTTTTTTGAAACTCCCCAGAATGGAGAACGTTCTATAGTTTCTAAACATAGTATTTAAAGTGCTAGAAGCCAACACTCTTGTCTCGTCTTTAGAAACAGGTATTTAGTCATTTTCATCTCATCAAGCATGTACACCAATTCCCGTTTTATTACAATTGCGAAGATGATCAATCCAGTTGTTTTATTCAAATTAAAGCGAGTTAACGAATAACTTTACAATGTTGGCAGGAGCTATACCAGTTAGTTTTGAGTGACACTCAGTAATAAAAAAACAAATAACTTTTATTTTTTTTTTAATTTGTGAGTCTGAAGCAAGATTGCCTGAATTTTCTAAGAGCTAGAAAAACCATGTAGTGATATTATTTTTACTAGTTTAGACATCATTTTTTTTTAATAAATCGTATTTCGTTACAAGAAACGTTTTTTTTTTTGTTTTTTTTTGCAAAAAGGGTACTTACTATTTTTATCTTGCTTTGGTAGCCACGGGCGCTGGAACTTCATGTCACAGGTTGCGGATGTACAGCGACTCTGTATGACCTGCGCGAATCCTGGGGCAGTTCGGTTATCCCGTGTGTGTTTAACCATTCAGCGGTCTCGGCGGCACTCACGATCTTCGGCCAGTCGCGCCGGAGGGATGCGATCACTTGGCAGTGAAGTGCACCACGACGAGCAAGTTGGCGATGGTTCTGTCCTCCGCAGTGGAGTATAACTTTGCAGCGCCGACTCGCTTTCTCACTGGGGTGGTTAGGTGCACACAAGTCACCTGGCCAACCCAGCACTCTATCTAACGCCGACACACATTCACAAGGTACCTGATTCCGTCGCCGGTATCACCCAATCGGCTGCTTGAAGATGTAGTACGTTAGTAGGTACGGTAGCCTGTCTTCAAACCGAAGCTCGCGGAATGCGTCTACGACGAAGATGACGGACGGCCTTCTCAACAGCCGGAGACGCTCGAACCAAGATCAACCCATACCGCCGTGATAGCAACGGCGGAAGCTTAATACGGCGTCCAGGATCCCTCGCAGACGTAGAAGTGAACCCGGCAGACGAAGATCGAGCGTGAGGGACAACCAGAGCAAGCAAGCACTACCGAAATTACCGAAAGAACTGATAGCTGATAGCGAGCAAGCTGTCAGCTGTAGTGGCGGAGCGCGGGTGGCTCGGCTTGCGGATTCGCTTTTGACGACGTTCCGTTGGCTAATAGATTTCGCCTCACGCTTCGCTTTTTTTTTTTTTTTCGTCAGAAACCGAACATATTTAAACTAGTGACCTCAAATTTCTATCCCGGTTTTTTGTTATATTTTGTTGTCCCAGCAGGCAACACAAAAAAAGTGTTTCGCCGTGTTAAAATAGTTTATTGACGCAAACGTGATCTATGTGCACGGGACGACTTTGAGACTGCAATCGTAGGAAGCATCACCTAAATGTCATTTTAGTTGTCGTCTGGCACGTCCCATCTTGAATGTCATTTGGAAACCTGAATGTCATTTGGCGTAAATGCCATTTTAGCTGCCGTCTGACAGGGGTATGACACAGGTCTAATAATTGTCTTATACGCAAGAAGTTTAACTGAAGGGGGAGATTTACCCAGCGTTCTCCTCAGGTACCACAATTTGTTAGTTGCCCGCTTTTTAACATACTCCACAAGCTTTTTCCACCCGAGTTCACTAACAAAATCACTCCCAAATATTTGTAACGGTCTACTTCAGTCAATCCTACGCCAGCAACCTCATAGCTAAAGTTTAAGATAGTTATTTTTGTTGTAATATGCATGTACTGAGTTTTACTAATATTAATCTTCATGTTATTTTCACGACACCAAGACGCAATGTTAGCCAACGCGTCACTCACTTTTATCTGGTCCTGTATTGCAACAACGGGACTGTAAATGACGCAGTCGTTGGCAAACATTCTTAGCTTAATTGGGACATCATCAGTGGATGGGAACAAACTGTTAACGTAAGTTAAAAAAAGTAGGGGCCCCAAAACAGAACCTTGGGTCACCCCAGAATGAACATCTAACAGCCCTGAGTAAGTACCATTTATATCCACAAATTGTTGACGGTTTGAAAGATATATGCATTGATCCACCTAGTCAAAAGTCCACCCGTCAACCAAAAGCATGGATTGAAACAAGAGACCGCACTTTTCTTTGCAAGTGACAAAAGCTTATACAAAAAAATAGTTGTCCCAAGTTAACAGTCATTAACGCACTCTGACGACCGCACAAAGAGCAGCGAGCTCCAAAGTGGCGCCTAGTTTTTTTTCCTGCTCTCTCTTCCTGGCTTTCGTACGACGGTGTTTTCTAAACTGATTCTTTTTTTGGCCTGTATTTTCTGATAGTACAATATCTTTTGGACGTTTTTGTTTCATTCAGATTTACTTATCTAATATCCAAGATACCAAATTAAAGATAGCTTGTAGTCCTGGATAAGAAGGGTACATATTTTATTCGGGGCAAATTGGGTGCAATCCGAACTGAACGATTTCAAGTTGGGGTATCGCGTAAACCTTTGTTCTCCTCTTAACCACACCTAGTCGGGTGTTAATACAGTCCCTGACCGCTCAAGAGCCTCAAGGTGTGACGAGTTCCTACAACCTAAAAACAACCTGGTCGTAAAATACCTCTTAGGGGTTCTTCAGATGGTTCATATTTTGCGACCGAAAAAGTTATTTTAAGCACCCCCTAAAAGGGCTCTTCGTTAAAAATCTATAAGGGGATCTCTTAATTGCTTTTTTTTTTATGCAAAAGACTTCTTCATCGTCCAGTTGCCTTTCGAGTGCGCCAGGGGGCGATAGTGATTGAGATGAAACCGCTCTTTACGAGCTGAGAGAGTTGTTGAGGCGTCGAAGATCCTTTCATTAACGAATTTTTTTAGAGTGTAGCACCTTAAATTAATGTTCGGCAGTCAATAAGATAGCGGTATAAGCATATCAAAACGGCGATGAGCAGATCACAGTCTAAGAATTACGAATTCGACAAGCAGCACCCTTCGTTTCAAAAACAAATTCAAATTCAAAGCTTCATTTTACCAGACGAACACTGCGAGGGTCCGCCAGACAAAAAGCTGCCACAAGCAGCTCGACGGGGTCTGGGAGCCCGTTACATCAGAAGCTAAAGTTGTCAGTGAGTTACCTTATTTACACTTTTACGGCGGTGGCGCGAATAAAATACGAGTAATCAAATGTCTTTCGGAATGTCACGGTGGAGCATAACCATGTTAATGTTTCGTGATTTCGTCTGGTTTAGAGTAGCCATGGTAAGAGTGAATGAGATGTTTAGAATGATCATCAAGCTACAGAATTCTGACACATCCCACATTTCATGTCTACTCAGAAAATAAGGAGCGGATTTCGCAACTGGGGCCGAGGTCATTGTGCACGCGCGTCTTTTATATGATTATCTAAATCGAACCGTTAAGCAACGTCGGAGTCGTTCCACCATTGGGAAAAACCATTACGTCTTTCCTAAACTGAATTTCAATACGTAATAAGGTCTCCTCGCAGGGAGAAGAGTTTCGAAAGCACTTCCTTACAACCATGAAATTTGATGGATGGAACTCCTACTCTATAGTCTGGAGATTTCAGCGATAACACAAGTTGGTCCATTAGAATAATAGCTCCAAGAACTGCACGAAGTCTCGGCAATTTTCATAATGAAACATATAGTAGTGCACGACTAAAGTACAGAGTTATGAAAATTCCCCTCACAAAAAGGATACACAAAACAGCCGTTTTGGGGATCATACACTTGTGATTCAAAAAATGTAGTACATATATGCAAAATATTAAAACCAAACACCTCTGAGTTATTTCAGTTTGTATAATTTGTTTGTTTGTTTTATGCACTCATTTCCCGTCTAAGCGATGAATACTGTTCCAGAATTCGTAGCGACGCAAAGATGCTGCTTTCAACGATGAAATTTCCAGGACAATTCACTAAAACAATGTTGAGAGAACAAAGGTAATTGTCGTGTACGTGTCTTCCATGTTTCGAAAGATATATTGAGCAATGACTATTAATTTTTACTAACACAGTTTAAGAAATATTAACAAAAAAAGCCTTTCAAATTTGTTTATTAAAGTAGGACAACGAATAATGTTTCATTTTTGTTAATAGTCTAAGATGAAATATCCGTCACAGATTAATGTTTGCAGGAAAATATACAGCAAAATGTTACTGCTTCACAGCGCACAAGATCAGACACACTTAAAAAATTAATTTCAAGCACACAATGGAAGAACTGTCACACAGCGCTGACTGTCAACTCGAATATATTATGCATCATCTTCATCTTCCTTCACTCCGATGCAAATGGAGGTGAACCCAAAAAAACCGAGGAACGTATTAAAAAAGGAAAAAAGGAAAGAAAAGAAAAATGGAATAAAAACAAAAATAGAAGGAAAAAATGATGAATTCTCTGTACAGCGGACGTTGCTACTGTGCTTATTCTAAATATTTTAACTCTTTTTCCGTTAAGGCTAGCGATGGAGTGCTCACACATATTCTATCTAGCCTTACAATGTTAGCGGTTTCTACTATTTCTCGCGTCAGTTTGTTCCTGCTCCGTCCCAGAATGGTGCATTTGTCCAGGAGGGGAGAACGTCCACACTCTCTGCAGTGGATGCCTAAATGACCCGAGTTGACATTTTTGGCGGTATTGTTATGCTCGCGAAGTCGGTCATTTAGACAGCAACCCGTCTGTCCGATGTAACGCTTGCCACATGTGAGGGGGTAAGGAGTAGATGACTCCTTCATTGCAGGACACGAACTTGGTCTGGTAGTTTTTGATGCATCCAACTGGTCGACTAGATGTCCCATTCACCTTCTTGCACAAGCTAGCAAGTTTGTTCGGCGCGGAGAATACAACGTCAACGTTGACTCTATTGGCCAGTTTCTTGAGCTTGTGGGACAGGTTGTGGATGTAGGGAACTATGACTGGCCTTGTGGTGCGGTCTCTTGTTCTGCGTGTAAAAGCTCCTTCTTGCTTAACCTCCCTGAGTAGGACTTCGGCCACTGAAGTTAGTAAAGACGTTGGGTAGCCCGCTGAAATCAACCGAGATATTTGCGTGTTGAAACTCATATGGACAGTGTGCTTGCAAGATTTTTCAAGAGAGTTTTTTAGGCAGAGTTTTACAATACCTCTTTTAACAAGCTTGGAATGTGCAGAACTATGGTTGAGGAGTGGCTTCTTTGCTCGAGGTTCGTAGGATCAGCAGGTGAGACTGCTTTCGAAAAAGAGTCGAAGGTCTAAGAATCTTATAGATCGCTCAACCGGAAGTTCATGGGTGAGTTTTAACGGTTGAAGGCAGTCCTGGAATGTGGACAGAACACTGGCCACTAAGGCTGGGAAGGTTCGATTGTTACAGTCAAGTAAAATCAAGTAATCATCCACGTACCGAAACATACGCACTACTTTGGACTGGTCAAGGTTATGCTGCAATATTGTGTTATGAAATGCCAGATACATGTCACTGAGGACGGGAGCTATACAAGATCCGATACATACTCCCGTTTTTTGCAGGTATGTTAAGCCTTCCCAGGTGGCAAAAGTAGAATTCAGGTAGGTGGTTATTAAATCTAGGAAACCCTTGACTGAGACACCTGACGCGTTTTGAAAGGCTATGACGCCAAAGGAGTCGATGCTTTCCTCTATGCACCTAAGAAGACGGTCTTGAGGTAGGGCATAATAAAGATCTTTGACGTCGATGGAAAAAGCGTTGAGGCTTCTGTCTTTGACATCATGGAGGAATTGCCAGACCTCATCAGAGCTCCTAATCTGGTAGAGATCATTGATGTCGAGCAGGTTTAGTTTGTCTTGGAGGAACACAGCGATGGACTTTTGCCACGTGCCTCGTTCAGACACAATGACCCTGAGGGGGCAATCAGTCTTGCGCGTTTTTGCACTGAAGAACATCTCAAGGCTGGATAATTTGCTCCGGTCGATGGATGAACAAAGTTGCTTGAGGTCAAGAGAGCTACATAACTTGTTGGCTTGGCTTTTGATTTTGCTTAAGGTGATATCTTGGTGGCAATGGAAGACAGACTCCAGGGCCGTTAAGGCCTTATTGCCAAACAAGTCCTTGTGCATGAGCACAAAACCACCTTCTTTGTCTGCCGGCAGAAGAGATAAGCTATGCCCTTTAAGGTAGGTTTCAACCCTCTTAATGGATGGTGGTCTGATCTGGGTTGCGTGGCGCGAAAGAATGTCCACTCCTTCTGAAATAAATCGATCAATTTCAGTATTAGAGGCTCGCTGTGAAACTTGCCTGACCAAGGAGAGTAGCTCAGGAGCCGACTTGCAGGGTTCCACCGCGAACTTTGGACCGAGGCTGAGTACCTGCTCCACGCTTGGTGGAAGAGGGATGTCGCCGATGACATGCAGAGGTTGGCTTTGGTGTCGCGTCTTTCGAGGAGTGAGGGCCCTGAGATGCTTCAAAGTGAGTCGCCACAGAAATTCGGTTGTGCGATCCGTGAGGTTGGAGTACTCACGCCATGCTCTTTTTCCACAGGGCGGACTCAAATTGTTGCACAACTGTACGAACAAACTGTTCCGGTATAGTCTTGTCTGCCGGTGCCACTCAGCTTGTAAAATCTTGCATAACCTTCTGCCGTGGCCTACTGATGGGGCAAAGCCTCCAAACAGTATCTTGACTTCCGGAGGTAGAAGATGCAATAACTGAACGCCCGCGCTTGGCAAATGCTAATGGCAATGAGGGTCACAAGGACGCCGGGATCCAAATGAAGATGCAGAACGGGGCCCGATGTACTAGAAATGAAATTCGTCAGAACTTCAGCTTGGGAGAGTTGGTTATTCATGATACTGCTTCACAGCGCACAAGATCAGACACACTTAAAAAATTAATTTCACGCACTCAAAGGAAGAACTCTCACACAGCGCTGACTGACAACTCGACTCCTCCTCAACCATAGTTCTGCACATTCCAAGCTTGTTAAAAGAGGCATTGTAAAACTCTGCCTAAAAAACTCTCTTAAAAAATCTTGCAAGCACACTGTCCATATGAGTTTCAACACGCAAATATCTCGGTTGATTTCAGCGGGCTACCCCACGTCTTTATTAACTTCAGTGGCCGAAGTCCTACTCAGGGAGGTTAAGCAGGAAGGAGCTTTTACACGCAGAACAAGAGACCGCACCACAAGGCCAGTCATAGTTCCCTACATCCACAACCTGTCCCACAAGCTCAAGAAACTGGCCAATAGAGTCAACGTTGACGTTGTATTCTCCGCGCCGAACAAACTTGCTAGCTTGTGCAAGAAGGTGAATGGGACATCTAGTCGACCAGTTGGATGCATCAAAAACCACCAGACCAAGTTCGTGTCCTGCAATGAAGGAGTCATCTACTCCTTCCCCCTCACATGTGGCAAGCGTTACATCGGACAGACGGGTCGCTGTCTAAATGACCGACTTCGCGAGCATAACAATACCGCCAAAAATGCCAACTCGGGTCATTTAGGCATCCACTGCAGAGAGTGTGGACGTTCTCCCCTCCTGGACAAATGCACCATTCTGGGACGGAGCAGGAACAAACTGACGCGAGAAATAGTAGAAACCGCTAACATTGTAAGGCTAGATAGAATATGTGTGAGCACTCCATCGCTAGCCTTAACGGAAAAAGAGTTAAACTATTTAGAATAAGCACAGTAGCAACGTCCGCTGTACAGAGAATTCATTATTTTTTTCCTTCTATTTTTGTTTTTATTCTATTTTTCTTTTCTTTCCTTTTTTCTTTTTTCATACGTTCCTCGGTTTTTTTGGGTTCACCTCCATTTGCATCGGAGTGAAGGAAGATGAAGATGATGCATAATATATTCGAGTTGTCAGTCAGCGCTGTGTGAGAGTTCTTCCTTTGTGTGCGTGAAATTAATTTTTTAAGTGTGTCTGATCTTGTGCGCTGTGAAGCAGTATCATGAATAACCAACTCGCCCAAGCTGAAGTTCTGAGCAAAATGTTATTTTGAATTTCTCAAAACGTTCTCAGGAAAGCAGCAACTTTGAATTCCTTAAAATAGCGGGATAAAGATGAAGTAGAAATAAGTTTGAACTAATCCCAATTGTGTAGGTCACATGTCCAGCACAGCAATAACTGAACTCGTCCTTACTTTTGTAAATATCCAACCAAAATACTTTCAATTTGTGAAATGATATCGCTCAAAGTTCATGGAAAAATAGTTTTGTGTTTGTTTTTATGGTTTCGACAAATGCTCAGAAAAGGTAGTGAGGTGAACTGTTTAATTACTGTGGCTTAAAGGGGGTAGTGTAGTTACCGCCTAGCCTCCACCATGCATCGGGAACGGCCGCTCCTTGGAAGACGGTGTAGGTGGCGGTGCGATCCGCAGCTCCGTTAGGCTGCCTCCATCGGCCGGCAGATGGAGGCACCGAGCTTAAAAGAAAATGGGTGGTATACATTCCATTATCACGGGGACTTTTTGACCACAGAGACGTAACTGGCATTTTGATGACGCGCTCGACAAATTAACACGGAAAACACTACCACCTTTCGCCGCTACCACCACATCGCACATCCAGGCCCAACTGTTTCGTCTGGTCCAGCGTCTGTTGGAGTAGTTGGCTATCACGTTGAAACATATTTTTGCGTCAGTGACCATGGCTCACCCTGATGATCACAGTCGATCGAGATAACGCCGCCCGCCGTTAAAAGACATTCACACAAAGCGCTCACGCAACTTGCAGCACAGCCGACAGCCCCGAATCCGCCGGAGCTGGCCGTAGCCAAGCTGTCGAAGCGGCCAAGCCGGAGCCATAGCCGGAACGACGGTGCTGCAAGCGCAGCGCCACCCGTGGCTTTCTTCCGACGCCGTGCCGCTTCTCCGGTTTCGTTCGTTACACTACCGCTTTAAGCCACTGTAGTTTAATGATTTCGGACTCAACGGGGGAAGAGGATGATGACGACAAGGAAAACATGTCGATGTGGCTGGTTGACTGTGTGTTTTGTGCACGGAAGAGATTCGACGCGAGTGGCCTGTTTAGGAGAAAGAAGTAAAGGAAGTCGCTATGCGACGGAACAGGCAATGCGATAAAGGCCCCGTGGACGAAAAATCGACCCCGCAACAATAGCGTGGTCGGCAGGCCTTCAGTTCGTCGTCCACCAATACAGGCCTGGTCGGCAGGCCCCTAAGACCGCCCGTGCACTACTTCAAGCCGCGCCATTCAAGCCATCCCGTCTTCCACTACCTAGCCCCAACGCGCCAACCTTCATGGCATGCATCAAAACGTCGTCCACCCCTTGTACATATCATCCCATAATCATCATCACTAGACGTGGCACCGCGGGCCTCCGGTATGGGTTGTCGCCTTTCCTCGGTGCCACCGCTCTCCTGAGCCAATAAAGATTGCTATTACTATTACTATTACTATTAATATTACTCGGAGTGTCAACCCCAATCAGTATTCAGATCCCCTCCACGGACACTTCGATGTACAATTTCTTAATTACCCTTCAAGTGTATAATTTTCCGATAATTTAATTTTGTATTTGTTCACTCTAGTTGTTTAACGCTTCAATATATTTTTCTACTGGCCCACTAATATTGCCTTTTGTCCATACACTTCCTGTCGCACACCCACGCAAGCGTGAACGCGGTCCGTCACATTTCTGGCTTCCGCGACAGGGCTTGCTCTTAACTGACATCCTAAAGAGCTTCACCTTGCGGGTCGGTGCGGCAACAGCGAATGCATATCTAGAAATTAAGGAATGTTGGCAAGGAGTTGGGGTTGTCCGGTGCATCGCTTAAACAATGGATGGATGAAGAGCTAGCGCGCGAGAGGGACCAGCCCGTGGTACTGGAGCTACACTAGAGAAGTGGACGGTCATACTCGTGCGCGCCTAGAAGTAGCGCGTGTGGTACTGGAGCTCTAGGTGCAATTACAGGAGCGACGAAGAAGCGCAGTGGTGGGGGTTCCGAACAAGTCTGGTGCGGGTACACGTGATGGCTTTGTACACGGCCACCGGAGCCCACACAAGCTTATTCCTGCTTTCAACAAGAAACGCGACGAGCTTTACGCCTACATTCAGCGATTCGAGCGAGTAGCAACAAGCCACGAGTGGCCACAGGATAAAGGGGCCTTGTCCCTGAGCCTATGCTTGACAGGGGAGGCATTAAGTGTAGTCGGACGCATGGTTCCTGACGCCGCTACGAACTACAGGTAGCATTAGATTTGCCTCGCTAGTGTAGGAGAAATATTTAGAAAACATGACATGAAGATTCTTCAACTTAGCTATTCAATGATCTATCAAAAATGAAGTTTTAATTGGTTCCCATAGCATGGAGCAAACTTTATATAAGGATACATCTGAAATTGTCCCTATTGTAAAAGACAAAGGCCTATAGAACAGTCCATCTAATTAGTCCCAAGTGTATAGTGCAAAACTCGCGCTAAATTACATTGAATTTTTCTAACGGATGTAGTTTATAGACCCAAGAAATATAGCTTCCTATTTGACCAAACGGTGTGAAACAAAACTCCAACAACATTTTCATTTTTTCAAGTGGCATAGGTGAACATTGTTTAACAAAAATCATCCAGTAAAAAAATGTTTAGCGTTTGCTAGTGGTGGAGGACAAAAAACAAACCAACAGCTCAACTCGTCTCAAGGGTATAGTGCAAAGATTAAGCCAAAATACATTGATTTTGTTCAAATTATTCTGAACACATGTTCAGAAGATTACACCCGAACGTGTCTAATTAGTGAAGAAGTATATGGTACAAAAAAGAATTCAATTTACTTTGTCCAAACGGTGTAGGACAATATATATAGCTACTGGTAGTGACCTAGGGGGCAACCTAGCAGCGGCTATCTCTGATTTAAAAAAATCGGATTTAATGCTCGGAAAATTGGGTCAAGGGGGGGGGGGGGGGGGGCAACGGGGGCCGCTGTTTTAGACCCCAAGAAGAAACTTTTCATATAAGAAAGGACATACTCTAATTGTTGTTATTTTTTTTAGTAAAAAGTGCCTCGTTCTTGGTGAAAGAGCAGTTATCTTCGTCCTTGACGTCACGTCCGTTCGTGAAGCTAAATGTGTCAGTGACATTACATAATTCCCCAAAGTCCCTCCTTTCCTTCTTGTCCAGTTCACTTTGTGGTGTTAGTTAAGCACCTTTAGGCACAGTCCTACTGCGGTACCAATCATTAGCACAATAAGCGTGGACGCTTATTGTGCCAATGATTGCTACTGCAGTAGGAGTACTGGGCGTAAAGGTGTTTGACAAACACCACAAAGTTAACTGTACAATGTCTCCTCTAAAATGCCACCGTGGAGGCGAAGTAAGATAATACCCGATGAATAAAGGGGTTCCGAGAGCTCAGGCTATACCACATAGAAGACAAGGCCTGTCCCTTCCCAACGTCCTCACTAGTGGATCCAGACGGCGCCACCTAGCTCTCCGCGTCAGCGTCGCCGCCAACGCGTCTTGCAGCGTCTCACAACGAGCGCGACGCTATCACGCGGCGACGCCAAGACGCACGCGTCTGCCGCCTGGCAGCGTCGTACCCTCATCGAGTTTCGGCGTGTCTGCCGCTTTGTGCGGGGATCCACTAACGATGACGTCACGCGCGGCCTTCCGGGTGCTATTGGCTCGGGTCAGGGAAGCGTCAAACGTGAGCCCACGCAGCAATGCCTGAGAGCACGGCCGAAGCGATAGATTTCCTACGGCACCTACAAGAGGCCAGTGCGGGGAACACATTGAGCAGGAGTGCTGCGTTTGCGTTTTAGTGGGGTTCGTAGTTTCACTGATCGCGCACGAGTCCCAGCCATTAAGGTGCGAACGTGCAGCTTTGTTTTCAGTCCTAGTCACAATGGCACTGCTCCAGCATAAAGAAATATTTTATTCTGTTCGAAAATTACGCTTAATTGTGGCGACACTATACGCCGTTTGTAAATTTAGACGGAGATCCCTCAATGGGCAGCACTCACGCTCAGAATTCAATATTTCGGAATTTAATAATTAACCCCCTAGCCTAATAGATTCGTAAAATATTTGCCAATCTTGGGCTGGAATATATTATACTACATTATACTGCACTGATTGCAAACCTCATTTTTTGGGGGGGATTAGACAACACGATTCCCTAAGAACCTTTCATATGCACTATTCCAACTTATCAATTTTTTCTGACGTTTTATTTTATTTTTTTTTTCCTGTTTCCTTTCGGTTGAGGAATAAGTTAAACTCTTTGCCACTTTGATGTGGTAAATATCGTGTCGCGCAAAACATAACAAGAAGAAATAGTTGCCATATGCTTTTATTCTTCGTATCTTAACACGTGTCCCATATTAGGGCTGTTTCTTTCATAAGCTGTGCGCCATTACGCAAGAAAATCGCCTTTCCAGACGACAATATGCCGCCTCTTGCAACCGTCGTTTCGTAATCCACAATATGGCGGTCGATCACACACTCGCAATCCAAAACTCGTTTTATGCGCATTTTAACCGATGGAACTCATGGCGGGTTGAGGGGAAGGCACATAAAGACTCTTATGCAATTCGAAATATCCGTCGCGACAAATAAACAATAGACAAGAGCCGGTATAATTGAAGTGACTAGAGCGCCATGCTCAGAGTATGGATACTCTTTTTCTCCGTCGTTCTGACGCCTCCACGACGGCCATTCGACGGTTTCCGTCACGTGACATCGATTACGCGCCAACGGGGCGCCGCCATTTTTGTTGCATGTCTATCGATGCACGGCTCGTCGTTGGCGACATTTCTGATTCCGAGATTCGCTCTCAGATTTGAAGTGCGGCATTATAGAAACTTTGGCGGCACAACTTTGCTTTGCTGCGAGGTGTTTGAGCAGGCTGAACGGCGTAAATACTCCTGCGTACGTTTTTTTTTTTTTTTTTTTTTGTTAGGCACGTTTACGAGAGCTGATGACAACCGGCAAAGCGGTTACTAGGCAGGGGACGGCTAGGTGGCGCAAGCTGCCGCCCGACACAAAGGGTATAGTCAATTTGCAACTCCAGCTCGCCGCTCGCCCTCTCGCGGACGAACGAAGAACCAGAGTAGTGGGGACGGCGGCGGAGACGGTGGCAGGGACTGTCGGCCTTGGTGAAGCTGCACTGGTCGGCGTGTTTGTGCATCATGCAGCTTTCACGGAGAAAGCGAGTGCTTTAAAATAGGAATTGTTGTGGTCCGCTACGCAACAGTCTCGCACTAAAGCCCGGTTCACACAGTTGCGTTTGACTGCGTTTGACTGCGTTTGACTGCGTTGCGGCTGCGAGACACCAGGACATCCGAGCTGCTTATATCGCATGCCAAGAAGATTCCTTGCTTCTTGGCACGCGATATAAGCAGCTGGGATGTCCTGGTGTCTCGCTGCCGCAACGCAGTCAAACGCAGTCAAACGCAACTGTGTGAACCGGGCTTTAAAGGGACCGGGATGCAGAGACGGCTGCGTGGTGGCGGCGAGCGTCAGCTTTAGAGAAATAACTTCTTATTTCTTTGAATCTTGAAGGAAAGCGAGCGTATTTAATTTATCGTGTGTTATACAGACTTCCACATCCTTGATTAATAAAATGAATGACTCGTTTCTGAAGTTTAGTCGGTCCTTTAAAAAAAAATATGTGGTTAGATTTCGAGTTAGTTTGTTTAGTTTCGGTTTTTCTCGTCATGCTATCACAGATAGCTGCGTCACTGCTTGTTTAGTAAACACTGCGCAAACATCGTCGAAGAACTGGAAATCGCCTACAACTTTCGACGAACTGGGACTAGGACGTTAATTAGTGCTTTCCCCAAGCACGTTATAGGCAACAACATCGTTCATGAAACCCACAATGGATTGTCGTGTAAGTATTCATTTTAATCCTCTTGGCACCTGCACGTCCCAACTCGCACGTCTTCCTCAAGATTGTGCAAACGGACAATGGTAAAGGCTACAAAACTGAAGCACCTCCCAGTTCTGCTTCCGGTTCGTGAGCGCTGCCTTGATATTATGCTTAGTTATTTGCACAAGCGGGCTGATTTGATATGTTATCGCCGCCGCTCGAGTGCAGTGCAGCCTAGGCGCATATCAAAGCTGGAGCTCACACTGATAGCCATCGTCGTTGTTGTGGCTGCGCATGCACTCTCCATACTTCCACGCGATGACTCGCAAAAACTTCAGGAGAGCATAAAGACGTCGCGGTCGTTCCTGTATTGTTCCTCCAAACTGGTTCGAGTCCGAAAGGATTTAAAATCCTTGGCAAGTTTAACTCATGCGCTTAACACTTGACGGATTCGAGTTTCCTTTCGTCTTATCTGCCTTGTAACGTTTCTTTGATTCCGCTGAATTTTTCCTTTTTGTCTCATCTACGCGACAAGCATTTTTGAGGCACACCCGATTAATCCAGTCACCGCAACACCCCCCCAGCTCTAGCAGCCTCAAACCCTAGCGGTAACTTCCAGTGAGCAGCGAACAGAGCAGTTTTTACCCCATTCATTCGATCCCTGTGGCAGTCCACTTGACCCGGCATTGTTCAAGACTGGTTTAGCAATAACACTATGTGGTCACATATTGCATTCAAAAAGGCGTTCTCCGACTAGTTCCTCGAGTAACTGCAGTTCTTTCTTGGCAGGCCCTCGTTGGAAGAATTGCCGAAGCCCAAGCACACCTGGTATGGCCAGAGCTGCGAAAAGAGGCCCCCAAGACCCAATGCATTAGTCTTCTAGCCCATGAGAAGACGTTATATGCAATGTCAGCTGTTGGAAAAATTAGGCTCGGCGTGTGCCTGGATGATACGATTCGGGATTCGGAAAAGTCAAGCAGAGCACGTAAAATGGTGGGCTTTTTCATCTGGGTGCCCATTGGGGAAAGCAGCGTGTTGGAATCTTCCAAGAACATGTCCAGTGTTTGTAGTCGGTGACAAGTTAAGAGTAAAGTAGAAGCTCCTCCCCTCTCCTTCTACTTTAGCAGACTGAACGCTGGAGAAGAGGTCGCCTTCTCTCAAGGCGTTCGCTCTGCCATAGGGGAGAGAGGTGGGAGGAGCTTCCACTTTAACCTGTCACCGAATATAGTCTCAGATGACTGGCTGTCTTTTTGTCACTCTGACAGGTAGTTGAAGAACAGTTCGCTCTCTACTTATAAACAAATACTTTAATTGTTCCAGAGAATTCGTTTCAAGTATAATGTCAAGTAAAGATGCCGCGAACGTTTTTGCGAACCTGAGGTTAGATGATCGAACCAAGCGGTTCGAAAGGTTTGCAAAGTTTTGAAAGTTCAAACTTACTACATAAAAATCCAATTATTTTTTTTTTTTTCAATTTTAATTTTTTTTGCGTTGAGAAATTCTATTGTTTTTGAACTTCCGAGTTTTCAGGCTATAAAATTCGACGTTTTCCTACTTATTGCGCTAAGAAATTCGACGATTTTCGAGTTTTCGAACCTGATGAGCTCAAAAGTTCGTGGAACTTCGAACTTCTGAACAAAAGTTCGACATAGTTCGAACCAAGTTGACCCCTATAGGTTCGAGGCAACAAATATAAATAACGCGAGATGTCAATGTGTGAAGTGGAGTTTAAATTGCACTCAGAGTCTTACCGTTACCTGATCGTGCTACAAGCGACGCGCTCGCTTGTAAAGCTCCGAATGATCGCTTTGGGGTGGCCTCGGCCTCGTACGTCGCACATATTTTTTTTTTTCGACTTCCGCGCAGAGCTTATTCCGCGCACAACTCCGTAGGTTGCCCCGAGGTAACCTGTGGGCAAACAGATCCTTGATCTGCAGGCTCGAAATTCAACCGGCGAGCTTTGCTGGGAGCGCCCTTCGTGGCATTAGTTGTTTTGGAACGCAAGTCTTTCGATTTCCTCGCGTCAAGGAAAGGCGCGCGCGGAGAGCGACGCCGATGCGCTACAGCGAACGCTGAAACGGCGCTTCCTTCATTATCATTAGTAACCGGATGCACTTTAGAGCGGCCAATATCTCCATTCGTCGAAGAGGAAAAGTTCCAGGCAACGGCAATATGGTTAGCCCGATAACAACCGGTCGTTACCTGATCAGCTGTTTTAGGCCGGGTGGTCCCCTAATCTATAGTCTCGTTGCGTTCTCCTCAACCCTGACTTGCGTCGGGTGATCTGCCTGTATTCAGTGTTTTATCCATCCTACGAATCATCCTGCCCAAAATAAACGCCCAGGGCAACTAAACATTTTCGGGAAACCTGGATGCCTTTATGTGAATACGCTGTCCCGCATATTAATACTCGTGCCACACGGGCAACTGGAATGGCATTTACAACGAATGACATTCGTGTGATCGACGAATCGGCTCGCGATCTGTCGCGCATGGAACGCCCCACGCTCGGAGTGTCGCGCGCTGATTGGCCGATCGTTCAAATGGAATTCGTTGTAAATGGCATTCGAGTTGCCCGTGTGGCACGGGTATTAGTTGTATTATGCCAGCATTGCATTTGGGCGACGTTTGATCGGATTGCTACTAGTTTGCAAAAAAAAGTAGGAAGTACGTTTGCCCGACCGCCTCGGTGCTTTTCGATGAACCGTTGAACCAGTTCAACGCTTGTTTCATAAGTTACGACAAATAACGAGTAATACAGGTAGTATCGTCAGCCACAGCATTGAAAAGGAAGGAGTAGGACATTTCGCGATTTCTGTAGATGAATTCATAAGAAACTTCGTTGTAAACCGTGGAATTTAATTTCCATCCGTAAAATCCAGACTTGGAACTTAAAATCAAAACTTTCAACCTTTTCGAACTTGGACCTAAAAAAAAAAAATTTCGACATATTCGATTTGCAAGGCGAAGAGACAAAATGACAATGATCAATCGCAGCGGGGGCCCTTTATTCAGAACAGCATGGTTACTGCGACACATATAAACAAAACTTACTGGCCAAATGCGGGGTCTGAATATTTCACGGGAAAATCTTCATACCCAAGCGTTTACACGGTAAAATAAACAAAACACGGCAGCATAAAATGGGCAGGATTAGCTTCCTACTTACATTAGGCGTCGGCAATCTTCCATATTTCGGATCAAATGAAAAGGGACCGATTTACTTTAAATAGGTCACCGCAGTCGAGGAGCCGTCTGCTGAAGACGATACACTAACATGCGTTTCGTTGTGGGTTTCTGTCTCCGCTTGCAAACCGTGAACGTTCCGGCTCTTCACAGTACACTTTATGGAAACGCCTGCGCGTCTGCTTACCCGCAAAACACTCAAAGAGCCAATCTCTGCGGTTTACGAAATCGGCCCTGCGAATGATGGAACATCCGTTTAGACCTAAAAATGAAGCCTGCGCTGTGGCATTACGCAATGCAAAGCGTCATATGCTTGCATTGCGTAATGCCACAACGCAGACTTCATTTTGAGGTCTAAACGGATGTTCCGCCTCATCATTCGCTGAGCTGATTTCGTAGATCGCAGAGATTGGCTCTTTGAGTGTTTTGCGGGTATGTAAACGCGCAGGCATTTCTTAGAGTGATATGATCGTATCGCAGTTGTAGAGCACAAAATGCAATCCAATCACGCGGATTGCCAAAGGTGCACTGCTGTCGACGGAGAACGAATCTTGACTTGCGATTGCGCTTTTGCATGGATCCACTCACTCGTTTCACCGTGCGAGCACATCCGATGGTTGCAAAAACGCTTTTCCGTCTTGTGGCGACACCGCAGACAGTTACAGCCATATTTGCGATCCATGGGCACGCAAAGCGTGGAGCATCGCACGTCCCGCGCAGCCAAAACACTGGCGCGAAATTTAAAATTCGCTGTTGCCAGTGTGGTCAGGCACTCTCTGGGGCGAAACAAAACCAAAACAACAAGAGCAAACGCTCGCATCGCAATGGAAGGCAATCGGCGCCATGGAAAAACTGCGACGTTGCTAGGTGTGATCCGTCAACTCTAAGTTGAAAGTCACTAACATAAATGCAAACATTGGCGTCAAGGTTTTGTGATGGCCGCTAGCACGGAGCACCGTAAAAAAGTGTGTGTGTGTGTGTGTGGGGGGGGGGGGGGGGCAGACTTGTACCGTACGCATTACAAGTAATCAAATTAGTAGTAATCGATTACTTTTTGGAGTCATTTTGTAATCAGTTGATTACTTTTATTAGGCAGTAATCACAAGAGTAATCTTATTACTTTTTGAAGTAATAGAAATTACTTCTAACCGTTACTATTTTTCTACGGGACCCCCGCGCACACATTTTTTTTTTTTTTTTTTCTGAAATGACAAAAATAAAATTCGCTTCTTTCTTCGAACAGAAAAAAAAAAAGATTTTTTTCGGATCTGCAGGAAATGAGGTCAACCCCTTTGTATATACAGTTTCTGTGGAATGTCCGTTTCTTTTTTTTTTTTTCTTTCGAGCTTGGGACTGGGATTGGGAAGCCCCAGGAAAGCCCCAGTGCGCCATTCGGGCCGAAGTTTGAGCGAGCAGAATGTAGCTTTGTAAGTCCTTCGTTCAAACTAGCCCCCTCGCATACGCACAGAAATAATAAAAAAAATCGTGCTTACGGTACTTATTCGCAGCCGATAGGAGAACCAGAACCGACGAATGTCTAAAGCAGATGCAAAATATAACAAAGCCAGTTCATCTACAAGTCAAGATCTTATATTTCCTCTACGTGGTCTTTGTGACAAGCAAGGTTTCGAGGTTGGGGGTAGTTCATTGTTATGAGCGCTAAAGGTGTAAGTCGTCACACAATAAAGTAATCGGAAAGTAACGGTTACTTCTTAAAGTAATGTCCAATTATATTTGCTGTTGAGTAATCAAGTAATCTAATCGAATACTTTTTAGCCAAGAGTAATAGTAATTGTAATTGATTACTTTGTTTTAGTAACGTGTACAAGACTGGTTGGGGGGGGGGGGTGCGAACTGGAAACGGTGGCGCCTCCCCCCTTTGTCTGTATCAGTGAGGATGATCGGGAAGTCAGGGAATCGGACGAAGTTCTCGATGTCTGGTATAGACTTTCCTCTAGCCTTGGACATTTTACTTCGTGTCATGTGACCTGCTGCGGGAGGTTCGTGGGGCAACGACACCATGTCTCAACCGAGGTACCATTTGAACCCCCAGCGCTCTAGAGACGCTTGGACTGACCTCATAATCCTCGTCGACAAAATATCGCGAACAATATACCTTGGATTCGAAACCTTCAGGAATTGCAGCTAGCCAGGCCGTCTTCCCTGACACATTCTTCGGGAACCTGCGTAGCGTGCTTTCGGTTGTGACTCCGCCGGGGCAGCCTTTTGCGCAGCACCGTCGGGACATGGCCCCTCATGTTGCTCACAAAAGTCCACTGAGCGTCTTCATCGACCTCATTCCGTTTCAAAGAATTTGAGGTTGCTGAAAGGGCCCTAAAGGACTTCAAAATCGAAAGCGAAGCGTCGTCTGCTCACGGCGGGACGCATGGAGGAGCGCGGTTGATCGCGGGATGCGGGAAAACACGACACCTCCGGCTGGGACGGTTCGGAGGCTGGAGAGAGAAACTCAAGTTGCAGGACGACTCAATCTTTGACGGCACTGCACTGGATAGCGCGATAGCGCGGGAACTTCAAATTCGGCTTTTGGAATCTTTTTTTTTTTTTTTTTTTACTTTAGAAACACAGAGTTTTTACCCACTGCTTCGAACTTTGAGGGCAATATTCAGGCATTGTTTTCAATCGTTTCGGATAATAAAGAAATATATATAATTTTGACCTCTCAGTGCTCCTTTAAAGTATTTGTTTTCCTGATATTTCCGAGGAAAGTACAATTCCAGACTTCAAAGTAGATTCCTCAAATTTAGATTCGTTAAATATGTATCACAAAAATGATGATTTGTCAACTCTGAAGAAATACTACTGTAAGGGGATATTGTACTCTCGACAAAAACACGAGCAAGCGACGCATCGCTCCGTTTGATCTGGGGGCGGCTTTCCCGCAGCATTACGAACTCTCGAGCTATCTCTGGCCCGGTCAGCGTAAGTGAGGAGGTTAAAATATTAGGAGAGGACAATTAATCATAATGTTACACCTGAGACTGTGGTGCGGAAAAATTAAGAAAGTTTCAAGTCGAAAGAAGAGACAACAGAGGAGAACGTCTCAATATTTTAAGACGTTCTCCTCTGTTTGTTTTTTTAATTCTAAAGTTTTTTTTTTTAATTTTTCCGCACCGCAGTCTTAGGCGTCACAATATAATTAATTATCCCCAGCTCCACTGCACGCTCACTGTTTTCTGGTTAAGGAGAGGACGATTCTCCATGAGATGATTGCTTGCTGAAGCAACGGGGCTGGGGCGTCACGCTCTCTCCTGGTACGAATTCATTCCCTTGGGTGCAACAAGCCACACAATGGAAGCGGCGCCGAATTTGAAAGGACTTTGAATTTGGATCTGAAAATAATGACTCTGTCCCCTTGAATTTATCCAATATTCGCCACCGTTTCCGAAAATAAGTGATGCACACCCGATTGCCCGTGGGGCAATGCGTACCAGTTAAAGAATCATCGTATAGCGGAATGAAAGGGCATCGTGAAGGATTGCGTTAAAATTACTTGTACTTTACTTTGAAAGTACGTTCCATTTATAGTGCTTTACTTCAAGTACATTTTACCCGGTATACTTACTACTTTACTTTAAGTACATCACCTCCAATTTACTTACACAAAGCGTCAGACGTCCTGTAATGTTATCGCAACTTCTAAGAAAAAACAAATGTTGGTTTTATTAACGCACGTCAACATCTCCATCGTCTGTGATACGCTGCTCTCCTGACCGTTTCGTATTTGTTGCCGAATAAAGCAATTTTAGCAGCATGCTCACATAAGCCTGCGCAAACGGTTTGAACGCCCACGCCGGCTCGTTGCCGATACAAAAATATTATCAATGGGCGAAAGGCACTTCCTATACTGGCATTTCGATTAGGTAGCTGGACACTTGATGTAAAATCGGGACAATCGGGGCAATATTGAATCTTTCGGGACACTCAACGTAAAATCGGGAGAATTCGCGACAACAAAGTTGATGAAAACCAAATCGAAATTTCTTGATAGATGTGCACTGGTATAGCTGACACTGTTATCTTGACACTTTGCAAAATCGGAACATGTCCCGGAAATGCCAGCTCATGTAAAAAGGGGTGCATAACCGTGCTAGATTATACGTAACCTGAGTTCTCTCACTAAGCTAAAGAAGCTAATTTAGTAAATCATGGAGTGACATCTTATTCCTTGGCTTTAACGATTTCTTACCACACTTAAACTTCCATATCAGTGACGTAGATAATTTTATAAAAAAAAAAAAAAAACGAAGGAAACGCGTATTTTAAGTTAGTAAATTATTTAGGTGTTCTCGAGCTGGAATAAAAGTTCGAAGCGTAGAATGCATAACAAACTTTTATTGGACACGGTTACGGCACTCCATGTGTATAAAGTAAATCGTTTTATACGTTCATATACCGTCCATGAGTACATATTAAGCGAAGGCAGGAAATACATCGAAACGTGTTGATATAAACCGAAGAAAACGAAACAAATTTCTTATCCAATCTATGTCAAGAATGTATCGTAAAGCTAACGTCGGCTCCAAATACCCCCCCCCCCCCCCCCACACACACACACACACACACACGCACACACACCCTCTTACACGGCGCAGCTATTGACTGTGTACGAGATATGTTGGAGAGAAAACAACATTTTGATGTACGAGCTCCCGCAATCAAAATAAAAACAGCGCAAAAACAACAGAAAGAGGAAAGGCGAATTTAGGACCCCTCCCCCTCCTTTTCTAAGCATTCTCGAAATGCAACACGGCGACGTCGATACTAGCAGGGGGCGCTGGGGGCACCAAATTCAAAAAGCAGCGAACAGCTCCGCAGAAAATATATAACCCGTGTATGTACATTTTAGCCCGAACAGTGGAACGCCGAGAAAGAGGAGGAAGTCGAGAAGGAGGGGAGACCAATATCGTACGTATTTTAAACAATCCTTTCTCCCTCCGCTACCTTTCTCTCTCTTTTCCCCCTCCTCCTCTTATTTCTGAGTCCTCCTCTCTTCGCCGTTAAAACGGAGTTTAAGGTCAATCTCCCCTCCTAGCGCGAGCGCGCTCGCGCGGCGGCTCGCGCCGCGCGCATCACTTTTTGCGCCACCATCCTTCCTCCCCCCCTAGTTAAAAATGGACAGGTCCCGTTCTCTCCCAACGGAGGAGGGTACGAAAAGCGGAGAGGGTGAAAAGAAAAACCTAAGAGGAGGAGGAGGAGGCGCTTGCGTTGTTTTTTCTGCTCCTCTGTTTTGTACTTGTTTTTCGGTCTCTCCCTCGTGTACCTCCTTTCCCGTTTAACGCTCTTTCCCCGCATCTTTCTTCCGTTTTGCGCTCTTTCGCTTATTCCAGGCCGGCGGACTTGCCGGAGCGGTTGTTTCGTGTGCGTGTGCCGCGTGTTGTATCGCGGGTGATTGTGCGAGAGCGCTTCGTCGTCTTTTGATTCGGAAGGAGATCATCGCCTCGGCGTCACTTCGACGACGGATTATTCCTCCCCCACCCCCGTGCAAGAGAGTAACCCGGATTTTGATTCCCCCGCTGGTGTGATCCGTGCTGAAAACTCCCCTTTTTTCGTCAATGACTCCGAGAGAGTTGTGGTACCAACGTGGTCCGACGTCGACGTCCTCGCGTTTGTGGCATCGGCGCTCCCAGTGAAAACAGGCTGTTGCTTTCGGCACCGGCACGTCCGCGAACACATCCACGCCTGGATTTTGGTGATCGGTTGATTGATTTTTTTCGGTGGTGCCACGTGCTATAGCAGCCAACAGTTGGATTCGTCGTCGGCCGTCGCCGCTGATGTGTTGGTTATCCTCTGCCGATTGATTTCCACGGTAAGTAATCCAACAATTCTCTAAGTCAATTCTCGTTTGTTATTCGTTTCTGCCTCAACATGTCCGAATCGCTGATCACGTCGTGTATGCTTTAGTGTATCCCAATTCGAACCTTTTTTTTTTTTTTTCGTTTTAATGTGTTTTATGTGTTTGCGTGTGAAGTATGAGGCATTGGTAAGCGGTTGCAGTTGTACTAATGGATTGCTAGTATGTCGCTGCGAGCGCGGGTAGGCACTCAAATTGACTTCGACTCCGATGCTATTTTCGCCCGATGGGAGTCAGGTTGTAATGACTCCCCCGCCGGCTCTCCTATAATGGAAATGCAATGATATTCTGAAGTTGATTAGATATCGATTGTATCCACATAGGCTTCTCTCTCCCCAACGCCGCTTTTTGTCTTGTACGTCTAGTCGTTCCTATAGCTCTCTTTTGTGCAGCGCAGTTCGGAATGTTTATTCTCAATAGACATAAAGACACATCCCGACTAAGAACAGTAAACAACGCCGACAAAAGAGGGACAGGTTGCCGGATAGTAGAACGGATAAATAAGGGCCCTATTGTGACGTTGGAACAAACATTCGCATCAATTGATGCCGACAAGCTCCTGCCTCACGTCGTCCTGACACACTTTGATGAAACTGCTTGACCTCGATAGGCTTTGCTAACAATGTTTCTCTTCGCCTCTTATTTCTTGTTAGATTTTTTTCTTCTATCTTTTCTTTCATACTTGCCGTTCAGGAAACGTACCTGGCTGATCTTTTTTTTTTGTGTGTGTGTGTGTTTTTGTTTTGTTGCCTACTCGTAGCGATATTACTCCATATTATATTTTCCTGGGAACTTTTTCAGTCAGCTTTTTCCCAAGGGGTTGCTCAACCTGCCAAGCGTAAGAAAAACAACATTTTTCTCTGTATTTTTTGTTTTGACGTATTTCGGCTACGGGATTTTTTCATGAAATTCCGGTTGTAGAATCGTACGTTGCTTTCGTATATGCTGCGGCTGGGTTGAAACTTCTTTCACTCTTATTGTGACTATACCCGCTTGGGCGTATATGACAGACTTGCAGTTAAATAGTAAGTTTGTATTCGCTTTTATTTTATTTTATTTATTTTTTTTCAGTCAGACACGTAGTACATGTCGAAGCCATAACGTAACTCAATAGTCATGCTCATTCTGTAAGGACTTTAGTTTGTTTCTTTAGTGTCCAATCTAGAATGAACCATGGTACTCATGCCTAGGGTTACAGCCCGAATTTCTCGCTACAACATCGCTGCTCGGTCCAAAGTTGGTAAAAACTTTCACATATAATTACACTAAAAATGAAAAAAAAAAAAAAAGCACAGGAAACTGTGTGCGGCGTTGCATATCGGCATTGACTCAAATCTCCCTTTTCCAACCGAAGGCAGACACGTTTTTCCGAAAAAGAGTGCTGTAAGTATTGCTCACGACTTGCAGTAAGTTGAGTGAGCAAACCTCGAGTTTGCCTGTCTCTTATGACTACGTTTGCAATATTTTCACACACGCACAAAAAAGAAGCCTTTTTATTTTTTTTTTTCCCGCAGACTACAATTCGACAAACAAGGATTACAAGGAGCGCAATAAACGATTATTCGGTTTTAATTTTATATCGATGAGCTGCATAACGTGAAGTGACAAATTATACGTACTTTTATAGTTTAATGTACCAGGTGCAATTTCTTTGATGGAATACTCCCCAAAGGCGGTCTAGTTTGGATAGCTGTACATTTGGCCAGTTTTTGAAGCAGCTTGTCACTTGCAGCTGCAGCTCCTCGTCGTTACTGTGTTATTAAAAATAACCCCACATTTATTTTTACCCAACATTAAAGCTGTACGCGTTGCCACGTGACACTGCCGTGAGCAGAATGCTAAGATTGATTTGAACTGCTTTAATATATATATTTTTTTTCGATTTGGGAGCGACTGTTTTTCGGCAATCCCAACAAGCCCTGCACCGGCTTCACGGTATATTTTCAGAGTAATTAAACTTACATTGGAAATTTTAGTACGTTCCTGCAGCATGTTACTAGTTGCCCCTTTAGAATGGTAATACCACTTCTAATTGCAGTACATTTAAGTTCAAACGTTGATTCCACAATCAGCCTTGATTGCGGTTGCAGAAGGGACACATCAAAAAAGCTTCCAGGCTTTCTAGGCCTTTAGGCTTTTTGGGGTTCAGTGATCGGGCAAAGGTTCATTATTTCATCAATATATTGCAAAATCAGTGCCGCGGAGCGAATGTGTCCGGCACCAGTTGTTCTCTCTTGAACCTGGTCGTGTCTTCGCTTTGTGGAATCAAACGAAAACCGAAGGTACAGTAGAACTTGCAGTTTTACACAAAACCAGAGCAGGGAAGGGTCTACCTTTCAGCAGTCGGTCTACAAAATCTCCCCTCTCCCCAAACAAAGGAATAGAGGAAAAAAAAAAAAAAAGTTGTTTTAAGCGATATTAGTGCCTCCAAACAGTGGCGTCACAAGGGGGGGGGGGGGGGGGGGGGGGCGGACCGCCCCGGGTGCAGGGCTCAGGGGGGTGTCGCGGCGGGCCACGAGAACGGGGGGGGGGGGGAGTCGCGGCGGGCCACGCGAGAGCGGGGGGGGGGGGGGGGGGGGTGTCGCGTCGCGGCGGGCTACCGCCCCGGGTGCCGCTGACCCTCGTGACGCCACTGCCTCCAATTCAGAATTTTACCTGGTCGAGAACCGGCTTCGAGGTCTAGTAGCTTCTCCTCAAGGAAGTTATGAGAACTAGGAGGTGGCACGTTGCAATATTGGTGAAGCCTAGTCATGAAAGGTTTAAACGATGTTGTGGCCAACGTGACCGTAGATCTCTCTGGCAATTGGTGCGCGTGACATGTCACGTGTGAGATGGATTGTTGATTGTAGAAGGATTTCTTGCAGGCTTGCGCGCGCTCCGTCCGTTAGGTTATGTCAGATCGAAGGCTAGACGAAGGCTAGCTACGGTCATGCGATGTGGTCACGTTGGCCTGCTAAGTGAGGAGAGTAAGGAGGAAAATGAGAAAGAGGCGAGGTGTCAAGGGAACATGGCTTGTAGAGGCTACGCGGCTGACTTCATGCCCTCTCCTACCCTCCTTGCTTCTTCTACACTCTAGTCACGTGTGCTGACGTCACTAAGCTCGTAATATTTGAGAAGCAGTGAGTGGGCCTTCTTAGACATCTCCGTTAACAAACACATGGAGTCAATAACACGAACGTCTTGTGACCACCGGAAAAAGCTTGACCACAGGTTCGCGGGGAGAGAAATAAACTATACGTCACTTCCGGGGTCTTTGACGTCACGCTGGTCTCTGATTTCGTTTTCACCACGTTTCGTTGTCCCGGCAAATATGCAACTTTGGTATCGAAAACAACCAAAACAATATTTTGCTTTAACGGTCGCGAACACAGTGAAGCAAACTTGAACGCACACAGTCGCAAGGAGCGAACCAACACGTCACTTCCGAAACCTCGGAGATCACGCTGGTCCTCTGATTTTTGGATTTGACTTGGTTTTCTTTGTCTCGGCAGATACAGATGCGCCTTCGTAGCAAAAACAACGGAAGACAATGATTGGCCGTAGGGCGTATCGGTCGCGTCTCAAGATGATCGAGTTTAGTATACGGCTTGGCGACGTGTCGTGTCGTTTATCGCTTGTCCCGCAATCTCAGTATATACGACAACGAGAGTTGCTGGCGGGCAGCGTGTTATCTCTCCTGAGGCTTCGCCGAAACGACATCCCAAGGATTCCTAGATCTGGGGACTCCTTCGTTACACATCTCAGCCTGGTAACACAGTAGCATGCATTTAAAGACTACTGTATTTTGTATAGGACTTGTACGCGTTTATTTCATTTTTTTTTTATTTCCTGGTGCATCATCGCAAAGTTGGCCTGCTAACTGTGCGTGTGGGAAAAGAAAAAGAAAATGAACGCTTTTTGTGTCAGATCGCTTACTTTTCAATTACTTGAATCAATCGTATGAATCACGTCATTATGTTTTCAGGAACAACGATAAAAGGCTTCCACAATTCCCAGTCGAAGTACTTGATTACTAGTGGCTACTGATCCCTATAATGTGCACCGTGTTTTGTTTTAACTAAAAGCTACTGTGCATCGTGTAAATGTACGGATTGGCTAGTTTAATAGTTCTGTATGGACGGCTAGTTTTGATAAGTTTTTAGCTAGCAGATCAATAGCCTAGTTCAATTCTTCACATAAAGCCTCTAATTATGAACTTGGAGGGGCCCAATTGTTCTTGACTGTTTTTCGTTTTGGTCTTAGTCGATCAAAAAATTAGAACTGCAATTTCCTAAGGAAAAAAAGAAAGAAAATAGAAACGGATCGGAAGTTTTAGTAGAGGCTATAGTTGAAGCAGGCGGACGAGTTGATAACGGCGCCTCCTGGCGTTCAAGATTTAGAATATCCTCTAGGAAACGTTGTTTATACCGCACACATTTTATGTTGGATTTAAAAATATCTATCATTATAGATGGTTTTGAACTACCAAGCGCTTTGAAATTGTCTCTACGACAATGAACAACGTGCTTGGCACCACTTGAAAATCTGAATTGCACAGATGGGGCTAGCACAGCGCTCTTAGTCTGCTTGAGGAGCATCCATTGATTATATATATATGTATGTATATATGGCGGACGTCTTTTTGTCACGTTCTAGCAGTACCTTTGTTCGAAATGTTTAAACTCGTAGCCATAAAAGCCCGTGGTAGACACGCTAAACATTGACTGATTTGAAGCTGTTGTCCACCCACTCTGAAGGCCCGTTCACACTCTTGCGACCGAGAGAGACCAGACAGGTTTTTAAGCCTCTTGCGATCTCTTAGGACCAGCTCCGCTGCAGCGCATCCGGTCCTAAGTCGCAAAAGGCTTAAAAACCGGTCTGGTCTCTCTCGGTCTTACTCGGTCGCAAGAGTGTGAACGGCGCTTTACCTTCATGTTATCGTAAGTTCCTTGTGTGTAGGTACATCTACTTACTCATTGGCGTATGTAAATAGTTATCTTTTGCTGAATAAACCATAACTGCAAAAGTTCGTCTGCTACTTACCGAGTTCTGCGCCTTCAACAAAACACAGGGTGCTGGTATGACGCTGGGTTGTAAACCAGTCACTAGTTTATCATTCTCACTTACCCTTATCCTACTTAAATCTTTCTACCTTTGCGTGATTGGCGTGATCGCATTAGGTTTGCGTCACGGGGTCATTGTTGCCTGTATCTGGATTAGGAATATTGCGAACCTCCTTGGGTTCGAAGTCAACTTCAACTTTGTTGTTTCTTTCCAGGAAAAAGGGGTAGAGAGAGAAAAAAAAAGCAGACTTGTCGCTTGGCAGGGTTTTTTCTCCCCATTAGTAACAAGAGAAACTATTTTACATACTAGTGATCCGTACAACAAAATTTACATAGAAGCAAAACGCGCAACATTAAACCACGGAAGATATGAGATACACTAGGAACATCTCTTACAGGTCGAAAGTCCCATCAAAAATAAGCGCAAATAAAACTAGAGAAACAAAGGACGAATATCCTGTCTGCTCAAACTCATGAAATCCGTACCCAATTTATGAGTACTATTTATAGCAACGAGAACTGCAGCATCTGGAGGCCGTAGCCTGTTCTCTAGAGATGCATTTACCGCGTGTCAACACAGCGGCTTGCATATGCAGGCACCCTCCGCTTCATATTGCCGATGGAAAGAAAAACAATATGATTTTGCCTTACGGACGTTTGATATGTTAGAAGAAGTTTATAATTATGATGCTCTGTAATTCGAACTATGTGAATGTTTTTGAAACACGTCAATATTTCGTCTTTAGAAAGGGAGCCCTTGAATATACAAAAACACTGTATTTTTGGATCGGAAAAGTATGGCTTTCGTCTTACCTGTATTAATTACTAAAGAATTTGAGGTTGTCCAGTCACTTTTATTTTGCAGAACGCTATTTGCCGCACGTAAAACCTGGTGGACAGCTTCACCCGAAAAGAATAAACTTGCGTCGTCTGCTTAAATTATAAAATCGGCGCTATTGTCTACATTTATTTACTGTATAAATTGTGTACACGTTGAACAGAAGGGGCCCAAGGATGCTCCCTGCGGCACACCTGACGTCAGATTATTTAAGCTAGGTCGCTGACCATCTATCAAAATACATTAATGCCAAAACTAAAAACAAAAACAGAAAAATTCGGTAATTGTTGAGGCTATTTTTCGCACACCATATGCATTTAAGAGTTTTTTTTTTTTTTGGTTTAGGCAGTCGAAAGCCCGTGAGAAATCAATTAAGACCCCGAGGTAATCTATTTTCTTTTCGATATTGTTTAAAATTAGTTATTTTTTTTGTTTTAATAGCGCGAGTTCCGTCGAATACCTAATTCCCTAAAAGCAAACTGGCAAGATGTTAGGACAGAGTGTTTTTCACAGGAGGTGTATAATCTGGCGTGTATTATTTTCTGTAGACCCTTTGGAAACACTGGGAGCACAGAAACGGATCTATCATTTCCTAGGTTCTTTTTATCCCCATACTTGAAAATAACCGTAGCCTTAGCGACTTGTCTTTTTTTTAGGGAAATGGCCATTCTGAAGTGCCAAATTAGAAATATGCGTTAAAAAAGGAGCAATTTATTTAATTACAGGTTTCAGAGGTTTAATTTGAACATCATCCATGTCAGTACTTTTGATGTTTCCAAGGTTCCTGAAAGCCGCTGCCACTTCGTCTGCATCGGTCAGGGAGGGGCGGGGGGAGGGGCAAAACAAAAGTGTGCCAGAGACGCCTTTCACAAAATGGAAATTCATCCGCAGCGTTACCATTTTTTATAATGTTTCCAAAATAGTTATTGAATATTTCAGCTCACGCCAAACCACCTCTCGTCTCGCCCTCGATGTTAAAAGACCACCGAAAAAAGAAAAGAAAAGATTTAAACAGTCTGGTGGGGACACGCGTGTCGAAGAATGAATTTTACGCGTAACAAGAGAATATTTTAGAGCAATATTGACCGCGCGAGATTTATTTTAGTTTCGTCTGAATTCTGCGCACAAAGTCCATGACGTCACGGAATGGTCATACACTCTTTCCACCTCAACTCGATGGCCACAGCTTCCCATTGCCACAGCTTCTCTCCTCCAAGCTCCCGAAATGCCTAGTGAGAAACCAAGTGGAAAGGAGGTGACTACCGACTAAATTGCGTTTCGCGCCGTCAATATTGCTCTAATTATTTTTTTTTTCGCGTAAAATTAAAATTTCGGCACGCGTGTCCCAACCAAACTGTTAAAAAAATAAAAATTCTTTTCACTGGTTTTTTTAAGCTTGATGGTCGTAGATTCGAGAGGGCCACGTCTCAGAAATCAGTAAGCTTCTTGCATATAATATCTATTCGTCGCTCCTTTTCAAACAAAAATATGTACGCTTAGCCTTACGTAAAGCGCTTGTCACGGCATTTCGCTGCTTTTTAAATAACGCCAGCACATCTGGCTTTCTGGATTTCATGAACTTGTTGTAGAAATCTTATTTTTAACTCATCATTTTGACTATCTACCGGGTTCGACTTTTTCGTACGTCTAACGCGAAATTCGACTTTTGTGCGCCGTGTGGGGAAATTGGAAACGAGCTGACGCCACGTGGGTGGAGGCGGAGTACCACGTTTATGGCATTTATGTTTGATTGTTTTACGTAGCTGAACTAACGTATGTTTGTTTTCAGGTAGTGTGAACATCGTGTGAACACGTTATTTGTCTCCCAATATTCGAAATCCTTGCGTAGAAGTCGGGCAACGCTGTCTTTAAGCCGAACTTCGTTGAGGTTTGTCGAAAGTCGAAGGCTCGACGAACCGGTGGGACCTAAAGGTTTAACGGGAGTTTGCGACATCTCTAATCGGAATGCACAAATTTAATATAACGACGTTCGATGAAAAAAGAAAAGCGCCTTTAGAATTCAAGGCACACATTGATTGCAGGGAGAAATTGCTCATTAATCTGGATTCCGTTCCGGGAAAAACAGATCGAAGTGAGGTTGCGGAAACGACGGAGAGATGGCGGCACAGGTTGGACCCGCGGTGACGGGCGACGCGGAGCTACAGCTTGTTCGCGTTTTAAAATCTTTGATATTTTGTTTTATATTTTTTATTTAACTATATTGCAGATTTGGGGGCGGGGGGGGGGGGGGGGGGGGTTCTGAGCAGGAGGGATACATACTCGATAAAGCAAGCAACACTCTTTATACACCGGTAAAGAAACTAAATGTGTCCAATAAAGCGCGTAGCTTTTTTTTTTTTTATTTGTGTGTGTTTTAGTTTGATATATACTTTGGCCTCTTTGGGCCCGAATAATTTCGATCTGTTCGAATATTTGTGTTTTTTTTTTTTCGTGCGCCATTCCGTGACGCCAGGCGCAGTAACGACAGCCGTCCCCTGTCATTCTAAAACGCTCTTTGGTATTCTTGAAATTTTGTTTACTCTCTCTGCTCTTGTGCTCAGTATGAAAAAAAAAAAAAAAAACACGTTTAGGAAGGACATTAAGAAAACCGGTCGGGTCTTTGCTTTTGATAGCTTTCTTTTATTTCACTCTTCATAACGGATTATGGGGTACGATGTTTGGAGTGAAAACGCTCTAATATCCCAGGTTGTGCAGTTCCCTAAGTAGTACTTGGAGAGAGAAAAGAAAAGAACAGTGATAAATAACACTCGTTGAAATCGCACATTTCGTCAGGTGAAAAGTTTTCTATAGAAACCTAGTTTTCCAATGTTGTTTTCTCTGTGCAGATAAAAAAAAAAAATGACACACATTTCGTCTGTTCCAGTTTGTCGTTGGGGTGTTTCAGACAAAGTACTTTTCCCAGCCATTTAAGGATTTGCTCGATGACGCAATTCAGGGTTTTCGCAAAAAACAATTCGACTTCGCGGGCAATTTTCGAGACACCGCCGCTTACACAGACGCCAGGTGCTGAGGGGCTTTTCCTTTAGTACACACTAACAAAAAGTTTGTAAGTTAACTTTCCCGCAGAACGCAAAGAGACAGCCAATCACGAATCTGTTAATCAAACCCGCTATGACATTCCTGTTCATCGGATTAGTGACAATCTACATTTTCATTAAGCACAGGTCATGCTGTGATCTGGAACGTCGGGGTTCTCGAGCTTTGATATGTTGCTTTAGAGGAACATTTGCGTGCAACGTTGCACAAAATTCTCAGGCCCGTGACCGTGGCTCAGATTTAGTCTATGTATATGCTAAGACCTCACTCAGTATTCACAGTTCCACTTTTTCTTGTCAAATACACAACACAAAAAAAAAATATATATATATATATATATATATATTTACCGGGTGTTTAAACGAAGACTAACAAAAATATTTCAAATGAGTGTATTCGAGGTAAGATGATAATTTTCTCGGGACCGCATTACTCCTGGTGGCGGACGTCACAAAATTCGCGATACTTACTACTTAGTTGGCTAAATTATTAAAAATGACTAATTAACTTTTGAATTAGGAAAAATAGACATATCGTTTAAATTAAAAACTTGCTGAACGTCATCAAAAACCACTAAATCAGTAAATTTCAGAAAGACTGAGCGCGTGAGAAGCGTAATAGTGCTCTAAAGTTACCACTCGTGGAGCAAGTACAAGGCTGGGGCTCTCATAAGAGCCAGAAAACTCGCGCGGGTGGCTGAGATGCGCAACACACGTGCGCCAAACTTCCCTCCATACTGCGAGGGGTTGGCTTCGCGCCGCGACCACCGGAGGGGGGGGGGGGGGGGGGGGGGGGGCAGGACCGCGGGCGCAAAGATGCGCTCCGATAAGAAAGCGAAACCTAGAAGCACGTCCAAATTGAGCGCCGTAATATACTGCCCCTGCGTTATATCCTTCTAAAAAGAGTTGATTTAGTGGTTTTCGATGACGCTGAGCAAGTTTCTAATTCGAACCATATGTCCATTTGCATTAATTATAAAGTTAATTAACAAATTTTACTTAATTAGCCGACTAATCGCAAAGATTAGCCCTCTATACTTTGTCCCCCTGGCCGTAAAACTCACCTGCACAAGCCGCGTTAATGTAACGCGGTTTGTCTTTTTTGTCACGGCTTTTTTACGGCTTTTTTTTTTTAAAACAAATCCGTTAAGTTTAAAACAGACACCCTCTATATGTATATGTATATAAACGGGGGAACACCTGTGTGGTGAACTTTTGCCAAGATGCAGAATTATTCACCGTACGAGTGTTCTGATTGTGACCTTAAATTGCGTGAATTTACGTCACGCACAATATCCTTCCTGCAAGTCGAGATTTGCGTTACTCGCATTTTCTCTTTCGTCACACGGGAACGTATTGACGTCAATTGTCGGACGTTCCCCTTTTTTATTGTTATTTGTTCTGTGCTTCTGTCTGCACGGGCGTGAGTTGACTGTGTAGGCGTCCATGAGGAGAGTAAGGGGAAAAGGGGGGGGGGGGGGGGGGGAGCGATAAAGAGCAGCTCTGTGAGCAAATAAAAATACTGAAAACAAATGACTCGAAATAAAGAAAAAATTCATACAAAGATACATACCATTAAAAAGATTAAGCGCCAAACTAATGAAAAAAAAAAAAAAAATTGTACGAGCGGGTGTGCGTTTCCGTTTCGGCAGTTGCACCGCTACCTTCTTGGAGCAGTGCATACGGCAGATACGTCCGCTCTCAAAGACGATGTCTGTTTTGAGTTCCTGCACGCGTTTTTGGCGTCCTGTTCATCGTCTCCTGAGCTCCGAGATCGACCGCGGCAGTCTCATCACGTGCCGTCGGCTAGAGTAGTTACTTAAAACGCCGGCAACAGGTGGCGCGAGCCGCCGCCCGGTTTAAAAGGTGTTCAGCCTCAATCATCCATCCATTCATTTTCAAAGTTGCCAAATAAAAAACTCAAAAAAGAAAAGAAAAGAAATCTGGGGCCATTGCGCGCAACTTCAGGGTCGCAGAAAAAACGGGGGCGGGGGCGAGTGGTAAGAAGCGCTTCCTATTGGCCCTTTTTTTTTACGTTTGTGTCGTCACATATCACGGTTGCTGGGTCCGTTAGCTTCGCCCTCCACGCATGCGCGGGTTTTTTTCTGCCCCCGCTGAAACCGGTTGCTGGAATGGAAAGCGGTCTTCGCACGCAACTTTGAGCCCGGTTGCACTTACTGCGGTAGAAGAGATTGTATACATTCCGACGTCAGATGTATTCTCGGTGTTTACGAAGGTTTGACGCCGGCCACGAATCATTAGAGTGGCCGGTGCCTGAGAGGACGGTTGGGGGGGGGGGGGGGGGGGGTGATTTGCCTTCAGACGGCTTTTGTATAGTCTGTTGTTCTCTCCGGTTGCAACACGATATCGTTTTTTTTTTCTTTATTTTTGTTTTATGGTGTATGTTCGCTTGCATTCTTCGGTACGATGGTTTCGCCCAAATCTAGAGGTTAACTTTTTTTTTTGTTGTTGTTCGTTGAGAAGCGAGTTGAGAGCGATGAGTGAGATAATCTCTTAGTAATGCCAGGGGTGCCTCTCTGCTCAGAAATCTCCAGTGAAAACAAAGTGTATAAATGTGTTCAATAAATATATGAGCACATATCCACACTTATACACGCCTCGTGTAATTCATGCAGTGTCGCCATCGGTCAGTGCACGATTGCGCTTTTGCTTGAGAGTGAAGCGTTTCCACTTATATTTGGCGGTATACTTAGACTTATACAGATGCGTCTCTTACAAGTTGTTACGAGTGCCTTCATTACTGACTCTGTCTGAAACAGTAAATCATCGTGTAAAGCCCTAAGCTGCAATCCAGGCATTAAAAAGAAAAAGCTGCGATTGCAAACTAAAATATGATGTGTTTTATTTCGTAGAACTCTTACATAAATCTCGTCCACAAATGCAAGAAAAACGCAAGTTAGTATAAATGAGCAGACAGCAAAGAAATTTTTTTTTTTTCAAAGATGGAGTGAGTTACAAAAATTACTTAGCCTACTAAAAAAAAAAAAAAAATGATGGGGATTATTTCGGAAGTAATCGCTGTATCACTTTGTATGTGAGGTGTTCAAGCGATCTTGTCAGACACTTCAAATCAAATCAAAGCTTTATTTTCCAGAAACACTGGAAGGAGTCCGAGACAAAAAGCTGTTGAGACAGCCTCACTGGGTCTGGGACCCTATTACATTATCAGGAGTAAAGAAAATTTTAATCGTTTGTTTTTTGTTTGTTGCTAAGTGCAATACTATACTCGCTGCCAACTAAAAAAACAACAACAAAAAAAAGCACATTTTTGCGCATAGTTAATACGTTAAGCGAAATAGTTCTTACAACATTTTCTTGCCAGAAGAAAACACAGGATGGTCTGCATTTCTAATGTTTACGTTTTAATAAAATAACACATAATCTATCTTGAATGAGCATGCAAGTATTTTCATTGACCAGATAAGGGATATATTAAAAACGGTAAATTATTGCCGACTTGCTCAATTTTCCACCCTTCTGGAAATTAGTAACGCTCCGCAAGGTGCCGGACTTTTACTTCGATTCTTGAGATAACAAGTTTTGTTGTTATTCCATAATGTCTACCGACAGGTGACGTTTGAGGGGAAGTTAGTCAGCTCGAATAAATGGTCAAGGAAATATGACGAACTTTAGGGAAGCATTGCAATTCAAGGGGGTATTCTATGATGAAATATTTTTCTTTACCATAGGCTTTCTACTCGGTCGTGCTTAGGAAACCCGAGCAAGTTTTGTTTTGGTTACAATAATAAGTCAGCAGTAATGCGCGTAGAGATAGCTCATAATAAAACTTTCTTTTTTCTTTTATACTTTTTAGCGAATGTTTGGTAGAACAGACGTGGAAACTCGAGGACATTTTTCATAAAATTGATACAGAAAGTCTTACGACTTAGAAAATGTAAGTAAAGTAGGTGGGGCAACCTGACCAAGTAGCGAAATTTAGAAAAAAGAAAATATCCAGGAAAAGGTTAGAAAAGTAGGAAATGCGAAATAGGGAATTTTAGTAAAATATTCATGGAAAACCTGGGAGAATTGGAACTTGTTTAAAACATGCACGAACACATACACAGGGGAAAGTTGGAAATGCTGGGAAAGTTAGCTACATAGTTATGGCACCTACCCTGTAATTGTAATTTACCAAGAGCTAAATACGGATGACCGTATTTAGCTCCTGGTAAAAAAGACGTGAAAACTCTAGAAAATTTTTAGTAAAATGAACAGGGAGAACCTTGTTACATAGGAAATTGTAGTGAAATAGACGGGGACAAAATGGGGAAGGTTACAAATAAAAATGTTGAGGGACCTCTAAAAAAATAGGGAATTTTTAGTAATATAGACAATGAAAATCGGGATAAGTAGGAACTCTTTGGGGGAAAGCATAAGGAAAGGTAGGGAAATCTAGGTACGTATTTGGGGTACATACCCTGCAGTAGTGACACTAACGAAGCGCCGTATTTAGCTCCTCGTTTTCAGCACGCGTCTGGGGCTTATCTAGTAGCGTCTCTCCTCGCCTGATTTCTTAGAGACCTATCTGGGCGAAAACCTGTCTCTAAGAAATCGAGAGAATCCGCCAGACGAAAAGGGGGAAAAAACGAATAAAGAAGTGTTCCGCCATTTTTCCTGTCACCGGTGCGAATTTTCCTGGTGCGAGGAAACCAGTTCCAGAATTAGCTAAACCATTTTCGGGGGCCGGCTCATGTTTTTCGTCTATTTTATAGAGAAAGGAGCTCGTTCGAAAGTAGGCCTGAGCGACGGCGATGACGTTGTACCGATCCGAAGCTCAGACTGCCGAGCGTGTTTGTTAGAACAACTTGCCGCGTGTCGAGCTTGGCCCACAAACAACCCGCACGACGAATATTTCAGAGCCAGGTGTGTTACTACACGAACGTTCGAAGAACTGATCGAAGACTTTTCCAGAATGCCGGGTTGACTACCTTTATGGCCCTGTTTCTAACATCCAGACGGCATAAGTGATTTTGTATCGATTGAGTATCAGGGTTTTATTTCTTACTAGGGCCGCAGTCTCATTTTGGCTGAATGTTCTAGATGAAGTGCTTGAACTAACTGGATTACTTATTTTAGCTCAAACTCTTCATTTGACAGAATTTTTCCTGTGTAGTGATAGGGCTGCAATTGCACTTTGTCTGAATTGTCAGTTCGGCTGAACTTTCGTGTTGGAGTGCCAGGGCTTGGCTTAATTTCTTATTCTGAGTGTTTAGCATAGGGTGCCCGCAATAGATTTCTCCCCTTAAGAAAAACAAAACAATCTCAATCCGGCCGAACTTTTGATACGGAGTAATACCCTTGTTCATTGGCACACTTAACTGCAGTTACGCTAAGCCAGAGTCAGCTCATACAACTTGCGGGCAACATTGTGCGGCCATGCAGTCAAAGGTATGGCCGCACGTGCGCTTGAGAATCTTCAGCACCCATCAAAGCAGTGCACGCGCACTCTTCACTACTTCTGAAATAGCTATCCGAGAGTATAGTGCGATAATTGTGGTGACGCGTAACAGCAGGTAAAGGTTAGCTAACTGGGGTAAAGGATGCCCGTGTGACATCGGCATTACACGGCTTCATTTTTCATTGTAGTTTACGTGTCAGTTCGGCTGAACTTGAGTGAACGAGTACCTCGATTTTGTACTCTAAGACGCGGTTGAAATTTTAAGATAGAGTGCTTCGAACGGATTTCTTCGGCAAAAGTCTCAATCTGGCTGAACTTTAAATGCACCGTGGTTCAAGTGTCAGTTATGCTGAATCTTCCCGATGGAGTACCAGGACTGATGATTTCTTACTTTTGCCAAAGCCTCAGTTCGGCTGAAGATTTCAAAATGGGTACCGCGACCGAGTCTCACCCTGACCGAAACTTACATTCGGCTGAAACTTGCAAATTGACACTATGCGGCTGGATCCCGTACTACAACTACTACAACAGGTCTCAGTTTGGCTAGCTGGACAAAATGTATCGGAGTGTTTTGTCTTTTATTTTAGCGGACCACGGAAGACAAAAGCGCTCCATGGTCCGCTTTCTCGATTGTTCTTTTCCAACTTGTCATTGCTCCCCCCGCCGGTCTGGTTTCTTGTCCCAGTGCGTCCGCGCCATTGTTCTTGCAGAAACAAAAGAATTGAAGTGGAGCGCTTGGTTCAGAGGTCACGTGCTTGCGTTGTCCGGCTACCTGTCCAAACGACGCTGTTCTGCTTTTGCAATCCTTATTCGAAATGTCGTTGTTGTTGTCGTTTGGACCCTACGTAGAGCGAGTGGGCAAGAAAGGGGCCTCGTTAAAATTCTAAGCTATATAAAAAAGACGAAATAAGAGTGTTATGACACTCTTTGACAGTTTTCTTGTTAGGTCAGTGCCTTAATTCCGGTGACAATGGATTGCGCGCCCGTCGACGCAGATAATGAGTAATGGACTGATGAAGGCGGCCAATGACACGAGCGTGATATCTGGGTTGTGTATTTTCCCATCGTATCCTGGTGGACGGAAAACAAACTAGATCGGTGTTTACGTAACTTTTCATAATGTTTATCAATTTAATCTTGTACTAAAAGAGTATAAGCTCTCAATTAATCGTCCATGCGTTTTTTTTTTAATTTTGCCTTGTTTATTGGTTAGCGCACGTTGACACAAACACGAGCGAGGCAATGTAGGTCCCATTCACCAGGTTCAGACACCCGCGATTTTGTCGTCCAGCGTTCTAAAGAATCGGGAGGAAACATTGTCATCCTTCATTTTATTGGTTTTTCATTTTAATAATTTTATTGGGAATTATTTTAAAATTTGCATTGGGCTGATTTTAATACTCCTCCAAGACCCGGGCAATGTATGTCCAATCGGGTCAGGTTCAGGCTGACACTCTGTGTCAGATTTCGGGTCGGTTGCAACCCTGGAGTTAGGGGTCGGGTGCGATTCGAAACCCCGTCGGTTTGGGTCGGGTCGCTTTTAAGGGAAGATCCGGCTGAGACTAAGCCGGGTCTGTTCGGTTCGGGTCCCATTGGGTAGGACACAGAGACTGCATCAAGTCGGGTCGGACGCAGGTAGGGTTGTGCAACCCAAGACTCCATCAACTCGGGTCGGGTCGGAACAGATTCAGGATGGTTCCGGTCCCTAGACTGCATCAACTCTGGTCGGCTGTTGGATGCAGGCTGGGCGAGGTTGGAGACTCCGTCGGGTCGAATCGAACTCATATCGATCGCAGTTCGATATTGCATCAGGCCGGATCGGGTCGGGTCGGTTCGGTTCGGTTCGGTTCGGGTCGGGTCGGGTTCGGGCCCGGTTCAGTCCCAGGCTGCCTCAAATCAGGCCTGAATCGGTCGGGTGCGACTCCCTTGGGTCGGGTCGGGCCCAGGCCGATTGCACTTTTAGAATACTGCATCAGTTCGGATTCAGGCCGGGTTCGGTCCCAGACTGCATCAAGTCCGGACGAGTTGAAACAGAGGCTGGAAACTCCGTTGGATCGGGCCCCTTGCAATCCGAGACTGCATCGGGTCGGTTCAGGTCCAGGACAACATGAAGGCGGGTCGGGTCCGACCCAGACCGTTTGCTGCCCGAACCGCCATCAGCTACGGGAGGCGAGCAATCACAGTTTGTAATTCCAGCTTTCCACGTAGCGGGCGGTGGCGAAGTCTTTCGATTCGGGATTCGCACGTCGCGCAGTTTCTTTGCGCGGAAGATGGAAGAGCCTGGGAAAGGGAAGCACGGAGAAAGGGGGAGGACCTTCGAGCGTGTTTACGGCGCGATGACTTGTTTGTCTTTCTGTTGGCAGCGACGGCACATATAGTGTCCCCGTCACTTGGCTGCTGGAGGCAGATTCTTCGCTGACCTCAAAACGTTCACTCGTAGTACAGGACTGCTCGATGTTCCTGTCGCCCCCCGTCACTCTTTGCCTTGCCTTTTGTTTTTGGAAGCTTTTGCGGCTTGTTGCTTTGCCCTTGCCGTTTGAGAACATGTATGTATTCATTTCGGTTGGGACAGCGGCAGCCGCAGCCATTGCCCTTCGCTCCCCCCTCCCTCCCCCTCACGTCTGTCGTTTGAGAAATGGCATTCTAAACCGGTTTCGGGCCCAAAAAGAAGATGGCTTCTTTCAGAGCGGCTTTTGTTCTCCCCTCTTTCCCTCCTCCTTTCTGTCTATCGCGTTTGAATTATCGGCGCATACCTCCCCCCCCCCCCCCCTATTACACCCTCTCCCTTTCTCATTGCTCTCGGATTGTTGTTTGTTTTTTTAGTTTGTTGTATGTCTCCTTTCTTAAATACATTGGTTCGGGCTCCGGCAGCTGTTAGTGGTAGCACCACCGCCGCAGTGCTAGTTTTCATTCTTTTTTTTTTTTTAATTTAGAAAATAAATATAAGTTGTGGAATTCTTTTGTACGTGCGTGCTGAACGCCGTAGCGATTGGTTGGTGCGGTAGTAGCCTTACCTTGTCAGTCGGGTTCCAATGGCCCGAGGACGGGTTATTGGGAAGGGTACATTTGGCAGGTTTGAGGGGCGGGCGGTAGGTGGCGCCGCATGACGAGAGGCCGTTCGAGAGTGAGGCGCATCGTTCGTATCGCTACAGCCGGAAAAGAACAAAAGATTGCAAGTGCGTTGCAGATTTGTGGCCTCGATTCTCGATTTTGGTGTTGCTGGTTGTCGGGGAGATCGAGAGCCGGTGGAACGACGAAACGTTCATAGTCAGTGACGGCTTAAGAAACGGCGGGCGTGGCTTAATTATGTTACAACCTCCTGATTGGCCGTTTGGCGTTCTTGTCATCTGATACTGCAATATCATTGGCTGCGGAGTGATAACGAGAGGACGTTCGTTCTCCGCCGAATGGCACACCGGATTGAGTCACTTCGAGTCCACAAACGTTCACTATCACCAGAATACAAAAGGTATGGGGGGGGGGGGGGGGGGGGGCACGTTTTTTTTCTCATTTATATGCAAAGCTTTCCGCCCGAAAAACAAAAAATTATCGGTTATTTACATTGGAGACTCGCCTTCATCTATTATTGTCAGCGAGGAGCGCCCGGCGAGAGCACAAAATTGGAACATGAAGTAAAAGATGCTACGAATCGCTTTTTCCCTGAGCGAAATTTATGGGCTCGAGTAGGCGAACGCAGGAAGAAAAAAAAAAGGGGGGGGGGGGGGGCACCACAGTATTTGCGCCTAACGTTACCAAGAATTCATGAGCGTCCTTTTGAACGTTATTTTTTGTTATGTGTCCTAGCATATCTTGGCTATTTATAGAAAGCGTGTATCTAACCAGGCCGAATCAGGAGCTTGAGGCCATTAGGAGACTATAAAAGTGGGATGGGATTTTTTTTTTTTCCATGATTGTTGTTATTAACGTTAATATTATTTTCAATAGTAATCCCCGTTCCTTCTTGCACCATCTTTGATGCTCTCAATGTGCTTTTGTTGTTGCTCTAACCTGGTATCAAATTCAATTTAAGTTTCTTTGCCGGAGTGCTTAGTGGATTTTTTGACGAGCTTGCCCGGTGTTATTCGTTCGCGAATCTCGCATAGATGAAATCTGCTTAGGATTATTATTTTTAATATTATTATTATTATTATTATTATTATTATTGGTATTATCATCTGTGAGATCTGCGTCGGTTTGAACGTTGGTTACATGCTGCTAATATTTGATATTTAAGCCAGAGGGGAAGAAAAGAAAATGCACATATGACAGTAAAGGCTTCAAATAAAGTTGCTTTCTCGAGTCGGGGAGAGGCTTCGAAAGAGTGGTACATAATAAAGTCAAGAAAAAAAACCTAGAAATATAAAAAAGCAAAAACATAGAAAAACAGAATATGAGTGGAAATAGAAGAGAGCCAGAAAAGGACGGGAAAAATGTGTGTGTGTGTGTTGGGGGGGAGGGAGACTGGTGTAACTCAGGAAGAACGTGAAATGGAAGGAAACGGAACGCTTTTGACAACCTCCCCCCTCTTTTTTGCGCTTATCTTTTATTCTTGCATCGGATAGTAAGTACTTCTACCCTAGGCTCCCCCCCTGCTGTTTCTCGTATCTGCTCCATCTCTATAAACATTATCTTTATCGATTTATTTCCAGCGAAGAGGGAAAGGAGGTGTGCTCCTGTGCCCTTTTCCCTCTTTCTCTCTCAGGCTTTCCTATCTTTCTTTCTCGCTCCTTTTTTCCATCCTTCTATTTTCTGCCCTTTGTTGGCCGGCCCTGTTCGCCCCGAATCAGTTGTTTGCGCACTTCGCGATATACGATTAAATTGTTTTTCTCCATTCGTGTGTTCGAAACGGGCGCGACCTGTTTGCGCATTAAACTTCCAAATTCGATGTACCCTTGATGAAAAAAAAAAAAAAAAAAAAAACACTTAAAAAGTGCGCCAAGTTTCCACTTTTATGAATTCCAATTACTTGCAGCAGGAAATACGTAAAATATTAGATACAGTCGAGGAAAAAAGAATAATGGTAACTGTTTTTATAGCTTTATTTACCCCGTGGGAGTGACTCAATCAATCAATCAATCAATCAATCTATCCTTTATTTCACATCAGAAACTGATGTAGGCTGCGGGGGCAAAAAGTCAAAAGTTTGACTTGACAAGGCCTCTGCAGCCTTACAATTGGCACGCGGCGACATACTAAACATCAAGTATTAATATTCAGTTTTCAGCTTTTAACATTAAGCAAAAAAAAAAAAAAAAAATCAAACGGGACAAGAAGAACAGCATCAATTAATCACACTATCAAAGTTAACAAAAAAAATATATAAGGCACATGAATTATTTAGGCACATAACATGTTTAGGTACATGACAGTACTAAAAATAATAATCGTACTACCTCAAGGATAACTGAAACATACAGAACACACGACCCCAAAATACAAGCGAAATTTTAATGCATGAAAAAATTTCTAATTGTACTACGATTCAGTCTCTCGATATTTGTCAAATTATGCTTCTGAAGTTTATTTAGAACAAATGGAAGATTATACCTTAGCATTTGGAACCCATAATTTGTACGATTTGTTAGTATTTTCCAATGCTCCCCCTCACGAACATCGTATACCCGGATATTTCGTGTTAGGTTTGAAATATGTCCAAGAAAGGCTCGTTAGAACGGAGGGCTGATCTATATCGTGTTAGTAGAGTATAATCATATAGGCTAGGGAAAGTTATTAGACGTTTATGTGTATCGAAAGGAACATTGAGTATTGTGCGAACAGCCTTTTTTTTTTAAAAAAAAAAGGTGTAATTTGTTAGCATTTCACAGAGATGTGGTACACCACACTAAATTACAGTAGTTCAGATGGGGTAAAAAAAGGGCCCTGTATATAAGCATTTTTATGTGACGAGGCAATAAATTTCTGAATTTATTGCTTCATTTAGAAAGTGGAAGTTGTCTCTGTAACTCAAGGAGCTGTTACTATGCCTCAAGTATGCTCTTGAACACGAGGATTTCTGGCTCTGCTACGGCCCTCAGAAACCGCCGACTCATACGAATAAGCTATAGACTTATGTAAGCGGAGTACGTGTACACAAGGGCGAACATTATTCCATTTAATAATGTAAAAACGAAACGCCGCTCGATTTATTTATAGTGACTTCGGACGTGCTTCTGTAGCTGAACATTTAACTACAGCTAACTTACCGCCGTCGTCTCAAGCACATCGCCATTCTCGACTGAAGTTGTTGTAGCAATTAATTAAATTTATCGTATTATAAAGTATACCTTTCTGAACTATTTCTTTTCGGGATATTCCACTAGACAGAGGCATGCGCAACCAGTAGCTCGTTTCTATCGCATAACTATTTCAATTGTGTTTTGAACAACACGTGACTGTAATAACCTCGCTAATAAATAGTCTAGTATTCACTGCCATTATTCGCATCCCACCTCCGGGTGTTTATTCCTTTTGTACTACGAGGGTTTGCATTGTCTTTATGTTTTCTGCCTTTTCTATTCTCACCTAGATCAGATCCCAACCAGGGATTGTAGTATTTATAAATATAAAGAAACGCAATACGTAGATAATGTTTTGATCTCCTTTACGCTTCGTCGCGCCATCTCGAAACATGGGCACATGCTATTTAAAATAGAAGGGTGCCCTCACCGCCAACATGGCGGCGGCGTGCGACGCCCCTGGGCGTTCTTTGAGACGTTCTTTTCCCCTGTCTTTCTTCTTCGACCAAGTTTCGCAGCTTTTACCACAGTCTCGGGTTTTCTACATCATGATCAACATCCACCAGCTCTCGCCTGCGCAATCACTTTTTTTTTTTCCTGGGCGTTTGTTGATTGCTCCTTTCTTTCTCTCTCTGCCTCTCCGTCTATATAGCTTTTAACGACCTACCAAATTGAGGGGGAGGGAGGGGTTGTTTCTTGGGGAGGGGGAGGGGGGAAATGGGAGAGGGGGAGTATTCCTGAAGGGCCGAAGGGCGAATTTCGGGAAGCTGTTAAAAAGTGGAGGGGAAGAAACAGTCGTAAAAATGTTTGCGCGCATGCGTATTGTACTCGCGCGGCGAGTGTGTCGCGAGTGCAGAAGGCAACCCCGGAGAAAGAGAGAGAGAGAGGGAAGGAGAGAGAGAGAGAAAGGGGGAGGGAGGGGGTCTGTTATCGTTCCTATTCAAAAGCATCGGAAACTCCGGGAAAGCAAAGTCTGGTTCCTTGTGATCTTATCTTCTGTCGTTAGCTTTGGGAGATTTGTACTTCTAGGACATTCTCAAGCATTTTGTCAGCAACGAAGAAAAGATAGCAACGCGAGATCGACGCCGCCATTAAGATGGTCTAGGAGCTCGTAACACCGTTTCTTTCGGCCCAGAAATAGAATTACGTTTGAAGGCGATTGGATATTATTGGCCCTAACCCAGAAGTACTGAAATGGCTTTTTGCTTTTACCGAATATTTATCGATCCAATTATTGTTTCCATCCTCGTATACTCGTCATCAAATAACTTCCACGGTCGTTAAGACAATCGGGACTATATGATAGCATTATCACGCTTAGATAACTTCTTGGGTGATTAACGGATGAATCGATTAGTGACACGGCTAGCTGACTTAACCATTTTGGACTCAAACATGGTGTTCCAGAGGGACATGGCGAGGAGATTGAAGTATGGAGGGCGCTTTCTCCAGCTCGTTCTCCACATAGCTCGGTGTTTATCCGGCACAAGACCTATAGACTGGATGGCTCATGCCATCTTCCTTGATCGAGCACGGTTGCACACGAACGCCGACGCCACGTTCGGGGATGTCAGTAGAGCGCTATGTGAGAACCACAAACAAATGATTCGCGGGGTTGTGTTCCACATGGGTTAAGCTCTCAACTTAGCCGCTAAGGGCACGACGGTAGCAACTTCTCGTCAATAGAGAGTTTACGTAGACCGCGTTCGCCCCTCCGCAACGAAGAAGCCGCTACTGCGCCTGCGCGCCGATGACCTTGACTGTAAAGTTCCGGGTATCGTAGCGGGTTCCGGAACGGCGAAAACGATCAACGAAAACTCTGTAATAAGGAGTTTTGTAGATCGTTCCGATAATTTCGATAACGGTATACCCGATACCCCGCCGAAGCGCCTTTGCGCGTGCATCGTATCGCTATCGGGCATCGTTACCGGAGATATTGGGACGATCTAGTAAAACTCTCGATAGCTCGAGACAAGTTCATTGTATCTTTTTCAATCATTCATTCGCTTATTTTATGCGCTCACAAATAGCTGATGCCTCGGTAATTATGCACAAAAGCAACTTATTAACGCTAAAAAAAGACTTTTTATCGTAGACGTGCCCCCTACTCCAGTTTACGCCATCTTGGGTCGATGTGATTCTACGTGCCCGTGGCAACACCCGAGCGACGAAGCGAATGATGCAGCCCACTGTCATATAGGTGGCGTTTCGGTACTTCGACTCCCTTTCCCCACCAAACAACGATATCCCTCCCCTCTGGTGACTCATTATGCAAACACTTAATCCAGTTATGCGTGTCTTGCCCCGGTTTTATTAGCTCTCCCCTTCGCCCCCCCCTCTCCCCCCTCCGTGTAAGGTGGAAAGGAGGACGGACGAGACTCGTTGCCGTAATGAGTCGATTGAGCATGCACGCCGCGTTTCGCCGTTTCGCGCCATATTCAAGTTGGACGAGGGGAAGGAGAAACAACTCCGCGGCACCTCCACTTCCTCCTCCTCCTCCCGATGGTTAATTTGATATTTGTCTTTGTCGTTTCGCGCGGCCCATTGGTCCGTGGTTAATGAGTTGCCCGACACGCGAAGTAAAGGAAAAAACAAAACAAAAAAACAAAGAATGTGTTTCGGTTTGTTTAGTTTCGGTTGCATCGGAGTCGGGCTCGCATTTTTACCGCGGTCTTGAGGTCGTCTCTAAAGGCACAGTCGCACGCTTCTCGTACGCGATGACAGAATTCTAGGCTGACACTCCCCGAGCATATTCGAAGCGCGCTTGCTTCGTACATGCTTACAACATGTCTGCTGACAATTTTTTGCATGAGTAATGTCATAGCCTCCTATATATACTGCCAAAGGCTGGCAGATCGCCTCGAGAAGCGGCCGCCGAAATGGGAAAGGTGGAGCGGCAGACAACGGATGAGAGGAGAGCCACCTGACTGGCGCCCCGCTGCGGCGAGACGCCGAAACACACTTCTCCCGAGCGAACGAGTGTGTCTTCGGGTCCTCGCGCTCCACATCTGCGACTGGGCACTCTATGACTCCGTCGTCGAACTGCCAGGCTTTGAGAGTATAGAGGAGGCTATGCTCATGTGAATGTTACACAAGGAAGGCCTCTGACAGTCTCTGCGGGTCTTCTTTTGTACGGCGTGTTAGCAGCGTTTCCTAGAGAACACTTCAGCCGACTTCTTCGGCCGGGGGAAGTAGCTATACTGGGATCGGTGCAGCTCGAGAAACGCGGGGCGTGCCAAGTTCCGCGCATCTCATTATCTCTCCGCAGCCAATCAGATTGCGGCAGTAGCTGGCAAAAAAAGCCAGAGAACCAATGACGAAGCGTAAACATAAGCCCGCCCCGCTTTTCTTAAGTTTTCTGGCTCCCGTGCGTGTAAACTCGTCGATCGGTTCGTTAACGCCTTTGCCACACCCTCCCCACCAACATGCTAGTAGCCCACAACTATTAATAATAATAATAATAATAATAAGATAAATAATAAGAATAATAATAAATAATAATAAATTTATTTATACAGAATGAATGCAATGATAACGCAAGGGCTGTGCGACTGAAACAAAGTAGCACTGGTGACAATATCTAAAAAAGGGGAAAAAACACAGGAGGACTTGAGGAAAACGTCAGTTGTTCACAGTTCCGGGTATCGTAGCGGGTTCCGGAACGGCGAAAACGATCAACGAAAACTCTGTAATAAGGAGTTTGTAGATCGTTCCGATAATTTCGATAACGGTTATACCCGATACCCCGCCGAAGCGCCTTTGCGCGTGCATCGTATCGCTATCGGGCATCGTTACCGGAGATATTGGGACGATCTAGTAAAACTCTCGATAGCTCGAGACAAGTTCATTGTATCTTTTTCAATCATTCATTCGCTTATTTTATGCGCTCACAAATAGCTGATGCCTCGGTAATTATGCACAAAAGCAACTTATTAACGCTAAAAAAGACTTTTTATCGTAGACGTGCCCCCTACTCCAGTTTACGCCATCTTGGGTCGATGTGATTCTACGTGCCCGTGGCAACACCCGAGCGACGAAGCGAATGATGCAGCCCACTGTCATATAGGTGGCGTTTCGGTACTTCGACTCCCTTTCCCCACCAAACAACGATATCCCTCCCCTCTGGTGACTCATTATGCAAACACTTAATCCAGTTATGCGTGTCTTGCCCCGGTTTTATTAGCTCTCCCCTTCGCCCCCCCCTCTCCCCCCTCCGTGTAAGGTGGAAAGGAGGACGGACGAGACTCGTTGCCGTAATGAGTCGATTGAGCATGCACGCCGCGTTTCGCCGTTTCGCGCCATATTCTTTCGCGCCATATTCAAGTTGGACGAGGGGAAGGAGAAACAACTCCGCGGCACCTCCACTTCCTCCTCCTCCTCCCGATGGTTAATTTGATATTTGTCTTTGTCGTTTCGCGCGGCCCATTGGTCCGTGGTTAATGAGTTGCCCGACACGCGAAGTAAAGGAAAAAAACAAAACAAAAAAAAACAAAGAATGTGTTTCGGTTTGTTTAGTTTCGGTTGCATCGGAGTCGGGCTCGCATTTTTACCGCGGTCTTGAGGTCGTCTCTAAAGGCACAGTCGCACGCTTCTCGTACGCGATGACAGAATTCTAGGCTGACACTCCCCGAGCATATTCGAAGCGCGCTTGCTTCGTACATGCTTCCAACATGTCTGCTGACAATTTTTTGCATGACTAATGTCATAGCCTCCTATATATACTGCCAAAGGCTGGCAGATCGCCACGAGAAGCGGCCGCCGAAATGGGAAAGGTGGAGCGGCAGACAACGGATGAGAGGAGAGCCACCTGACTGGCGCCCCGCTGCGGCGAGACGCCGAAACACACTTCTCCCGAGCGAACGAGTGTGTCCTCGGGTCCTCGCGCTCCACATCTGCGACTGGGCACTCTATGACTCCGTCGTCGAACTGCCAGGCTTTGAGAGTATAGAGGAGGCTATGCCCATGTGAATGTTACACGAGGAAGGCCTCTGACAGTCTCTGCGGGTCTTCTTTTGTTCGGCGTGTTAGCAGCGTTTCCTAGAGAACACTTCATCCGACTTCTTCGGCCGGGGGAAGTAGCTATACTGGGATCGGTGCAGCTCGAGAAACGCGGGGCGTGCCGAGTTCCGCGCATCTCATTATCTCTCCGCAGCCAATCAGATTGCGGCAGTAGCTGGCAAAAAAGCCAGAGAACCAATGACGAAGCGTAAACATAAGCCCGCCCCGCTTTTCTTAAGTTTTCTGGCTCCCGTGCGTGTAAACTCGTCGATCGGTTCGTTAACGCCTTTGCCACACCCTCCCCACCAAACATGCTAGTAGCCCACAAACTATTAATAATAATAATAATAATAATAATAATAATAATAATAATAATAATAATAATAATAAATTTATTTATACAGAATGAATGCAATGATAACGCAAGGGCTTGTGCGACTGAAACAAAGTAGCACTGGTGACAATAATCTAAAAAAGGGGAAAAAACACAGGAGGACTTGAGGAAAAACGTCAGTTGTCACATTAAAAAATCAAAAAAAAATCACGAGATTTGAAAGTCACAGACACAGGTGAAGCATGCATGTTGTATAACGAAAAAGATAAAAAAAAAACCTTAAGATGCATAACTGCTTCAACACTTAAATTAGCGTCGAAAATAACAATAAAATAGCTCGTTTCTGCAACGAACAAAACCAAATGGCTAAATTTAGTTTTTGTTGAAATTAAAAAAATTTATATAAATTATTTTATGAAAATAAATTAAACTAAGTAGTACCAGTCGATAGCGCATCTATAGGCCTACGGACATATAGTATTTGATGAGCCAAATGTGTAATGAATTTTAAGATGCGAGGCTCCAAGTATGTCACCAAAATGTCAAAGATGCGATGTTCGGCATTGTTTTTTTTATTGTTATTTCTGGCATAAAATTTGACACAGCGGTTTAGTGGAGAAAATAGGCCATGCGTCATACATTTGAAAGAAAAATTACCTTGAGTGTTTTAACTTTTTGCGTATTTATAACAACCGACAGAACTGAATAAAAAAAATCAAGCAGCCTAAACGTAGCATTTCACCTTGCTCCCCTTCGGAAGTTTTGAAAAGTAAAAAATTTTGTCTAAAAATTTTAAAAAGTGATTTTGTGGAATGCGGAAATGAGGCTATAATATATAATTTTTGAAGCAAATCACAATATTCACCCCGACACACGTTTTCGATTTCAAATGAAACCACCCAATAATAATAATAATAATAATAATAATAATAATAATTTTATTTGCCCATCAGGAATGCGATATTATATGTATGGGCACATCAAAGCCAGCTAAAGGCTTGCGTGATGACGCCCTAAAAAAAAAAAAAAAAAAAGATCGGCAAAATGCAAAAGTAGAAAAAAAAAAGAAACACGACGATACAAAGGAAAACATTGTCAGGACAGAAAGATATACTTAAATGCCATCAGAACTATATTAGAGCAATGGAAATGAAAGTGTAATCAGCGACAAGCCAAGAGCGGAGCGCGATCTCGAAAGGGGGAAGCAGACGAAAGTCTGGAGTATAATAATAATAATAATAATAATAATAATAATAATAATAATAATAATAATAATAATAATAATAATAATAATAATAATAAATCTTTATTCGCAAATTGCCCAGTACCAAGATCAGTTTCGGGTCCGATCAAAGCCATCAGGGGCTTGTAGGATCAGACCCAGCAGTTTAATTGACAAAAGTATCACAGGCACGGCGACGACGAACACTCAACCAACACACAGAAATAGGCTGAGCCTCACAGGGCCCTGGAGTCACACAGGCACGATGAGGACGAGAACACAACACACACTCAGTTGGATCAACATTGTAGATCCTTCGAGTCGCACAGGCACGACAACGACGAGCACACGCCAACAATCACACAGTTGGTAGAACCTCGGAGGGCCTTGGAGAGTAGTGCGAGGTCACGTGGCACGATAAGTCGTAGAATGAGGTGGAAGAGAAAAGGAAACAAAGCAAACGCAGACGCGCACCCATGCGGCATCTTGGGCGACTGAATTCGGTATGATCATAAATGTAAAAAAAAAAAAAATAAAAAAGACAAATTTAAGCATGATTGAACACTTGATGCTGCAGGGAGGACACCGAAAAGGTAGGGCGGGTAGCATAAGCAGAAGATGCAGTGTAGAAAGCAGGAGCATTCGCTCAAAGGCACAATCACATACCTAAAAAAACCTATGCCCTGGTTACTGTCTAGTAATGTCAGAAAATACATTTTGCAGCTTCCTTTTCAATTGCTTGTTAGAGGTGATGGAACTGAGCGAGTGCGAGAAGTCATTAAAAAGGCTAGGTACATAATGTTTGCGCAGACTCTCACCATATCGAGTCCGTACCGAAGGAATTTGATAAGGAACGAAACATCGGAGTTCACGACATGGATTGGATGGAATTTTGAACTCGCTTTCCCAAAAGTGCCGCCTGATAACTGTTTGAACAAAGAGCGAGTAAAAGGATGGCAACTGAAGAGACTCAAAAAGATTATCAGTACTAGAGTATTGCGTGTGATAGGCAACGCTTTTGAGAATACCCTTTAAAATCCGATCGATTCTTGAATGCCATTGGAGGGAGCAATTAAAAAATACGGTGATGCCGTACCTCAGTACGCTGTACGCTAAGGCGTGTATTATGTTTTTTTTAATGGATAACGGTAAAATCCCTTTAATGTTGTACATGAAACAACAGACTGTACGAAGACGTTGACATAAATGAGACATATGAGTACCCCACGCTAAATCACAATCAAAGTGAACACCTAAGTATTTCATAGAGTCAACATATTGTATTGGAATACAATCGGTACAAGTGCAGTTAGATGTATGAAGATATAAGGGGAAAGTCAAATTCACATTTTTTAATGGATTACGAAAACATATCAGTTTCGTTTCTGCAGTATTAACTCGAAGCTTGTTTGTAGAGAACCAGTCCATAAGGTTAACAGCGTCCACCTGAAGCATTTCCATTGCCCGCTGGTAATCAAGGTGCCGAGAGAATAGGACGGTGTCGTCTGCATACTGATGTATGAAGCAGGTGGTAACAACAGATGAGGTATCATTTACATATATGTTGAACAATAAAGGCGACAGGATAGACCCCTGTGGAACACCAGATGTTAAGCATGCCAGAGCACTACGAATGTTGTCAACACAAACAACCTGGGTACGATTTGATAAGAAGCTCTTAATCAAAGAATAAAATGGCCCCCGGAAGCCGATTCTTTGCAACTTGCTTAAAAGAACGTCGTGATTTACGGTGTCAAAAGCTTTGGCGACATCGATGAAAAGTGCACAAGTAACCATGTTGTTTTCAAAAGAGTGGTGTAAAAAATCAGAAAATTTCTCAAGGAGACAAGAAGTACCACGTCCTGCGACAAATCCGTATTGATGGGGAGATATTATGTTGTGTTTTTCGAGAAAACCAGACATAGCAAGTAATAAATGTTTTTCCAAGATTTGCGAAATGCAAGAAAGTATTGAGATGGGTCGGTACGAGGAAACTTCATCAGGTGAACCCCCTAGGGGAACTACTAAAGCTTGTTTTAATTCACCAGGGATATTTCCACTCTCCAGGATGTTATTAATTATTACTAGGAGAACGTCCTTTAAGGTGTCATAGTTACGACATAAATCGTTCACAGTAATTCCGTCAACACCCGCAGATCTGAAGCGCTTAAATCCGAAAATATATGATCGCAGTTCAAATTCAGAAAGAAGAGGAAGAAACGCCGATTCTAAGACAGACGGAATGGCGGGTGTTGAAATCACTGCAGTAGATGAGCTAAGAGTTGAGCAAGCAAAAAAACTATTGAGCGCGTTGACAGTCAGATTCATGTCAAATCCGAAATGTTTTCTAAGCGTCATATAATAATAATAATAATAATAATAATAATAATAATATATTTATTTGTGTAGATATTTCTTCAAATCGAGGCACGGGTCTGTCAAAGCCAGTAAAGGCTTGTGGGACAGCACCCTACAGGTTATAGTCACAATATCCCCACACACAAACAGAATCAAGCTCACCATTCAGTATCTACTCTCGAATGAAATAAAATATGATGAAAAAAAAAACATACAAATAGGTTCAATAACTACAGTGTGATGCAATAAATGAATATGTAAAAATAAAAAAGATACACGCGCACACACACTCACGCATAATTGTGTTGTTCAATTGAAATCTTGGAGCACTTGTTTTAGTCCTTTTAAAGAGTTCACACCATATATGGTTTCTGGCAATGCATTGAAGGTTGAAGGCACATAAAAATTGCGAACACGTTTTCCATAGTTCGTGGTGATAAAGGGCACTTTATAGCGTTCGGTCCGACGAAGTGATCTAGACACTATATGAGGCTCTTTATAGTCATCGTTCCAAAAATATTTCAATACAACAGTCTGAATGAATAAAGCATGGAATAGTGGCAAACCTAAAGTTGTTATTTTTTCTTCTTCAGTTTGCGACGATGAACAGTAGACAATACTCTTAAACATTCCTTTCAAAATTGAATCAATTTTTTGGCACCATATCACAGACTCATGCCCAAAAATTGTTATGCCATACCTTAAAACACTGTACGCTAACGCTTGAGCTATCATCTTTTTGGTTGATGTAGGAATTAATGATCTTGTGTTATAGAGTAAGCAGGACACCTTTCTCAGTTTTTTACAGATATAAGACATGTGAAAATTCCATGACAAAGCACTATCAAACTCAATTCCTAAATACTTAACCTGATCTGCGTAAGACACTGGGCAGCAGTTGCTGTCTGCACAGTCAGACGAATGCATGTAAAGTGGATGATCACATGTTATAATTCTTAGGGGATTATGAAAGCAAATAAGTTTAGTTTTTGATATATTTACCTCAAGTGTAATATGTAGTACAATAATAATAATAATAATAATAATAATAATAATAATAATAAGGTGATGGTGATTTCATTTCCTTCATTGGTTTATACGTCAAAGAAGGAAACCAGGACCAAAAGCTGCTGTTGGAGCTTGTCTCGGTCCTGTTGCTATTGTTAGTTGTTTATGTTTATACAGCAGGAGTTTAGTCTGCCAGAATATGGCGACATTGTTACCCACTGTAGCTGAGCAATTTAGCCAGTGTAGTGCGACTGCTATCTTGGGGTCGTCTTTAATCGTGTATCACGTGGTAATGATACACGACCGCGCGCCGGTAAACGATGGTCTTCCAGATCGAAATGGGCAGGCGTGGGGATTGAACTCTGTCCTGACGTCCTGACACACTTTGACGGAAAAGCAGCGTCATAAACAAAGAAAAATAAAAGCAACACTGAAATATAAACACGAGCACAGCTGGTCTCAGTATTGCACTAATAAACACTTGCAACGCGAACGAAAACAACAACAACAAAACATACGCGTCACTACATACTGCAGGTAACACGTGGAAAATTAGATTGTCTGTAATGCAATGCTAGTTAACATTCGATATAATTTCTCAAATATGTTCACATTATTGGCTTTCAGGTCATTTAGTAAAGATAATGATGAGTATTTTAACGATGTAAAACCATCATTAATATGAATTGGTGGACCTCATCACGTCTCGGAATGACGTGTGACATAGTTTTGATCTAAATTTAAATAGCGTGACACTGCAAAAAAAATGAAAGCCGTTTACAACTCCCTGTAACGCCGAATTGGAGCGCAGCTCTTGAGGAGGAGGAGGGAAGGGTAATCAGGGGAGGGTATACCCCTCCTCCTCCTCCTCCCCTCATTCTTCAATCTCCTCCGGGGGGGGGGGGTCACGTGATCTGGGGGGTCACGTGACCCCTCTCCCCCTCCTCCCCCCAGGTCACGTGACCCCCTCCCCTCCTCCCCGAGTTCACGTGACCCCCCTCCCCCTCCTCCCCGAAGTCACGTGACCCTGGGGGGGGGGGGTCACATGACCTGAGGGGTCACGTGACCCCCCTCCCCCTCCTCCCCGAGGTCACGTGACCCCGGGGAGGCTCGCGCGGTGCATTATGGGATATTCCCCATAATGCACCGCGCGGTTACGCCGACGGCGACGGCGACGCCGCTCAAGCCGGAAACGGGCGCCGAAGAGCTGCGCTCTAAAAAAAAGTGTTATGTTTTAATGCTACATTATACATTACCACCAACCGAAACATATAAAGTTGGTCAACAGGAATGACGTCTTCCTCCCGAATGGTGAGTCAGAAGCAGAACTCACGTTGGACATACTACACAAAAATAATCAGTAGCGCATGAGCAGGTCATAGCGGAGCGAGCATAATTCCCTGCGAACCCGACCGTGAACAGTTTGAATTCCATTCCTGCCGATTTGGAGTTGGACGAGCATTGTACAGGATCGTGGGTTCTTAGTCGTCACTACTGAGTGACGCATGCCGAGAAGACCACTCTGACATCGGTCTCATTTCTGTCGATGAAAGCAGACTCCGTCTCACTCAAAAGGGCGAGCTCACAGCAGAAGCTGTACGAGAGCGAGCTCACTGCTTTTAGCGTACTTTTTCGAACACGCGCGCTCGTGCTGTCAATGCGAGAATGGTTCAAGGTTCCATGCTCGCACTTATAGCTTCGGCTTCGCTCGCACGTAAGGCCGGTTCACACATACAGCGCAGCGCTAAGTAACAACCCTGAGAACAGCGCTGACTTGAACGCAACTCAGAACTGATGCTGCGCTGTATGAGCTCTGTGTCACTATACCGGAAAGTCAGCCCTGCGTCAGCAAGGTTAGCGCTATTTTCAGCGCTGACTAAAAGCGCTGAGGTAGCGCTGTGCTGTATGTGTGAACCGGCCTATGAAGTGAACCGCGGAGTATAAAGTTGTCACAGTGAGCGTCTGGCCAGTCGTGGAAAGCAGATCACGGGGATGCTTTTGGTTGCACCACGTCGTCCATAAAACCAGCACCGTGCCACGTCACCACCACATCAATTTTCTTTAATTCACAGTCGTGGTATGAACAAAAAAAAAAAATCCAATAAAAAGCGCAACCTCTCCATCCCCATCGGAAAAGAAAAAATGGCGCTTACATCCGGGGCTTTTATTCATCCGGGTCAAACGCAGGCACCGAGCCAATGAAACGCAATCCAAATAACAGAGGGACCTTTGCACGCATCAACGTTGTGGGAGGGGGAGAGAGAGAGGGGGCGGGGGGGGGGGGGGGGTGATCGCTCCCATTCCAAAAGCCCCGGACAACAATGCACCTTCGTAATGGCCGCTTCGGAGGGAACCTGTTTGCTGAGCGCACCCCCCTCTCCCTTTGCCCTCTCCATACTCCCTTCGCAACTAGCTGACAGTTCGGGGGGAGCTGGGTGCTCGTGGGACCAGTCATGCTTCTTTCTATCGCCACGTGATCACCCTCCCGTCCATACCCCCGCGCTGAAAGCACGGTCACGTGATGAAAGGGAAGCTGTTGATTAGTCCGGCGAGTGCGCAGCTCCCACTTGCACTCTCAGCTTGGAGGTAAACCGATTTTCGTATTTTACTTTGGGCAACCTGGCGGCGTTTGTCTCCTCCTCCTCTTTCTCGGGCACTGACGGCTGGCTGTCCGCCGCTCTCTGACCGCGTTGAACCGGCCGTGAAAAATCATCGCCAGGCTGTTTGGAAGAGGTAACACAAGGGCCCCGCGAGGTAGCAGCATACTTTGTTGTATCGCGTTATGTACTATGTGTCTCTGCGATTGACACGGGCATCGGAATTTGGTTCGATAGATGCAAGGGTAGAGGAGGCATTTGCGTTTTGGAGAGTTCGAAGAAGCGGCAGTGGTTTCATCGCTATGTAGGCGTTGCTTCGGTCCGGATTTGATATGGCTATATCTTTTATTTCGTTGTAGGAGGTATAAGAAATGGAACGCTATAGTCACTGGACTTGCGACTGCTTACGATTGAGTGCGTTCAAACCTTTTGGGGTTTCTTACGAGTTGAGAACACGCTGGCGCCATCTATCGGTGAAACGCTTGTGTTTGCCGACTATTTCCTACTTTTTTCGCGCATCGTTCTCTCTTGATTGGCTTAAGAAAACACTTTTGACAGTGTCATAAACGATTATTTTCATAGATTAATCTCACAGATACCGCAAAACCTTCGCTTTAGTGAAACACAGTTCCAGGGTCACCTCATAGATGGCGCCAGCGTGCCAGTGTCTCCTCTGGCCTGAAATGAATGCGGGGCGTCTACTTTCCCGCAAAGCACCTGGGAGAGCCAATCGCTGCACTCTACGGAGGGGTTCTCGGCGAATGACGAGGCTGAAAAGGCGCTCAGACCTGTAGAAACGGTCCGTGTGTGACACTGGGCATAACGTTTCACGTGCTCACAACAGCCGCAATAAATAACGAACTAAAAAATAAAAAAAAAAAGGTTAGTTGGGTGAGTGAAAAAAAAAAACTGGTTATAAGTGTTCGATGCAAAATTTCAATGGGAAAATGGCGGCCGTCGGAGCTTTCGAATACACGAAGCTGAAGGGCGCCGGTTGTACGAAAGCCAGCGAAAACGGGTCCCATTTTCCCATTGAAATTTTCAGAAAATCACTCGTATAACTTTTTAATGACGTAACGGTTAATTATGAAACTTTGGCATGTGGTTTGAATCGCTAGCTGTACATTTTTGCGAAAAATCATCATTCAGCGACGCGTAAATTAAATTTGCAAAAAATACTTTTTTTTTTGCTTTATTTTTTTTTTTGGGGGGGGGGGGGGTGCGGTTGGGGGGGGCAACCTGTTCACTTTTCTGGCGCTTGTCACCGAGGTTCAAGATACCCGAGTCACTAGTATGATATTCCGCAAAAGAGAGCTACCGCACATGCTCTGAACGGTTCCACAGCCCAGTCGACGAAGATGGCTGCTCGCAGAAGACAGTTTTTGGCTTGATCTATACACGTTCAGTACGGCGTCTGGGCGCCGCCATCTTGTTGCTAATAGCCAAGCATTGCTAAGGCGTACCCGCTGTTGCGACTGGCACCCCTAACAAAGCGTTCTTTTTTTTAACAAACGGTGGCCAGACTAGCCTTTTGAAGCATGGTTGCCCGCAAATGTGTAGACACGGCTTGCACTGACGTCACAATACATGTGTTGCACGTGACGTCATTCAAAGAGCGCTCCGATGACCACCAGAAAAGATGGCAAGAAGGAGCTCCCCTCTTATCATGAGCCTCTTCTGTGCCTGCCGGATTTGCACAGACGTCGCTATTCTCCTCCCAGAAGATTATAGAAGATTAACCCGTCACTCAAAATTTTGACAAAATCAGCTTCCTTCTCCTCCTCTTACATGGTGGTCAAAAGTATGCCATGTGACGTCAGTGCAACCCATGTATGGCGGCCACTATCGCGTCCTTGCTGCCGAGCGCGCTTACATTCTACAACGTGCACCATCAAACTTGTTATTCTCAATAGAAATGATCCCCAGCACCGGGCGCTAACGTCACGTGCAAGCCATGAATAGACGTTTTTTTTGTTTCCTTTCGTTCTCAGTCACGTGGGTTCCGTATCCGGTATGCGGGACGAAAAATAATACAACATTTCAACCTGGAACATGCGAGTACATACATATAGGTGAGGCAAAATAAGAATCTGTCACAATCACGCATTTTTCGTAGACACACGTTCCAGCGGCGTGGCGAGATCAAAACAATGTTTTACCGCATACCGGAAGTGACAAAATTCAAGATGGCTGCGCCCTCGTGGAAAAGGTGTGTATAGATTACCGCAGAGCTCAACGGAACCGACAGGACCTTGCTTTTCGTTGTTCGGGGCACGTGCACGAACGCGCTCGTGCCGCGCCAACGCAACGTTCGTACCGAGAACAAACAAACAAAACAACGGTGCTCTCAAACCGGGAACGCAGGAAATTGTGGACCGAACGTTTTCGTGTCCAAGGGTGTGAAAAAGCTGGCTGCGATAGCGGACGTATCCTCGCACTTTCAGTCTGGCGCGGCTGCTATTCGTCAGGGACGGATGCATAAAAGATAGGTTTGCATAAGCGTGACGCAGCGTGGCGCAAGCTCGGAATTCTCGAAGATTACGTCAAACGACCACTCTCCCTACCCCCCCCCCCCCCCCCCTTTCCCGGCAACCATTTCTTTTTTCTTCTCGTTCTCCCCTCTACGACCGCCATGATGACGCTCGACGGAAATTTTCTCTTCGCGTACAACTGTACAACGTCCTTGGACGCCCTCATTTCTTGCTTTATCTTTCTTTCTCGTTCTTTTTTTATTTGTTTTTTTCCATAAACCGCGGCCGCTTTCATATGTTGCGACGCCACCTAACGGGCCCGTATTGGGTCGACGCGTCACTCCCACCTGCTGTTTTCCATCGTTTGCATACTGCATGTGTGCATATCGTGTGCCTTGTCCCTGTAAGCTTCAGTTAAATTTCTGGTACATGAACCACAACATTTCAGAACTCTTTTTTTTTTTTTTTTTTTTCACGTACGATTGGGACGGGCTCTCCCAGAACATTGTAACTACTGATGACTCATTAGAACTTAAAGAATTAATACGTGCAATCGCGTTATATTTGGTGTGTTTTTTTGTGTTTGCATACTAATCTTCTTGACGATTTTTTGTTTTATTTTGCACGCAAATTTGCTTTTGTGACATTGTACCATCCTTTTGTTGATGTTTGTTTTATGCCACCCCTTATGTAATGCCCCCTATGGGGGTCCTTAAGGTATATAAATAAATAAATAATAAATTTTGAAAAGTGTCTGTTATGCTCAGCAACAGCGTAAAAACTCGATATATGGCACTTAATTTAAAATAACCCGTTTTTGCCAAATTCATTCGTTTCGGTAATCTTTCGTCGTTAGAAACAATGTCGACGGTATTTTTTAAGGAAAGCATTCACCTGAGTAGGGAGGGTCTATTTTAGTGATTACGCGCAAAGTAATTATTGGGATAAAATAGCGCGGTCCGAAATTCCGCGAAACGAGTTGGTTCGGATCGGTTTTCTCGGATAAACGAGATTACCCGGTGAATTTTTTTTTTTATTTAAAACTGAGCACCGATCGGTAGTTGTACATTTTAAATACACGAAATGTATCGCATTTTAAAAACAGACATTTGGCGCTGGGCGTGCGGGAAGCGTTTTTCGATGAGGCGCACAAAATGTTTTGTAATAAATTATTATTTTTTAGTTGATTTAGTGGTTTTACCCTACACGAGATTACGGCAGAACTGAAAGAGGAGCAATTACAGATATAACGGTAGTTTAGCGTTATCCGCAACAAATTGCGATAACGGATATGAAATATTTCTATTATATTATTTACGCCGTGAGACTGATTTTGAACCGACGAGCGGTTCCGAAGCGGCGAAATAGAAGCACGAAATAGAAACACATCGCTATCCTGAAAATGAGTTTCCTGACCAATATTAGGTTAACAAATATATATATATATATATTTTTTTTTTCTGTGATTTTGGTGACACGCGTGTTTGATCCACACTTGTACGGTACTCACTACGAGACATCAAATTACTCGTAATCGATTACTTTTTGGGGTAATTTTGGAATCATGCGAATACATTTATTGGATAGTAATTGCGAGTGTAATCTGATTATTTTTGAAATGTTTGTATGTTTGAGAATCTGGAGTACCCGGAAAAGTAAGGGTTGCGAACATTGGTATAGTGCGTGTACTATTTCAGTGAAATCTATAATCTTACCATTAACCGAATGTGACCGTATATGCTGCTTGATGATTTCTACCAAATCAAGATACGCGTTGTAGGTGCCTTCCCCTTTTTTCTGCAAAGCGAACAAAACGTTTTCCTTTACGGATCTTCCTTAATATCTCATTAGCCGTTATTACCGCCCTTGCCGTTGAAGAATATACGTCATTCGTGGTCGTTATCGCTTATGGTGACACCTACAAAGCTTTTGCAGTGCAAAAAGCGTTCACCGTGTGCCCATTTGTTTTTTTTTTTTTTTATACTCCGGTTGTTTATATCACTCTTCCGACATTATCAAAGTGCCGTAAAATTCATCATAGCGCAGTGAACCATTTGCAGCTGCAGGAGAGGCTCAAAACAATGCAAGTAAAATTATTCCCGCAGCTATTCCTCACAAAAACAAACGCAACAGTTTCCTGTGTTATAAACACCGTCCATCAAACGTTATATATAAAAAAGGACCAAGAGCGCACTGCAAAAACAAGAACGCACACGAGGAAAAAAAGTATAACCAGTATAATCAGGAAGTTATATTTGTTTTCTGCAGTGTAGCTTATCTTGTCATTTTAGCTTCTAACTGCAGATGTTCAAAGTTCAAAAAGACCAAAAAAAAGTCGATTCTGCGCATGCGTGGTCGTGGGGACATGGCGTCAAGTATGACGTCATTGGTGCAGCCCTACGAGGAGGGTCAGATATGTGCGAGAGGTCACTTGATTTTGGACTCTAGTGAACTTGACAGTGACCTTAGGCTTGGAAGTAATCGTACTAGCAGCATAACTACTTTCCTCGTTAATTCCTGAAAAAAGTTTTTTTCCGCCGACTCCGCCTCACTTTACGAGGCAAAAGGGGTGAGGAGGAAAGCTCACTTAAACCACCTTTTTTATGTCCCTCCTGGTTAATAATCACAGCTTACCTAGAAGCAGCTGATGTCGTTATAACCGGAGTTGGCTCCATTAAGCAGTCCATAAAGACGACTCTAAAGGAGTTATATGGTGTCACTATAACCTGAGTCTACCGTATTAACCAGTCGATCTAAGAAAGGGCAAAAAAAGCTATCTGGGCTTTCTATAAGCGGAGCGGAGTCTATTAAACAGTCTAGCAAAGAGTAGGGCCAAAGAGCCATCTGGTGTCATTATAACCGGAGTTGACTCCATTAACCAGTCGACAAGGACGACTGTAAAAAGCTATCTCGTGCGCATCTATTTCGGTTACGATCGACGATTCCTGAACGTTTCGTCTAATTCTCCTTCTTTATCTCTTCCGCTTTTTTTTGTTCCTTCGTTTCGTGTTTGTCCGAAAACGTCGTCCCATGTTTTCCGCTTTGGTTTGTCGTGTGTTTGTACGCGTTAGTGACGCATTGTGTACTCTATACAGCTTTATTCGACGAGTTGTTGCCCTGGAAACAAAGATGGGGCGACGGGTCTTCTGTTTTCTTCCATTGTTGATCTCTAAATTCAGTTTACGACAAAGCGAGAGACCAGTTGCCATGGCAACGACGATGACGCGCGTGTAAAAAAGGGAGTGAATAATGTAATGTGTATTTTTCGCCGCTTATTTTCCTTCGCTCTTTGTTTGAACTTCGTTCGCGCGACGAGCTACCAAATTGGCTTTCCCTATAGCCCCAGGGCAGTGAACAGGCGGCGCTTCAGTCGACTGCTATAGTCAGCGCGACTGGTGGCCGAAATGGGCAACTTTGGGACGGCCTAATCACCGAACGAATGGACAAGAGCGTTGCGTTAGAATTCGGCAGGGCACTCGGGGATTCGAGCTCGAGATCGGGGCCAATAACTGCGGCCGCGGGCCGTCTAGGTGTTGCAAGCGTTATTCGGAAGGTGGCGCCACCTGCCAGACCAAACTTCATTGCCCGGTGGGTACACATGACTTACACGTGACGCCCTTTCGTCATGCTGGTGGTCACTGATACTTGTTCTTGCCGAAAGAAACAAATTCAGGGGTGCGAAATGTATCCTGCAGAAGGTACTCGCTCGGCAGCGACGCCTCCACAATGGCCACCGATACTGCGTCAGTGCAATTGCTCTAACGCCACATGATGTATACATGGCTTAAGCCAAACACGTAGCCGGGGGGGGGGGGGGGTTCTCATGGCCCCCCCCCCCCCCGAAATCTTCCATTTTGCTGGGACCTTTTGTCCCCCCTCCGCCTCATACAGCATTTTGTCATGGGCGCCCCCCCCCCCCCCCCGAAACAAAATCCTGGCTACGTGCCTGGCTCCCCCCACCCCCCCCCCCCCCAACAAAATCCTGGCTACGTGCCTGGCTTAAGCCATGTATACATCTCGTTTGCCTAGATTTCGGGATGGACAGGAAAGTCAGTGAGGTGAAATCTCACTCTCCAGCGTGCCGCCAGCGAGATTACGATGAAGAGTACGATTGCGTGCTTGCCTGTGCTTATTGTCTATGCGTGTAAACGAGTTGTCCTCTTTCTTCTTTCGGTGTCCGTGTGTTTATTTGGGCAACTGTCGACTGCTCGTTTTTTTTTTTTATGTGTGTTTCGTCTTAAGCGTTTTGTTTTTTAACATCCACAGTAGGCGTTTACGTTAGACGTTATTGTTTTGGAAAAGTCACATCTGTTGTCTGGCGACTGGTACCCCTGCTTTAGGGGCACTGAAAAGGCCACAAGCCGAATGCCTTTACAGCAGTGGCTCTCAACCATTGATGTTTCGCGGACCCCTTGTAGATAGGCGGAGGTGATGGAGGACTCCGTTTGGAATGAGGGGAACAGAAAGGTATAGATTAATCGTGAGAATGATTTTATAAATGAGTATAACTATTTTCTAGTGTGAAGTACACTTATCTCAATGACATACACATGAGAGAACTCACCCGAAAATTAAGATGTTTCTTCTCAATGTGGAAAAAATACAACTTATATTGCCGGGCTTGACTGATGAGACGGGGGTTCGCGGACCCCTAGGATGCCATCGCGGACCCCAAAGGGTCCGTGGACCCCCATTTGAGAACCACTGCTTTAGAGAATCGACAAATCAGCTGGCGATCTCGACTCTGTGCTTGCCCCCCATCGGCATGTGCGGGTTATTCGATTTATCAAAAGCCTTCTCCCTGAAGGCAATTTAAGTGCCATTAAACGGCGGTATTATACCCGTTTCACGGGCATTTAAAAGGCCTGCATAGCGAAGGCCTTTATAGAATCGGCAAATCAGTTCCCGATCTCATCTCTGCGCGTGTTTATCGGCGTGCGCCGGTTCGCCGATTCATTGAAAGGCCTCTCTGAAGAGCTTACTACTGCCCGAGAAACAAGTGTTTTAAACGCCTGTTTCACGCGTGCATTTAAAAGGCCTACATAGCGGAGGCTTAATAAAATCGGCAAATCATCTCGGGATCTCGACTCTGCGCGTGCTCATTGACATGCGCTAGTTCGCCGATCTTACAAAGGTATTCTGTGACTGTCTGAAGGCCTTTTAAATGCCAAAGAAACAGGGCTATCAAACAATGGTTAGTCTTCCCCCAAGGTGGCGCCTGGTGGTTGTATTGTAGATGGACTATTAAGGCCCGTTCACACGCTTGCGACGTCCTGGGACCGAGTGCCTTGAAACCTCTTAAAATCTCTGACAACGAGAGCACACTGTGGCACCACCTAACGGGTAGCACTGGAACATTTAGCCGTCCCGTATATTTTCTATTTCTTTATCATTATTTTTTTTTCTTGGCTAGAAAAACTTCTGCCTATGTTATAAACGACCATTTCTGATAAGCAGTACGTACGTTTGACATCCCGAATACAGCCAAATCTTCGCTCTAGTGAAATGCAGTTCCAGGGTCACCGCATAGATGGCGCCAGCGTCTTCTCTCGTCGTAAGAGGGTTTGAGGCATTCGATTCTAAGGAGTCGCAAGTGTGTGGACGGTCCTTCGGTCAGGGTGGTATACGACTGCCAACGTGGAGTTCCAGTGCGTATCGCGCAGTAGTGATTGAAAATTACAGCCAATGAAAACTTAAGAAAGGATAATGAGATGCTAGGCACTTGCTACGCTCTGCGTTTTTTTATGTTGTCACTGAATATATAAGTTAACAGCCTTGCTGGTTAAAGATCTAAAAAAAAAAAAACGCTCGGTAGACAAGGACAAATAGAAGACTGGACGGGGTAAGCGCTAGTCCTATCTTCTACTTTTCCTCGTTTTTAGCGCTCTATTTTGAGTTGTCACTCAGACTGTAGCTCTGAACTGAACTGAGCCTTCGTCCATTTGAACGAGCAAAATATAAATTACGCGATGAGTGAAGGCATCTGGATCCTCGGGCGAGTGGGCAGGTTTCGGCTGCGTTATAAAGACTGACAAAAGATTCAGACAAATTCTTGGCAGATAAGCATGTGCCTCGCAAATTATAGTTGCTCTCTCAAACATTGGCTCTAAAAGAATAGAAGGGACACACAAAACTTTCGCTTTGGGTGATACTTTGTTTAGTGGTACGCCCATTAAACCCATTTCCCTTAATAATTAAAGGTTTCAGATCTCGGTCGTTGCGCAACTGGGTTACCTGTCGACCTCCCATATTAGCGGGATGGCGCAACGCTAATATTTTTCACGAGAATGTTTGCCAGCGTCTGTGCTTGGTTTTAAAAATACACACGACGGTAATTACGCCTTAGTCTGAATTTACTCTGCAGGCACCTGGCGGTCCAGCGGCGTGCACCTGCAGTTGTGTACACATATGCCTGTGTTTCATTTTTTGTGCTAAATATACGTACTTGGAAATATGTGCGTACTGTTTTCCTGTGCGCGCGCGTACGGGCGTGTACTTTTGCGTGCTGCTATTGTGGTCGTGTTATATGTGTATATACAAATATAATACTTGTATATACAAGTATTTCATGCAAAATTTTAGAACATATAATCTTCTCACATCTTGTAAATTTTTTAGAATCGAACAACTTCTTTTCTCCCGCGCAACACGGGTTTCGTAAGTCCTTTTCATGTGAAACACAGTTACTAACTTTCACACATGATCTTCATCGCATTCTTGATCGTAGTTCGAAGGCCGACTGTATTTTCCTGGACTTTTCGAAAGCCTTTGATAAGGTTTCACATAGGCTTCTACTTCACAAATTAAGCAAACTTAATATCGACGCTAACGTACTTTCCTGGATTCATGCCTTTTTAACTAACCGGTCCCAATTTGTTTTTGTAAATGACACTTCATCGTCTTTATCTTCTGTAACATCCGGGGTTCCCCAAGGTTCTGTGTTGGGACCTCTGCTTTTTCTTATATTTATAAATGACCTACCCGCCAGTGTCTCGTCCTCAATCAGCTTATTCGCCGACGACTGTGTAATATACCGTGAAGTAACTAATAACTTAGATGTCATTTCTCTTCAGTCAGACATTAACAGTGTGTTAGAATGGTGTAACATGTGGAATATGCAGCTTAACGTTAACAAATGCAAAGTAATGAGAATTTCCCGTGTCCAAAATGACACTCCTCGCTACTTTTTTAACAATGTTTCTTTAGAGCACGTTTCATGTTATAAATATCTAGGCGTTCATATCTCATCCACCCTCTCTTGGGATTCTCATATCCAATACATAACAAATAATGCTAACCGCATGCTCGGATTCCTAAAACGGAATTTTTCAACAGTTCCTGTGTCGCTAAAATTACTTCTCTACAAAACACTCGTTCGCTCAAAACTGGATTATGCCTCTTCCATCTGGGACCCCGGTACTGACGTACTAACCCTTGCAGTTGAAGCGGTCCAAAACCGTTCTGCTCGCTACATCCTCACTAATTATCACCGCATCGCTAGCGTAACATCAATGAAATTGGGCCTAAAACTGCCAACGCTTGCTTTGCGCAGAAAAATTTTTCGCTTATGCCTGTATCACAAGCTATACCATCATAACCCTTTCCTACGTGAAAGGTTACTAACGCCTGCACCTTACATCTCGTCACGTCTCGATCATCAACATAAAATGGACGTACCCTCGTGTAAAACTACATCTTTTCATAGTTCGTTCATACCTCGCACCACTCTTGACTGGAACCACCTTCCAGCCTCTGCGGTATCGATCTCCGATGGTGTGGCGTTTAAAAACTGTATTGCCAATATTTATATTCCAGAATTTGACTAACCTATTGTTATTTTTCTTGTTCTGTTTCATGTGCATATCTTTGATTTACTTTATATTATGTAACCCACTCCCCTCTGTAATGCCCTCGGGCCCTGAGGGAAAAATAAATGAAATGAATGAAATGAAATGAAAGTGTCCTCTCTTCTTGTGAAGGAAGACCGTGGGGGGGGGGGGGGGGGGGGGGGTTGAGGTCTTATATCTCGTGCTGCGCTTACTTCATAATATAACGCATCACATGCTCCGTCTAAATTGGGAACCTGTGAAATGTGCGTGGAAATGTTTATTTTTTTTAATATATATTCTGCGTCCGCATTACGTACTTGCACAGAACCGGTTAAACTGGTTATGCAGAAAACGTTAAGTAGTTTGTACTGTACAAGTTAGGTGATTCGTACATGTAAACACTTGCGTATATATATCGCAAACATGATATTGAACTGTACACGTGAAGTGATTGCTAGATTTAAACGCATTCGTGTATTGCGTTAATTTCATGGAATTAGAGCAGCCGGCGCAACAGCGACTGAGTCAACATCTCAGTAGATTCTTTATTTATTCGTTCATTAATCAAGGTGTTGGCAGAAAAAAAAATAAGCGTTAAGAAAAAAAAAAAAAAACTATCAAGGCATAGCTACGGAAACCGTCCGCATTGAGTTCGCGTCACGTGCTATGGACGGTGTAAGTTCTAGCGTAATTCTAGACCGAATGAAATGTAATGGTTGTCGCAAAAGCCTTTGCTGATCATTAACTCAAATACGGGCATATATGCACCCTTAAGGAAATTAGTATTAAGATATAATGATGTATTTCACTTAACAAGTGCTTCCGGGTAATTATCTAAACCGTAATAAACACTTGACCAGATCACAAACTCGCGCTTTTAATAAATACTGATAAAATCTCTCATAAATATCGACCGGCCGACGAAGTGCGATATCGGCTGTACCCGCAAACTTCCTATCAATAGGCAACTGTCTTTCTTCGACACACATCGCGACGATTTTAAGTTGCATTTTCTCGACTTGTCGCTGAGACAAATTATTTCTATTGCTTTTTCTCTCGGATTTTATGGCATTGTAACGATATCTCGCATACGGTCTCGCTGGCCGAGGAACCTAATAACGGAACGCCGAAACGAAATGATCGCCGTAAAGCGTTTCACTTTCTGTACCTTATGTTAACGTTGGCAAGAGGACTGTCTTCCTGTCTTGGGCGTTTCCATGCAGCACCATAGCATCCTATACACTGACAAAGCCTGGCAGATCGCCACGAGAAGCGGCCGCCGAAACCGAAAAGGTGGAGCGGCAGACGACGGATGAGAGGATGGATGGATGGATGGATGGATGGATGAATACGGCTGAGCCCTTTGGATCGGGCGGTAGCTTACGCCACCTAGCCATTTTGTCTTACCCTTTAAGCTTAGAATATTTAAATGTGAAAACTATATTCACTCCGTACTGAAAAGAAAGTGAGGCTATAAATCCCCCTTGCCATCAGTTAATAAGAAAATGCCTAGTTTTCTCTCGCTTTCTGCCACCATTCACTTAATCTTTGCTTGGTAATCTCTACTGTCTTGAAATCCACTTTTCCTTCGCTGTCTCTAAAACCCAATGACCTTATTAAATCTATGTTGTCTTCGGTATGCATAGGGTGAAGCCCTTTACAGTAGAGTATCCAGTGCTCAGCCGTCTCGTCCTCCTCTCCACAAGCGGCGCACACTGTGTCCATTTCCTGGAACTTCGCTCTGTATGTTCTGGTTCGCAAAACACCTGTCCTTGCCTCAAACAACAATGAGCTTCCCCTAGAATTGTCATAAATGCTTTCTTTGGCAATAACTGTTTTGTTTAATCTATAGCCTTCCAGAGCCTTCTTTGTCTGCATGACGTGACTGGCGCCCCGCTGCGGCGAGACGCCGAAACAAAATTCTCGCGGGCGAACAAGTGTGTTTCGGGTCCTCGCCGCTGCAAGAGCTGTGCGCTGAATACCAGACCCCGCAGAAATGATCTGTGCAACCAGATCCTCGCTTTACAAATCTGCGACCGGGCACTCAATGGCTCCGTAGTCGAACTGCCAGGCTTCGTGAGTATAAAGGAGGCGCTACGGCAGCACAAATGTCCTAGACTCGGGTTCACTCGGTGCTTCGCTGATTGGAGACGACTCAGACGACCACCCATCCGGAGGCTGACGCAGCGCTCGGCTACGTCAGCCAGTTAAGAGCTGGGGCAGAAACGCAAACAAATTACTCGTGTTGTCGTTGTCGCCGTGGGTTTAGTTCTCAACTTGTCGGCTAGGGGCGCGACGGTTGCATCTCTTTATCACTAGACATATTAGCAGGAGTGTTACATTATTGACCCATTTAACTTTTTTCCCCCTCTGAATACTATAATACGTAATATTTAACTTACGGTCTATAACTGTGCAAAACGCGGCTGCGAATTAATTTGTATTTACGTTGGAAATGAATACACACGCGACGACACCATTTTAGGACTCGTTCTTGTAAAATGGGTGGGGTATAATATGTTAATGAGACGGGGGTTAATGCCAAATGAAAAGGAGGAAAACGGCAGAAAGAAAGGGAGGTGATAGAAGCTTGGAACGTGTTCCTCCTTCCTCTTTAACGTTTTGTATATATCTTTCATTGTATGGAGAAACCAGAAGAGAAAGGGTGGGGGGGGGGGGGGATCGAAGTAATAAATGAATCAAGCCGACGGGACGGGCTCATAAACAAGCGGACTATATAGCTTTAGAAACGCGTGAAACGAGGCCCGTACCAAAGTATAATACAGTTAAACAAAGCCCCTAAAAAAGTGAAAGAATAAAAAATAAAAAAAAGGAAGTGAACCTAGGTGCTGCAAATAAATGAATAAACTCAATTTGGTATTTGCAAGTGTCGTGACGTGAACTCCGCTCTTTTCGTGGGCGTTCTATCCGAGTTTTGTCTCTTCCCGTGTGTCTTTGGCCCGGGAGTGATTTACGACGAATTTCGTCTCGTATGAAGGAGGCGAACCCAGTTTTTTGGTTTCTCTGTATTTGTACTCACGATGTGTTTTTCTTTTTTTTTTCCCCTTTTTTTTATATACTTATAGCGTGAGCCCTCCGTCTCTCGATCTTTTTCTTACATATTAGTTGTTTTTTTTTTGTTGTTTTTTCTGCTTCGTGATTTCTTCTATCCGTCTTCGTTCCGAGCTCTTTAAACAAAGTTCGGTTTGTTTCACCCACGGTTTATAGGAACTAAAGGAGGGATTGGGAAAGGGGAGGGAGGGCCGGAAAGGAATTTTTCAAGTTATTCCAGTATTCTCGTTTAATACGCCGGGCCGTCTTTGTTCGGAGTAAATGGGTTTATAAGGAAAATTAATGATGAGTTCCTCGATTTCCCCCTCCGCCCTCTCTCTTTCTTTGTTGATTTTGCGGGGTTTTTTTTTTTGTTTGTTTGTTTTCTGTCTTTGCTATGACTTTGCTAGAGAGACAGCAGCCTCGCGGATTGAGTAACATCGGTCGCCCAGTCCCATTTGCGCAAAAGCATCACTTGTCCTAATATTCAACTTATCGCGAGTCTCACCTACCGTCCTTTAACCGAACTCGTAAGACTCGCTCCGCTTACTGTAACAGTTGGCGGCAAGACGACAGCCGTGCGCTTAATATCAATGTGCCATTGTTGCGTTCGTTTAATAACCGTAATCTCGCGTTTCCTTTCTATTTCTTTTTTTGTTTGTTTGCGAACAAATTCCACGTGTGTGTGTGTGCGTTCTTCTTTTATTTTTACGATTTTTGTCATATTATGTAGCCAACGAGCCCGGTTCATCTTATTATCGTACCGTAGCCAATGAGATCGTTGCTCGACCGATAAGAACATCAAAGCACCGATCACGGAGCGATACGCGTGGACATGTGCAGCCACGACCCGCTTTTCTGAAACCGTCGGTGACTCTGCATGGGACATGTGGTTCCCCCGCTTTTACAAATCGTATAGCACAAAAATCGAGTTTCATTTTACACCTCGTCTCACAAAACGATGGGCCCCGATCAAAGCTACGGGCTACGATGGGCTCCGATCAAAGCTACGGGTGACCCAGGGCCAATCACGAGCCAGTTGGGAACCCCGCCCCGTGGTACTTTGTCTCCGATGAGCGCACCAATGGGTACGCTTATACTCAGATCGAGGCAATGTACCACGTGACGTTTACCTGGCTTCGTGATTGAACTTGACGGCGTGTCTCTGGCTGTAGTTCGTCGTTGGCGGATGGCAAAATATATTGAAATATTTTTATTTTTTTTATTTTTATTTTTGTAGTCACGTTTTGATTGCAAAGTATAACTCCTCCCAAAAACTACGTACCGTGCCTTTTGCTATCGCTTCACGGTGAATCCGATCGTGGCCTTAACCCGATCAGAATGCCAATGAACGAATCGCGAAGCAAGAAGCACCTTTTGAGCGGGTATCACCCCGGCGAAAAACGCCTAGTCACTGGGCTGTGAACGCATGTCTGTCATTACACCGAAGAGACCTACTGGGCATGCGCAGGACGCGTTCCACAACCCGGTAGACAAAGATGGCGGCGCGCAGAAGGCGATTATTGTAATGGTATTCTGTCGTGTCAATACACATTGGTTAACGGTTGGCAAACGTCTTAGTGCAGTCTTTCAAAAATGGCGAAAGAGTCTGGAGTCGCAATGCTCATGCAAAAACCATGGTGTGCGTCGTACTTAAAAGGCGTAAGACTGTCTTTTGAGCGATGTATTTGCAGCGTGAAGGTAATTTAGACGCAAATTGTAGGCACGCGAGTCGCTGCTTCCTCGGTCTGAAACACGGTATTGTCGCAGTTCCGTTATAATCACTCTGTCACGATAACGTCGAAATTCTACGCTGAGGCTGGAGGGATAATGTGATATCCGCTGATTAGCATGCTGAGCACCGAGGGAGGTGGGCGAGGTCGCCGCACTATCGAATATACATGAATCGATGCTTTCAAAAGATAGCGGATGTAAGTACCCTCGCCTGTTCACTCATTCGAGTATAATCATACACGTGCGAAAAAGAACCTTTGCCAATGCGGGGCTGCCTTGGTTTATGAAGAATTATGATCTCCGTTTATTGTAACAATTCGCGATTCGATCTTCGTTTATTGTAACACTCAGTTTCGACTTCTGTTTATTGTAGTGCTTAGTGATTCGATCTCTGTTTATTGTAATATTTGGTGATTCGATCTCTGTTTATTGTAATATTTGGTGATTCGATCTCTGTTTATTGTAATATTTGGTGATTCGATCTCCGTTTATTGTCATACTTGGGGATTCGACTCCGTGTAATGTAATACATGGTGAGTCGATCTCCGCTTATTTTAATACCTGGGGAATCGAACTACGTTCCTTGTAAGTCTTAGCGATTGGATTTCTGTTTATTGTAATACCTGGTGATGTTGTCACAAAAAACGTTTTTTTTTTTCTTTTTTTTTTTGTTTTTAAGCGCGCGTCCCGCGGTCACGGTATCATCACCCGGACTCGCGCTTCAAAGACTCCGGTATGCGGTACGCGGTAACGGTTTGCTAAAAGTGCCGATTAAACCGAGGCCGATTGCGTTCGCTACTATTTCGTTAATCAGCATTTCTTTGTTTTCTAATCGTATATTTCTGCTATAACCGTGCTGTCGTCTTCAAAAGACCTTTCCAGTCAGACATTTGGCTACAAAGACGGATGGGTTTTTATAAGCTCGTGAGCACGTGCGTTGGTTTCTAAGGCCGACCGATCGCGGCGGTTACTCCGCTTAGTGTGACAGTCCTTGATGGGCAAGAAAAGTATAAAAATAACAATCGTATAAGGCAACGGCGGTCGGATTGCGTGACACTCACCAGCCCTTTCTTTTTTCCAGTTGGAAATTTCCGATTGGAACGTAGTTCGTTTAGTGTAACAGTGCTTGACGGAGGGACGAAATGTACAATAACCGTACAAGGCAACGGCTTCCGGTTTGCGTGACAGTTCCCCGGCCCTTTTATTTCCAGTTCTGCCTATCGATCGGCCTGTCTCTTCGAAATGAGTAAAGATGGCACCCGAGAAATGAAATACGGGACGGAAAAGGGTGGAGAGGAGGACTGTTATAGGCGAACAATGGATACACACAGACGTACAGACACATACACATACAATTGGCGGGGGAGAGGGAAGACAGATGTACGTGTCAAGGCTTAAATGTCGAGCCCTGCCTCGTATTATTTGGGCGGAATTTTTTTTTTCTTTTATGCCTTTGTTTGCGTTTGGCGTATCACGTGTTGTTTGGGTGGAAAGCGGAAAGACTCCGGGAAAGGGAAAGGAACAAAAAGGGAAAGGGTACCGTCTATTTCTAAAAGTAGAGGGGGGAGGAGGGTTTGGCACAAAGTGACACCTCGTGTCACCCTCGCGTTGCTTTTGTCATGGATTGTCGGTGTGTGTTAGGCTGTGCTCCTTTTCTATGGGTGCGTTCCTTTTTGTTTTCTTTTTTTTTTCTGCGGCGAAACGAACAAGCAAATCCGGCCAGCTTCTCGGATGAAGTTTCAATTTGGCTGATAGTTCGAATGGGCTGAAAGCGATACAGGGTTATTGATGTTGATCCGGAAATTCGGACTGATGTTGGTTCCGCAACGTGTTTGACTGTCTGCAGATTGGAACGTAGTTGTACTGTTTCAACTCCTTAAAGGGTGAACGCTGTGGCGCCTTGAATCCACGAAAGCTTTCTTCTGCGCTTGGCATGCGCCAGACATCCCTTCGCGCATTAGGCACCGGCCAGAATGTCCTGCTTGCAACCGTGTTAGAGTGGACTTTTGTGTGAGTTGTGTGTTGTCTTGTTTTGTCTTGTGTGTTGATTATCCCCACGAACCCTGGTTCGTTTCTCTGGATAAAATCGAAAACATCAGCAATGAGGCAAGGACAAAGCTCAAGAACTTGACGACAGTCTGTACTCTGCACAACATTTAAAGGCGTGAAAACTAGCTTGGATGAAGGCTAATCATAACCAACCGAGTCCCCTAGACTGGGGAAAACAAAGGGTATTGCAATGTATTCTTCTGAAAGGATCCGTCAGTAGCCGTTGCTTATGGATCCTTGATCCTGAGCACTTCATGTTTTGCCATTCGCATCGTTTGGCTAATATCAAACCAAGAAAGGAAGAAAGTCCGGTCAGCACGCACAAAAGACTACCAAGAGCGTGTGCGTGTGTCCGACCTTAGTCTCTCATTTCTGTTCAGTATGGGTCAGCGCCTCCTTCATCCACTTCTTTAACTTCAACTTGGTGTACAGTGTGTGTGTGTGTTCTAATCCCGGTGCCCTCTTATTCAACCCCGATCGTAATGGCGATATGCGGCACAAACTGAACCGACGACCATCGGTTGTCATTCACGTCACTGATCCGTTTCCGACTGTGACCCATTTTGGCTCCGACAGAGGGTCTCCCGCTGCCGGTAGGTCTAGCTGATACAAAGCTGATGTGTCGCGCCGGTTTGTAAAGGCCGTTCTGTGGCTAAAGTGACTGCCAACTTACACTACTGAGGGCGTGGCTTAACGTGTTAAATTATTCTTTCTTCTACATCCTTATGCGGAGGGAAAGTTCGTCTGCTTCTTGGGCAGGGGTTGCGGTGACGTCGGAACGCCGAGCTCTGATTGGCTCGATTGGAAGGATTGTGGGTAGACGTCAAGGCAGCTAGCATCGAGGTCAGCCCACTATCTTTCCAATGGGAGCCAATCAGAACACGGCGTCGTTCTGACGTTACCGCAACCCCTGCGCAAGAAGCAGACGAACTAGCGCTCCGCATTCTCTTACGCTGCGGATGCTCGGGTATCGCCATGCCCTGCGTTTCTTTAAGTTATCGGTGACTATACGGAAAGCAAGTTGTCTTCCTTCTTGCCGAGGAGTGGCGGCGACGTCAGAACGACACCGAGCTCTTATTGGCTGATTGAAAAAAAAAAATAGTGGGTAGACCTCAATGCTAGATGCCTTGAGGTCTACCCACTATTTTTTGTCAATTCAGCCAATCAGAGCTTGGCGTCGTTCTGACGTCACCGCCACTCCTGAGCAAAAAGCAGACGACTTGCTCTCCGCATAGACCGACTCCACTCTTTGACGTCACGTCGCTGTGGTGGCGCTGTTGGTGGCACTGCGCATGCTCAGATCGCTTCACTTCTTCCGATTCTGGTTTTTGCGCAGGCGCAGTGCCCACAGCCGGTGTGGGCAAAACGAGGGCTTGTTTGTAAACGCTGTGTTGGTGTACAGTGTGTGTGTGTGCGTGTGCTAATCCCGGTGCCCCCCTTTGGTCCTCCTTGTAGTGCGGCCGCCCGGACACCCCGCCGGCGAGCTCCCGGCTGCGACTATGCTAGTCGTCGGAGAGGCCGGACAAACTCTCTGGGTAGGCCACGTCCCTGCACTCTCTCCTGCAACCCTCCTTGCCCTCTTCCCCTGCACAAGGTCAACCCAGAGTCTTTTCCACACCAGGGGGTCTGTCTGTCGTGTAAAGGCATATGCTCCGCTTACGAAGCAGAGTATCGCTAAATAATTTGCTAAATACAAACAACAGCTTTGTTGTTTCTGTCTTTTCTTGTCCCTGGGGTCGTACTCTTTTTGCTTTTAAAGAGAAGCTGGAGAGGTTTTTTTATTTGAGGAAACACACTTAAATATACTTCATTTGACCACCAGAATCTGGAATATCAATTTTTTTTTTTTTTTAGTTAAGTGCATGAGGGTTGCAGAAAATCCTTTTCGAAGTACCGCTGAAGGCCCTCCTTCCCGGAGCGTCACGTCACAAGAGGAGTTTTTGGAATCTCGCTCTCGCGCATCTTCAGCCCTTATCAAAGCTATGCACGCGCACTCTCGTTATTTTTAAAAAGGGCAGAAAAAGACGTCACGACCGTTGTCAGTGCGGGAGAAGATACCTGGCAAGCTTGCAATTGCACGCGCGGCCCTCGAGCGACACGCGCTTGGCGGCCGAAAGATCCTCCTATGACGTAACGACTGGCAGGAAAGTGTTTTCGTGTTTTCTCGCGTTTAGTTACATCCTCGGGGAAACGAACGTGATACTCAGATTCACGGGATAAAACTACGCTAGAATCAACCTCTATCTAATTTTTTGAAAGAAGTGTTTCAGCTTCCCTTTAAGAGTGAACCAACTAGCCCGATCGTCCACGCTTTTCATCCTTACCTTAGTCTGTTTCAGGTTAAGGAAAACAGTGCGAGCTGCTCCCACAAAGCCCTCCACTTGTCGACTTGCAAGAAAGTATAGGGAGAATACCTTCCATTCCACTAATTTGCATCATACGGCGCGCCTACAGCGCCAAATCTTCCGCTAACGGTGTGGGCGTCTCGCATCCGAAAGAACATGCCCATCGCGCCAGCACCTCCTGGATAACAAAGCCGTGGTGGCGATAGAGATGTCGTCATCAGCGAAGGCCAACGCTGGTCACTGATTGGACACGACGATTGCGTCAACGTTCGGCTCAAACTTGACTCGAAGCCGAGCCCTGACGCAGCACTCGTTTCCAATCCGTGCCCTGCGTCGGCCTTCGCTGGTGAAGCAAAAATGTCAGCACTACGGTCTTGTCTTCTGGGCGGTGTTCATCGCGCTGTTTCGCTCCAAGGGAGAAGGTCACCGCCGGCCCACCGAGACACTGGGTTAGCCGAGACTGCCGGCGAGGCGACTGTCTTGACTTGTTCTAGTATTCAGTATTCAGTAGCACCAAAACCCTTTTGCATCAGGGCGGCCTCTCCCAAAGAAACGTCGCGGGCGCATTAAATAAATAAAAAAAAATAATCTGTTGTCGATGTGACGTGGTCTCCTCCTTTATACTTGCTTTCCTCCTCGCTACGAGTGAGCGCGGCGCATGCGCACTGGCGACCTGTCTCCGCAGGAGGCGTTTGCCATTAAATTGCGTGGGGCCTTGTTCTCGGTCCCCACCTTTTACTCGAAATGTGAATAAATCATATTATTATGAAGTATGTCCTCGTAGCTCGCAGTATCGTAATATTAATCTGAAGAATAAACCAAGTACGAAGAACCGCGACGACTGTATTCTCCGAACCGCCCGGCATCGTGTAGTATAGAGCAGCCGCACAGTGTTGACGGAGTTTTCAGACTCAGTGTTGTTTACGTTTTAGCGAAGATGTCGAAGAAACTAGATGGGGGTGGGTAGGGGAGAATATGAAAGATGGGAACAGACAGTTGTCACCACCCTAAGTAAAGCGGACGCAGAGGAATGCACCCTGCATATCAACCCAGAGTACGTTTTTGTTGGTTCGAGGGTGCTTGTTTTCAGCCATTTTGTGTATATCCACACCGAAGAATGTGTCCTGTACAAAGTCAACCCCAAAGTTCCTTCCGCTGTCTGATTTTGTGGTATCGACGATGAAGACGTGCTGATAGGACGTTGTGCGCAAGGTCAACCCCGAGCCGCGGTGGTTGTTTGATGCGCTGGCTGATGGATCGCCGACGTCGTCCATATTTTCAGACGATGTCGGCGATGTGAGGAGCTAAAAAGGTGTGAGAAAACATTCTGCGGCTACTGTGACAAGACATAATCAGGGTCTTGTACTCCTGGTGAGATCACTTAATTATCATGTCTGTCGTATGCCTCTCATGTCGTCTCTCAACAGCCGGGCGTGTCGAGCTTCACCGCTTTGCACCGGAGTGCTAGGTGCAGCGACTGCCATGGGTGAGCGCGATAGGCTCAGTAATTAAGAATTATTCTCAGTACTATTCCAGGTTTACTTTTATTTTATTTTTTGTCCTGGTGGTAGATTGTTCTACAACTTTAAAAATCTGCGCCGAGAAAAAAAAATATTGCGGGTCTATATTTGAATAAATGATCGTCAATGTTGTTCCCTCGTAGCTGTCGATCGAAAGAACACCGAAATTTTGACTTCGCTCTGGTTCCAACGCTGCTAAGGAACAGTGTCACTTCCACAAGTGTAGGCTTTTACGATACTTAGGGGTGGTTGTTTTGGCAGTTCGTAATATTATGAATTGCCAAACAGTTCGTAATGTCATGAACTGTGTCGAGTTTGGTGGGTTCCTGAAACTTGGGGGACGCGTTTTTGTCTGTAGACGAGCTGGTTTTTGCAGGAATTTGACAGAACTTATATATACTGTGGAGACCGGTTATAACGAAGTCAACGGGAATTGGAAATCACTTCGCTATATCCGGTATTTCGTTATAACTGACTTCAGTTATAACGAAGTTCCAAAGGGAATGGGAAATCGTGATCGCTTCGCTGTAGCCGCTATTTCGTTATAACCTACTTCGTTATAACCGGTCTAGACAGTAGTATATAGGCTAAAGAAACCACCGACTGTAAAAGTACGAGGGAAGAGAAGCTTTATCCCAACTGAAGTTCTGCGCTATGATTCTTTTTTCATAAATATTTTAGTACCCATTGTAAATAGGACCTTCTCTAACTTCATCTTTTCAACAGATTTTCAAATGGTGTGCTATCAGATGTTGGCATATGCTGCAAAAGGATCAGTGACTGCTCCAAACAAATGTTTTGCCTGCTACAGAGCGTGCAAACGGTCAAGTGCCGCTTCCATCACTCGTGTTGCTAACATATTTGTATGGACTGCTGTATAGGTTTGTTTGTTATATCATTACCCTCGTCTGTTTATTACCTTTCTATGGCTTCATATATATTCGATGACAGAGTCAATACGGCACATTAAAACTAAGTGAGCTGGAGCAGTGGAAGGAAGCTTGGAAACAACCTCGACGAGTTCGGTGGGTGGTTTTTAAGAAGGCATATTTATCATTCACATGCCGATGTTTGTTATCATAAGTTCTACATATAAAATGTTATTGATCTTTATAATTAAATACAAAACTTTATTTTTTTAATTCGTAATTGCGGTTTTATTAGTTCCTTCAAAATTTGTACAAAACATCAATTTGAGACGGACTTGTGAATACTGTGGAGATGTCCTGATTCATTAAGGCGAATTTGGAAGTTGATTTATTTTTACGCGATAATGAATAATATTGAAAAAACATTTCATGCGGTCATATTTTGTTCTCGATTCTAAAGGAAATATACGGTAGAATATACTATTTGCTTTACCCTTGATTCTGTACCGAAAATAACTATGCACTACAGTTCATACTGTCCTTTATCAGTCACCATCCTGTTGCCATGTTCGGTGCTTCTACGCACAACTAAGCAGTTTGTTCTGTATTTGAGGGAATCAAACTTGCTGTGTAACTGCTGCTAATATTAGGTTTCACAAAAGTGGGAGAACAAAATAGCACTGTTCTTCCGTTCGACACGTAACGCACGATTCTCAACACAATATTTGCAGTGATATGAATCAAGACAAAATGTTTGTTTATGCTCCAAAAGCTTTTTTTGCTGCTCCAAAGTGAACGTTCGGCTGCTCTAAAAACTGCTCTCCGACCAATCACATCACTGCTATAGACCATTTTACTGAAAGATGACAAGAAAGAAAAGGGGAAAGGGCTGCTGGTGCTTTCCTCTTTTCCTGAGTGGTTAACGAGCGAAAGACCCGGATGAACGCCTGGACGCCTGTGTTCCTTTAAGTTCGGTTGCTTTCTTCGCGGTTTCCTCTATGTTATTTTACTTTCAGACGTAATTAGAGCTAGCGGAATCAATGACGACAATCCCCTGGTCTTCGGGACATCGTTGTTCGGTAATAGACTGCAAGAATAACAACTGAAAGCGCAGAATATTATCGGATGACATTTGAATCGTGCACGGCATCCGACAAGGCAACTGACGCTGCAATGTCTTCAAACTCCATCGCTTTCCATATGAACGAAAACTCCGGCGGCTGTGGGTTGCGTGCGTAAACAGAAAAGACTTCTCCCCGACGCCATTCTCTCGAGTGTGCTCGGAACATTTGGTGAATGGAGCGCGCACCGAAATTACGGCTGTCCGCATCCTCGATGAACATGGGCTATATGCTCGAAAGGTGGGCGCAAGTTCTCACGTGAGAATCGCTGTTTCTGCCACTAACTTTTTGTAACTTAATTTATCTTAATGCATGTATCTTGCAGCGGTAGCATTGACTCGATTTATCATCTACAACGCTTAGTTGAAGGCTCATTTCAGCCGCCGGGTGTGGCTGGAAATTGTCGAAAAGTTAGCTCTATCGTTTTTTCTTAATCCCGATCTCCCGCGCAATAGCAGACAGCCCTAAACTTAAGTTGACTGTCACAACGCGACTGGCTTCTTCGTATTTTGCAAATTAGTACATCACGTAGCTGGAAAGAAAACTTAAGTTTTTGTCGCTGAAACATGCCCATGCATCGGTTTCGAATCGTTGAATCATTGATCGACTCGCTCCGGCAGTGGGCCCATCTCGACTTCGCTGTTTTCAGTTCTAGGTAAGGACACGCTCGTCGACACGGGATGCTCAATTAAAATCTCGATAAACATCTGCAAGCCGGAGGGAGCTGCTTTCGATCGTTCCCTGCAGTGCTCTCATTTCGCGTGTCCTTGTTCATATTAAATACAAGAAAGAATAAAACGTGAAGGGCGGACAAAACAACACATTTGTCTGTCCTTCGTGCTTTATTCCTTCTTGTATTTAACTTCATCACAAGCGCGCTCGACTAAAGTATATTTTTCACATTATATTTCATGGTTGTGGACGACACGAAACGCCAAAAAATTCTCGATGTACTGCATGTAAAACGACAAAAACACCCGAAGGAAAAGTCAATCGCTGTTAACCGAAACAATAATTTGTGTGCCCTCCTCCGATTTCTATCGGTGGCGCGTTCAGTGCCGCGTTTAATGCAACTCTTCTCGGCGTCGCCGCACTGGCGGATGCCATAATGCGGGGCAAAAAAAAGTTTCCAATGAGTTAAAAAACACCATCCACAGCACACAAGAGCACAAGACGCACCCAAAGTCGGATACCCAGCACTTTAGAGCACTCAACTAGCACACTTAATGCGGGAGCGGCACCCCGAAGAGTATTTTCGCCAAGGTTTCTAACCACTCAGCATGGCCGCGGAACCTGACGCTCGCTAGATGGCGGGCGCCACAGTATTCAAAATGGTGCTGCCCACGATAACACGGTCCATAGGGATATAATATAGCAGTGGTTCTCAAATGGGGGTCCGCGAGACCCTAAAAAAAAAGATTGTTTTTTTTATTTGGCACGTTTTTTGTAGTTCAGTCCGGCCGTGACTAATCAACCTGCTTCCGGAACTACGACAGCAATAAAAGGCACCTGTTTCATGCTCCAGACGTGTTAACTTACTTACGTACCCCCCCCCCCCCCCCGCCCCCCGCTGGAAGGGGTCCCCCACCACTGCCAGCGGTCCGCAAGGGGTCCCCGACACATCCATGGCTGAGAACCACTGTAATATAGCATCAAAGTCTAACCAGTGTTTCAAACCGCCGCCGTAGTCACGAGTAGGGATGTCGCGAACTTTTGTCGAACCGGATTTTTAGGTCGAACTTTCGGGTTCGACGAACCTTAAAACTTTTAACCAGATTCGACCGGTTCGACTTTGTGGACAGTCTGGCCAGACCTTGATACAAGCATGTCTAGGTTAGGAGAAATTTTTTTTTTTTTTATGCAAAGGGTTATTTTAGTTTAATGAAGTTTCAATTAAAAGAGACTAATTCTAATCACTGAAGAATTTAATAACTTAATTTTGTTGTACTGTATTAACTGAAATGACCAATCAGTGCTGCCCTTAACTCATCTCTTATCCATCACCATCCAATCCGAAGCCAACTGGCCAGCCGGTCGCGCAATCGCATATCAGTCGAAGCTGAGTCGAACCTTCGTGGAACTTTTCACAAGAAGTTCGAAAAAGTCGAACCTGGTCGAACTCGAACCTCGACCGGTTCGCAACACCGCTAGTCACGAGTGTTGTCGCATGCCTCGATTCGATGCTCTGATTGGTTCGTTGAGCCCGTAAGACTCGCCGTCTGCCCAGGAACGCTAAAACGCAGCGTAAGCCTAAATGTCCTTGTTTCCAGTTGCTCAAGCTGAGTGCGCGAGTGCACCAACAGATTTAACAAGTGTCTAATATTAATGTGAATTTGTCGGATGCTCCAGGTTGTTATCTCCTAGCTGCTCCCAGCTATCTCTGTTTATAGAGGAGGCTCTTGAGACTATCTCTGCCCGCGATGATTTCACTTCCAACTCAATTAACTCGAGTGTGCACGGTGTTATCAGTCATCTTCAGGTACCAATTCAAGGTGCACATTTCAGCTTTGTGCAAAAAGTCAGCTGCGACTCGCTGTCACTCTGTGTGTAACTAAAAGGCTTCATTTTTTTTCGGAGAGAATTTGTTGCCTGTTCGTTTCGAACGAAGTGCACTAGATAACCATCTTGACTTTAAATGTTCTGCGGAACCAATTTGGTTTCCGTGACTTTTAGGTGGTTAATTAGCGGACATTCTTGGCGAGCATATAAAACTAAAATTTAAACTAGAAATCAGCAAAACCAATTGCGGGAAATAATTTTAGTTACACCGTAGTGTTCAACAAGTGTCTTGGATTATATCTTGCATTTCTGTGGTGTAGAAGCGCCCGAGGCCAAGCGGCGGAAGTCGGCACGAAAAATTGAGGAAATTCGGAAGGAGGCTGTGGATCAGCGAGTAGAACACGTAATTGCAGCATATAGACGCTTTCAGGCAGCTGTGTATGGGCGCCGCCCTTCAGTTTTTGTTTCCTCTTATTTCGTTTGCCTCACTTCACCATTACCACAGCAGGACAGGTTATTGCCACTTTAGGTGTCACTGCGACCTTGCCCCCAACATAGCGCTCTGTAGAGGGTCGTAAACGCCCGCTTCAGTGACTTGGTATCTCGGTAAAGCAAGAGAAGGTCGGCTATGGCGGCTCAATTTGGCGTGTGTTTAAAGCGTCTATATGTAATTGTGTTACACAAAAAAAGAATGTGGACGGAAAGAAAAACATGGTGTTTAGGCGCACGCCACGAATGCCCCTCTTTAAAGTTTAAAGTCGCGTTGGGCACGCACCGCACCTCGGAGAGCGAAGAAACCGATAGCGTAGTTCCCATTATCGATTGGTAGCGCAGGTAGGTCACTTCCGCGATTGTTAGTTCGTGCAGCCACCGCCTGGTGCCGTCGGTATGTGGAAAAGGTCCATTCCAAACTAACTACATAACGGTTTTTTTTTTTTTTTAACATGAGGTTATAAATTTTTGAATGTGAAACCAAACTTGGGCCAACAGGAAATCCAAGAACCAGCAACAATTAACGCTACTTGAATTATGGATGCTCGAGGCCATTTCTTCCACCAAGTCATGCAACAAGGCGTATCGAATCGCCCCCTAGTGGCGTAGTTCGGCACTGCACAACCATGGACGAGACAATACACACAAAGGCCAAGATAGGCTGAAGTCTATTGTACACTTTCCTCAAAAGCAAGAAAGAAAAACCAGTTTTGTCTTCTTCTCTATGTTAGAACGGCTTCCTATTACAAGTTCCGCTTGGTCAAACAGGGACACGTAACCATTTAAATTTCAAGGATGTAAAGTTAGATTACACATGTTCTCTTGTACTGAAAAAAGAAGAAGAAAAGCCTCAAGGCCATCACTACATAGAAGAGAGATAGCCACAGGACGCAGAATGCTAATTTCAAATCGGAGCAAAAACAAAAAAAAAAAAAAAAAAAAAAAAATCCCGCTTTTAGCACACGGGGGGGTCTATTCCAGATGGATTTTGCGTATGCGTGATTTCGAGTGGAAAGAATTGCCTCGCAAATTAAACTAAGCTATTTAAGTATGTTAAAAAAAAAAAAAAAACACTTGACAATGTGTAGAACACATTAGGAGTTCCCCGTATAGTTCTACTGGTGCAATAAAGCAACTGCAGCATTTCTTTCCAGAGAAGTCTCTTCTCGAAAACATTCTGTCTAATAAAGTCTGTCGCTATTAAATATTTTTTTTTCAACACTTCTTAAAAGAAAGGAACACTGCACATAAAACTTGAGTCTAGAGGCCCGGACATGCAAGTTTATAGCAATAGCGCAATGTTGGCCCATAGTTGGCCCTTTATTTTTAACGTTGACGCTGAACCTGTGCGGTTTTTCTCCTGAGCATATTTCTTTCCCCATCACGAAGACCGCCTTATTAAAGTTAACTCGATAAAACAAAAAGAAGGAATATAGTATATAAAGAAATGCTCTCCGATCACACGACGCGACGCGTTTAGACAGCGTCAGCTGTGCCGCTTATTCGACGAAATGACGATTGATTGACATTGCGCCGATCGCGTATCACACGGTGATCTGATATTGAAATGACGTTGCGTTGAGTTAGCGTCGATACGTTGTGGACGAAGAAATGATAAGGTCGCGATGTGTTTTCCCGGCAGATTTAGCGGGGAAACTGAGTTTGTACACGTGTCACGTGACGTCAGTTTTCCGCTAAATTTTGCGGGGTGAAATGAATTGGTACATGGGTCACGTGACATCAATCGGGAGTTTTCGTAAACCACGTAGCGAAGCCACCTGTCTTCAAACCATAGGGCGCCCTATGGTTTGAAGACCGGTGGCTTCGCTGCGTTTCCGTAGGAGTTAAGCCTTTTTCTTTTTTTCTTTTTTTCCTCAGGTAAGTTCGCTCTTTGCGGATTTTTATAGAAAAAATGCACCACCTGTGGCCAACGCTGTACAAAATCGGAACGCGATAGGTTAAGAAACCGATTTTTGCGGTCGATTTAAAGAGCCTGGCCGCTATTTGGGACACGGGGTACTATGGGCCATAGACAAATATGACGGCACGCAGCTAAACTGTTCTGATATTATACCTTGGATCCTCCACGGGGCGTTCGTCCGGCTTTTATCTTTGCACGTACACCTGTGCGACCGGTTGTCAGGGGGGTATACGGAAAATTGACGATGTGAGCACAGAAGTCTGAAACAGAGCCGCCATGATTCATTGCGCAAAGCTTCCTCCCGCGCACACAGCTCAAAAAAAGACTGAGCACACAGGGCTATAACGACTGAAGCTTCCACCCATTGATGTGTCAGATGTCAGGAGAGCGTTTGTGGGCCAGCTGCATAGATAAGGCCCGCGTATACCTGCCATAAATCTGCCTCTCCGCGCTCTTCTTTCATTATACTTACTCCGTTTCACCGTATGCAGAGAGAGAGAGCAAGTCGTCTGCTTCTTTTGCAGCAGTTGCGGTGACGTCAGAAAGACGCCGAGCTCTGATTGGCTCCGATTGAAGGATAGTGGGTAGGCCTTGAAGCAAGCTACATTGAGGTCTACCCACTATCCTTCATTCGAGCCAATCGGAGCTCGGTGTTCTGACGTCACCAAAACCCCCGCAAAAAGCAGCTCAGACGAACTTTCGCTCCGCATACGATGGACCGAAGAAGGCGCTACCTGCCATCGCAGCCAATCCCGTGTAGCGTGAGTGACACGTGACCTTGGAGGCGGGCCCAGTGACGTACCCGGGGGTCGTCTGCTCACGTGGTACCTTCGCTGCGCTGGATCCGCTGGGGATAGCTCGTAGCTCCCTCTGCGGTCCATTGAAAACAGAAACGGAGTGCTACGTATTTGAAAACCCGCTTTCTTAGATTTCGCGGGCCTACAGCTGCGAACACAGTTTTACTTGACGCCCCTTTGACGTGGACCTTTTTCTTTACCGGGTAGCACGAGACACGTGACCGGTACATCCATTGAAACAAGATGGCGCGACGCGGTGCGGAACTAAATTACTAGGCCGCCATGTTGTCTCACCCGCAGCTTCTTCGGAGCAAACGTCCCGTGCTTTTAGACGACAGTTATATTCAGAACGTTTGAAAATGTCCTTAAAAGTGTGGAATTGGGTGCGCAGTCTATGGATAGGCGGTTTAACGGGAGATTGAATTTAGGGAAATATTCGGAGATAATGTAAAGGTTGTAGGCGCCAGGTGGCGCAAGCTACCGCCCCATGCCAAGGTCAGAGCCACCACGATGTATCCGTCCTTTGGAAGGCTACGCGGAAACCCCAACGAGGGATATGTCGAAGCACTTTAGTATACAAACATATGAAGGATCTATTGAAAAACCGAGGAAATGTCCTCGTAAACGGTAGTATTTTTATACAGTTAAAACTTATTGGGTCGGTATTATTATTATTAGGCCAGTATCGGAAGGCGACCAGACATCGCCACACGATCCGTTCTTCTGAGATCTTAGAAAAATGGAACACCGCGCGCGAGTGACGAGGACACAAAAGTGAGGGACGCAGTACAAGTATTGTTAGCCCTTGACTAGGTGTTTAGAGCTGTCATTTTTGTTTCTTTCCGTGAAACGTATTAGTTGAAAAACAGCGCTATGTGGTGAAAAACCGCAATCCAATAGATATCAGAAAAAAAGGGGCCGTGTCGCGATGTTTGATGACGTATTTTTAGATATAAAAAAAAAATAGACTCGCATGGTTCTATTTTTTTCTTCTTCTAGGCTGCTTAGGGTGCGTAGACTGAGTTTTGCGCCATAAAAAGGACGATCTCGAAATCCACCTTCACTCCAGTGTTGCCAGATGGTCCCACCAAAAAACCGCCAAACGACTGGGAGGTATAGCCCAAATATAGCCAAAGCGGTAAAAACAATATAGCCCAAAATAGCCAAGACTAAAAACAATGATTTTAAGCCTTATATTGACAATTTCTCACACTCATACAATACACGTTACAATCTCTGTTTCAACCCTCCGATTCACCACATTTTGTGTACATTACCTTACTTGTGAATTTAAAAAAAAAAAGAAACACTTTTGGAAGGAAGAAAATTTGTACAACATTGGCCCTTCCTTCGTAGGTTTTTTAGAAGTACAAAACACACAAAGACAGCTTTATTGTGAAGCCCGGGAGATATGATCATACAGTAAAAGAACAAAATAAAGAAGCAGAACAGTCAGAATACTGAGAGTTTCAAACCAGAACCCCGCTATCTCAGGTTGTTACCAATATCCCACCCGTGTCTATTTTCTTTGGGAAGAAAGTGTCACTCATTCCGGTTCACGCTATTTCTGATTGTGTGGTCCTTTCTTGGGGTAGGCGACGACTGGAAGATAGTCTATTGCTTAGCGGTAAAACAGCGGACTTCTCATTTTCACAAACTTGGGTGCCTAAGGATTCTCACAATGGGCACCAAGACAGCATTTGGAGAGTTCAGTCTACGTCCGGGCAGAGCCATATGCGTCCGGGTTGAAGACGCGCTACCGGTCCTGTGGTAATAGTGCAATCTGTTTGGTTTGCTCCACTGCGCTGTAGGGAGATCGCTTGAACTCTGCAAGCATTGCATCACTGCGCATTGTCAAAACCCCGAAGTTTCTAAAAGTTTGAAGCCTTTGTCCTTCCTCTCTCTCCTCTGGACTAGCTAAAAGAGAAACAATTTTTTTTTTCGAAACTGACTAAAACTTTGAAAATTAACTAGGCGAATCTCGAAGTTCGACGTCGAACCTACGGTTCGACAAAAGTTCGCCGCATTCTTAGAAATAGCCCAAAATAGCCACATAGCCAACCACGAAATTTAGACGCCAACTAGAAAAACATGTAGCCTAATTTGGCTATATATAGCCCAATCTTGTAACACTGCTTAACTCACGTCATCGGCGACGACCACAGATCACTACCCCGTCACAACGTGGGTGTCTGGAATCCCACATCGGAAACCGCGTCTCGACTGCGCCATCTCTTTTCTACGCATCCGCACTCGGTGCCAAAAATAATAAAAACACAACAAAAACAACAAATCGTTCGTCTCAGTTACTTGACACAGGTTGGTAACACTTATTTCGTCCCCTCAACTATTCAAAAGGGAAAAAAAACATAAAAAGAAGGAAGGTTTGATATAGGACGCTTTCGACTTAATTTTACCTCTCCTTTTCGTCCTTTCGAACGTGAACATAATTTTGCATCTCTTTTGCCACGGACTCGCTGCCAGCAGGAATGCAGAGAGAGAGGAGGTGTCTACGTTCTGCGAGGTCATGCCTTTTTAAGCGCAATTTTTTCTCATACCTATTTTGTTTTTATCGAAGTTTTTTTTTTTTTAGTTGGTGACGTCATGTACTATTTCTTTTTTACCGCGTTATTAAGCTTCCCCAGATGCGGAGGTTGTTTGGTAATAATCATAATACGCATTACAATACTCCCAACGAAAGAAGGAAAACAACAAAAGGATAAAATGATTCGTGTTGGTGGGGTTGCGCTGAATGCTTGCCAAGAGCTGATGGTAATCGCAGAAGGAGAGGGAGGAGGAGGAGGAGGAGGAGGAAATCAGCCGAAATCTTTATTCTTTTAAGACTCCGCCTCGTTTTCTTGTTGCATTTTAAATTTCTTTCTTTGTTCGTTTTTATCATCTCTTGTCCTTTTTGTTTTTCTTTTCTCTCGGATATAATTTTCTGTTTGGCCTTATCTCAACTTGTTTCTTTATCAACTTTATGTATTTATTTATTTATTTTTTCCTTCTGCTGGAGATGGATAAAATGGAGGTCGGCCAGACTTTGGAACAGGTTTTGGTGTCCGCCCGTCGTCTGTGTCATTTTCTTTTGTGCGGTGCTCTGGGGGAACAAATGATACAGCGGGTTTTCGAAGCACTACAGTCTCTTACGCCCTCCACCTCTCCGATGGCCGGCTCTCTTAGAGGTCGTCATTAGGTAATACGAAAGCGTTTAATAACGTTTATTACGAGGTAGTAATAAACGATAATAAACGGCAATAAAATAAAAAAAATAGCGGGGCCAGTGGAATGCTTCCGCGACGCGAATACGAAAATGAGAAAAAAAAAAAAAAAGCTGCGTACATAGTCAAATAAATTTAATTAGAACTTTTTTTTTATGTGTGGGCAGTTGAATGAGGGATATAATTTGTTTGTTTTTTTTCGCGTTGAGTTTAAAATAGGAAGCACGATTTATTTGAATACTTTCACCGTGAACCTTTTTTTGTTCATATGGAGCGTAAGGAGAACACAGTTCATTATCTACGCAGTTGGATCAATTCGTGTGTACTTGTTGATACATTTTATCAGGATGAAATGTATTTCGAACAAAAAGCGCCGAAAAAATACAGGGACACGGGCGAAGGGAAACGGGACAAGGAAATATATTCTTTCTTGTACAAAGATATATTAGGGAGTTAATTGATTACGTGTTGAGTTTAAAAGGAGAAGGACGCTTTATTTGAGTAGTTTATTCAGGAACTGCTTTTTGTTGCGTATAAAGTGTAGTGAGGACATTATGCGCGCTGTTTATTATCCACGCAGTGTAAGCAGTTCGATACAAGATGATTATACAGCGAACTGATTGACCGATTTTCCGTTGAAATTAATCGACTAAATCTCTCGCTGGGTAGAATATTATTATACCCAGCACGATTTCGTTGAATGGTTTCGTCGGAGAAATACCCTCTTACATGCAGAGCTTGATAAAAAATGCCGGTTAGTTATTCGGGAGTTTAATCAGAAACGTTTTTACGTATCAACTATTCATTAAAGCGCGAGTACTTAATATGGGTTGTTTAAGCGAAACGATAGTTTTTCAAATGGCCTCAAAAGAGAACCCGAGAAGAAAGAAGAGGCTCATTCGCAGATTTCCCGACTATTGACTGCGCTACACGTGACACCACCGGAGAACACACTGGCGCCATCTATCGGGTAACTTTAGAACCCTCTTCACCTCAAGAAAAAAACAAAACAAGTTTTGCGCATTGTTCTTACGCAGCGCGAAGTAGTTCTTACGAGATTTGGTTGTGGTAGAAAAAGGCGATGGCTTTTGGAACGTGTACGTCTTGATCAGACAACATATATCTAATCTAAAATTCACCCGCATATATTTAATTCTCCGCATAAAGGTGTACGTCAGTAATGCTCCGCGAGGAGCCGGACTTCTTTTTACTGCGGTTGTTGAGGTGAAAATGGGTATAGGTAGTTGCAACATACCTACTCGAACTTGAAACTAGGGGAAGACCGCCGTCGGCGCCGAATTACCGTGCAAAATAAACCCCCTCCAAAAAAAAAAAAAAAGAAAAAAAAAAGAAAGCAGACTTTTGGCAACATTGGGTGCCCGCCATATTTCGTGCATCTCTTCCAGCGATAAGCCTCTGATTGGTTCCGAGTCAGCGCCGAATGGTGACGCAGCGCTCGTGTAAGATACACGCTCAAAAGCGCACGTCCAAAAGACGGCCGCAACTGTGCTTCGTTCGGCCCTCAGCTGCCAGTGCGGTGGGAGTCGCGCACTCGCCGGACCAATGAGCCGCCTCCCTTTCATCTCGACTAGGGGTGTCGCGAACTTTTGTCGAACCTCCATTTTGACGTCGAACCTCAAGGTTCGACCAGTTCGCCGAACGTTCGGCCTTTCACCAGAGTTCGAAGAAGTATGGACAGTGTTGCCCGGCTTCTACACGGATATTTTTTTAATTTTGGGAAACAAATAATTTAGAGAGTAGTATATTTTATAGTAGTATATTTTAAAAGCGCAAACGTGCTTTTGCGGACCTGTTTTGTAATGATTTATATTTCTTCGTGCAATAAAGATATTATTATTATTATTATTATTATTATTATTATTATTATTATTATTATTATTATTATTATTATTATTATTATAAAATGGTTACCGATGTTTACACCTTTAAAAAGCGAAAATATGCGCTTTAGTGCTTTCGTTGCTTAGTAATGTGATTCAGGGGCCCTAATCTCGTCAAACACAAAGTTGGAGCCGAAAGTTCGCGGAGCGCACCGATTGGACGCCGGCGAAAAAAGCACAAAGTTATCGTCGCTATAGTCTAATCTTTGCGCTCCGTGAACCTCGGCCCCAACTTTGTCTTTGACGAGTTTAGAGCCCCAGTGTGCCAATACACTTTGCACATGCGCACACAAGTTTTATTTTAGTCGAACTTTTTTCGAACATCACGTTAAAAGTTCGAAAAAGTCGAACTTGCTCGAACTCGAACCTGGGCAGGTTCGCGACATCCCTTTCATCGTGACCCCGTTCTCAGCATGCGAGTGTACGGGCGGGAGCGCATTCACGTGACAAAAGATCAGCGCGCGACTGGTCCCACGAGTGCATCCACCTCACTCTCAGCTTAGGTGGTGAACAGACCAACAGGCGGCTCTAACGTCACGCGGTGGCGCTGCTGTCGGCGCCACCGCGTGAAATTTCAGCCTTTCCACTCTGGTGAAGAAGGAAGACCAGCGGAGCTGAACAAGGGAGAGTAATGGCCGGCCGCAAGTCGGCAAGCCAGATGGGAAGGGCTGCCGCCATCTATGAGCGAAGGCGGCAACCAGATACGTGGCTTACCGCTGTCGCTCATAGATGACGGTAGGTGTCCAGAATTCGGTGTCTTCATTTCTTTGCGGGGGCACGATCCTAGCGAAACTAGCCCTTAACGGCTCAGCTGTAATAGAAATATCGTTTTTATTAAGTCGAACACTGGAAAGAAAACTAAATTCCATTCGCAAATGGAACCGTGGAAATGCGATGGTGATCCAAGAAACACGTGTAGATACTTTTGCTATGGGTAATTACTGCGTTATCTTTATATAAAGCTCGAAAGAAATTCAACTTATATTTCACTTCAGAAATTACGCGATAGATCACGCGAGTAATAGAATTTAAATTAGTATTGCATATAAAGGACTAACTGCGTTACTTTGGACTATAGATCATTTCTCAAACCAAATCATTTGGTGTTTCACGTGGCCAACCGACGCAGGGCATCTGGCTCACTTCAGCGAAGGATTGAGGGTATATTTCGAACGTGCAATCAAAATCTCGGTTCTTCGCAAGAAGCCTCCTCCAGATTGCGGGAACCTCGGCCCGGATTCGGACCCGCCAGTGGGAGATCTGTACAGGCATAGACTCCTATGTACTGACAAAGCCTGGCAAATTGCCACGAGAAGCGGCCGCCGAAAGGGAAAAGGTGGAGCGGCAGACAACGGATGAGAGGAAAGCCACGTGACTGCGCCCCGCTGCGGCGATACGCCGAAACACACTTCTTCCGAGCGAACAAGTGTGCTTCGGGTCCTCGCCGCTGCAAAAGCTGTGCGCTGACATCCAGGTTTTCCGAGAAATGGCTCTTTGATGCTCTGTGCTATCAGATCCTCGCGCTCTTAAAGATGCAATGCAGGATTTTTCTACTTTGCGCAAATACCGCTCAGGACAAATCTCTGACGCCAATGAACTATGCAACACGCGATCGTTTTTCACCACGCGCAGTATCAGTCGCAGAAAAAATTAAAGAAAAACGAGCAGCGTTCACCTCCTCAACTCGCAGCCGCTCGCAGCCAGAACAAGCGGCCACCTGCCGATTATATGCCGCCAATGTTAATCGTAGCCACGCGCTGGGGTTGGCAAGCCACAGGACACGCGCTGAGTTCCAGACATTGTATGCCTCGGCTATTGTCGTCATCGCAGTGATTGGACACGGGCCACTACCCGAATGCTTCTCGAGCTATCAATTATCACGAGCCCAAATCGAGTGCTGACGCAATGCTCGGGTCCAATCTATGAGCCGCATTCAAATATCGTCCCTGGAGGATGCTGCTACCACCAGGGTACGTCATCAAAATTTGCGAAGGAGAGATGGAAAGAAAACGCTCGATTTTCTCCTTGAAATTCCACCACAACAAAGAGGTTTCTTGGTCAGTGGCGTTGCGTGCGAGTGTACTTGGGTCCCACTAGTGCCAGTAAGCTCATACAAAGTGAAAAACGCTCAAAACGAATATCGTTGCACCGCCCCTTTAATCTGCGACCGGGCACTCTATGGCTCCATCGTCGAACCGCCAAGCTTTGTTGTGAGTATGGAGGAGGCTATGGTACATCGTGCCTTTTTTGTGGAATGTGTGAGCAGCCTGACTTCGGATTCAATGGCGGACAACACAGGGCCTGTCGTTCTTCCGTTCAATTCTGGGCGGATCTCTGGCCCCTACGCCACACGCTGCCAGCGTGGCGCGACGCGTGCAGGTCACGTGGGCCCCCATGGAGGGCGCGTGGCCATCAACAGACCGATGTCGGTGGCGGCAGGTGGTCCCTAGACAAGATGGCTGTGATTATGACGCGGGGTGGGCTGGTGGTCACGTGACTCCACCGGTCACGGCCCGCCGCCCGCTCCTCCTCCCACCCCAGTGTGCCCATCGGCAGCGACATCGAGCGTCTCTAAAATGGCCGCCGCCTCCGAAGTTACAAAGCCTGCAAAAGCTGGAAGCACTGCTGTTGCCGCGTCTCCAACCGTGTTTATTTTTTTGTTGTTTTCTTCCGATGACGGAAGTAAGAATACAAAATAAAATTGGGAAACATATATGGATGTGGAAATGAACAGATGGTGGCGTGCGCTGGCGGCCGCAGCGAAGAAAGACAGAAGGGCGATGAAAGAGACTGAGGGATGTAAGAGAAAGTGGGGAAGGAGGAAGCACTGACCTTCTTAGCCGGGTTTTTAGAAACCTGCTTGTAATGTGGATGCCAAAAAAAAAAAAAAGGCGTTTATTGGGCGGTTGTCTGCTGTTGTTGTGCAGCCTCTACGCCGACCTACCTTGCGTGATCGCGTGGATTTCTGAACCGATCCGTTACTGGTAACGCAATACTTCCGAGCAGGTTTGTTTCGTGCCTAATTCTTTCTTTATGTTTTTCCTCGCTTTTTATTACTGGTTTCGTTCCTGCGCTTGGCTCCGTGAGGGGGAGCTTCCGTTTGTAACTTTTTAACGTGTTACTTCGATCAGTGCGCAGTCTTGCAGTCGTTCCGTAAGAGAGAAAGAGAGAGAAAGAAAAGTAAACGTAGCATTTTTGGATTAGGGCTACTCACGATCCTTCCACACTTCAGTAAATTCGATGTAAAGCCCCATAAATGAAAATCACATTAAATGAAATGTTCGCAGAATAGATGCACAGATGGAGTCGTAGGACTAAATCCTTTAAATTGGGCGGTTGCTTGCGCCGCCTAGCGAGTGTTTTTAATAACAACAGTTGACCATTGCCTATGCAGTTTCCAAAGAGCATCGATGTAAGAAAAGGATCAACTTAATTTAATGGCGGACACCTGCGCAGGTTGGTTTGTCATGCGCATGCGCGGGCTGCCACGTGACGAGGAGTATATTGTGGGTGGAAACGCTGGGTGAAGGCTGGAGACGCACGCGAACGATCGGCGCTTTCGGCTACTCCACGCAAGTTCATATTGCAAGCGCGGTCCAGAAACCACGTGACCTCGTTCGAGAAGTTGGAAACACTGAAATGTAGGCGCCGTGGAGGTCGCCACCTAGCGGATTGTGAGTGAACTACTTGGAGGGGGTCGCTGCGGCTATTGTTTAAACGCAACGATCTTGTCTTCTGCTTTTCGCTCTCAAGCCCGCACGCTACCTGTTGAAAAAAAAACGCACAAGTTGTTGAAGATATGGCGTGTCTCGATACTGGAATGGAGCCACCGGGTACAGGAAGCTAACATTTAGTTCTTACAGAGTAAAAAAAAAAAGAAAGGTTGTTAGAGGCCTTACGAATGCATGAAGTTTCTCCGAGAAGAATTCCTGCGCAGCGGACTGTTTGGCATGCGTGAAACCCCGCTGGAAAAAAAAAAAAAAAATCAAGCACAAATATTTTAGTTTAATTTGCTTGTGGTGTTATCGGGACCAGTATCGTAACTTGAATTTGCTCAAAGCACGAGGGACCGGTCAGAGCAGTTGGGATCCGGAATGCACGGCCTGCTTCTCCTCTCAAATAAAGATAGCAGGGATAACGGCGTATTGCCCGAGCAGTAGCGGCCCTTATGGTCTAGGCGGTGCAAATCGGTAGATTGATGGTTTTGCTTCCGAATGTCTCGTTGATTACGTCTCGTTTCATGTCATTATTGACGGTCGAAGGAATCATGATTTACAGCCACAAAACCCTCTAAAGTGTAAAAAAAAAAAATAAAAGACGTAACCGAACGATTTTAAGAAACTGATGATTACTGCCAGAATATTCGACAAAAAGAAGCAGTTCTGCGATCATAAGATTACTCGAAAAAGTTGTTAGTGACTCGAACTTCGAAACTTTTAACGGGTATACCGTACCGCACGCTTGTTTGCGTGGTTTGCGCCGCTGTCCAGTTGTCGACGCAGGCTCCGTGCTGTGATGTAGTCTTCGTCGCGTAGAAATTCCACCGCGCTTATGTAAGCGCTTCCAAGAATTTTTCGACCGACTTTCGTTTTGTAGGCACTTTTACGCGATAGGGTGAATGTTCCTTCCGGGTTTCCTTATAGTACGCGACATACCTGAGCGACGTAACAAGTTTTAGTAGATAACTATACGGCCGATATCGGGCAGGTGCCACTGCAGATGCTGCGCATTATCTGGTGCTTTGGGCATCCGGTACTGTATCCTTTGGGGATATCGGGCGGCCCCAATAAGGAGTATGAGTAGATCGTGCCGGCACCTCCGATAACGATACACGATGGCGCAACGATGCATGCCAAAGGCGTGAGTCTAATGAGCATCGGGTATCTTTATCGGAGTTACCGGAACCATCTAATAAAACTTCCTCGTGGAGATTTTTAGTACATATCGGTCCCATTCCTCCGATAACGATACCCGATGAGAAAACGATGCGTGCACAAAGCCGTTGGCGCAGTATCCCGGGATCAGTCATCTGAACGTTCTCCTAAAACTGTGTAGTGCTTTGTGAGGATCTTGAAGACGTTATTGTTCTTTGCTTCCGCAAGCGTTTTTTGGGGAAAAAAAGAAGCCAATTTCTGAGCGTTGTTGAATGTGACCTCTGAAACAAGTATGAGGCACATCTGTTCCTTGGACGTTTCGTCTGTCTTATTTGCGGTTGCGAAACCTTCGTAGCCTTCCACGTATACCTTCGAAGTTGCCCCCCTTTTTCTGCGGAACAAATTGCAGGAGGTATACGCCGCGCGGATGCGCATTCGGAAGAGCTTATGGAGTAATACCCGTGCCACATGGGCAACTCGAATGCCATTTACAACGAATGACATTTGAACGAACGGCCAATCAGCGCGCGACACTCCGAGCGTGGGGCGTTCCACGCGCGACAGATCGCGAGCCGATTCGTCGATCACACGAATGTCATTCGTTCTAAATGGCATTCGAGTTGCCCGTGTGGCACGGGTATAATACCCCTGTCAGACGGGAAAGTAAATGTCATTTTGATCGAATGTCATTCACCGCTCGGCGAATCAGCTCGTGATCCTGGTTCTTCACGTGATCCTAGTTCTTCATCGCCCACGCTCATTGGCCGAGCTGTAATGTCATTTTGCTTAAATGCCATTTAACGTGCCCGTCTAATACCCCTGTCAGACGGGCACGTTAAATGACAATTAAGCAAAATGACATTACAGCTTGGCCAATGAGCGTGAGCGATGAAGAACCAGGATCACGTGAAGAACCAGGATCACGAACTGATTCGCCGAGCGGTGAATGACATTCGATCAAAATGACATTTACTTTCCCGTCTGACAGGGGTATGACAGGGGTATTAGTCTGATGCATGTACACCCGCAGGCGATATGGAGGTGAACGGCGGACCGTCGACCGGTGCGTGCTATCAGCGCCATGACGCGGCTGCCGTGGCGGCTCGCTCTCTTATCGCTCGCTTCGCCGAGATTAACCGCTTATACTTCGTTTCGCCTTATGTCCGAGCGCGGACGATGTTATGAGCCGAAGGGCCAATCAAATGGCGCAAAAACCGCAACGTCATGGCGTGCTCTCTGCGCTTGATAGGACTAGCCGGTGGAGGAGCACGCTCACAGAGACACGCCGAATACCGGCTAGTCCTATTAACTGCGGAGGAGCACGCCAGAACGTTGTGTCTCTTTGGCTGTTTGATTGGCCCTTCGGCTCATAATATTGGCCGCGCTCGGACGTAAGCTGAAGCGAAGTATAGATTGAGCGCTGTTCTCAGCTCTGATGTATATACTCCCCGCAGAAAGCGTGGAAGTGGGTTTCGATTTCGGCATCGCTTTTTGTAGGCGCCGTGCACCCGTCATTGCTGGCAAATGATTTGCACATTGCACGTGAACTAGAGCGGACATTCTTCGGCATGGTTTATCAGTGACTGAACCGCTTTTTTCATTCATGAGTGAACGCTAATAACTGCGAACGCTAATAACTGTTCTTTTTAAGAAACGGAAAGGATAAGTTACTTTTTGATTTGTTCCGCAGCTTTCCGGTTTAGCACATATCACAACAACAAAAAAAATTACTAAATCACATTGTCTACCGATAGCGTCTGAAAGGCTCCTTCCGCAATCCTCGCGCTTTCTGCGGGGAGTAGCAGCCGAGCTGAGAACAGCGCTCGATCCGAGCGCTTAATCTCGGCGAAGGGAGCGATAAGAAAGCGAGCTGCCACGGCAGCCGCGTCATGGCGCTGATAGCACGGACCGGTCGACGGTCCGGCGTTCACCTTCATTACGCCTGCGGGTGTACCTGTGGCACTCTCAAAATACTTAATGACAATTATAATTACTAGCGTGCAACGGTAATTCGTTCCAATTTTGCATTAATATAAGAAAGTAACGCAATTGGTTCGCACAAGCGACTATGGCCGTTGAGGCTTTAAGAAACCAGGGGCACTGCGATTCCCGAGAATCTCATTATAGCTCCGCGGCCAATCAGATTGCGGCAGTCTAACCGATAAGAACGCCGACGGGACCAATCACGAAGCGAGGAGCGTGAAGCCACGCTTTCCGTCTCTTGACGTGTCAGTGATCATAGTGAGACCACCGCGCTCTTTACAAGCAAGTCAGCGTTCGCCCAGGCCAGGTGTGTGCACTGCGCGTGCGCAAAAACCAGATTCATGTTAAGAGTTTGATCATGCCCAGTACCGACTGCAGTGATGCGATTGCTGCGCCAAAGCACTTAACCGCGCTAGATCCTGCTACATTTTGCCTAAATGTGAGGCCGCCAACGTTGCACCAAAACCCCTATTTTTACTTTATTAATAAAAGCAATATATACGCTAAATCAGGCACCCTTACATCCATGGCCGCAACGTTACGGGAGGTTGGCGCGAATTTTCGAAACTTTCGATTATTGCCAGAAATAGCTCCATATTCGATTTGATTTCTGAATCGAATATTGGCGGTACTCGAAAGTTTCGCAATATTTCTCAGGCTCGTTGTGTGTTCTTATTGGATAGCTAGCGTCATTGAGTACACTTGTCGCCGCGTGCTCCAGTGAAGCGACAACCGCGTAGGCGGGGCGGCGTGGCAGTTTTGCACGATCTTGCTTCGCCGCGGTGCACCCGCGTGCTAAGGGGAAAGCAGCCTCCCCCCCCCTCCCCCCTTCAAAAAAAAAAACAACGAAAAAAAAAAAAAAACGGCACACATGGCTAAAAACAAATGCGCTTAGCATATATTTTTAGGTTGCGATATTCTCACGATATCCGTTTCGCATCGAAGATTCACTAATGATACTCGGGTATTGCAAACGAGCTTATGAATTGCTCTATATGTTAATTTTTTTTTTAACGTCAACTTTTGTTTAGTGGTCACCTTTATATAGGTTTTTTTTTTTTGCGTTCGATGGCACGTTGAATACAGAAAATTAAAACTAAACTAGCTGGAGCAGTAAATGCGAGCCTCGAAATAACCTAAACAAATTCAAAGGATTTTTGTCTTAAGAAATCATATTTACTGTTTACATGCTCCATTTGTTATGAAGTTCCGCTTATAAAGTTTCAGTGATGTTCACCTTGAAATGACAAAAGCTCTGTATTCTATATTAAGAACTGCAGTTTTATTACGATCTTTAGAACTTGATGAAAACATAAATTTGAGAGCTCGAAATTATTATATTCTAGCATTGTTTAAGTGGACTTACCTATTTGGCTTCCGTTTGCTTCCGTACCTAAACTAACCGTGCTCAGCAGTTCGTACTGTCCTTCATCCATCCGCATCTTGTCACTGTGCCTTGCACTTCTACCCGCAACTAAACTGCTAGCTAGGGAATCAAACCTGCCGCGTTGTTGATGCCATCAGAAGGTTGCGCAGGAAGCGGGAAGGCAAAGTAGACATAAACGCAGAAAGCTTAACACGACATTCACGCTGGTACGAACTAAAATGAAATTGTAATTGCGCTCCAAACGTACATTTTGCTGTTCCCAAATGACTCCGACCAATCACGTCACTGCGAGAGCAGCGCCACCACAGCAGCGTGAGGCCAGAGCCTGGTGCATAAACGGCGTGGCAACGTGACAATACATTGCTCAGACACAACAGGTACTACATACACCCTACTGTGCTAAACCGAATGGTTATGTCCGAGCATTTTGAGGGCTGTTCAATCGTCGCGTATGAAAGCCTTCCAGAAACCTCGATCGAGGATTCGGTCCCCGAATGCCGCAGCGTTGTTTCGCGGAGGCCTGCATCGAACGAATAGGAGCCCCCGGTAGCGAGCGACGTGTTCGCCTTTGCATTTGAATGGCACGCGTTGCATTCTTTTAACGACGGGCCAGCTGTGATTTGCATGTGAAAGGAGCTACTACCTCCCTTTTCGTCTCCCAATAAGAAGATAAGAGCGCCCCGAATTCTCTTTCCTCCTCCTCCTCCTAGTCACCTACCCTCCTCGCTTCGCCCCCCCCCCTTCTTGACGGAGCTCCGTCGAGTTTCGTTTTGTTGACGTTGGCACGGGTCGGTGTGGAAGAGGGTAAAAAGGGCCGAATCTACTTTCATGCTCCTCTTCTCCCTTCTCATTATTAGGGGGTGACTGCTTTATATAGACGGGAGGATGGACGGCTGCTTTACGTGTGTTCACCGACACACACGCACACGCTCAGCCCAAGCAAAAAAGAGAAAATATGTGGGTAAACTAAGGAGCAGGAATGACGAGGGAAACGTGATTAGGTGTGTAGTCCTCTGCTCGGAATACATTTCCACAATTGGTTCGGTAGGAGCTTGTGTGGGTGTTCACCATCTTCATCTCTCTCTCTCTCCTTTATTCGTTCAGTCACTCACTCACTCACTGCTTCACTCGCTCACCCAGTCCCCTTGTCTGAATTTGGTGCGTGGGTGCGAGCTGTTGTATAGACCTTTGCAAAAGTTGCCTTCTGCGCGCTGCCATCTTTGTCTGCTGGGCTGTGGAACGCCTTCTGAGCATGCGCTGTTGGTCTGCTGTGCGGTATATCGGATGCTGCGCATGCGTCCACAGCTCAGTGACTCAGCATTTTCCGCCCGGGCGCTTCGTTCGAGACTGCCGCTGGAAAGGTCTATACCAAGCCGCAGTTCTGACGTCGTGCCGGTGTGGCTAGTGCTGACTCGTTTCTAAACAGCGTGCTGGTTCTGCCGAGCTTCAATTACTCTTGTTCCTTGCGAGTTGAAAGTTGTCGTCTTCTGGGTTCCGTCTTACGCGTTCATTCTTTCGTGCACGTATATCGAGCTCAACCAGGTTTGACGTTTTGAACTTCCAACGCAAAGTTTCGACAAAAGTTCGCGTAAAGGTCAGCTTTTGTGCGCGTGCGCGAAAATATAAAACAAGCTGACGCAACCCGACCGAGGAAAATGACAATATTTAGGGTGTATATTGTTTCGTTGCTTCACGTTTGTAAAGTAACTAAAAGTTTGAACGTACGTAACGTGCGCTCCGATATGGCGTGTATATTTGCTTCCTCTTTCGTAAAATACAAGGTAGACTATTTTATGCATTATTTCTTTCCCCAAAATTCGCAATTTTTTTTTAGAAGTCGGTCAACCAACATTGTACGTAAGTCGAACCTCTTCGAATATCGCGAAAGAGCTCGGAAGTTTCGCCGAACCAGTCGAACCTCGATCTCCGACATCGAAACTCAGGTTCGACCAAAGTTCGTGATGTGTCTTTGCTTGGAGGGAGGAGGGTGGGGCAGGGCGGACAAAAATGTAGCTTACTATTGTTGGTCGCGGGATTAACGGACGACCCGTCGGGGGCCCGCTGTTTATTACGGGCTCACAAGACTCGTCGTTTGTGGGAGCTTTTTTTTTTAATTATTATTATTTATTCTCCGTAAACGAGGACTCTCTCGTGCCGCCTGAGTGAGTCACACAGCTACCCTTTGGGGTACGTTGTCGCGGGTTGTCAGCTCAGACGCGAAGGGTATGAATGCAATCCGGATAATATAAATGCCAGCCACCGACAGCTTAATAAACGCGGGGCGTAACTTACCCCGAGCATCTCGTTATCGGTCCGTATCCAATGAGATTGCTGCATTAGTCGATAACAGCGCCGAACAACCAATTACGAGGCGCGAACATAAGCCCCGCCCTGTATTTCTTCGGCTGTCAGTGCACCTCTCCCCAGAGAGCCTTTTTTTTTTTTTTTTCGACGACGAATGGTTTGTTCGTTGAACCGCAAATTTGTGCGATTGAGGGTGGAGCGACAGTACCATTTAAATCCCCGATAAGGCGCGACCAATTGCGCAACTAAATCGCCCGTTTCGCAACGTCATTCGTTACAATGAGCTCATTACCGGACAAATGAACGTGTCCGCGGTCAGATAACCATACTTATATTGTCTGTTCCTCGGTGTGTTTCATCGCGTCCTATGGCGGTAGATGGTTTCATTACGTGGTTATTAACCTTTTCCCAAGAATGCTTCTATCTTACCTGTTGCCCAAGGTCCGATGCTTTGAGACGGCGACCCACCATTTTTCGAGATAGCTTTATGTTGCAACTGCACGTTTAGTTCTGAGCTGGATGTGATAACATACTCGCTTAGCTAATGGTGTCGTTCTTTTTTTTTTCTTTTTTTTTTATACTGTGGACAGATGTTTGAAGCCAGGACTCTGTAGCATGAAAATTTATTCACCTCGGCGTTCTCCGTGATGCGTGATGAATTACTTTGAAGGCAATGTCGTCATACGTATTAGAGAGCAATTGCTGGAGTGACGTCACGTTTGATTTGCGGAAACACGCTGTGTTATCAATTCGCATTGCGTCAGTTTAATTACGCGATATTATTCACGTAATTTCGAGAGTATTTCAGCAATTTCAGGCTGAGCAATTTGGAGAAATAATTTGAGTTGCGTTTACGCAGTTTTAATGCCAGGTGATTTGCGATGCAATTTACCTTTTTACATCGAAGCGATTTTGTTGCCTAATAATTTGCGATATAATGTTATGTTGAACATATTCTAGATCGAACCGATTTTGGTGCAATTTAGTTGCATCTTAAAAATATTACGAGGAAGTAATTTGAGACGTACTCTACTCATGTATAGGCAACTTCACTTCGAAGTAATTTGTGATTTGACTCAGTTACGTATAGCAATTCTACGTCGAAGTAATGGGCCTTGTAACTGACTCATTTTTAAGCAATTTTAGTACGAAGCAGTTTCTTATGTAGTTTACTTGCATTTGAGCACTTTCGTCATGGACTGATTCGTGGAATAATTCAGTTAAGTTTCCTTTTAAAAAGAAACATTTGTTGTTGTTTTTTTTGATAAAAGTAATGATATACATCCATGTTTCTCAAATTTTGCGGCAAAGTAATTTGTGACGCATTCTCTGGCCTTGGGTGATTGAACGTTTTCTGACTGTGTCTCATGTCGGCAGTGCTACTACAATAAACATGCCAGTGTTCTCATTCATTTTGTTTTTCAGCGCGCACACAAGAATGTGTGTATGTATGTGTACACGTGTGTGTGTGCCTTCACTAGCTGGAAGCGAAGAATGGCGGTGCATAAAGACAAGGCCGGGAACAAAGCAACGCGTCAGATTGATGCCGTTGCCGCTAACCGAAGCGTGTCCCTTTTTAAATGGACCGTCGAACCCTTTCCTTGTCCACCTACAGTCACACTCCGGTTAGTGTACGCTCTTCGGTTTGCGTGACGTCACTGTAACCGAGGTATGCCCCCCGAGTCAGGCCAGCGGTTAGGATTTACGAAAACTAAGAAGGTTTACTCCACGATACATTTACTAAACTTCTGTGAGCGCCGCGTCAGTCGGGTTGAAGCAGTCCGCCCGCCATTTGTAAACTCTATATCACTTAGTGCATTCTGCGATTTGGGTCTAGTAAGATGGCCGTTTATCGGTTCCATCGCAGTAGCACGTTAGTACGGATGCTAGAATTCTGCACAAACAAGATCAGCGATAGACTGCGAACGGCACACAAACACACACACACGCGCGCAGACACACAAACAAACAAACTTTAAACCGGAGACGGACAGACGACAAGAAAGTTCACATACGGGCTCTGCGTGTTTGTCCCTTTCTTGTCGACTGTTCGTCTCCGCTTAAACAAAAAACAAACAAAACAAAAAAAAAATGTGTAACTAACTATTTGTTTTGCTATTAACTTTATGTTAAAAAAAGTAACTATAGTCATTGATAACTTAACAGTGCGTGACGAGTCTCGAGCTTCTTCTTATAGCTTTGTAGCCAATCACTGCACAGGCCGATCAGAACGTCGAAAGACCAATCACGAATTCTGAACGTAATAAGAGAAACCGCATGCGGATTTCGACAAGTTGCAGGAACACAGGGCACGTTCCTTAGATTATAATAACCGGCCTGCCGCTTGGGGCGATTAAAAACGGAGACTTGCCCTCTATAACCGGCGTCAGTATAAGCGGAAATCGGTGAATACATGTATCCGTTATTGCAACATTACAATGGAGTGTTTCGGTAGCCTCGTTTCTTTTATTTATTTATTTCTTCCACCTCTCATTGTCCTCTTAGTGGTTGTTTGTTGTAAGATCCGCGTTTATTCCATTCTTCGTTGGGCGGGCGTGTGTGTACAAAAGCTTAGCTAGAATTGCCCTACTTTCGTTTTTTGTCCGCGTTTGTCTCGAATTTTTTGTTTCTTCGTTCGATTCTTCTTTTTAAACTGTTTCGTCGTACATTTTCGTCATTTCCCCGGTTTTATTCCGTAAGAATCGTAAGATCATATGAGCTCGTTGTTGTTTTATTATCACATTTCCAGTTAATGTATTCAGTAGTTTCACCCGTTCTCTATTGACGTGCCTGAACTCCATCAGAGGCACGGTCGTTTGTTTCTGAGCTCCCGGTCCCACCACACCAACAACAAATAGTGTCCGCAAACACGTCAACAACAATTTCGTCAGCAACGTTCTTTTATTATGATTACGCTAAGGTGTGTGGTTGTACAGCAAAATGTCTATCGAGTCGAAAAAAAAAGTATTTTTTTTTTTGTTTGGGGTTGACAAATGTCATGTGTTTGCGATCACAAAGAGTGTTGGCAGTCACTTCAACAACATTTTTGTTAGCAACGTTTTCTTATTGTAATGATTACGCTCTAGTCACCACCATCTGCGTACAAAATGAATTGTTTGCGAATAAGGTGCACCGAAGGAGACCTATTTATGCGGTTAAAAAATAACAACGTAAGCACCCATTATTTTGTTGTTGGCAAACAAATGTCGGTGTTTGCGATCACGGAAATCCGCCGCTTTTTGTAGAGACAGTTCAATCTTTTAAAGTCACTTCTGCGACGAGAAACGTTTCCAGCAAAAATGCTCAATATGACCCCGCAAATTTTATTTTCTCTTTTGTTGGTACGTGTTTTTTTTTTCCTTCTTCTTTTGTAGAGTCTTTTATATTGCTTTTATACTTTTCCTCGTTTTTCGGCGTCGTCCATTATTGCCCCAGCCCGGTTCCGCTTCGCTGGGCTAAAATTTCGCTCTGAATACCGGGACGACAGGAAGTATATAACTGGTCCTTAGAGGCCCCGCGAAACCTTTACCTCGGTTCTAACTTGCTGGCCGAGCATTATGAAGTCACAAAGAGCTTAAGAACTTGAAGGAGTGGCGAAACCAAGGGGAGTTTGAGCAGACTGTTCCGACAACTCCGATAACGATACCCAATACCCCGCCGCCGACGCCTATTGCGCACGCATCGTATCGTTCTCCGGTATCGTTAGGGAGTTTTAAGGAACTGTTTTTGCGAATCCGATACGGTACAGTGAATATTACATTGCGACATTTCAAGGGTTAGCTTAGTCCCCGTGAAAAATTGAAATAGCATCGCTGACGACCTAGGCGCGCTGAATGTCGCGTTTCAACTCCCCTGTCGACAAGTAGCGCAACGTGTCGCAAATGGGAAACGCTCCGTGACAACGGAGGTTTGATGAAATGGAAGAGAATTTTCGTGTATAGTCTAATTTCCTTCTAAAATTAATCATAACCGGTGAGGCCAACGCTGTCAAACAGCGGTGATTGAGTAAACCTGTCGCAGCCGCGTCGCTCATCCTGCGTCGTCTGCTATCTGCTTAAACTTTCGATGACCCGTTGCGCCATCTCTCGATAGAAGTACCAAACACGACCCTTCTTTCCCGCTACTCGGTCGTCTCCGTCGGCTTCCGTCGTTTAAATTTCCAAGAATGCTGTCCTCATTTTGCATAGAAAAAAAAAAAAAAAGAAGAAGCTCCGGTTTGATATTTTACGGGGTAACATGCGCCACTACAGTACACCTGTGACAAAAATTAACTTCATTTGGTCGCCGATGCTTTGGCTCATTGTATTTACAGCCTCGCTAATTGTGCCACCATGCATAGATTCAACTATTTCTCTCGTAAACGTGTTTTTGTGAGTTGGCGCTGTTATCTCCGTGGGACGTAGCCTCGATGGAGAAGAAACGTGAAACGAGGTATAAGGGAAGCGACCCGCTAAATATAGCGGGTAAACCATCACGCTGCAAGGACTATGCTACGTGACACTGTCACGTCACATGGCTCCATGCCGTCATGTGACGTCTTCTGACACTGACGTAACGCGTCACCATATGCTTTCCTGATAGTCATGTTACGTCAGGTCACATGGCGACGTCGCATGACACCACGACGTCGGGTGACACATGACGTCACAGAGGAGCTAGAAATGCTAGTGTGCCTTTCGGATATGTCAAAACAATGGGCAGTTTGTCTTTAACGAGGTTTTGACAGGCGGTGTTTTTCTTGAAAGGCTGACATCAAAAACCTAGAGGAAAGTTGCCCCTCTTCTCCATTTTATGCAATCTCTATGGTCCATAGCTTTCACTGTTACAGAAACACAATCTCTCTTTTCCCTAATGCACACATAGTATGGCCCAAACTGGAAACCGAACCAGTGGCTTTTGTCATGACCCGAATGTACAATGACCGGTTGTCCTGAATGAAACTTGACGAGGTAAGCGGTAAGGCTTCCTTTTGACAATGGTCCGAGATTTGAAAGATAACTGTAGTGGCATTTTCCCAGGACCAATTATTCTGTGCGCTGATTAAATACCGTCTTTTTTTTTTTTTTCTTTTTCTAGGGGTGGGGGGCGGCATCTAAATTCGGAGTTTATCGCATAAATCCGAAGCGACCAAACGTTTACCGGTGGGTTTTTTTCGGAGTTTTTCGGACTTACCCGAAAATACAGAACCATACATACATTCGTATGTATAACAACCCAGTTAATACAGAAGGGTATTCGCTACTTGAACATTGTACGACGAGGAAAGGCACCTTAGTGACTACAGCTGTTGTTCATCGCTCTCGTGTCGTGCGCTCTAATGGCAGGCGCTCTCGTGGCGCCCTCCCGTTGTATGCATTGTTCTCTTCCGAATCTGTTTGCAAAGTGATATCTGAAGGATAAATGCAATTCCATATCCAACCAGCCCGTCTAACGTTTTTTTTTTTTCTCTCTCTCTCTGTTCATACAGGCGATGGATAAATTCGACCTGTCCTTGAGTATGCAGGATCCAGGCCAAGAAGGCAGCGGGACAGCGTCGTACCTGGACCAGGTAAGACCACAGCCCTCGCGACCACGATCTGCATGACGTAGCCACAGAATTCAAAATAAAAAGAACGCGTAGAAAGCAGGAAAAAAAACAGCAACGCAGGTTTTAGGAACGTCAGCGAAGCCCAATTCGATTCGGTCTGACTATGGAGCCGCCACATAAGTTGCGCTTCAAAGTAACGAGATTGCGAACCATCGGATGGAGGGATGGATGTTAATGGCTGTGTACTTCTATAACTGGCGGTAGCTTGCGCCACCTATAGTCGGTTACAAGTTAAGAAGGTAGGAGAAGCTCCTCCCACAAGCGTGGTGCGCCGGTTTCAAATCCCTCCGCAGTCGAAAGAAGAGTTCACTGGAAACGCTCCTTGTTCCGCTTCAATGGATGGATAATGGCCACAGAGTGGTGCCAACTTGTCTCCGACCCCCACTTTTTAAGAAAGCGACCTTTGTATTCATCGGAGAAGGAACCGAGCCCCTGAAAGCAGCCTTTGTATCAATCGGAGGGGGAAGCTAATCCCCGAAAGTCGTCTTTGTTTCCATCGGAAGGGGGAAGACCTTATCTCCCTCTCGTGGCTTCCACAATGCCAAGTCAAAGTCGAGAGTTAAAGCAAATATGTACAGAAAGGCACGACCCTCCTCGCGCGTTGGCCGCAACGTCACGGAAACGATGGGACGCTATTGGATGCGGAGGTGGCGGAGGGATATATGATTCCCTTTGAGGGGCATTTGCCGCTACCTTCTTGACTTGTAACCTACTATAGGCGAAAAACCAAAATATAAGAAAATGTGAATTTTCTTCCTTCGCCCTTCCAAGCCAATTTGCCTCACCTGCTCATATTTATTTCTGTACTTAACCGACGCTACGAGATGATGGGACGAATCAGACGGTGTTGAAAGCGCACCATCCTGGTGCTCGTCATGTTTCTTATACGTGTCCTATCATAGCTGGACCAATCATGAAGTGGCAAGGCCTAGTGACTCGCGCTTTTTACTCTGTTTGATTGGTTGCATTACCTTGTAGCGTGGACTGCGTCTAGACTTAAGCTGAAACGAAGTATAGTATCACCATGCGCTCTGGGATATCGCTTAAAGACATTGTTACCAGTTATTTGCATGTATATCTAAAATCGCGGAGAAACGCTTTTCCGTCCCCAAGAAATGCTTAAACAGTCCGTGACGCAGCAAAACGCGATATCGCCCGAGCTTCCTGTCCACGCGTATCTAAAGCTAAGGAAGTTGAAGTTTTCCAAGTTTCGAAACGGTAACGGGATCGCCTTTTGCGCCCACCTGCCCTACGCACAAACATGCCTACGCCTACAAGAAAGTTGGGGAGTGAAGTGACGATTCTCTATGCGCTTGTTAACGTGAAACGGTTTTTTGGCTACGCGTTCGGCATCTCGTGAAGCCGAGATAAAAGCGTGGCCACGTGGCTCGACACCGATCGGTTGACGGGTGGGGGAGGAGGAGTGAGATGCTCGACGCTGATTGGTTAACTGGGAGGTCACGTGAGCGAGGGGTAGGCGAGGAGCAGGCCGACCACCTGTGCGCACAGAGGGAGAGAAGCTCGCGAGTACATTTTTGATCGGGTTGTCTGTTTTTATTTCCTCGAAACGCCTCTGCTCTAATTTAAGCTCGTAATTAATGTTTCAGAAGGTTATTTTCACTCTGGAATCCTCGGTATTTTGTGGGCCTAGTTGTTGCCTCCCCTGCGAGTTTCGGTATTTGACGGTAGCGTGTGTACAACGTGGGTTAAGATTATTTCTGTCTCGTCGACTGGTTAGTATCGATTCGACGCACTCATCCATCTTGGTGTAAAGAGAAAACGACCGCCCGCCGAAGCAATTTGCTCACTGCTTACGCTAACTACCGCGCGGACACCGCGGAAACCGCGCCCCAAGGAAAAAGCTATACCCACATCGGACGTATTTTTACTCTCTTTTGGCTTCGCTAACGTACTTTGAATTATCCGTCTCTTTAATTCGTTTTTTGTTTTTATGTACCTTTATATAGCGCGTTTGTGCGGTGTTAACGTTTGTTATTTGGCACATTTGGGGCATTAATTATGCCTCGACCAATAATTAGGTTAATTGTCTTAATTGTATTTTTTTCTCGGACTGGATTATAATGTCGCTGGAGGGCCACGTTTCTAAAACCAATTAGAAGCGTCCAACGATACATAAGAAAACTTAATTTTGTAACTGTTAAAACGAAATGCGTTTTTAATTTTTTTTTTTGTATTTGAGTTGCTGGTGTCCCACATCACGGGATTATGAACACGCTAGCTGGAGCATGTTTCTCGTTCATGTAGAACACGCCAGCCTGAACTGACCCCGTAAAGACAAAACCCCGAAGTTGGAGATGAATTATAACCTCGTTGATCGTGCTTTATCTCGTCTCGTATATCATCTGGAAGGATATAACCTTGCCGCAGGGGCGGATGCAGGAATTTCCTGAGGGGGGGGGGGTCAGGTGTTGGTCAGCGTACCATATGTTTAGGAACCCCCTCCCCCTCTCCTTCGTTTTACGCCCTAAATTTTACACATGCCGAAATCAAGAGGGGGGTCAGGACATCCGGACCCCCCCCCCCCCCTCTAAATCCGCCCCTGCCTTGCCGTGTCTAATGACTACGTTGTTCATGGTTTTTGTTTGTATTTTATTTTAAAATCTAGACCGGAATTAGATTTGAATACTCAATATATTCCAACGCGCGGCTCCGATTGCACGCCGCAAACGAAAACTCTTTTCAAACGCAAAGACTTCCTTTTAAAAGTCTTGGGGCAAGTTATTTAAAATCACCCTGTATAACTTCGGATATGTTTATTAGAGAAATCATTAATCACTTCCTTTTTTTTTTTTTTTTTTTACAGCGGAGCTGTTTAGGACTAGTTCCCCGGTTTTGTATCCGGTATCCAAACAGATGTCGACACAAAACTACACAAAACTCTGTACAGCCTACCGCCATCTATGAGCGACGGCGGCAACCAGACAAACCAGTCTGGTTCCCGCCGTCACTCATAGATGGCGCCAACCTTTCCAGCTATCTAGAGTTCCTGTATAGGCTCCCTACGGAAGCCAGAGTTGCGCGTTTGATTCCACGTGCCGCGTGCCGCCCTCGCCGCTATTCGCCGAGATCCGATCACGTGAGGAGCCGAATCAAGTGTCGTGCAGCAAAGTAGACGTTGCACGCGCCCCGACAGTACGTTCCCCTGCTTTTGAGCGCGCCGCGCGCCTCGAACGCGTAGCGCTGCTATTCGCCGAATTCAGTCACGTGAGGAGCTGAATCCACATGCCATGCATAAACGCGCAACTCTGGCTCCCGTAGGGAGCCTATACAGGAACTCTACAGCTATCTAGAGTTCCTGTATAGGCTCCCTACGGGAGCCAGAGTTGCGCGTTCATGCATGGCATGTGGATTCAGCTCCTCACGTGACTGAATTCGGCGAATAGCAGCGCCGCGGGGCGCGTGCAACGTCTACTTTGCTGCACGACACTTGATACGGCTCCTCACGTGATCGGATCTATGCGAATAGCGGCGAGGGCGGCACGCGGCACGTGGAATCAAAAGCGCAACTCTGGCTCCCGGAGGGAGCCTATAGGAGGTATTCACTGGCCGCCATATTTGAGGTCACTGTTTAGAGCGCATGCTCAGAAGGAGCTCGCATTAATAGGCTGCCAAGACCGGCAATCTTGGTGGTGCGGAATGCACGTGGCGAAAGAACTGTGCAAGCTCGCCGTCAGCACGCGCTCCGCAGCCGAGAACACAGCTATGGCCGCCAGTGAATACTTCCTATACAGGAACTCTACAGCTATCCAGAGCCGTATATATTTTTCTTTACGAGATACTTTTTTTTTCGAAAGTCCGTCAAGCAACATTGGCCGTCGCCAATTTCTTGGGCACGAGGCGTGTGATTGGTTCCGAGTGCTTGCCGAACGCTGACGCCGCCCATCGTGTCCAAGGTGATGATGATGATAATGATGATGATGATGATGATGATGATGATTATCATCATCATCATCATCATCATCATCATCATCATCATCGTGGTGGTGATGATAATGGTGATGTACAGTGTGCAGCACTGTACGTCAGGGTGTACAGTGCTACACACTGTACACCCTGATGATGATTATGATAATGATGATGGTGATGATGATGATCATCGTCATCATCATGATGGTGATGGTGATGTACAGTGTGCAGCACTGTACATCAGGGTGTACAGTGCTACACACTGTACACCCTGATAAGGACGATGATGATTATGATCATCATCATCATTATCATCATTATGGTGATGATGATGGTGATGGTAATGTACAGTGTGTAGCATTGTACATCACCATCACCCTGATGATGATGATCATCATCATCATTATCATCATCAGGGTGTACAGTGTGTATCGTTCGCCCACGGACAATGGGACGGGCAGAGTTGGGTTAGAAGACGAGAAAGCGATCGAGGAGACGGAGAAAGACAAATAAGGGGGAAGGAAGGCTATGAGACAAGTGTAAATAATCGGTGCGGACGTGAACGCGGACGAGGTTGTGTGCTGGGGCTGGCTGGCAGCGGCAATTGAAATGCGGTTCGACCCCCACGCTGCCTGCGCGGCGTCGTGTCGTAAGAGTGCCGGTAAGTAGCCGGACCGAAAAATGGCACACTGACTCCTGCGGTATGCTGGGGCCCGAGAGGGAGAGAGAGAGAGAGCGATGGGGGTGAGGGGGAGGCGACCCAGACGACGAAAACAAGACTCGGCTCGGTTCGGGGAGAGTTGGATCTGGTGATGCGAGAAGAAGGTTGCGGGATGAAAAGAAAGAAGAAAGGAAGAGGGAGAAACTGTGAGAAATTATCTCGAGGAGATATATAATTAGAAAGAAATAGCGCCAGAGAGTGACATAGAGAGACGAAAGGAGAATGAACGAAGCCTTCAAAACGTGGTTTGTGATTTATTATTTTGGTGAAAAGCAGAGGGTGAAAATTGGTGAGAAAGCTGAAGACTCAGGGGGAAAAGAGAGAAAAGAAATTGGGGGGAGAAAAAGAGAGATGGACGAATGAAGGGAGAAAAAAGTGGTTGTTTGGAAATAAAGTAATTGATGGATTGCGTTTACAAATCAATTAATTAGATGCACCGGATGAGGGATTGTGTAGATGAATCTCTTTTTGTTTTTTCTCTTTGGGGAAAAGGGGGGGGGGGGTGGCACGAAGGAGGTGAGGAATACACTAAACTGTAAATTTTGCGTTTTTACTGAAGTCAATTCAGTGGACCGTGGAATAATATTGGGAGAGCGTAAATGCTGCTGCCGCAATGAAAATATATGCGTCACAAGTGGCAGCTGGGGTTTATGACTTTCGAAAAACTCGCAGCCGGTAAACAGTTTTGTTACGAAAAAAAAAACAAAAAAAAAACATCGTCCATGGACACGTGGATCGCATGATAACAATCCTGCGACGTACGCCCGCCTGCGCCATCGAAAGAAAAAGAAATAAAGAACTCACAAAAACGATGTGGTTGGCGCGAGCTACGGCAAAATCGTAGCGTCTGCCATACAGGCATGAACCATCGCTTGTTTATGTTCACAGGCCTTCCTGATTCCATAGCTAAATCTGGATTTTCGGAAAAAAATTGGGTTGTGTGTGTGTTTATACAGCCTAGAACTTGGTCTGCCTCAACGGGCGACGAGTCTCCCAGCTGTAGATGAGCAATTTAGCCAGTGCAGTACAACCGCTAGCCTGGGGTCTTTAACGTGCATCACGCAGTAGTGATACACGACCGCACGCCGGTACGATACTCATCCAGATCGAAACGGGCAGGGGTGGGGATTGAGCCCAGGATCCTGGGTTCTGCAGCGCGAGCTTTCGCTCCACGTGCTCCGAGCTGGTGTGCGCTAGACCACTCGGCCACCGATCCCCCCTGGATTTTCGGAAGTAGAACGTTATATGTCTTCTGATAAGAAAAAAAAAAATTATAATAAAGATAAAGACTTATAATCTCATTGCTAGCAAAAGTAATCGAATTCCATGTTGTCTACGGGGAGCAAAAGTAATAAACGATCATCGGATCACCGCGCGAAGACTAATTGAATGTGAGTAATTTCATTACTTACGTGTGCTCCACGTAGGTCCCCGGGCAGAAAGATCTGGTTGTGTCACTTTAAATGAAGGGAAAATATTGGGTTGCTGTTACTGTCTGGTATATCACCGGGTTCGCCTTTATATATCCTTGTACATTGGTACATTTATTTTTTAAATACGTTGTAGTATACTTGCAGTTAGTTTTTTCTTCGTTTTTTTTTTTTTTTTTTTTTGGGGGGGGGGGGGGATGTTCTATTTCAAGTTTCAAACCGACAGAAAACGGAGGTGTTTAGAGTATTACTTTTAGATGATTTATGCTATTTTGGGCACCGCCGTTTCTACAGTCTATATTGTGAAGCTGCCCCGAATGCGTATCCAAGGTAAGGGAATTCGATAGATCTTTCTTACCATAAAGCATTCACCAAATACACACTATACTATAAACCCTTTTATGAAACTTTGCTCTGGCTTCGCCCAGCCTCAGTGCAGGTGCGGTCGCCCTTACGCGCGGTCTTGTAAACGTTCGGGTGAATAGGGATGGTTCTTCGGTTGGTTGACTCTCGTCAGCCGCTTACACGCAGCGCCATCTTACGGTCTTTGGTAGAAATGCGAGCGAACCTTCGACACCCTGGCTCCGTGGCGTGGCGGCGCCGAATTAGACACCAGGCGGTAGCTAGCGCCACCTAGCCTTAAAAAAGGATGATTCCTTCGTTTCCCCTTTTCCTCTCCTAAGCCAATGCATTTCTGTAACTATCACCAGGCCATGGGCTGATCGCCAGGAAAGCCTTCGGATATCGAGCGAAATAAACTAAAAAGAGCACCCCCGCCTCCTCCCCTTGGCGACGGAGTCACCAAATTTCCTCAGGTCGAACCTTGTCGGTGTCAACCCAACACCCAACGATTTGTCAGTGTTCGTGACATGCTTCCTTACCAACTGGATTTTCTAAGTAATTGTTTATTGGTTAAGATTGAAGAAATAATACACACGTAAGACGAAGACACCCCAACCACATCTTTCAATGTTATTGGTTGTTCATTTATTTTCAACTCGATTAAGTCTTCAATGCTAACGTAAGAACAGACTGAAGTTGTTTTTTTTTTTTTTTTTACTCCCTCACCAGTATCATCTGAGCTGTATTGATATATTTTAGTTCACTCTGCAGCCGAAACTTAACTTTCTCATCTGAGTACGTACTATGTAGCTCGCGAACGATCGCGCAGCTAGGCGTCTTTCGGTCCACGGTTCAGGAATCGTCTGGCAACGTTGTAATCATACTGCTGCCGTGCGCCCAGTCACGCGTGACTCTACACGGGCGCTTTTCACTTCTCCCTCCGTGCGCCGCCGCCGGTCAGGAGTCGCTGGGTACAATGTATTTGCTGCTCTCTGTTTTCTGGCTCTATATATTATTTTCTCCCGTCTTTTCTATGTATACGCTTTATAGTTGTTGCTGTTCGGACGTCGGCTTTGAGTTTGTTCAGCGTTCGCCGTGGATGAATGGATACAGGAATGCGGCTGAACCCTTTGTATCGGGCGGCGGTTTGCGCCACCTATAGTCCGTTTCACTTTATAAGCGAGCGAAGCCGACGCTATGAGCACGAGCATGTTGCCCCGAGCGTCGCGTGCACTGCACGAGCGCGCGTGCTTAACTGGGACGCTGAAAACCCCGAGTTCGTTCTCGTAGTTTCCGTAACGCGTGAATAGATGGCACGTGACATCATATTATCGCGTGACACTGCGACTTCAAACTGTGACGTCAACGAATGTCACGTCATGTGACCGCGTCATCTGACCTCGGGTCACGTTACATCAAGACCGTGACGTCGCCTGGCGGCCATTCTGCCGCTAAATCTGACGGGAGAATGGACGCCAGGCGTCCATTCTCCCGCCAGATGACGTCAGATGACGTCACGGGGCGCCAAGTCGACGCCCCGTGACGTCATAGCGTCGAGTGAGACCGCGACGTCACGCGACATCGTGATGGGACGTCAGGTCACGTGACACCGCGACGTCACTCGACCTAAGGTTTTCTCGCTAAATTTAGCGTGAAAATTATTGCACACTAGATTGCTCACTCAGCGAAACGGTCTTCTAAACATACTTAAGAAATGGCTTCTGAAATGTTGCCTTCGTTATAGAACGTCGGAGATCGGTGGCACTTTCTTTTGAAATCCGCCATATTGGATGGTTTTCTCCGCTGTTGACGAATAAGAATGTTGACCGAATCCCAAAGGGCACCGACTCCTTGTGACCTGTTTCTCGTCGGAAGCGGCGAAGGTCATGACCCCTCGCGTGACCTGGTTTGCGCTCGTGACCTTTAACCTCCTCGGACAAAAAAGAGAGCCGACGAATGGGGGGCTCCTAGCCTTGCCTCGATAACCTTCGCAAACAAAGCCTCGCAGTCGGCTTGCACAGACTTCGTCCTCACAAACGTCCCTGCGAGGGGTGTCGCCCTTCTCCGTTCAAAGACTACATAAGACTGTAACCGAAACAAACGTAAAACTTGGCGCGTTATTTTTTTTTTAGTTTCTAAATTGCAGGAATGTTTTTTGTAGATGCCACCAGAGTCTCAGTCAGTCTCTACACGTAGTTTGTCCTAACCTACATTTTTCCTAACCACGAACAAAGCGTCTCAGTCTACACAGACCTTGCATGGGGGTGTCGCCTCAATTCGAGGCTGAACCCAACTCAAAAGCAAAAAATGTTAACTTTTTTTCTCCCTAGTTTCTGGGTTACAGGAGTCTCGCGTGCTTGCCACGAGCGCCAGGTGATATTCTAGACTCTGGGTAATGCGTGTTTGGTATGTAAATGGCCATAACGCAATTTTAGTTGTTAGCGAATTTTTTTTTTTATATAACACCTCTTAATCTTAGTTTTAAAAAAAGGATCGCCGTTTTGCGGAGCTTTACTAATTTCCCCTTTTATGTAGTGAATTGCGATGCTTGTAGTGCGTTTAAGATAAGCTGTTTGATGTTTTATAAAAGCGTACACGTTTACAACGCGAAAAACAGTTCTTTTTCCCCTTTTAACACATCAATCTTTTAAGAACTACTTCGGGCAGCGTATGACCTGTACGCAAAATTTATTTTCATCTTCAGATGATTACGGGTATAGTGACGTTTAGACATTTACTGGGTCAACCCCGTTGTAGAAGTCAGATTCTTGATATCGGACACCCTTCGGAACCCCTTTTGACAAGCGGTAATAAAAGTTTATTAAGCTAGTGTCCCGCATTGAAGAAATGGCGTTGCAAGAAACTCGCAAACTCTGCGTAACCAGTTTGGTAAATACTAAACCTGATATTATACTCCATGCATCCCCTTTGCATAAGAAGTGGCAAAGCGTGGAGACTTACTATAAAATAAACACTTTTTGCACAACGAGTGGAATAACATGGAAATGTAGCATATCCTCGTAACACCTCTCGAGAAAATGTGACATTCGAAGTAAACGATGTGTGGACTCCGCCGACCCAGTTGTTTGTTTGTCACTGCGCTAACACTTTACAGCGCCTGGTTGTCAGAACATGAAGCTATAAAAGAGGGTAAAAAGAATGTTGAGCTTTGGTCGTCAATATTCGTCGTAGCACTCAAATTTGCCAGCGCCTGGCGGTCGCAACCTGAAGCTGTGGAAGGCCGTGGACTTCTATCGCACGCTGAGTTGTTGCTTTTTGTAGGCAGGCTGTTCCATACTGCTTGAAGCACCGCAACCGCAGACTCGCTTGTGATCCCAGCGGCAAACATAGAACCGAATGTTACGTCGTGAGCGTGCCCACCTTTTGTTTTTGGTAGAGACTTGGCGGTGTTGTTCCTGCCGCCAACAAAAGGCCGCGGTGAGTAGAAAAATTGCGGAAGAACAAAATATCCCGAACAAAAGAAAGTAAAGGTTCAGGGTCGAGCTTAGCTTGCGTCATCGTCGACGAAGTTTGGCCCGTGGCGATGTACGATGAAGGACTCGGCTCATCATCTCGATCTCGACCTTGTTTCAGTATATAACTTGGCAAAAGTGAACTCTGTACGACCCCCTCGGGCCAATCAGAGACACGGAGGCAAGCACGTGACAGCTCTCCGCGGGAGGTGTGCGCTCCGACGTCACGCGCGTCACTCCGGCACTCTGATAGGTTCGCCGGGGCCGCAGCTTTCGCCGTTTGCCAAGATATACGCTGAAACGGAGTATAGCGAACTTCTTAAGCAATGGCCAAAAGCTTTCTCCGTTCCAGAAGAAACCTTGACTGGTTGTCCCTCGCTAAGTTATTACTCATACCACGTCGCTTACTTATTCGTGTTTTTTTTTTCTTCCGTTGTTAACGCAGCTGGAACATATGCCTCTAGAGGCAGGTGTAGTTCCGTTTCGGGCGTATTGCTATGATGATGCACAAGGGGGCGACTGTAGGCATCCGCAACTGCCTGGCTTGTTTCTTATAAAATATGCCGACTGCATCTCTTCAAATCTTGCACATTTCTTTCCGCCGCGTTGGTTACATTTTTTGAATACGCGGTGTTTGCTTTGTGACTCCATCGCACGGCGCCAAAAATGAGTTATGAGCCTAATCCCGCATATCCTTTAGGATAATTAGTTTACAGTGTGTGGCTTGGCTTGTCGCTTTTTTTTTAGAACTAAAATCAGCAGGTTTTTTTTTTTTTTTTTACGACAGCGTTATGGGATAAAAACAAAATTATGCCTAGGCGAGCTTTTTGCTAAAGCCTGGAACCATGGCTAAAGCCTGGAACCACACTTCTCGCCTATTCTCGCCTCGAATAGGCTGCGAGCAAATCGACTGGCCGCCGCCATTTCTCTGCTTGTGCGGACAAGCCCGTGCTACACTGTACCCGTGCAATTGCGAGCCTGCTCAAGCTTTATACGTTCACGCGCAAGTTGCACGCGCTTACACGCATGGTGCACCAGTCAGGGCACCATGCTTGCAATCGTTTTCCTCAGTCACGGACTGTTTTTTTTTTTTTTCCACATTTTTGGAGGACGGAAGATACGTTTTCCGCGATTTTAGGCAGAAAGCTGCAGGGAGCTGGCAACAACGATTTTAGGCAACAGAATGGCGCGAGTGTTCTCACTCTGAAGCTTATGTATACGGTCGCTCCAGTCTTAGCAGTGCTCACTTTAGGATTGTCTCTCTGCAAGACCACCGTTAGACGTATACTCATTTTGTTTTAAGCAAGGTGGCCCAGTGTTCCTTCGATTTCCGTCCCTCTATGGCTCCGTTTTAGATCACCAAACCTGTAACTACAAAAAAAAAAAAACGATTAGGTTGCTGGACTTTTTTCAAAAGAAAATTTACATATAGTAACAAAGAACTTGCAAATAGTAACAAAAAGCCAATGCTACGCAATACTGCGCTTTTTTTATTTTTTATTTTTTTATGTGACTTGTTTAGTTGCTGATTGCAACCGTAACAACACGTCTGCCATGTTAAGGCATAAGATCATCGTTGCCAGCTGTCCGAACAGCTCGATCCGAAACCCCAGGAAACGGGTGTCCTGGGGGGCTATGTTCGACAAATGTTTCGTTTCTCCTAAAAAGAAACGGAAGTGACGGAAGTGCCGATATTGCGTCTGATTGGTTAGAGGTTCAAACGACGAAAGAGGGAACTTTCGTCACTTGAGCCTCTAACGGCTAACCAATCAGACGCGATATCGTCACTTCCGTCACTTCTGTTTCTTTTCAGGAGAAACGAAACATTTGTCCAACATTGCCCCCCTGTTCTTCCGGAACGGTCCAACGGTTCGCTACAGAGCAACACAATACCGCCCGAACGTCCTGACGCCGCATCCACGGGTCAGGAAGTCGCATTTTCGAATCGGAACTGTCGCCGATGCACCTTTTTCAAAAATTCCCGCCAACGCGCTTCCGCCATTGGTCGATCACGTGATACTCTGATCACGTATTGGACACGAGTGTGAAGTCAGCGTTCGGCGAGGGCTCGGGTCCAATCAGGCGCTTCGTATCCAAGCAATGGCGACCGCCAGTATTGCTCGATGGACTTTCGCGAAGAGTCTATTGCGCCCGCTCTACACTAAGAGCCAAGATGGCGGCGCCCACGAGAAACTCGAGGAGTAATGTGCCGATTCTCTAAGCGCTCATTTCGGGGCTCTAGACTCGTTATAACTTCGAGAACCGCGGTAAAAAGTAGTCCGGCTCCTCGCGGAACGTTACTAAATTTCCCCCTTACCGCGTTGAATTAAGATACGCGTAGGGGCACCTTAGATGAGCTTTATGTTATTTTATCGAGACGTACATGAAATTGGGCATGCGAGGCCCGAGAAAAATAGGCATACAACTTATTGCGAAACTACGTTCGCGTGCCCGTTTTCGAATTCGAAACTTGCGAGGCGCGCCAAATGTGTTGGTCCCTACGGCCGCACCCTGTACGCGCTTCAAGCTCAAAAATCACCGCTTCTTTATGTTGCAAACAAATCTCGTTAGAACTACTTTGCGCTGCGCATGAATACTGCGCAAAACGATCCTTTTCGTCTGGGTGTAACGTGTATATAGTTCGTTCCATATCCGTCGTTCTAATCGCTCCGTTAACTTACAGGGAACTAAATGACTGTCTGGAAGGCGCGCGTTGATGATGGTGCGAATGGCTCATGCTAGAGCTGAGTGTCCTCCTCGTCTGGAAACAGGAGAGTTTCCGAATGTCCTCAGGATAATATCCATAATGTCTTACCGAAAAAAAGAAAAAAAAAAAAAGTCTGCTGCGAGACAAACAAAAATGAAAAGAAAAAATGCAAAGCGACGTCCTCACCAAACCGAGACGCTTCGTTCAATTCCGCCCAGTCGACTTGATCTTCCGTGACACTTTATCCTGCCAGACTGTTTTTTTTTTTATGTTTTATTCATTTAGATGTTTTTTTTTTACGCTCTTAGTCGGTGAGGGTGTAGTAGACTGGTTTTAACGCATAGACCACAACGCAAACCATGTCCCTTTTCACTCCTTCTCTTTCTTTCTTTCTCTCTTTCCCCGCTTCGGCGGAAAAAAATATATATATATGAACAATATACGTGGATATATAAAGTGCGTGGAATTATGGTTTTAAGCGTCCCCGAGACTGGAAAATTACCTTTACGGAGAAGGGGGATGAAGGTTGAGCGTTTTTTTCTGACCCATCTTCAGTTCGTGTGCGCCGCGCACCTTTTTCTTTTTCTTCTTTCGTTTTGTCTTTTTGATGTTTTTTGTCGGTTGTATTTGTTTTTAAATACCCGTCGTAGACTATCTCTCGTTCATTCCCTTTGTATAGACGACGTCTTCTCCCATTGTTGTCGTTTTTTTGTTTTTTTTTTTGTATCTTTACGAGCTCGGAGGGGATCTTTTTTTAGTTTCAGGTAAGAGAGGGGTTGTGGGAGGAAATGGCAAGCTGGCAAGTTCGGCAGGCGAATATATATATATATATATATATATATATATTCGTAGCTCGTTTCTGTTTGAGGCTGTCGACCCCCACGAAAAAGGAAGAAAGACTACGGCGAAAGCAAAAAAAGAAAAAAAAAAGCGTCCTAATGGAAGAGGATAAGAAGGTGGGTTAAGTTTTTGGGGTTTTTTTTTCTTTTCTTTTAAGGGTGGTTCGTGAGTGCTGCGAGAGGGGGTGTACACATGCGCTGAACTTCACGAAATTCCGTGAATTCCACGGCAAATTCTCTGTTTTGTGTCTCCGCCACGGTTTCGTGGTTATACTTTGTTTCTTTCCTTAGTTTCTTTTCTTACATTTCTGTGTTGTAGTTTTTTTTTTTCTTTCGTTCTTTTCTTACTTTGTGCGGGTGGAACATTTTAAAACGCGTTTTTGAAGGACGGCTTTTTTTTAAATATGGATACTTTTTTTTTTCGTTCACGTTTGTGAGTTGTGTTGTTTGGTGTACGGGGTTTGAGGAGAAGGGGGGAGGGGGGAGGTGAAAGAGTAGGACTTTAAGCGCAACCTTCAGGTTCGGTCAAAATGTATTTATTTAGATGATTATGGGATCTCCGGTGAGACTAGGCGGGGGGTCGAGTGTTGCGGTCTTTGTCAAGCGAAGGGGCAATCCAGGGGTAGAAAGAATAAAGAAGAGGCGACCTTTTGTTTCTTTTTTTTTTTTCGACATATATTTATCTTGCCCGCGTTTCCGGATTTCGGCGTTTATTACGACGCAAAAAGGAGAGGCGTTTATTTTTATTACGGTTGAAGTTTAGCTAATTGACATGGTATCCGTGCAAACGAGCAAAAAGGTTGTACACAAAGCCAACTAAAGCACAAGCCTCGTACCCCAGCTACCACGCGGCGTAAAGGGAATTTGGCAATTTTTGTTTTACTTCCTGTCGATATTAAAAATGCTCGATGGGTGGCGTAAGTCGACGCCCGATTCAATACCTTCAGTGCCATACGGCGTTACGGAAGGGAGTGGGGGAAAACAAAAGTACAAAAAATACGATTCAACATATATTAGTTAACATAATAGCTTTCAGTGACAGACTTGAATGCGGGAGTGTCTGTGATTGTGGCGATGGAGGTGGGCAGGTGGCTTCAGTCATTAGTAGTCCTTGGGATGAAAGAATAAAAAAAAAAAGAGCTTCGTGCGGCTGAAAGGAACGTTGACTTTAGGGTGATGATCATTTCGATGGGATACATGCGATGGTTTAGAGAAAAGCTCTTCACTTAGATGCTGGTTGTGATGATAAATTTTGTGAAATAAGGACAAACGAGATAATTTTCTACGCAATGAAAGATTCGGAAGATGTAAAGTTAGTTTCATGGGTGATACACTGGAAAAACGTGAGAAATTAGACAGAATAAAACGTGCGCCACGATTCTGAACGGATTCAATTTGATTAACAAGAAATTCATGGCCCGGGTCCCACACCGAACTCGCACACTCAGGCTTGGATCTTACTAGGGTCTTGTACAGTAGTAGTTTTAATGATGAAGGAGCCCTTGAGAAGTTGCAATACAATTAATGCGAGTTGTTTGGCAGGAGAAGTCAGTTGTTATATGGACACCTAGGTACTTGTACGATGTCACCTGTTCAAGAACAGAACCAATGTTATATTGAGGAGGGTTAGTACAGGCAGCTTTCCGTGAAATTCTCATTAGTTTACATTTATTGGGATTAAGCCGCATTTTCCAGTCGTCACTCCAGTTAGTCATTGAAGTAAGGTCAGTCTGCCATAAATAGAAGAATATTCAGCCATATTCTTCCATTCATGCATTCAGCGCTCACGAGACCCTTGCCGCGCAACTTTATGTTTAGAACGGTCGATGTCTTCTGCTGGAGTTCAGTATCGAGAAAAGCGATCCGTGCTTTTAACCCCATAAAAATACATGACGCAGCGACGTAAACTTGACTCCACTCGAATATAGGGCTAGCGATTAAGATAATGCGGCAGAGCTTGAAGAGGCAGTGCTATCCAATGGGAATTCAGTTAAAAGCTTCTTTTTTTTTTTTAAACTTAAATTAGATAGCTGTCGCCAGCATAGGCCGCAGATACACAGAGATGGATAGCGCTTGCTGCCGCTTTCAACTTCTGAAAGAGATAAAGTTGAGTTTTGAAACTTTCGTATGTTGTTCCTGCCACTGGAGTCTTTCAACGCAGCGTCGTTCACAAAATACTGTTCGCTTTTTTGTTTTTCTATTTCTTTCTCGGTCGGCCCTTTGTCGCTAAATTACGAGCTAAATTACGAGCATTGCGCACTCGTCATTCGGAAATGTTTCACGATTTTCGTAGTTGGAGTTTCTTGCCTCTATGTTCTGTGTTATTCATTGCCGTGTCCTTTCTTTTAAGAGAGGCAGTTTAGAAGCAAGTCATAGAGGTTTGGGCAATGCCCCTGCGCAGAAACCGGAATGCGCAAACCGACAGCAGCGCTCCGCAGCGCCGTCACGTCACGTGACACGATGACGTCACGGTGTCACGTGACATTGCGTTCGTGTCGCGCTAACCCGGCGCAGCTCAAAACACGGCGGACATTCTTCGTCTCCCGAATTCACCCGTATACGAATAAGTCACACTATTTTTTTTTCTTTCTCATACACACGAACAGACGTACAGTAAGCGAACACACGTGGATTTCTTACACGTGAACGCACTCACTCACGCACACGCGTCCGTAACTGGAGACGCGCCAACGCGCATGCGCAGATGCCTCAAAGCGTGCAGTTGCACGAAATGGTAACGAGTGTTGACTGTTCAGGTTTATTATTTTGTTTACCATCTTTGTGTGTAGAGTGTTTTCATTTTTGCTTTTTTTTATTGTACACTTATTGTGTGGTCTGATGAGTGGTTTGGGTGCTTTTTGCTTTCTGTTGTATATTTTATGTTAGCTTGTAGTCTATATATTTTATATGAACTTGAATATTTCACGTGCATTTGTATATTTTATGGAAACTTGTTCCCCACACCTGCCACAGTCCAAGTTAGAGGTGAACAGTATCCATAAATACGAAAATAAATAAAGTAAAAATTAACGATATAACGCAACAAGAACTGTACATGCAGCCGCTGTCCTCAGGAAGCTTATGAACGCAAGATGGATGGGCCGCTCCACGTGCTCCGATATCCGGCGACCGTTAGTTAGCCTCACAAAGGCTCCCGAGCTGCACAAACAGCACGTCAGATCTCCATCGATGTGTTTCTGAGCTCCGTTTTCTTGTTGGTAACGTCGTGGGAAGCGGTCACGCTGCGTCCTCAGGTCGTTCATTCGTACTTCCGCCAGAGGGGGCGATTTTATCGCAAGTTTAAATCAATCCCTTAAAGGGGCCATGAAACAATTTTTCTACTTTCGCAAAATACTACTCAACGATAATAAGATGCGGACACGCAACGTCCGTTTCTTAAGCCGCATTGACTAAGCTACGGCGACCTCGAATAAACGATAGAGTATCTACTGGATGGCGAAGATCCTTTATAAAGGTGTCTATTTTCGGGATAACCGTCATCTGCCATCGGTTAGCGCCCGTTAAAAACGGCGCCCGGTCAAACCGGCTGCCGCCGCGCTTCTCTTCGCTACGCTGCTGTAGACAACCCGCAAGCCCTTTCTGCTATTGCGGTTAGTGAAGCCGGGCTCATCACACTGCTCGTACATCATACGGAAGAAACGGTGTTCGTTGCAGGCACGATGGCATCTACGTGCACGCCTCACGTGACTTCGAGGCATGCTTGCAGACGGTTTTTGTATGACCAATGTCACAGGGCCGTCATACATGAAAAAACACGGACAGTGTCTCCAGACTCTCATTTGTAGGGTGTATGGGCAGTGTGACCGCCTATCTCGGTTTACCAAAGGACTGCCTGATGACACTGGCGCCATCTATCTGATAGACACGGAACACCTCCGACGTGCTTATATATTACGCATCACAGGTTTACCGCGTGCTCGATATTATTGTGACGTGGTTATAAGCGAGAATTTCTCATAGATTGTGCGTATATTGGATGTCGCAAATACTGCAGAACCTTCGGTCTAGTTATACGCAGATCCGAAGGGTTCCGAGGCTACCCGACGATAGGCTACGAAACTGTCCCGCTATCATCTGTTCCGCGCAGTCATTCTGTCTCTCGCTGATCTGCCTAGAAGGGCCATAACCGCCACATAATCCCATCTTCACAAACACCGTTGTCTGCTACTCCACGTCCGCTTCTAAGTCGGCTGCTAAACTCGTGGTAGCCCACCGTCGTCTGCTATGTAGTAGCAGCGCCATAGCTGTTTGTCCTATCTATCCTAATGTCCTCCGTTGGATGCAGTCTCTCTGTCCCTCACTGACCCCCCGCAGGCGCCTATCCGCCACACTATCCCACCTACCTATATACCGGTAACTGTTGTCTGCTACTCCACCTCGGCTTCTGAATCGACTGCTAAACTGCCGCGGCGCGCCGCCGTCGTCTGCTATATAGTAGCAGCGCCGTCTGCTGTTTGCCGTCGACTCCTCCGCTTGCCATATGGCGTGGTCGGTTGAGAGCTGCGCGTCTGACTGAGTTTGGCGTGCTGCCTGCCACGTGGACCGGTTTTTTGGCCAAGCGTACAGGCTTCTGGCTCGTTAATACAAGCACCCCCCCTACTTTCACCTCCCGTCTTCTCTTCTTTCCATTACATCTTCTTTGTTGTGGGCCTGAGCTACCTTCTCTCAATCCCACGGGAGGCCTTGTGGTTTCTTCCCTTTCCCCTTATTTAATCCTTTTATTTTTTTGTGTGTGGTTGCTTGGATTTAATTCGGTCGTTGATTATATTGGCGAGCGAGTACTTGTACCGATTGTTGTTGTTCCTTCATGAGGAAACGATCGGTCTTGGTTGCTTGCTGCTTTCTCTTTGGTTTTGTGTGCTTCATTTTTTTTTTTTCCTGGGCCGGTTTTTTTGTTTTCTTCTTTTTGTTTGTTTTGCCGTTGTGTGCTTTTCGGGTTGGTGGTCCCTGGAAAAATGCGGTCGTGAACTCGTCTTGTATGTCTAGGCACGATTACTTATGTTTGTGACGTCAGTTCAACGGCGAATACATAGCGGCTTTGCTGTTCGAAAATCGGATTTACTACAACGTGTTGACGCGTGTATCGGTGCGGGTGTTTCGTTTGTGAATTCGAATCCGTCTGCGTATTGTGCACATGCGCACAACGTTCCTTTCCAGAGTATCGGCACTTTTCTTTTTCACCCTTGTCCGACGCCGCCGGCGTCAAGTAACATTTGCTCGCATGCCCGCGGCTCATGGGCGCGCCGGTTTGGTGCTTAGAGCCAAAAAGGGCGCCGTCTGCGACAGTTATCGTTCTGGAATGTACCTTTTTTGAGCGGAACATGGGTGTAAGGAGATCATGGCGGTGTTGATTTGCATTCTTCGTGACTGTTTTAGTTACATCAAGGGGGACGACGGAAACCACTTCTTGCATCTTCCGTTAGGCATGTCAGGAAGAAGCTGGTGACAAATGGCAACATTGATTCTTTGTACCAACACGACTGGATTGTCGTTACTTTAAAGATTAGCTGATTTTGTGACTCTAGTCCCTTCCCTTACGCGATAAACGTTCGCAAGCGCCAGAGGGGTAAAGACGGGAGCAGGGCGCTCATGTCTTTACCCCTCTGGCGAAGAAAGAAAGCAGACGAAAGGTTAACCGTGTTCGGTTTGCCGCAACGAGTACAAGTTCCTCGCGCAATTGTCACCTTTATTTAGTTTTATCAATGCTCGACTCCGTCCCGAAGTGATCCGAGTGCACCTTCCCTCTAGATTTTTATATTAACTCTATAGCAAGCGCCCGACGTTTGGCTCTACCTGCCTTGGCTTTGGCCTGACCTTATTTGTGGGTGACCAAAAGTACGCTCTTTTATTAGAGAAAGGTCCGGTTTGCTTTTGTATTTTAGCAGCGTTTGATACCTATCTGGCATTAAGAAAAATGCTAAAGGTATGACTGTTTTTAATTGATTTCTTTTATTGTTCATGTTTTGCCCGTACAGGCGTAAAGTATCTTTGATTGCATTTATAGTTAGAGTACAGAGCATATTTCTGCTGTACCACTGACGGCTTAATAAACGCAGGGCGTGACTTAACGTTCACGCGTCTAGCTTTAGTAGTAAGTGGTCGGTAGAGTGGTAGTTGTACTAGGTATAGTAAGTAGTAGTAGTGTGTAATGGAAGTGGTAAGTAATCATTAGTAGTTGTTAATATAGCAGGGAATCACACGCAGTAGTATTGGTAAGTAATCAGTTGTGGCAAGTATAGCGCAGCAGTAGGTAGTAGAAATGGTAAGTAATGAGTAGGAGTACCCGTAGTAGGTTTAGTAGTAGAGGTCGTAAGTAATGAGTAGTGGGAGTCCCGCTTTCCTCAACCTGCAACAAGGTATAGGGTGCAAGTTACGAGTAGTAAGTAGTAGTAGAAATCTAGAAGCAGTGGAAGGTGAATCGGCAGGAGTAGAAGGGAGTAGTAGAAGTATAATATCAGTATGCAGTAGAAGCGGTAATCATGAGTAGGAGTAATGCTAACTAGTGAATCAGTAGTAGTATTAAGTTGTAGTAGAAGACTTGTAATAGTCTGCAACCGAAGTAGTAAATAATGAGTCAGTATAGTAGTAAGCAGTAAGTATTGTCGCAGATCGGTGTCAATTAGAAATTTCGACGATGATTCGGAAAAAGTGTCCGTGTCACGGTTCAAGGCAAGCTTTAGTTATGGTCGGTCTCCTCTCAGGTCGGGGTTCGCGTTACGTGCAACAGGCCAATTTTGCTTCTCAGTCGCGTCAGCTGTTGCGCGCGAAGACGTTTTATGGTCGTCTCTATCGGCCGGCGCCTATCTTGCCCTGTCCTCTGGTTCAGACAAAGAAGGCAACCATCTTATAGCTGCTGCCTCCTCGGCCAAGTCGAAGCCAAACTTTATGATTCGTCCGGCCCCAATGAGACTCTCTGATAAGCTGCTGCAACTTCGTTACTTTTAAGCTTTTTTTCTTTTTTTTTTCTCCTCCACTTCGGTTACTGTCTCTTATCTCTTATATTTGCTCAACGATAAAAACGAAACAAGAAAAAAAAAATAAGCGGAGTACTCTTTGTTTTAGTGTTCTGATGGTGAGAACCTACTGTTTTTCTTTCTTTTGTTTTTTCTATATGGGTGGCGCGACGCGATAGCGCGTTGACTTCGAGAGCAATCACCTGCCATATTCTTACGTCGTAGGCCGTATACCTAGGCCCGAGTGCCCATTCTAATAGGTCTACATAAATGTCGTGGTTCCTTCACAATTTTTTTTTTTTATTTTAAACAACGCTAACTTTTTGCACACACAGGCAGTAGCTTTTTGGCTGAAGCAGACCTTGCATCATGCACGAAGGCATCATTTTTTTTCCTTGCACGTATTGTTGAGAAGTATGTTAGTCAACGAGGTGAGGACGAGTTTAAGCACTGCTTGAGGTGTGCGGTCGTTTGCACAAGTGTCAAACTCTTTGAACTTTGGCAGCGTATAGTTAGTGTCATGTCCCTGACCACATTTTGTTGATCACGTAACCGGAAGAACTGAGCGATGTGCTGGTACGACATAAGCTTGTTCACAACAACTTCAGCGTGCATCGCCACACTGACGACCAGTTGTGTTGAAAGGTGCTGTCCCCCTCGATTTCAAGCCTTTTTCGGACGATGAACCACTGCATCGTGAGGAAGTGTCTTCTCCGAAACCAAATCTTCTCTGCAGTATTCGCACAGTGAGTGTCTTCACAGCCACTGGGCTAAAATTATCCAGATACGTAGGTCAGGAGTCTTGAACGACAGAGCTGCCAAACCGTGATCGGTGATGTCGAATGCTAAATGCTAGAACACAAAGCAAAACAATCGGTGCTACACCCAACGAAATATTTTAAATCACTTCTTAAGTGGTAACTTGTTTTAAAAATACCTACTATACCTCCTGGAGACTATAGAAAATAGCCGAGTTTTTTTACTATGCTATTATCCTTCCGGGAACAGTGCCAATTCGTAGGTGCAGGAGTACAAGCATAAGACTAAAAGCTTCCAAACCAACATAGCTTCGAAGGGCTGGTAACTTCTTTCTCCGGGATTGCCTTAATCATGACCTTAATGCATGGGATACGCCGTTGCTCGTCAGTTGGGAAGGAGAATATGTGGACCTTCGGTTCTCCGGCAAAATTTCTCCGACACCACTGCAGACAACACTTATAACGCATTGGTCCTCACCTTCGCACACACGAAAGCACTAGCTACTCTGGTCGCCGACGGACGCAGTGAATGCGCAGGCGTCTTGTCTACGAATTTTGAACGGTTTTCTTCGTTGCCCGCAACGAGGTATAGAGGGGCTTAGAGCGATAAACTGGTATCCCGTTCACCAGGCAAAAGTGACCCCCACTTGGCCGCCGCCATGTTGGGCAATTTTGACCGCCAGACACGTCACCGTACCACATCCTGAGGCTTTTACACAAAACTGAGCAGAGATTTGTAATATTGCGATCACTGTATAAAACACGACAAACTATTTTTTCAATACCGTTAGCCCCAGAGATCAGTGTCTAGCTCCGATAGAAAAAAAAATGCACCGCGATTGACAGTATCTAACGGAGGCATTGCGAAGCTGCCCGAGTTTTTGTCGTAAAAAGCACATTTTGGACTTAAAACACACGAAACATAATTAACTTATCTCGCCGACACCGTTAGTAAAGATCAATAAGGAATTATTTGTGCGCGGTACTTCGTTATAATTTAGACGAAAAACTATAAGGTCACGTGTCTAGTAGTCAAAGTGTGCAACATGGCGGCGGACAATTGGGGGTCACTTTCAGCTGCCAGTTTATCGCTCTCAACCCCCCAACCTCGTTGGTTGCGCGATTGCGCACCTAATGTCTGGCTTTGCATCGCCTGAGAGTCACCTGCTATCTCACAAAAATGTGGTAATTACGTCGCGTGATACTTTTTTTTAAGATTTAGTCGGTACAATTTATTACAAACACACTGCCATATTTGACGCCCAGACCGCGCGGATCGAAAATAACGACTCATAGGTGGAGGAGGAGGACGGGGAGGAGGAAGGAGGAGGAGGATGGGAGGAGAAGGAGAAAGTGGAGGGAGGGAGTGAGACGAGGGAGGAGGAGGGAGGACCCTCAACTCAGTACCCTTCCCTCCTTGTCCTCAAGAGCTGCGCTCCGATTCGGCGTTACAGGGTGTTGTAAACGTCTTTCATTTTTTTTTCTATACTTTTTATTGTAGGTAGGCCTAAACTATCTGCTTTCGTTTTTGTCGTCCAACCCAACTACGGCACGTTTCAAAGTGGCAACCGACAGCCGAAAACGGTCGTCACCATCACAGATAACACCAAGTTTCGCCTCGCACTAAACCACCACTCCCCTCTGTAATGCCCCTCGGGGCCCTGAGGGTATTTGTAAATAAATAAATAAATAAATAAATAAATACACCTCTCCGGTGCTTATCACCGAGGCCGCGGCCACGCATCTACTGTACATTGTACAAAAGACAGTGTGCAGCAGACACTGTCTGAGTCCTTGTCACACCGGTCATACCAAATACTGTCGGCAGAATATTAGAAGCGTGTAAAACAAGCTTCGATCATGCTTGACGCGCGTGCGCAGATGTCCTCATGTCTGCGCCGAACTTGCATTTTCCCTAAGAATCCTTATTTATGAAGTCAGTCGATTGCGAGCTTGAATCGCGAGAGATTCGTATCAGACTCAACGTCACGTTTAAGGTCACGACCACTTGAGGTGGTCCAATTAGGTTATCACTGCAAGCCCTATGGTATGTGAAAGGTATGAAAAAGTCTACATGCCACCACTCAAGATGGAGCTATCAAATGTCGAGAGCTTACCTGCATAGACTACATTAAACTGCTCATATATACTTCGCTGTGGAAACTCAATCAAAACACCCCACCGTCTTCGTCGTCGTTGTTTCGAGGAGGCAAGGTGATGGCCTGTGAGTAGCCAGCTGGATTCAACCGGACAAGCTCCAACCAAGTTATTGCAGCCCACCATAGCCAAGTCTAGCCAAGTTCCCCCCATACCCACACCGTTGCCTACCCAGATAGCTGTGCTGCCAGAACTAGCCGGTATTTCTTTTTCTAAACCGCTAGACGGCGTCGTCGGCGCCGCAATTCTATATATGGTGCAGACGAGCAGCGCGGCTGCGGCTTTCAAGTGCCAATCGCCGAGCCTTGGGACGGATTCGCGGCGTCTGCTATTCCGGAGCGCTCTACTGCCCGTGCTCAGAAACCCGATTAGTGCGCATGCGTCGTTGCGACAACAGCGCCACCACAGCGTTGTGACGTCAGACCCGCCCGAATCGGTGTTTTCGTCGCTGTCATTCGGTCGACTGGCATGCTGCTGTGTCGCTGAGTGGACCGGGAACCGTTCTGCGTTTACAGTATGCAATACTGCGCTCGGCGTATACGCAAGGCCGTCGGACGCCATATAACTGTTCCATATGTGTCTTATTTAAACGATCGGCGGCCCAATGTCGAGATCGCAATCTGCCCCCGGACTGACGAAAAGTATGAAGAACGATCTCTCTACCGAGCTTCGTATATGATTATACACGATGAAAAAACAGTGCTCACCCCCCTCCCCCCTCCCCATCGTAGAGCGATAATAAGGCGTACAATAATGCTCGCGTTATTAACGACGAAAAAAAAAAATGGCGCTAATCAAACGGAGAGGGGGAGACCGCATTGAGGAACGAAGGGCGGAGAGAAGTTTTGGGGGGAGGGGTCTACATTAAATTGTACCGTATAAATAATAACATTAATAAAGTCAAACTGGCTCCCTCGGCAAATGTATTCCATTTCTGAGCCCCCCTCCTCCTCCTCCTTTTCCTCCTCCTCACTCTCCCAACCGTCGACCTCGAAATCTCAATTCCAGTCGGGATGTACTTTTTTTTTTTTTTTTTTTTAAGCTGTGTATATTGTTTTTGGTGTATCTCATTTTGGGGCCAGCTGTTAGCTTTTCTGTTTGATGTGTGCTGTGCTTCGTTGATTACGACTGCTTCTGTATGTCCCTCTTTCATCTTTTCGTCTGTCTCTTTTCCTGATTGGATTATGCTTCTTTCTTTTGCGTCTTTCTCTCTTTCTTTATGTATTTTTATATATATATATATTTAACTCTCGGCTTAATTTCCTCGAGCGAAACCGGAGTTATCTGAGATTATCTCTAAAAATAGTGCATCCGCGAGCGTTCTGTATACACACGAACGTTGCGACTCAAATTAAGTAGTTCCAGTTTACTGCCAGCTTTCCTCGCAGAATATACGGCTGGACGAGTGCTTCGTTTGTTCGCGAGAAGTCTCCATCACTCTGCCGGCGTCAGAACGTAGATCTTCGATAAGATACAATAAAATGAAATAGAGTTTATTTGCGTAAAATAGAGGACACGAATTGTGCTGGCCTACGAAAGCAGGCTGTATGTAGGGCCAGACAACCGTCAGAAATACCTATACTCGCGAAAGGATAACATTCACAGTTGCCTTGATTCGCGTTTAAATGCGTGCACTGCGTGACACTGCTATCGCGATCGCGAAATTGGCACCTTTCTGCATTTTACTCATAAACGCGCGTCTGCTCACACATACAGCGCAGCGCCGAATCGGCGCTGAGAAGGATGCCGATGCGGCGCTGATGATGCTGTGCCGAGTTGTCGGTTTAGCAACGGTGCATCGACGCTGTATCGCCGCTCACCATTGTGGAACAGCACGTCGGCGATAAGAGCTTGTCATAGCCTCCTCATAGACTCACAAAGCCTGACAGTTGGACGACGGAGCCCTAGAGTGCCCGGTCGCAGATTTGGAGCGCGAGGATCTGGTAGCACAGAGCATCAAAAGAGCCATTTCTCGGGGAACCTGGACGTCAGCGCACAGCGTCAGCGTCTGCTCACCGCACAGCGTCAGCTCTTGCAGGGGCGAGGACCCGAAGCACACTTGTTCGCTCGGGAGATGTGTGTGTTCGGCGTCTCGCCGCAGCGGGACGCCAGTCACGTGGCTCTCCTCTCATCCGTTGTCTGCCGCTCCACCTTTTCCATTTCTGCGGCCGCTTCTCGTGGCGATCTGCCACGCTTTGTCAGTATTAGCCCCGTGCGCGACCGAAAGCGTCGCTGTGGTCGGCCTTCCACGATTGGCCGAACGCTGACTATGACGTCGGAAAGGGGATTTATCATCGGCGGAAATAAGAGGAGTGAAAGAACTTTAATTTTGACGGTGTTGGCAGTGTTTCCTTGAGAGCGCAATGATTTCAAGCTTCCACCTTGCTAATAACAAACACCATCGAACTTGTTGTTCGCAAGGTAATGACGTCACAAGGGGGAACCACAGGAATGCGCCACCAAAACATCTCGCCGCTAATATATAGGAGGCTAGGGTCACGTGCACCATTGCGGAACCACATCGACGATAAGCCACGCCGAAGTCAGATCTGCATTAGCGCCCTTCTCCAGCGCTGTTCTCCTGCGCCGGTTCGGCGTTGCGCTACATGTTTGCCCGGCCTTGAGGGGAACTGAACTTTACCGCTTGAATTAATGCCCCGAATGAGGACTAGTTGTAATGGCAGCTGCTCAATTTTACGAGAGAAACTACGGGAAGAAAAACTGGCGATTGCTGGTTCGCGTTAACTGCCAAGTGCGCAGAAAATAACGTGGAGTAGTCATTCCCATTCGATGCGATTGGCGACGAGATGTTTTGGCGGCGCCACCTCGCGGACGCCCTCCTGTGAAGTATGTGGTAGGATGCGGGCAGACGACGTGTTATGTCTAAGCACGGAGTGGCTACGTTAGTTCGCATCTATTCCGGTTAAAAACTGTTTATTTATTAAAGAAACGTGTATGACGTTCTTTGTGACTGGTCTTTCCAATGAATAGCAACGCCTTGAAGTTGCGTTATATATAATATAACTTCTGAATGTTTAAAAACAAGCCTGGGGCTTCACTCCTGACTTCACTATGACGCCATCAGGCGGAAATGGAGGGGCCACTTTTGTGGACTTGGTGAACACACCAGTCCAGGCACCATAGTCTCACGGGGTTGCGTCGAGGTACGACTGCAATCACGCGATGAGTCGCTCGGTCAACGGGAGCTATCTTGCAGTGGTGAACACAGTGACGTAATCGGGCAAGCTAATCGAGAAACTTATGGTTTGCTTACGAAGTAACTTTAATTAATTTTGCTGTCAAATTCGGATAATTAATCGAGTATACTCTCTGCCCTTGTGGAATTGTAATTATGCTCGTTTTCTTTCGTTCGTTTTATTCATTCTTTGACGCGTACGTTGAAGTCGAGGCTCGTTATTATTTTGAATATACTTAGAAATTCGATTATAATATTATCTACAAGGTCCGCGCCTACTTATTCACTTTCCGGTGTTGGCAACGAAACAAATAACATTTCCTGGATAGATTCCAAAGGGGTGGTCGTGCTGCACTGGCCCTAATTACTCCCTTCTGTTTGCATCTCGAACCACTCTGTGCATCATCATGGCCTCCGAGATTCCCTGTTACTACGTTCCACATTCCCTCTTTCCCCGCCAGGCGGCTCCGGGTTTCGCGCGTGCGCCGTCAGGTGGCACCCGCACGTTCGGATCCGCGCTTGCGCCACACCGACTACTATAGGTGTCGCAAGCCGCCACCCGATTCTCTAGAATCAGCCGTGTTCATTCATCCATTCATTGCGTAGATACGGGATAGCGCACTCGCGAAACGTGGTTTCTAAAGCAGACGGACAAGCCCGCACTGTGTGGAATCCACATAACATTTTTTTTTTTTTCCTTTGAGCGTAGTGTTTTGTTTTTAATGGCGAAATTTTCGTCGGAATTCGGAGTAACACCCTTTACACGAAAACCGATCTTCGAACTTTTTGCTCTGTTGGTCGGACAACTTTTTTTTTTTTATGTTCTCGTGTTTCCCAATTGCTAGAACTATGTTGTTATCTTTTTTGCTTCTTTAGCATCAAGAGTTGTTTCCTTATAGTTACTTTTAGGCATGTCGTTTTCGTTTTCCTTCTCACATTCGGGTTGCTGTTCTGGAGAAATTCGCGAGGACTTTTCTTTCAACGATAGCAAGCAACCGGTTACAGAAAAAAAAAAAAAAACTTTATATAAAAACACAATTTTTTATATAAAACAGGCGACCAAACTCACAAAACCGCTATGAATTAACAACGAAAAACATATTCATCCGATTACATGTCCCTGAAACAAGACAAAAAAAAAAAAAAACTTTAAAATATGTATTTTTTAGTTTAATGGAGAAAGAAAAAGGGGGTTGAATAGCAAGAGCTACAGAAGAGAGAGAGAGAGGGGGGAGGGAGAACGTATGTTGTAACAAAACGATGAAAAGAGAAGCGCGATTGCGTCGACAACGAATAGACGATTGAGGTTGAACAGTTTGAATCACGCACGACCTTGTTGCGTTGGAAGCGTGAGATCGCCATTAAACAAGTTCCGACGATAACGACCCAACTTAAGTATAATAATAATACCCCCGAAACAATCCTCAAATTCTTTTTGTTGTCGCTTTTTTTTTTTTGCTCTCTCTCTCTCTCTCTCTCTGTGCGGCGTGAGTTCGACATTGAATGCCGGTTTTTGCGGCGGCATCGGCAAGGCGCCGCCAAATCACCTTTTTCCATTGTGGCGTGCAGTGAAACGTCTGAGTCATCCGCCAACGAACTCGATTCGAACTTTTCGAACTTGTTCGAAGGTTGACAGGTTAGAAAAAGAAAAAAAAGTTCGAATTCAAAAGAAAATGTTCGGATCGGATACGTGGTGTTTTTGGGGCGGCCATATCTGCTGAGCGCGTGCTGACAACTTCCGTAATGTAATTTTTTTTTTTTTTCACAAAGTGCAGGATGTTTTTTTTGTTTTTTTTAAAGACATTTGCAGGTTTTGTTTAACCGCAGAAAAGTACGCAGTGCCGAACGCTCCTTCTCCGCTGAAATGTAGCGCTAGCGCTCCGAACCAGGTGCCACAGTTTCGTAACAAACCGTTATCCCAACGAAAAGTTATAACTAAGTTATATATAAGTTATAAGCACAACGAACAAGGTGGCAGCGCCAGATATTCTTGCACACTTGTGTAGACTCTGGTAATTGGCAGAAGCTGAGTCTGAGCGCGCGCTGTGAAGAACATGCCTCAAACATGGCGTCCCAGGTTGCTTAATTTAGGAACTTTTTATTTAAATGCTGTCTTGGCGACTATCAAGCGCGAAACAAATAAAAAGTTGTTTTATTGGGGTGTAAACTGGCATGTCCGCAAACTGTTCGTTGTATGTTTGCCAAGTGAGGCGAGAAAGATGGAGAAAATGTGTTTAATGAAGGAAATACGATGGTGAGTTTTTAACGTAAAAACAAAACAAAAAAAAAAACATAGAGGGGATAAGGTCTTGGCATGCAATAGATAATAAAGACTAAAATAATTAAAATAACACCGAGGCACATTACGTTCAAGCTACGCGGTTATACGCATGGGGTTAATTCAAATGCGGTTCTGGATTGTCGCCAACTTAATAAAGTCCAGGAGATTGCTTTTGGCAATTGCAACGCAAAAAAGGGCTGCGGCCGGTTTTCGCTCTCCCGAGGCTACGAATGAGGCAGCAATTTTAGGACTAAGCCAACATGTTGGAGTTGAACTGAAGGTGACGTTTGAGATGCTTACGGCATGTTCAGTGTTACATCGGAGACCTTGACTGCATTCCAAACGTAATGCGTAATTGTAATTCATTACGTTTCGGGCGTTGCCAATTCCTGTGAACTAAATACTTTTTGAGCTATGTAATTTTATAAATTACATTTCAGAAGTAATATACCCAGTTACTATGCACAACAATGCTGCAACGGAACAACCTCGGACCAACCGTCACAAGTCGACGACAGCGAAGCCATTGTGTTCCACAGGAGCAGCATATAGTCACCCATAGGAATGTGGATTTCGTTAGAGGACTCCCCTCTTCCGGTGCGCTCTTTTGGAATGGTCTATAGCTCAAATAGCCTAAAAGACGCGTTCCTTGTTCTGCTCACCACGGATGCGCTTTGCGAAACTCCAACGGCGTGAATTGAAACTCATTTTTATTTGTTTCGCGTTTCGTCCGCCAGGCCGCGGCAGTTTTCGCTGCTCACTCGGATAGCCGAACGCTCCCCGCTAATCTGCCTCACGTGTTTCCCGCTGGGTGGCGTAGCGTAACGCCCAACACGCGGCTCTGACGTCACGCGGCGGCGCAGCTGTCTGCCCGGCGCATGTGCAGACGCTTCCTCTCACGGGAATCTGGCATTTCTGCGTGCGCTGTGCACCAGACCGAATGTAGGCAGACGCGGACATCTTTGTAACTAGCGTCTGGCGTTCTGGGCACACTTCGTGCGCGCATGCGCAGTGGGAAATTCGAGGGCGGCCGCGCGCATTGTCTTTCCTATTATTACGTATATATATATACGTATGTGTACACCCTTCCTTACTGAAGCATCGATCGCGTACGCCAATAATTGTTTTCGAATGTTCGCAGAATCCGCTTCCCTCCCGCGGAGGCGGGATCACCCAAATGGATGGACGGATAGACGTACGTTTCTGCGGTCGGCGCGGCTCGGCATCAGTGTGTTTATCCATGGACGCCGCCGAGCTGTTTTCGGCGTGTCCTCCATTACCTTTTGTTTGGCTCGTCTGCTAGAGTCGTCTGCTCTCGCGATAGATTTTCCTCGAGTCTTTTGTTTTCCAACGGTGGAGCTAGTAGTTCTTCCTCGCCGAGCGCGGTGTGGCTTTTAATGTCGCATTGTGCTCTTGGCGCATTGTTGTCGTTTGTTTTTGTTTGGCGTTTGTATTTAGGTGGGCAGACGACTTAATGGTGACGTGTGATAGCACCCTATGGGATAATAGAGACAGGTTGCTTTTTTTTCTTGTTCTTTTGTTTTTCTTTGTTTTCTGTTTTGTACGCGCTTGCGGTTATCGTTCAACGGACGCTAAGGGGGGTCAACCGTGACAACGACCCAGAATAGACGCTCTGTAAAAATGAATTCCCCTTCAATAAGCAGGAAAGAAGCGCTAATAATGTATTTCGTGTCGTTTTTTTTTTTAACAAGTTAAACTCTAGTTTGTTCACCTGGTGGGTGTTCGGACCCAAATTGCTGAACCCGTTTTCTACTATAATGAGCTAATTACTCGTCGGTCAGGTGGAATTTTTTTTAACACGAATCGTAAGGGGATAAATTATATATTCATAGCGCGTTTAGAGCAATATCGAAGTAAATCAACACAACAAAATAAAAAGGTCGCTCCCTGTTCGCGTCGAATGCCAAGCGACTTTGATACAAAAACAAAGCTGCGAAAAAATAGCCTAGATTAACGTTTTCATATCCGGTGCAAATATTTTAAGTAGTGCGGAATACGGTGCCTGTCTATTTGATTTTTAGAACGTTTCATTTTTCGACGTATAAGTACCTTTCGCACGCGCGAATTTCACACGCATTCATCGTTCAAGGTTACTTTGTGTCTTCTCTATTCGTTAGAAAGAAAATACACGAAGGTGTTTAATCAACATATAAACACATATAAGATCAAATAATTATGTATATACGCCTTATATACCGGGTGTCTCAAATAGCGGCCGAGCTCTTTAAATCGACCGCAAAGTGCAAAATTCGGTTTCTTATCCTATCACGCTACGATTTTGTGCAGCGTTGCCCACAGGTGGTGCACTTTTTTCTGTAAAATTTGCAAAGAGCGAGCTTACCTGAGGAAAAAGTAAAAAAAATAAAAAGGCTTAACTCCTATGGAAACGCAGCGAAGTCTTCAAACAATGGGGCGCCGTTTGGCACAGGAGACAAGAGATGGCGCAAGCGGTTTCGACGCCAACTGCCGCCAACGAACGATCACACGGCGCCCGAGAGCCTGCGTCTTATATCCACCTTTATTCATCGATATATTCACGTTTAAAAATCTCAGTGTTTCACCATATCCATGTTTTTGGTGGGCGATTCAGACGAGCCAAATGTACCGTGAGCCGTGCAGGAGGAACAAGGTTAATTTTATTATTCTTTATTAAAAGATTACCCAACATTACACAAGCGTTTTACAGAAACCTCACACGTTTTAATCTAACAAAGTCCCTTGTTTGAACTTAAAGGCAAGGTGAAACACTTCTTGAAAAAAAAAAAAAAAAACGAGTTAGAGGTGAATTTGGTGTATCTTTATCCCGTGAATCAGGCACGTAGCCAGGGGGGGGGGGTGGCATGGGGCCCGGCCCTTCCCCCCCCTTCCCTGGTATCGTCCATTTTGCTGGGGCCTCCTCTCCCCCCCTCTCCCTCATAAAGCATTTTGTCATGGGCGCCCCCCCCCCCCACCCCCCCCCACCCCCCGAAACAAAATCCTGGCTACGTGCCTGCCGTGAATCTGAATGTCACATTCGTATTCCCCGAAGATGTAACTAAACGCCAGAAAACGCGAAAAACCTCCGACCAGTCGTGACGTCATACTAGGATCTTTGGGCCGCCAAGCTCGTGTCGCTCGTGTGGGCAGCGCGTGCAATTGCAAGCTTGCCAGGTATATTCCCCCGCACTGACACCAGTCGTGACGTCTTTTTCTGACCTTTTTTTCAAAAACAGCAAGAGTACGCGTGCATAGCTTTGACAGGCGCTGAAGATGCGCGAGAGCAGAGATTTCGAAAGCTCCTAGTATGACGTCACGCCCCGGGAAAGAAGGGGCTTCGGCGCTACTTTAAAAATTAATTTCTGCAGCCTCCGTGGACCAAATCGAGAAATGACCTTGATGTTCGTGATCCTGGAGGCCATAGAAAAAGCCATTGACGTTTTTTTTTTTATTATTGTTACATACAGAACCGCTTCAGTTCCTTCAGTCAGTTGCTTCTCGATGTTGCTGTCCACAAAACGAGTTAGTGGAGAAGAGGGTAGGGATTTGGGAAGCTCGGCCTTGAAAACTACCAGTCCTTATTCCTGACGATAGGATTCGTTGTTCAGTTTGAACTTGGGGGAGAACGGGAAGAGGGAATAAAGGTTAACTTCTGTGTATCTTTTAAGTGGGCAATGTTCGAGCTACAGGGGTGCGTTCGATGTGTGCTAAGCTGGTCTTTTGTTGTAACTGTAGGTCTCTTAGTGGACGTTCAGTGATGGCTGTAGTCGGCCCTAGATTTTTGTGTGTATGAGTTGTCTTGAAAGCAAGGAAAGTACCGTAATATTGTCACGGAGGAACAGCCAAGAAAACAAAGAATAACTGGGGAAAACTGAAACGTTTAATGGGGGCGAACTTGTGCCCAAAAATAAAAAGGAAAAACGCGAACAACAGAAGAGAACAGAGCGTGGCGGGCGTCGAGGTCGGCGTGACAGCAGAGTCGAACGCTGGGGCGAAACTGACTCCAGCTTGCCACGCGGAGCCGCTTTTGTACACGCGTGGGCTTCTGGAGCATTCGGCGTAGAAGGTCCGGTGCCTAGAACATTGTAACCTCGAATCAGCAAGACGGTTCTCGAATTTACCAGAACGTCAGATTACAGTGTCAACAAAAATGTGTAGCCGCGGCCAGGAATCGAACCTTGGCTTTTCGCGTGAGAGACAAGCGCGATAACCGTTCGGCCACGCGCGCGCTGCCTGCTTGGCAAGTTGCGCGCGCGGCATTACTCCCCCCTTTAAAAAGTGCATCGCCCCGATGCAGAACAAAACAAAGCGAGCAAAAAGAACGGTAGGCTAAAGAGTCATTTAAAACACATAATGTCCACAGTCCTATCGAGCGTAGTATGGCTTCATGCACACGACGTGGACGACTTCTGGTCGTGGAGGGCGGCGTGATGAAGTCCGTGTTCCGTCGGGCATCACCTCGTAGTTCAGATCCCCGAGTCGACGAAGCACTCTGTAGGGTCCGAAGTAGCGCTTCAAGAGTTTTTCGCTGAGACCACGGCGGCGGATCGGTGTCCACACCCACACCCTGTCTCCGGGCTGGAAGTGGACGTCCCGACGACGAAGGTTGTAGCGGCTAGTGTCGACACGTTGTTGGGCTTGAATCCGGAGTCTGGCGAGCTGACGGACTTCTTCTGCCCGTTGGGCAACCACCTGGGCGTCGTCGCTTCCGTCGACAGCCGGTCCGTGGGGTAACATCGCGTCCAGCATTGTCGTTACTTTGCGGCCATAAACCAGCTGAAAGGGTGTCACCCCGGTGGTCTCTTGCACTGCCGTGTTGTAGGCAAATGTGACGTACGGCAAGACCTCGTCCCATGTCTTGTGCTCCACGTCGACGTACATGGAGATCATGTCGGCGATGGTTTTGTTGAGCCTCTCCGTCAGCCCGTTGGTCTGCGGGTGGTAGGCCGTGGTGCGCCGATGGCTGGTGTGGCTGAGACGAAGGATTTCTTGCGTTAGCTGGGCCACGAACGATGATCCGCGGTCTGAGATCAGAACTTCAGGAGCGCCGTGCCGGAGGACGATGGACTCGATGAAAAACTTGGCGACTTCGACAGCCGTCCCTGAAGGAAGGGCTTTCGTTTCGGCGTACCGCGTAAGATAATCTGTGGCGACGATTATCCATCTGTTTCCTTGCGTCGATGGTGGGAAAGGACCAAGTAGATCCATTCCGATCTGCTGGAACGGTACGGTCGGAGGAGCGATCGGATGCAGGAGACCTGCCGGCCTCGTCGGCGGTTTCTTGCGTCGCTGGCACTCGTGGCACGATCGTGTGTAGAGGTGAACGGTCTTCGGCAGCTTGGGCCAGTAATACCTCTCACGAATTCGGGCCAGCGTACGGCTGTAACCAAGGTGTCCGGACGTCGGGTCGTCATGGCAGGCTTGAAAGATCTCCACTGTAAGGTCGGCAGGGATTACCAGCAGCCATGGCGAGCTGTTGTCTCCGAAGTTCTCCTTGTAAAGTACACCTTGTCGGAGGACGAAGGTCGGCAGGGCTCTCGAGAAGACACTGGGGATAGTACCCCCTCGTCCTTCGAGGTGCTCGATTAGCGCACGCAACTCAGGATCGTCTCTTTGGCGTCGCGCCATGTCGTCGGTGTTCACTGCGCCTAGAAAGCACTCGTCGTCATCGTCGTCGCTGCAACCGGGAGATGTCTCGACGGGGGCTCTGGACAGGCAATCGGCCTCGCTGTGCTTGCGGCCTGACTTGTAGACCACAGTCACAGTCAGCAAGACGGTCGAGAACCGTCTTGCTGATTCGAGGTTACAATGTTCTAGGCACCGGGCCTTCTGGAGCATTCGGCGTAGAAGGTCCGGTGCCTAGAACATTGTAACCTCGAATCAGCAAGACGGTTCTCGAATTTACCAGAACGTCAGATTACAGTGTCAACAAAAATGTGTAGCCGCGGCCAGGAATCGAACCTTGGCTTTTCGCGTGAGAGACAAGCGCGATAACCGTTCGGCCACGCGCGTGCTGCCTACTTGGCAAGTTGCGCGCGCGGCAATATCCCCGAAAAATAGCTCACCTATAATAAAGAAACAAAATTTGGTGTAAATAAGCAGTGGACTAACTTTCGGTGTGCAACCATGAAACGTTTAAAAATATATTTTTAGGTAATGCGTTCCTGCCCAACCTGTTTTCGTGGCGAGGGGCAAAGAAGGTTTTCCTTTCCAGCCAGCAATGTTTGCTTATATCCCACCATATTTAACTAGACGCATTTACGTCGAGGTCGTCATTTATCCTAACACTAAGGTTACTAGGAGTGGGCTATCTTTCGGTGTTTTGAAAGAAATAGCAAATCGTGCCAAAAGTAGGTTGCGGGTTACTTTTTTGGGGCGTGGGCCATCTCTAGGGGATTGTACGGTAGTTGAGTTTGAGACTTCCCTCTTTCTGTGTCTTTTCCTTCGACTAAAAGGTTTGATTTTTGTGCCGCAGTCTCGGGCACTGAGAAATAAATCAATGTCCACCAGCTCGGCTGCACCCGACTGTTACCATGCTAGAACCCCACAAAATAAACCCTAAAATAAGTAAAAAATACCGAGATCTTGCTTTTCGTAGAAATATTACAGCTGAGCTGTTAAGGGCTAGTTTCGCCAGGTTCGTGTCCCCCGCAAAGAAATGAAGACACCGAACTCTGGACACCTACCGCCATCTATGAGCGACGGTGGCAAGCCACGTATCTGGTTGCCGCCGCCGCTCATAGATGGCGGCAGCCTTTTCACTCTGGCTTGCCGACTTGCGGCCGGCCATTACTTTCCATTGTACAGCTCCGCTGGTCTTCCTTCTTCACCATAGTGGAAAGGCTGAAAGTTTTCTTTTTATGCTTTTTAGATTTTCCGCTTTATAAATAAAACAAAAATTGCCTTACAGGACAAAAAAAGAAAAAGAATGCCGTTCCTTTTTCCGTTTCCGTAAAAACGTAACGAGTTCCCGTTCCAGTTCCACCGATGCAAGATGGAACGGCTACGTTCCTTCGTTCCTCCTAAAAGGGACGTGTTCCGGGAACGCCGTTCCGTACATCACTGATCGGCGTTGAGGTCATGAGACGTCAATTTTACCGCGGAATTTAGCGGGGAAACTGAATGCGCAGTGTTGCCTTATGGGACGTCACGGACCTACTCACCAGTTCAATTTCTTCGCTAAATTTAGCGGGGAATCGAATTGGTGTATAGGTCTGTAACGTCCCATAATGCAACGCGCGCGGTTACGCCGACATACGCGGAAACGGGCACCTCAAAAAGCCCCTGCAAAGGGAAGTTTTTTTTTTTTTTTTTTAAGTTTAATTGGGACAGACGTGTCCCAATTTGAAAAATTGGGACACGCCTGTCCCATTTTTGCCCTATTTGAAAAAATAGGGCAATATTGACTGTGCCGAGACGCGATTTGGTCGGTAGTCACCTCCTTTCCACGCGGAAGTGACGTAGGGACGCCAGCACCGGTTGCTATGATACTGCCGCGCTTATGGGTAGGGCTCCGTGTTTTCGGAGTTTATTTTTCGTGAAATTCGGAGGGTGTTTTTCGGAGTTTATTTTTTAGCAAAAATTCGGTGTTTATCGGAGTTTATTTTTCATAAATCCCCAGTTATCCGAAATTCGGGGATTAATTTCGCAGTGTTTCCTATTAAAAGTAATAAATAATAACCGGATGCAAACGTATGCCAGATGAAGAATAAAACGCGCTTGTATCAAATAAGATTTCTTCAGTTAATTTGGCGTTGGTGTCATTGGCAATACTTATTGGTCCTACGACAAAAGTCGCACACAAGTTTGGCTTCAACAAACGTCGATACCTTAAAATCAATAAACTGCCGGAGGTAGCCGTAAGGAAGCTCGTAGTCATCCCATCAATCTATCCCGCGACCGCGTGAGGTGGAGTGGTTAAGGATGTAATAGAGAAGTTTCAACTGCCCCTCTTTCCTACAATCTCTATGGTCCATAGCTTTCACTGCTACCCCCCCCCCCCCCCCCCCAAACACACCTTCTCCTTTCTCTAAATCCCTACTCCGATGGCCCAAACTGGAAACCAAAAGAGTGGCTTTTGTCGGACACGAATGGTACGATGACCTGTTTCCCAAAACCAACCTTGACGAGGCAAGCCGTAAGACCCCTTTTTGGCAACGGTCCGAGGCTCGAAAGATAATTATGGTGTCATTTTCCCAGGACCATTGATCCTACGCTGCTCAAATTATAAAAAACAAAACAAAAAAACTTGTTTTTTTTTGTTTTTTTTTTTGGGGGGGGGGGGGGTGGCATTCGCACATAATGATTCGGAGTTTATCGGATAAATTTGAATTGACAAAAATTTTACCGGCGGGTGTTTTTCGGAGTTTTTCGGATTTATCCGAAAACACGGAGCCCTACTTATGGGGTATCCACACGAAGGAGAAATCCGCCACTTTCCTCCGCGTAGCGCGCATCACGTGAGGCATACGTCATTCCTTTTTGACGCCTCGCGGCGCCGTTCTCCTCCGTTGCGGAGGCGCGGAGGCTTCGTGCTGTCAGCACGAAAGCTCCGCAGGTGTGCGGTGGAGCCGAGGACGGAGTTTCTCGGGTTGTTGACGTCACGATATCCGTCCGCGGAGAGGGGTATCCACACGAAGGAGAACTCCGCGGACGGATGTCGTGACGTCAACAACCCGAGAAACTCCGTCCCCGGCTCCGCCGCGTGCACCTGCGGAGCTTTCGTGCTGACAGGACGAAGCATCCGCGTCTCCGCCACGAAGGAGAACGGCGCCGCGAGGCGTCAAAAGGGGATGACGTATGCCTCACGTGATGCGCGCTCCGCGGAGGAAAGGGACGGATTTCTCCTGCGTGTGGATACCCCATTAAGAACTGCGCTCTAAAAAACGAAAAAAAAAAAAAAAGACGCGTTGCAATGCCGGATATTTCGACGTCACCAATCAGAGGTAGAGTGCCTTCATACACACGCGCGCTTTTGCTTGAGTGGAGACATCTCAGCCATTTTTCCGCCCAATCGTTTTTTTTTATGCATTTTGACGTGCGCGCAATCTGGTGTCACTCAGCTCGAGCTCGTAGGTTTGGCTAATGCATAGACGCCATTTTATCGCCCAGTCACGCACTGAGTGCGCCAGGGCATCACGCGCTGGCACATTCAGGGCAACAATGGATGTGTTCACCCTGAGACAGACAGACATGTAGGCATGCCCCACTCAGAGGTAGAAAACGCGTCCCCTTAGCGGTGGTGAAATGAATCCCACACTTTCGATTATTTTATATCGTTGAATCTAACCGATTTCGGACATCGAAATATGTTTTTCTGTTCTTTAACACTATAATAAAGGGCGCTTTCAGGTAGCGCCAGGCCTAATCAGGCTAGCTTGCACTACCCAAAGAGAGATCGCCACGATTTGTTCGCAGCTTCGGCGCAGGACGCCTCTACGGCGTGCAAGTGCTTCTGCTCTTTGCGCAACTTGCGCGCGTTTGTTTACCCCCCAGACGCGCCCACGTGCGTTTGTTTCCCCGCTCGATCTCAACCAATCACAGCGCGCGCTGGACTGAATCGTCATCGCGCGTTACCTCAATCTAAAAAAAAAAAAAAGGTGTCATTTTACCCTTTTTTGTCCCATATAATGCACTCCAAAACTTCAATTCGCCGTACAGCGCACAATAGTCGAACAGAGGGCCCCAAATTGTACGAGGGTCTTGATAACGGTGCGATATAACTTATTAAAGTAGCTAAAGTACGTATCAAAGACCAGAGAAAGTAAACACTGAGGTCTTGCAGTAGGGCCAAAAGAAAAACCCGATTTTTTTTTATTATTTTTTTTTTAATGTCAGTAACACATACATTCGCTATTTTAATAAGTTGTACCACACGTCTACCAAGCCTCTCGTGAAAGTTAGTACCGTCAGATCGACGCCAGTGCGCTGTACGTCGAACTGAAGTTTTGGGGTGTATTATATGGGACAAAGGGTGTAAGGATACACCCTTGTTTTTTCTGAGAGTTCTGCGCCTTCTCTGTGTCGCCCTTTGTTTGGAGTGTCCTTCCTTGCTCTCCTTGCCTTCAGGTATCGGCCTTCTTTGACAGCCTGTTTATTAATGAGAAGTAAGCGACCCTGCAAAGTTTTCTTTAAACCCGCCTTGTACTACTACTGCCCTGCGGCTGTTTTCACTTTGACCCAATTTCGCAGTTCCTGAAGATATCTCGCGATATTCTTGTTTTTGTTTTATACATGGTATATATCTCGAAAAAAAAAAAAAAACTCTCTCGTCTGTTTTATTTTCATTTTTTTTTATCAGCCGATCGGCGTTGCGTTTATACAGCGTTCCGACTCGTTCCAACGCAGCCAGCGAGAAACTGGGCTAAAATAAAATAAAATGAAGGCATCGGTCGCTTTTTAGGTTAATGCACGGAAACGCCGAATCGTTCTGCGAGGGTAGCCTTTTGAATAAATGACGCATTCCTTTTGGCATCTGCGTCTTCCCTTTCCCGCAGGCTGCGCCGCTTTGCTTCCTCCTAAACCTCCTCTCCCGTCGTTTTCGGTAAATAATGACGCACTATTGTTTTCATGAGGCTATTCGCGGTGGACCGGTGAGCAGCCCCGTGGCGCCATCTTTTGGCGGTGTAACGACTTAATTCCTATTACTCTTTTTTTTTTTTTTATCCGTTTCTGTATAACATAACTGCAACATTAGTGCGTTTCTAGATGGTTGAGCGTGTTGGTTTCTAATTTACGATAACGAAAGAGGGACACGGAAGACAAACAGACATCAGAGGCTTCCGAACTGTGCTCGAAAGCCTGTGCTGTCTGTTTGTCTTCCCTGTCCCTGTTTCGTTATCGTAAATGAGTTCGTTTGTATGTATTATTCCACGAAACGGTCGCTACTCTCCCATTCCCCTTATATGCGTAATTCTAGGAGAGACGCCCATTATACTTTGTTTTGGCATACCTCTTTAATTAACAGGCTGCGGCCAGTGAGACACATCACGGCTCTCCCCTGTGGTTACGTGACTCGATGAGACATTGATTGGCCGACCAGGGCTGCAGGTTTCGCCCTTTGCCAAATTAAGTACAAAGCCTGCAAAAAAAAAAAAATATATATATATATATATATATATATATATATATATATATATATATATATATATATGTGTGTGTGTGTGTGTGTGTGTGTGTGTGTATATATATACTGTAAACGATCAAATTTTCGCGAGGACCTAATTTTCGCGAATTTCGCGAATCGCCTACAATTCGGGCAATATGTGAACGCTACGGAAGCTACACACGATTCGCGAAAATTAGAACCCGCGAATGAATTCAAATTTTCAGCTTTGGCCCGATTGGCAAAAATTAAATCGGTTACAGTATACTGTAAACGACCTAATTTTCGCGAATCGCCTACAATTTGCTAAAAATAGGTCTCACGAATGATTCCGGTGAAATGTAAACAGGCTGGAATCTATATTGAGATTCGACCGCGTCGCGAAAATTAGAGCCCGCGAGTTATTCCAAAACTTCAGCTTTGACCTAAATCGCGAAATATTAAGCCCGCGAAAAATAGGTTGTTTACAGTATATATTGCTTGCAGGGAAAACGCAAAAAAAAAGACCAAACACAGTAAACCTTTTGCGAAATCCAGTCAAGCAACATTGGTAGCTGCCAGATCATCCTGGGCCCGGGCGATATGCCAGACTGCCTGGTGATAGTTACAAAATGGCCGAGGGGAAGTAAAATGGGTTTAGAAGGGCAAACGAAGGAAACATGCTTTTGGTTCCTTTTGGATTCTAGGCTAGGTGGCGCAAGCTATTGCCCGTTATAAAGGGAATAGCCGTGAGCATCTATCCATCCATTGGTCATCGTTCATCGTGCGAAGCGTGTCATTGAACGCCGAGCTCACGCCGACCGCTGACGCAGCATTCGCGTCCAATGCGTGCTCAGAGCGACCCTAATGTGTTTGGACACCAGCATCGGGGCTGCTTTTAAAAAGGGTCTATAGATCCAAAATGAGTTGCTGGGCGAGTTGGATAGACATCTTGACTTAAACAGCGCAAATAATTTACGTAAGGAAGAGACAACAGGGAGGAAAGAGCGCTGACTCACAACTGTGATTTTAATAATGAGGTAGTGAAAGAGAAGAAAGGTGTCAAGTGCGGTAAAATAATTAAAATTAATAACCTCTTTCTAAGGGCCATTTCAACAGAATGACAATTGCATTTTTAAGTAATCAAAGTGAATATATCTATGTACAATTAATCAGATGTGATCTACAAAGTTGACGGTGACCCAACGGTTACTGCCAGAAAAAAAGGAAGAAACACGATGTTTACGGTGACCCAAGGGTATTGGCTTCCACTGAATTGAAAATTGAGAAGAAAAAAAAAGGAAGAAAAAGAAGAAAAAAGAAGAAAAAAATAAGAAAAACAATAATTTAGGGACTACAATTCAAAAATTGAAGCTCTTTCGCCGTCAAAGCAATCGAAGGCGTACTTATGCGGGTGCACACCAAGGTTTTCTGAACAAATCAACGAGCAGCAGGATACACACGACCGATGTAAAATCAACCATGCAAGGAACTTCGTGGATTGTCACAGCGGCATCATCTACGAAATACCGTTGTCATGTGGGAAGGTGTATCTGGGACAATCGGGAAGGTGCATCAATGTAAGACTCAGGGAACATGCACTTTCTCTAAACTCAACGCCAGCGGGCCATCTTGCTGTGCATGTGAGAGATTGCGGGTGCACACCAAGGTTTTCTGAGACTAAGGTGCTTAAACATTTTAAGGAAAAAAAGACTAGAGAGGTGTACGAGGCGTGCATGATCGCGAACAAAGGCCTAGCCTGCATAAGTACGCCTTCGATTGCTTTGACGGCGAAAGAGCTTCAATTTTTGAATTTTAGTCCCTAAATTATTGTTTTTCTTCTTTTCCTCTTTTTTTCTTCTTTTTTCTTCTTTTTCTTCCTTTTTTTTTCTTTTTTTTTTCTTCTCAATTTTCAATTCAGTGGAAGCCAATACCCTTGGGTCACCGTAGACATCGTGTTTCTTCCTTTTTTTCTGGCTGTAACCGTTGGGTCACCGTCAACTTTGTAGATCACATCTGATTAATTGTACATAGATATATTCACTTTGATTACTTAAAAATGCAATTGTCATTCTGTTGAAATGGCCCTTAGAAAGAGGTTATTAATTTTAATTATTTTACCGCATTTGGCACCTTTCTTCTCTTTCACTACCTCATTATTAAAACCTCAGTTGTGAGTCAGCGCTCTTTCCTTCCTGTTGTCTCTTCCTTACGTAAATTATTTGCGCTGTTTAAGTCAAGAGGTCTATAGATCATTTTAAGAAACGCCACACTGCCATCTTTGTCTACTGGCCTGTGGAACGCGTTCTGAACATGCGCAGTCTATAGCCTTCTTGTTAGGAATTGTAGACACCGTGCATGCGTCACGGCCCAGTGACTCAGAATTTTTTTTTTTACCAGGCTGCTAGGTGTTGGAAAGATGTATACAGGGTGTCTTCCCCCAAAAAATGTAGTTTCGTTTTCTTCTTTTTTTACCCTCAAAAATAAATATGCATTGCCGAACGCTTATTCTCCACCCCAATGTATTACTAAGGGTCCGAAACAGATGCCAAAGTTTCAGCACGGACCGATATCTTATTCGTAAGTCATAAGTGATTTTCTGAAAATTTCAACGGGAAAATGGCGCCCATTTTCGCCCGTTGTCGGTTTCTGGCGCCACAGAGCTCCTCCATGTGCGTTCGACTGCTCCGTCGGCAGCCATTTTCTGTTTTAAAATTTTCAGAAAATCATTCGTAACTTTTGAATAAGATGACGGTTTGTGCTGGAACTTTGGCATCTGGTTCTGATATTCTAGCGCTACCTTTGGGCGGAGGAGCGTTCGGCAAAAAATAATTTAATTCTGCTCTAAAAACACGCGATCCGATGGAGCCTTTCAAAGAGCGCCAAAAAGTGCATGGTCGCGGCGCTCTTGGGGAGTTTGCTGTCGCCGTACATCGATCGGGAAAAGCTCAGGATGACGGCGCATTCGCTCTGCCTGCAGCTGCTTTCGTTGGTGCTAACGAACGCACATGCACGACGAGCGCCCTAACGTCACACTGTTCGTGCCGCTTGATCGACTCCTGAGACGGACTTACCTTTTTGGCGCTTACGATTTAATGAGCGGGTGCTTACTTCCTTAACGCATAACTTGCGCAGTTTCGACAAATCCGTGTTTTTTTACAGCGGAACTGTTAAAGGGATACTTCAACGAAATTTGAAATATTCCCGTCGTGTTCAAAAATAGGTTGACTATGATCCACAATATCCGTAAATGACAATCGCACGTTTGTATTTTGATCCTGGTGGCTGTATTTTTCGTTATAAACGGCCCACTCTGGCAAGCGCTCGGAGAAGGCCCAGCTTAGAGCACGTGACATCCACCGCAATCGTGACGTAGGTCGTCTCGAGACGAGCAAAGCTACGGCGAGGCTGACGCCGAGAGGATGGCCTAGTCGTTCCAGCCACCGAAGCGGCTGCTTTTGTACGAATTTTGAGTGACGTGTTAATCTTCTATAATCTTGTAGGGGGACAATAGCGACTTCTGCGACACACAAAAGGGATTCTCGGGAAGAGGGGAGTTCCTCCTTCCCCCCTTCTCTCGCCGTGGCCGGAGGCGAGACAACCTCCGTCACTAGCTGTCAAGGTTCCTAGACGAGCATTACAAACGAGGCGTTAGCGACATCCACCAGGTGCTCTTTGCTAATCGTTTAATTCGTTTTAAAATTCCTTTTCGAGACTTTTTTAACAAGATATTGGTATGTTCCATGTGATACTGCTCTTTTGAACAGATATAGACCAAAAAATGAGCGCCGAAATTTTGTTGTAGTATCCCTTTAAGGTCTAGTTTCCCCAGGATCGTGTCCGGTACCAAACAAATGTCGACACAGCACTCTGGTTGCCGCCGTCGCTCATAGATGGCGGTAGCTGTCCAGAGTGTTGTGTTTGCCGGTTGTCTGCTTGCCGCCGTCGCTCATAGATCGCGGCAACCTTTCCAGCCTTGGCAACCATACAGCTGGTTGCTGCCGTCGCTCATAGATGGCGGCAAATTTCTTTGTAGAAGAGTGGGAACGGAACGAGCGGCGATGTGCGCAGCAGCGCGAATGGTTCCGCAACCGCCGCGAGGTCGCTATCGCCTAAAGTTCCACTGCGTCGAGCGCTTCAGATTCCTTTTTTTTTTTCATCGCTAAACGTAGCGCTTTTAAATAAGAGCAGCATTTTTTTATTGTATTGAATGTTTTTTTTTCTTTTTTTTTTTTGCGATGTCCTCGTGACTCATGAGCGGGTGGGTGCAGCTGTAGCCGTTTACGATCTCGTAACATGTTAACGGCGACATGGAACCTGCGGTTTGGCGCAACACAGCTGCGCGATATATGTCGCGTCGAAACTGCCACATAAAGCGTTTTGACAAACGCGTGGATGTTGCCTCGTCTTTTTCGCGATGTTGATTTGATCCATTTGCGTCTTTACAAGTTCAAACCGGAACATAATAAAAAAAAATGCGGCCTCGTAAATAGTTTGTGGGTTGGCACAGCTCTTCGTGTATGTGCGGCAAAGCTGTTGCTGCTGCGCACATACCTTACAGGCGAGCGGAAGCATTTTTTTTTTTCGCACTCGCGATACATGGCGCGCATTTGCCAATAAAGCTCAGAAGGGCTCTGAGTAAAGCCCAACGTTGGCATAAATCAATAAAAGAACAAATATTTTTCTTTTACAGCGGAGCTGTTAATGGCTAGCTCCCCCAGTTTCGTGTGCGTGGACAAATAAACCTTGACACAACCACAACCCTCTGGACAGCTACCGCCGTCGCTCATAGATGGCGGCACATAGTACAGCTCCGCTGCTCTTCCTTCTTCACAAGAGTAAAAAAAGCTGAAAGTTTTTTGTATTTTTTTTTGTCGATTTGTAGGGTGGGAGGTATGTGCACCGGCTTTCTATGAGGCGCTTCCGTCGCACGTATTATAATATTTAGCGGCATTATTACTAAAAGGCTTAACCCGAATGTTTTGTACAATTTGCAGAGCCTGACTCTTTATGTTACAAAATTCTGGCTAGATGGCGCAAGCCGCCGCCCGATATCGAGGGTTCAGCCGTATGCATTCATCCGTCCAGCCTGCCAGAGAAGGATGAATAAAGTAGGGGTATGCGAACATCGCTTGGAATAGAATAGCGCAGCTTCATCCCTAGCTCCAGCACTGTTAAGATAGCCGGTGTACTTTGGCTTTCCTTTGCACTGTGAAGGCTATTGGTCATGCAGTGCTATTCGATTCGAACCACTATTCGCACACCCTTAAAACATAAGATCTCTTAGGCGAAAGCCCAAGCGCCGATGTAAACGTAATAGCGAACCTCCGAAGACAGCGCGCTCTCTGACGACGCACCTTTGACGCCGTTTCATTGGTACCTTTCGTGTCGCCGACGTGTTTTCGTACTTTTCGTGTCGCCGACGTGTTTTCGCTCAAGGACTTTGACAGTCGACTGAACGATGAGACATAAAAAGCTAGAGTGCCTGAATGTTGCCGAAGGCACCCTACAGACCGGATCGGATAGTGGGGAATTGTAGTAAACCGTTTCCGCAGCCCTTAAGCACCCAGATAGCTTTCCGTGATCCGCCACAAGACCTTGAACTATGCAGACAAGGCTGGCGACGCGCATGCGCAGCTGCGGCGTTGTCTTCACGGATGCCGTAGCGGAGGAGAAAAACGGTCCACTACAATTCCCTATTATGGGAGTACGGGTTTACGGCCCTGTTACTTGCACCGAGCTCTTTTGATGCCCGCCATTTTTTCCTGCTTGCTGCGCGTGCTCACCGGTCATTGGCTTATGATCCTTCAATGAAAAACCTTTGATGGTTCTTTTTTTTCTTGTGTTTCCTTTACTTTACTACACTCCGCTTTGTTCTGACAATTTTTGCTTAAACCGATGTATGTTTTTCTTTCGTTGTCTGGTTTGTACCTGTCCATCTCGTCTACAATGGATGCTCTTCTTTTTGGCCCTCTTCTCCGCCACAGACGTTTCACACGCCCAGTTTCGGCGACGAGGAGTTCGAGATCCCGCCCATCAACCTGCAAAACATGGGAGGTCCCACGGCTGCCGACGAGGCGGCCACGGCTGAAGCCGTCTACGCCTCGCAGGTGAGTCCCGACTCCGCAGCAACGCGGTCGATTGTGTCGCCGCGTCCAGGCGTCTTGTCCCGATTTGCCTCAAAATTGACGGAACACACCAACAAACATTGTTGAACGAGAAATCCGAATACTAGACCGCAGACTGTAGTGGAAGCTTCGTCCTCGTTTGACCAGTCGTAGGCCTCTCTTTCGCCCCGTCATCACTCTCCCGCGGTGACGTGGCACGCGGCGTTGCGTCGCGCGTAAAGGGAAGGGCACCGAGCGGCTCTCCTGTGGTAACCGTTTCTCCGCGCACGCGGGTGCAATACAGTGAAGCGTGACGCGCGCGTGCCGGTGCTAAGTGGTGAAGCCCACCCCATCTTGCGTCCCTTTTACACTTTTGTTCGCGGCCCTAACAAGCACTCATCCCCCAGCTTGTCAAGAATATCTCCAAATTTTCGGTGGGCGCTTGTTAAGTTTTCTTCCTACGAATTATTTAGTTTTTCAAGTACATTTTAATCGATCGCTTTACAGTTCGGTAGATGAACTACGAGGTACTCTAAAAATGTAATTGCCGTAAAATCCCGTAAAGGCGTACCCCCCCCCCCCCCTCCGCCGAAAGATCGCCCATCCCGTTTTTCTGGCTAACTATCCGTGATGCAAATATTCCGAAACATCGCCCACCCCCCTAATCCCGTCGTACATCACGCCATACCCGACGGGAATCACAACATCCACGCGAATTACGGTACCGGTACATGTGACAACTTACAAGTGAGTTCGCAGCGGGTTCCCGCGTTTTTGTCCGCGATCGGCGCGCGCAATATCGGTTCCCGCGTTTTTTGTCCGCGACCTGCACGATTGATATCGGTTCTCGTGGCACGCAAGTTCTGCCGGGTTCTGCGTGTTTATCGCACCGTGAAACACGAATCTGCTGCATCCGCAGTATGCGGTATCCTTTCCCAGAACACAGGAGTTTGTAGCAAATTCCCGCGTGTTTATCGTATATCGCGTTGTGAAAAGCGAATGCCGTGACATGCCTTGACAGTGACCGTGATCTGCGGTATCAGTTCCCGTGTCGCCTGGTTTGAGGCTGGTGCCCCTTGTGTTTATCATTAATATTTGATAAAATTTTGCTGTCTCATCCCCAATGATAGCCCACCTCATGTTTTTCCCCATTTGTCTCTTCATCTTGGGTGGACGCCTTTACAGGATTTTACGATTTTGATGTAGGTTGCAGATACAGCTACTGATATTCCAGCGCAAATTATGATGTATTTACTGGTTATTTAAATTCTTTTAGTTAGTTTCTTTGCAACTCTCTTTAATAAAGTACTAGTTACTCCTAAAGTGCAACTGTATTACTGTTAGTGATATTGTATTTTTAAGGGCCGACGGACAGGCACTGCTCTCTTCTAGGCAGAAACCCCTCCCCAGTGTCCTTCGCTTCTCGCCAGCTCATTCTCATTCTTCCTTCTGGGAGAGAGAGGACAAATCAAGGGGCATTTTCCTCCTTTCTGCTTGCTTGTCAGCCTTTAAGTTGGGAAGCATGTATCACAAGCTATGTCTGTCTCTCGTCTCTTTTTGCGTATGCAGCAGCTGGGCTCGATGGTGCAGCAGGCAGCCATGGGCCAGGCGATGGGGCAGGGTGGCATGATGGAGGCACCCATGGCCTACCCCGGACCCCAGGGGCCCCCTCCCCCAGACATGTACCACCAGCAGATGAGCATGCCGCCTCCGCCCCAGCCTATGCACATGCAGAGGTGAGGGACACCCCTTTCTATGGGCTGCATAACATCAGCAGTAAATGCTTTGCCTTCAGCATGCTCTCATTGCCTTCCAGTGGGTTTGGCTGTGCATGTGTCTAAGTGTTGTCAAGGGTAGAAAACTCGCACTGGAGGGGGACCATCTACTGCTGATCTTACGTCGGATGGACTGTAACGGGCAATGTTTTGGCAGGGCTTTGTGCCGCACGCGCTTAATTGAGGCATTAAAGGAGACGCTGAACTCCCAAACATTTTTTTTTATTATGTGCCTTGATGGGACACATATGTCACAAAAAAAACTTTCTCCGGAGAAAACCAGCATTTAGTACAATATTTATATTGCAAGACTCTTTTGAGCGCTTCTGAAACAAGCCTATATTTCGAGGGTCAATGTCTTGAAATAGAAGCATGCTTTGAAATTGCTCCTAACTCAAAAGTGTTTCTCACAATGTAAATATGTTTTTTCTGATGTAAATCTAGACATCGCTGAATGCTCGGTTTCTGCCCAAGATAGTGCCAGCAGTCTGACCAGGTGCCAAAGTTTGAGAGCCAACTCAAACGTTATAAGCAATTTTCAGAAATTTTCGGTGAGGTAATGGCGGCCCGCAGAGCCCCCGATTACATAGAGATAAATTCCGTCTGCTACCGTGAAAATACCCCAGTTTCAGATTGAAAATTTTCGAAAATCGCTGATAACTTTTGAGTCGGACAACTGCAAGTTATGAAACTTTGGCATTCAGTCCATACTGCTAGCTCTACACTTAATTAGAGATTGTGCCTTTGGCAATGCATTGTATATTTTTACGGAGAAAAAGCATTACACTTTTGTTTTGTGAACACCCTGGATACACATACTGGTAATACCAACCAAGGCTAAAAAGAAATTGGCAGCTACTTTTATCTCCCGTCCTATACTGCAAGAAATGCAGTATCTGAGGAGCGATCACTTAAATTTGTTTAGACGACATTAAACAGTCATTTCGGGGAGTGAAGACGAACCTAAATTTTTATCAATTTCTCCGGTGAACTTAGCGGGTAAATGGACGACGCACAGGTCGCGTGATGCAAATTTTTCTGCCATATTCAGCAGAGAAACAAATCGCTGCATGGGTCCCTTGGCATAAAGCCACACGCCACCAGTGTTCTCGCTAAATTTAGCAGAGAATCTGACTTGGTACATAGGTCATGTGACACCGATTTCTCCACCAAATCTAGCGGGGAAACTAAATTGGAGTATGGGTCCCATGACGTTAAGACGGACATGTGACATCCATTTTCCTAGCAGGCAAACTGAATTGGAGGTTTCCCGCTCGATCTAGCATGGGGACTAAATTGGTATACTGTTCATGTGACATCAATTTCCCTGCTAAATTTAGCGGGAAATCCATAAACAGACAGACGGACACAATTTTGGGGTTGGTTGGGGGGGGGGGGTGTTCCAGGGAAATGCATTTAATTCTTTAAAGGGACACTGACAAAGTATTTATGCTTGCCAAGGTTTTAATTTATACATGACATATAGGGCCCGGTTACCCAAAACACAATTTTGAGGCTTGAAATTTTGTGTTTTTCCTTCCGAAAACCGCCGATCGAGAACTGGCCGGTTTGAATCGCGCTCACTCTCTTCTTCATGGTCCCGTAGTGTTCAGACACACGTACCAAATATAATTAAAGTCGTGAAGCATTGAAGGCGCACACTCAATATTAAAAATAGAAAAAAAATGAAAACCATTTCTTGTGGCTCCTAAAAAGCTGCAGATATGTTGACTGAAAACAAAAAGAAAAAGTTGCACAGAGTATCGGAGGTACTGCGCTATTCTCACCATTGCGTCGTATCGCTGGCATTGTGGGCTGGGTGGCTGGACAAAGCGGACTAAGCGATGGCGGCTGACAACAGGCGTGGGACTTCTACTTCAAAACTGTCGTTCTCGGTACCGGCAAATCTGTCTACCTTCGAAAAAGTCATTTTTGACCGATCAAAATTAATTTTGTACAACACACCCGACCACCACGCTGATTCGCACGAAGACGTCGCCCAGTCGTCGCCCTTTCTCCTGGCTGAAGACATCGCTCGTCTTATGAACACGAATTGGTAAGAGCTTAAAAAACGTACAAATCTCAAGCACGAATTAAGTGCTTGACGTTTCGTCTGCTTCGCACAACCAGAAAAACGAAGGGAATAAACAAAACGTGGTTGGATGTAGCCACGTGATTTCAGGCAACTCTCTCCTCCTTTACATTTCTCCCTCCTCCTTAGTCCACATGGTGCGGCCATTAACTGCATGCTCATTTTCCGGTTTCGGTCTCGGTTCTGAGCAGTTGCGTTTTCTGACTTTATTAAAAATATATGTGACTCTATAGCAAAACATTGATTGGGTAGTCTTCTAACACCATATTGAATCACCTGGCAAAAAATTAGAAAATATTTCTGGGGGTTGCCAGTGTTCCTTTAAGAAGTCTCTCGCTTTATCTCCAAGATTAGGGACACAGCCAACGTGACTCGTCTCTGGAACACTAACCTCAAATATTCCGTTTTGCTCTTTGCCAACCTCTCAGCGTGTCCCCCTACGAGACGGCCGGAGGTCCCTACGGGGGCCAGTACCCTTCCCAGGCGGCCCAGAGTCGACTCATGGGGCCCCCCAGCATGATCCCGGGCGCACCCTCCAACGGGATTCGGACAAACTCCAACGGGTCCGGTTCCCCTCCGGGGTCGAACCACACGTCCCCTGGTCAGGAGACCACGAGTGAGGACAGCGACGACAGCACACCACTCTCGCAGGTGAGTTACGTGCCTGTTTGGTGTACCCTACAGTGTACAGATAACAGTGTCAACACGTCATTGACCGACAAAGAAAAGTTGCAGCACTTTTTATTGCGACTACTATTAATTACCTTAAAATACCGGGCAAGCGCCCACACAAAATTTGGAGATAGTCGCGAAAAATTGGGGGATGGGCGCTTCTCAGGTCATCAGTTTTACATATTAATATGCTGTGCATATGTTCTCAGATCTTATAAGTTTGGGAATGGGCGGATGCGCGGTATTCTGCGGTAATAGGGATATGTTCTTTCAGGAACCGTTTTATATGTAGGGAAGAGCGGACCAGCCGAGCAAAATCTGACCCTACTCCCGTCACACTGATGTTTTTGCTCTTTGTTTTTGTTTTTCTTGCAACTACGGAAGAGTGGAATAGGTAGCCTAAGGGTGTGTTCTTGACAAATTCTGTTTGGCAGACGATTTCTGAGCTTGTATTTGATAGATAGCACTTTTTAATTTTTAATCTCTGTTTTATAGATACTGTTTTCCAGTTGTTTGGTAGAAACTGCCTGTTATGTTCCAGTTATTTTAAATAATAAATTTTAGTATTCCAGTTGTTTGACCCATAATGCCTACTTATACTTGTTGTTTCTTGTAGATAGTAATGTTTTTGTTATGTTCCAGTTATATTTAATGAATTATCTTTTTATAACCCCCCCCCCCCCCTTTGCAATAATACCTCTTGGTAATGCAGGCTTTTATGTAAATAAATAAAAAATACCTCAAGTAATCCTACTATAATGTTGTATGCTTAACCCCTCAGCCATTTTTATTATTTTTTTTTGCAGTTTGTTATTTTAAACTCTTTTATTAATCGGTCGCCATCCTTCAAAGCTTGTATAATAAAAAACATGTGCTGCCATCTCTGTGCAACGCTGCAAACTAAGCTCTGAATGAGCTAGGCTCGTCCAAAACGGTTAAGAGGTTAATGTTGGACAGCCTCTCACTTTCGTTACAGTTATCTACTGATATCGTAAGCTGCAGCGCATGATTTCATGCATGCTCTTTGCGATGAAAGAAATCAGTTTGTGCGACAATAAGTTGTGGGGTTGTTTCCTTTCGCAGTTGGTGGGTGGTGTCAAGAGGCCCTCTCCAGAGCCACTAATGGACAACGGCATTGGCGGCAATGGCAAGGCGGTCAAGAAGCCCAAGGTTCCCAAGAAGAAAAAGAAGCGTGATCCTAATGAACCCCAGAAGTGAGTCTGCCTTCACACGTGCGCTGAGGAGACTGCAGTTTGGCAGTGTTTCCGAACCGTTGACTTTTTACTTCAAGTTTGGTCGTAATGAACATAATCGTCATCGCCACAAGCTCCATCAATCGCAATCAACATTGTTCCTTGTAGTTCCCGGAAATAGCCAGCTGTCTTCCTAATGTGGTATAGCAACAAAAACTGAAATCATAAGCTAAAAATAACCAAAACACAACATTATAATTTAAGGGAGCCTTTGAGGAATGAAATATCAACATCTTAAATGTAAATGGCGCAAAAAACGCCTCCCTAAAAAAAAAAAAAGAAATTTAGAAATTAAAATCTTTGTTTTTGTTTTGTGGAAAATTAACCTACAGAGCTTGTCATCTTTCAGTTAAACCAGTGACCATCCCCCAGAATGTGGCACCACATTTTTCGTGTGCTAGTTCTGCATTAGCACATACATTATGGAAATTGTTTCTGCTCGGAAATGACCTGGCATTTTTCAGTGTTTCTATGAGAAGTAGTGTTCAAGTTGTGTCACGAAAACAGAAGCACGGAACTTGTTGACCACTCCTGCAGATATAGGAAACATTCTAGCGAGTGACAAGTAGCACTGAACCGTTTAACCGACGGCCGCACGAGAGAAAAATAAATGAAGACGCACATCCATATATACAATTTAAAAGCCAGCGTTGCTTTTGCGAGCGAGTGACAGAAACACCTGTGAGCGTAGTATTTTATTAATACGAGTTAATCCACACTTGTATGGGACTGAAAAGTAGTAGACAAAAAGCAATCAAAACGACAGCTGTTCTTCCTAACTGTCAGTCAAGTTGCAAGTGCTAGGTGATGAGTCTTTTCTTAGTTTAAAATTTCCTACAACTTCATAGGCTAGCCATCCACTAGAAAAACTGCTATCAATGTTGTTTATTGTTTTAATACAGTGTCTTCTGGAGAAGACATCATGTACAAGGAGCAAACCTGAAACATTAGTCAGTGATGACAGATGAGTAATGGAGGAGCTCAATCGTTAGTAATAATGGTCGTTGATGGGTTTTTAACAAGCAGACGCTAAACATCATAATTTATCGACAAACGCTGCAAGCACAAACCATGCAGGTGCTCTCAGGCATGGACATTATGCCTTTTCATATGTCATCTTTATTCAACCAAAGCAATGCAAATATGCGATGATATTAAATGGCACGTGACATAAGTGGGAGTGACTATAAGTGGATGCCTTTTATAGTCGATGCTCGCTGATTGATGGACAGCTGCGAACATTCCGACAGGCATACTCCTCTCCACCCTAGGAGCTCTCGGCAGCATTCCGTTTTTATTTATGTCCGCACTCTTTCGAAATTACTTGTCTGGCGAGTTGAGTGGGTTGCTAGGAGCCTGCGGAGAGTTATTTCTGCAGAAACCTCATTTTTCAAGCGTGATGCACGGGCATATAAAGTTATTTTATTTTTGTACCTGCTAGTGTAAATCACTACTGTGAATAGGCAAGGTTAAAAAAAAAAAAAATCTCTGAAGCTGGGGTACCAGTAGCCAGCTCGTTTCTGATGTCAGTTTTTGTTAGTGCTGCTGTTCTGGCTCTGTATTATGCTTAGTCTTTCTGAAGTGATTATAATACTGCAGGTAAAAGTAACTCAATAAATAGAATGGAGATAAATTCGTGGACCTTAAAAAAGGGAAATAGGCAGTCCAGCCTTTCGGGTGCATTTTTTGTCCCAAGATTTTTTTTAATTTTGGGACTTGAATGCCAGTTCCTCCTCTGGGTTCCTAGGTGCCTATGGTCTCCCTAGAGTATCCACAACTAAGTGAAGCATTTTTTTGTAGCTTATACACGGTTAAGCAATATATTTATACAGAGTGTTTTAGCAAACGCTGGCCAAAATTTTTCTGTGAGTACTCTATGCATTGCACAAAAGAAAATTGAGGCCATCTTTCTTGACCACTGCCATGAGGTCAATTTTGTGATGTACATCCAGATAACAAAGTTTTTCATTAGTTTTGCATACCATATTCTTCGGTGTGTAAGTTGCGGTTTTTTTCAAACATTTTTCTTGGTGCGTCTCATACAGTAATGCAACTTATATGCGTTTTTTTTTTATATTCACGGAGCGATGGCATTTTTTTATGCGCCGTGCTCCATCTTTCGTAGAGCACCACAACTACGTAGCCATAGGTGGTGCTGTCCCTCCCAGGAGGCACTGCTGTCGCCACACTTTTCTACACTTTTTATAACTGACTCGGAAAGCGAGAAATTTTACGGTTTCCCCGAAGAGGCTCAATCTGGATAGGCAAGACAGTGAGATTAAAGGTTTTACAGCATGTGGTCGACGTTGCCTAATGGACCTTTTCCACATACCAACGGCACCAGGCGATGGCTGCACGAACTAAACATAGAGGAAGTACCTGCGCTACCAATCGATAATGGGAGCTATGCTACCAGTTTCTTCGCTCTCTGAGCTGCGGCGCGTGCCCAACGCAACTCCGTGGCGTTCACCCTAACATTGTGTTTTTCTTTCCATCCACTTTCTTTTTTTGTGTGACACAATTATATATATGCTGCAATTACGTGTTCTACTCGCTGATCCCACAGCCTCTTTACGAATTTCCTCGATTTCTCGTGCCGACTTCCGCCACTTGGCATCGGGCGCTCGCGCGTGTGCAGAACGCTTCTCGGAAAAGGTCCATTTCAACCATGGTTCCGTATTCTTTTGCTTCAGTCCAGTAACACTGAACATTGCAGAAAATGTTTTCACGTCTTTCTGCAGAAAATTTTTTCACGTCTTTCTTAGTTTTTGTTTGATGAACACTTTTTATTTGCCATCCTCCAGCCATGTTGCTACATGTAAAAGGAAGGATTGCGGCTTGCCGTTCTTTTAGCGGCACCGAAAGAAGTGTGTCAAGATTCATCTTTCTGCCTGCGCGTTGATGTTCGCGTCGTCTCTGTGACTTGGCCTAGGCTAGGCCTAGTGGTCCAAAGGTTCACAAGTGTCTAGAACATTAAACTCTCGTTCGCTCAGCATTTGTACACTTGAATAAAGCCGACTACCTTCTCATTTTGCACATTTTACGTCCTTTTGCTGTAAAAAGTCGATTGCCCTGCTAGACCGTGCCATGCTTTGGGCATTTCTTGCAAGTCGGAACGTTGCAGTTGTTGCACGTGTGAACTAGCCGATTGTGCAAAACTCGAAGTCCTCCAATATTGCATTACCAATGCGCGTAAAACGAAAAAATTTATTGCGTGAACCGTGCTAAGAAGGGCGACTTATACAAAGGTGCGACCTAAATACCAACTTTTCTGCGAAAACGGCTCAATCGGAAGTGTGTCTGATGCGAGGGTGCGACTGATAGTCCTGAAAATACGTAATTTAATTTTTAGTGTATAAAAACGAAAGTATGTTTATTAATAAAATATATTTTTTAGGAAGATTTGCGGCATGTGCAGCATTTTATGGCATCCCCCCAAAACAAACATTTAATTTGGCCGCTTCACCAACATTCAGTTTGCTATCAGCCCACATTTCAGCAGCAGCAGTCTTGTGGCCATAGTTGCAACAAACAACCATCCCCTACATTCTAATTAAAAGTGAGGCGATATATGGTTGCACATGTTAGCAGTTAAGTCATGGACCACGTAGGCTTTGCCAGTTGTTGCTTTATGCAAGAAGCATTTATGGACTTCATTCCTGCTCCTGGCACTGTTAAGCCTGTCACGCACACACCAGAACACTACCTTAGCGCTATTAGTCAGCACTAGGTGTAACCCTTGCTAATACAGTGCTGGCTCTGTAATATATTATTGATACAGTGCCGATACAGGGCTGCATCAGTGTTGTTCGTAGTGTTGGTTTAGTTTTGCATTGTATGTTTGAACTGATCTTTATTCACCACTATGCTTCCCCTATTTTTCATATCGCTTGCAGCTACACTTGTCAAACATATCCTTTTCCCCCAATTACCTAAGTGGTCTAATACCACACTTGTTAAACATATCCTCTTCCTCCAATCAAGTTTCATAATGGTTATTAATGGCCTGCACATTGACTCCTTGTTTTCCAGGCCAGTGTCAGCGTACGCGCTGTTCTTCCGAGACACCCAGGCGGCCATCAAGGGCCAGAACCCCAACGCGAGCTTCGGTGAGGTCTCCAAGATTGTGGCCTCGATGTGGGACGGTCTTGAGGCAGACCACAAGAATGTCTACAAGAAGAAGACGGAAGCGGCCAAGAAGGATTACCTCAAGGCACTTGCGGCCTACAGGGCTAGCCTTGTTTCGAGGGTAAGTGTCCCTGACTTTGCTTTTAGCAGCTGCACCTTAGAACTGATGTCATAAGATATTTAGTGATTACACTCTTAGAGGACGAAGTGGTACATACCGTAAAATATCTCAGAAGTGTCCATTTCGTTCAAGCGCCCACTATTAACATTTCCCAAGCTTGGGAATTCTGCAAATTATACGTTAAGCACCTGATTAGACTGAACATGCGCTTTTGTCTAGATTAACCCAACTTTCAGTGAAAGTGGGGTGGGCTCTCTCCCGGTATTTTACAGTACGTAGGTCTTTTAGAAGACTAGCTGGTTACACTAGTAGAAGACTAAGCATGGAAGGCTAGTGGTGGGATTACACTGGCAGATGGCTAGCTGTGTATTACACTAGTGGTCAAGTTATACTCTCAGTGGCGTCACTACAACACCCGGGGCAGTCGTGACACCCCCCCCCACTAGTGATGTTACTGATTACACTGGCAGAGGACTAGCTGGTTACACTTGCAGAAGGCTGAGTGTAGAGCACTAGTGGCTTGGGCTACACTTGTGGTGGACAAGGTTAGCCTTATGGCTCAAGACTAAATGGTTATAAAAGGCTAAGTGGCTATGCCAGTGGAAGAAGTGGTTGCAATGGTAGAAGACTGCTGTTGTCTCGGGTAAATTTTTGTATGGTGTCCTTACCAAATTCAGCTACATGTTATGATTGCTTGTAGGTTTTCGGGGCTCATTGCACATGCAGCATGAGCACACGAAGATAACTTTGGCACTGGTGATACATTGCAGCTTTGTGTAGAGAGGGCCTGATATTTCCCGAGAGCTGAGCCATATATAAAGAGAGATAGGTCAATTGGAGGAGCAAGGGTGTGACCACGGTGGCGGCAGTGCCGCCTCCAGAGATACATATTCTCCTTCCTCGTGGTCACTGTGCAAAGCAGATGTAATCTGCACATTTGAATATTTTCGTATATTATTGAAAATTTTTCTGTGGGTGGAATGAACACTTATTAGCTAGCCAACATCACTTCGTCAACTAAGTTGGGGAACTGCCCATAGATGATGCCTCCACGTACGAACCCCTCCTTCTTTTTCACCAGCTCGACACTTATTACTCGAGCCGTCATACTTTTGCACCTGTGGCACTTCAAACGATAAGTGTCAAGCTATAGGGTGGGAGAGGGAGGGGGTTGTGGGGTTTGTCTGCTATTCCCTAGATGGGTGAGGCCATAGTGCTAGATTTTTTCACCTACAGAAGGCCAGCGTAGGGCGGAGATCGGACACAAATGCTGAGTCAGCATTTGGCCGAGGCTCGTGTTCTCACCGATTGAGCACCAGTTCCAGCCGAACACTGACGCAGCACTCGTAGTTGACGAAAAAAGTCCAGTTCCATGGCCTTGTCAGAAAGCAGGCAGCAACCAAGCCCGCACTCGGACAATGGCAGTTCCTCGATTCCATCCCGTCCGCCCCTGTGAACGGGTCGGTCTCTCTCTGTAGAGACCGACTCTCTCTGTGTCGGGATAGGGTGGGTGAGTGTACGGCTCTTGTCGGGATAGGGAGGGTGAGTGTTTTGGAGTGCGGCAGTGTGCATGGAGTGTGGTGCCTTGTGGCGGCAGGCGGCTGCGGAGCACTCGGACACTCTGTACGGGGCATCGCCCGTGACGGCTGGGTCACCGCCGCAGGGGAGCCTCTCGCCCCTGCAGAAGAAGAGCCCCCTGCTCACCTCTCTCATGGAGGGTGGCTCGCCACACCACCACCCCCAGCAGTACATGGCCATGAGCCCGCCTCAGGGCATGCTGGGCTCGCAGCAGCCCCTCTGGGCCAACATGGTAGGTGCACGCACGGCTCCTCTAAAAATGTTCGGACGACACAAGTTCGGTCCATCGATCTTGCGTTGTACGTTCGATGGCATTCTGTGCCACTTTAGTCTGTTGCAGGTTAAACGCCGCCGACTAGCCAGAAAGGAGAAAACTCTTTCTCGATTCCTCCTTTCCATTCGTAAAAAAAGGGAGACCCTCCTCCTTTCTGCAGGGCATAGTTCGGAGACCCGCTTCTACGAGAAAGGAGAAAGGAGTGCGAGAGGGAAGGGCGAGAAGGAAACTGGGAGCCGATTTTCTGTCTGGCAGCAGACGATTCTGTAGGCCGGCTTTTAAAAGGAAAGCAGGGCAAGCTCCTCCCACAGTCCTCCACCCTTTCCACTCTAGCAGGGCGAATGCTAGAGAGGAGGCGAGTGGAGAGGAGGAATCTATCAATCATGGCAAGCAGGGAGCTCTCTAGGAGGTGCTTCTCCAGCCGTTCTAACCCTGCAACAGACCGTAGAGCAGCTTTGATTGTGGTTAGAGTTCCGTGTTCTGAATGCATACCGAGGAACCCCGAAAAGTACCGTAATATCTCGAGAGATAGCCCACCTAAAATTGAAAGCAAATTGGATGAAAAAACTGAAGGGTTGTGGGTTTGAATCCCGCCTCCACCTAAACTTCTTCAAATTTTTTCCTTAAGGCAAATGAATTACTTTATTAAGTGAAATTATGAGACATGCAGCAAGACCTTTAATTTGCATTACATGTAATGTTTTAATCATTCCATGCGTGATGTCACATTTTACGTGAGCATTGCGGGTTGTCTGCAATTCCCGCACGAGGTCATGTGGATGTGACGTCATGACTTATCGACCAATCAGGATTTTCCGTCCCAAGCCACCAACGCCAGCTTTTCTGCGACAGGAGCTATCCCTATCGCTTTAATAAGGAGTAAGCTGACTCTTGGTGTGCGATAAAATAAAGTTGAAAACTGCTAATTTTAGATTTTGTGACCTGCGAAACTTGGGATTGCAGAGAGGAGCGATGAACCAAATTCGACTGTCGTTCCCAGCAAGCAATGTTTGCTTATCTCCTGCCGCGGCTAAGTAACAGCATTTCTACCGAGGTCACCATTGTCCAGGACCTTGCAATTACCATATTTTCCAGACTATATAGTCCACGGACTATACATGTTTAAAAATTTAAATTTTACCCAATGTGACTATCTACGGTGCAGACTATACAAGGATTTGTCTTTTGCTAGATTTTTCACTGTGACAAGATGTAAAGGATTCTATGAATGACAGTATATTAATTTTAATCTATGTATGATAAAGCCTTCTTTGGGAGCTAATACAGCAGGCATTTCTCAAGGTGTGATGTGTGTCATAATTTTTATATTCGGACTAGCACTAAGTGCAGACCCTGCATGGTGTGCGGATTTTGTGAACTGGGTGTGGACTATCTAAGCAAAAACTTTTATTTTTGACCCCAGATTTGCTCTTGCGGACTATGCACCGGGTGCGGACTATAATCCGGAGTATATGGTACTAGAAGTTGGCTATCTTTTGGTGTTTCTGAAAGAAATGCAAATCATGCCAAAATATTTGGGTGGGAATTATCTTTTGGGGGTTGGGCACCTCTCCGGACATTAAGGTAATCTTTTAAGCCGATTTGATCAAAATCGGCGAAAAACAGAAAAACTCGAATGGAATATAGTAAACTTTGTGGACTGTGACACAAATCCTTGTTCCGACGATGCTGGTGTTGTGTTCCAGCACCCAATGGCGCAGAGCGCACCGATGATGCAGCAGCATTCGTCACCGCAGCAGATGATGATGCACTCTCCCCCGGTTACCACTTCTTCGTACACGGCTGACCTCATGTCCGCAGTGAGTAGCCTCTTCTACCATGCAGCTGCATTGGTATTTTTCTCTGTGTGAACCCAGCGTGCGGGAAGGTTCCAGCCAACCGGAGATATCTGCGGAATGTACGCGGGACAGCTTTTCGAATATGACTGGTTCGTGGGGTATCGGTAGCTCTCCGATTTCTGTCAAACACACCAGCTGCACGTCTTTGCTGAAACGGGGTTTAAAGAACAATGGCAATCAGACGTAGCTAGAGGTTTCCTGTACTCGGTGACAGGTTAAAGTGTGGGATAAGCTCCCCTAACAAAGTCCTCCGCACTTCCCCTTTTAGCAGAACAAAAGTTGGAGAGGAGGCAAACACCTCCCCACCTCTTCTCCGGTGTTTACTCTGCTAAAGTAGGAGGAGTTTGTCCTGTGCACTTATAATCTGTTACCAACCACAGAGTGTTCCTGAAGCAAGGATTGTACGCTACCCCTAAAAAAACATTTTTAATCACCCATTTAGTGAACTCTATCTAGATACGAAAAGCTTTGTGCATTAAATTCACCGTGTCACCTGCCTCTATTGGCCGTGGTACACAGATTGGATGCGAGCGCTGCTTCAGCATTTTGCTGGATGTACAGTTCGATCGGTGCTTCAACGATTTAACATGAGCCAAATGCTGTAACGGTACTTGTGTCCAATCCGTACGCTGCAGTTGACTGAGGTAGGGTTACCACCGACTCTAACTTTGTGGGGATGTCTTGACTTTTCATTAAGCGTCCCGAGACCTTCATCGGGACAGTTATATGTCCCAGATTTGGTCCAGCCGTCCTGTTAAAAACTTTTTATGTGATAATGCACGCCCAACAATGAGCATCATGCTGCGAAGCACAAATTGCACGAAGTAATGCTGCAGGGCTAGCATTGCCTGTGAGAGGCTTTAGCCACTTTAGCATGCAAGCCATTACAAGCCGAAAATCGGGGCAACACTGGTGCCGGGACACGCCTGTTATTATCATCATCGTTTGTATATGTAATCCCCTTTGTGTCTCCCTTCTCCTCCCTTGTGCTGCACCCCCCCCCCCCCCCCGTCCCAACTTCCTTCATTGAAGAGTTGTTAACCGAGGTCGGCAGCATAGTAAATTCAGTGCGCATGCAATGCTAACTACGAGGTTGACTTAATGGTGCATTGACCTTGCTACAATTTACTACAGAGGTGTCTGGGTAATGCATTTATCATTTGAAAACAGAAACTATGAGTTCCATGTCCTGTGGACAAATGTGCACCTAAAAGCCTTTTCTTTGACAAAAACCGTAGCATTGTGGGTTATTGTGGCATTTAGTTTGACAGAAAAGTAAGTGGAAGGAAAAACAATTTAATTGGCATACCATTTTCTTTTTGGTCTTTCTAAAATAAAGGTTGCAGTGGCCTACCATGTCGTTCAATGGTTTCATGCAAGTAAACTTCCCGGATAGAAAACAAAAAAAATTTTATTTGCGATTTTTCACTCAGGCAAATTCATCGTTCAATATTTTTACTAAAAGAATGCACTATCTGACTCTACCTTTGTGCCAGATTATATCTCAATCTGTTAAGAAGCCGAAATATGTGGCCCCTTGAATGGGCTGACTGCTGCTGGGCCCACCCCGTAGGCGGTGTTGGCCCAACAGACCAGAGGCGCGTCCCTCCAACACCTCGCAGGTAGCAAAGCCACGGTGGGTACCATTCTAGAATACCTACCAAAGGCCAGCGTGGGGCATAGATTGGGCACGAGTGCCGAGTAACCGTTCGGCCGACACTCGTGTTCAGCCAGTGAGGACACAACGTCCTGGCCTTTGCCCGCACCAGCCCGCAGTAGGTGGTGACATAGAACATTCTGCATCACGGCCTCGATGAGCCACTCCGTAAACGATGCTTCTTCCGAGTAACGACGTTTCGGCCATCTTGTTGCAAGGAAGCATTGTTGCCAGTTACCTGAAGCTTTATCTGAAATCCCAGGAAACACTTCTCCGTTTTCCAGAAATGTTAAGACGGAGCAAAAACACTTCGTCCGAGCTACCTGGCACCGCACCTATACTCCGTTCACCCTAAGTTGACAGTACAGTAGGGGCTACTCGCTTGCCGGACCAACCAACCACCTCCCTTTCGTCGTCCGACCTCGCTCTTTTGTGCGTGGGTACTGGCAGAAGTGTGATTGTGCGGCGACAGATAGACGTACGACTTGTCTGGCGAGCATGTGGCTCCCATCGCGCCGTCGGCTTAAGGGCGAACAGAGTATGAAGCGCGAGGAATTGCATTTTCGAATCGTAACTATCGTCAGTTGTGCCTGCTCCGCACTAAACCACGATGTGGCGGTAGAACGAGACGGTCGAGGAACAGAGTGTTCATACTCGAAGTCTTACCTGAGAGGTTCCCAGCCTTGCCACCTGGAGGTGTTGGTCTCTTCGACAAGAGAGAGAGACTATAGTCAGTGACGGGATGAGAGCAACGGAGTGCCCCCTTTAGATGCCCGACCGCCGACGCACGCTCGTTGGCTCTCGCCATACTTGGCTGCACGTTCGTGCCAGAGGCTCGCGAGACGCCGGAGCGTCGTCGGAGGCAGGGCACCGGAGGCGGGACGAGCCGAGCTCCTCCCCGTTGTTCTCGTCCCGTCGAGGCGGGGGCAGAGTAGCGCTGCGGTGTGTTGTGTGTAGCGGGCGGCTTGCGCACCTGCAGCCGGCCCCCTCCATGTCCAGCCCAGCTTCCAGTGGTGGACCAACGAGGGCTGGGGCGGCCTTCCCGCCTCCGCAGCTGTGCACCCGCACCGGCTGTCCCAACCCAGCCATTGAGTCCCACGACTGGGACCAGGAGTACTGCAGCAGCGAGTGTGTCGTCTCCCACTGCAGGTGAGGACGCTGTCTCTTGTCGTGCTCCTCCGACGTGTTCCCGATCGGACCAGCTTCTAGAAAGGCGTTCCTCGATATTTGCCCGTCGACGCCGTAGAGGCGTCGCGTCATCCTCGGCAGCGGTGGACGTGGCAGGCGCCCTTCCGCCTTGGGTCGCTCTCTGGCTTGAAAATCCGCAGAAGCTTCGGCAACCGGGAGTTGGGATTCCACAACGACGGCAACGTCCGCGGTCTTTCCGGCTTTTTAACGCAACGGCGTTAAGGAGCTCGCGTCGCAGAAACTTTGGCATCGGTGGCGTGACGAGAAAGACCGGCGTTGGTGGCGTGCCGCGAAAATCCCGATTGGTCGATAGGGTCGGGATGTCGCAGCCACATGACCTCGAGCGGGAATTTCGAACGACCCGCAATCAGTGGCGTAACTAGATATGACGGTGCCCATGGCAAATGAAATTTCGCGCCCCTCGCGTAGCCCCGCTGCCGCTTTTTTTCATGGGCACATGTTGGGTGGACTCGGCTCGGCGCCCCCTCCCAAGTGGCGCCCGGGGCACTTGTATCCCCCTGCCCCCCCCTAGTTACGCCACTGCCCGCAATGCTCGCAGGAAACGTGACGTCACGCGCGGAATGAAAGTGATTAAAAAGCATGACGTGTAATGTGAATTAAAGGTCGCTGGGTGTCTCAAATGATTTCACTCTGCAAAAAAAGTAATTCATTTGCCTTAAAAAATATTTTGAAGAATTTTGGGGCAGGATTCAAACCTACAACCCTTCGATTGCGAGCCGGGCACTGCACTGACTAGGCCACGCAAGGCACGCTTGCGCAACTTGGGAACGAGCGAGAGTTTACATGTTTCACTATCTCGTTCCACTCTTAAAGGCGAAGCTTAAGCGTCCTCCGAGTTTTTTTCGGGAGTTTTACGCCCAACCGCCAGGATCTCGACACCCGACGGTGCGACGCTCCAACTGTTGTGTCTTCATTTGTTTCCACTTGGGGACCGGTTTCAATGCATGGGCAGAATAGGACGCAAAACACATCAGGTTCCAGGCACCGTAGTCACGCCGCCTGGAGCGCAGCTTCCTAAATTGGTAAATTACTGTTCCACGTCACAAAGCCACTTACGCTGTGAGCGACGCCCCAAAGACCCTTAGGGGAAGAGATCACCTAGGGTTCGGACCCTACTCTCTGTGCTCCGAAGGCCGACACGGGAACTATGACGCCACGGTGGTTGTCCTCAAATTTGGTTTTCTGGGATACACGGGGGATCTCTCGAGTTGCCCTCATAAATTCTTCGAGCTCACAAATGTTTTTGACCATTCCTTCCCCCGAGTAAAGCTTTAACGCACTTTCAGCAGTTCGTAGCCATCCATCTAAATGTAACTATGTGCCATGCACTCCCTGGTATGTTCATTCTTGTTGACAAGGTCTGCTTTATTGCATCGATGCCAAGACATAGGAGGGTTTCCTTCGTTATCGATTAAGACAGACCGGAGTCAGTCGATATTGAAGAGTCTAATAACTCTTCAATATCGCCTAGAGTCTGTGAAAGCTCCCGGCGTACTGCGCGTTGCACCGTCCATTTGACTGGAGAACCATATCCGGATCGAGGTTTGAAACTTTTCCTGTGTCGGCCATCTTAATCAGGTTTTGAGAATATGTACCACGCAGAAAGCATTGCTTCCTGCCTTAACTCGGATAAAACTGGGCTGCAGGTTTGTTTCGTGCGCGATAGCTCACGAAAGCACCATGCCTTCTTCCTTCCAGGGATGTCTTCACAGCCTGGATGGCACAACGACAGTCTACCAACACCTTCGTCAAATAGAAAAGTTTGCGGCAGCACAACGACAGTAACGCCAGACGTCCTTTCCAAAAGAAGAGACGAGAGCTGATCCACCGTGCCGAGTCAGCCTCGATATTTTTGTTGGTTCCGCGTCGCTCTTTCTTCGCGGAAACAACAACAACAACAGTTACGTTTTTGTGTTTTTTTTCTTGCTGTCCCCCGTCTCTTGTGACCTCCCTTCCCGCCACTGGACCTATACGCCCCAGTGAGTGTGTGTACACATTTACGTTTGTACAAAGCGGTCTTCGTTTCTCCCCGCAATCGACGTCGCCGTTAACTCCACGTCGGACACGGACGCAAGAAGAAATATCAGCCAAGGGGGCAGGGACGCAAGTCAACGATAAAATGTGTCGGACAAGGTGCGACGAACTGCAAGTGTGAAAACCCGTTCTGCGAGTATGTGTGTCGTCATGCAGACATCTAGAAGTCGTGCGTTAACTACAAGTGATGTCTGGAACGCTAAGTGCATTCGCATCGGACTGAACAATGACATGCGTGGGAGCGGTGTTGGTTTGTCGTCGCACCGAGAAGTGGCAATTTTTGTGGGACGGGGGTAAAAGCAAAAAAATGTGTGCGTGCTTGTTTCTTCTTTGGCGGTTGCGAAGAAGTGAGATGGGTATGAGAAAGCTAGAGTTCTTTCCCCCTGTTGTGCAATGGCTCCTATGATTAGTATACTCTCATAGGGGTCAAAGTAGTGTATACGACTGTTTTTTTTTTAGTTTGTTTTTCTCCTGTTTCTTTGTTTCACCCTCCCCACGTTGTTGTTCTTTATTTGTTGTCGCAAAGCTGTTTCGTTTTTTTTTTTTGTTTTAGGCATACAATTCCTGGCGCGCGCATTTCTGGTTTATAATTTAAAAGAAGGGGGACGGCCTGTTGACTAAACCGGTTGCACCATCCTTTTCACCAAAGGGTTTTGGGTGTGAAAAATTTTGTCTTCGTATGTTTTGTCCTTTGTCTTAGCTTTTTCGGGGGCTGTTTGACCAAAAGCTCAAGTAGGATATAAATAGGAGTGTGAACTGCTGTGTCCGGTTTTGGTTCGGCCCTGACTTTGAGCATCTCGAAACCGTATTAAGGAAGATGAGCCTAATCTGGCACACGTTTCGCGCTGCTAGGCTAAGCCCATCACACAGCTGGTCATTCTTCGTTTATTCGAACAATTGAATAGGGCAATCAAGGAAAAGAGAGGTTGATTGGGTAAAGAAGAAGTGTCACATTAATTTATTCCGGAACAAAACCATACGATTTATGAGAATTCGGCTCTGCATTGTGTCGACAAACAGAAACATTGCTGCACCAGTTTCATCCGTGTGATTTGTGAGAAAAAAAATTTACTTGCTGTATGCGCATTTTTAAGTGCATGAATTTGGAATTTTTGTCTGGTCCGAGTCAGTTCCGGCATTCGGTGGCTGTGTCTGTACATCTAGAGCACATTTTGGGTGGTGGATTTGGTTCGCTAAGCTTTAATCCCGCTTTGATCCCTGGTTACCGCGCCGCCGGGATTATTGCCCCGTTTCCATTGCTCGGTCTTGTGAGTTTTACTTTCTTGAGTCTCTCTCCTCTCGTCTGCCTGCTTAGTTTGCAGACAGCACCCCCTTCTGTAAGATACGGTTGTACATAACGGGCATCTTGTCTGCGAAAAGACGAAACAATCCTCTGTTTGAGATACCTGGAATAGCCGTAGTGTTTAATTTTGTATATGAACTGAAGATGTCTTATGTAGTGTGAGCCCTTTTTGCCAGGAACGACGCGCCTCTACTGCAGCATGCTCTTGGTCCGACCACGCCTATTGGCCGTTTAGGATGTTGTTTATGGCTCACTTACATTTGCCGACTTGTCGAGAAAAATAGCTCGCAATATGTCCCGCGTCTAGAATTGCCCACGACCTATTTGTTTTAGGCACGTCTAAAATTATTGGTGTCGTGCCTCTTTCAGCCATGTTCCATCTAGAATCTTTCGTGACGAAGCAATTGTAGTCATATCACATGTGTGTCATGCTTAGAACTATGCATGACATATTTTTTTAGGCATGTCGCGCTTGTTTCACGCCTACTTTAAACGTGATATGTCGTTTTTCTTTTTTTAGAAGGCCATTTAATTTATGTCACGCCTAGAACTATCCTTGACGCTCCCTTTCTGGCATGTCACGTCAGTTTCACACCTAGAATTGTCCGTGGCACGCCTATTTTAGGCGTCACACGAACAAGTATAGGCCCAATATGTATGGGGCGCGCCTAATGAGCGTGTCACATTTGTTTTCTATCATGCCTAGACCTATCCGCGACAAGCCTTTCTAGGCATGTTACGTCCATGTCCCACATATTTCAGGCTCGACACGGACAAACACTGGTGTAACACGTACGTGGTGTGCCTAAGTTGGCGTTGTTTCTTTTAGTGGTCGTAACTAAAACTTAAAAGGGCTCGTTTTTGAAGGGCCACTAGGCGTGACCGGATCAAGTGTAGGCAAAGCAAATGCAATTTGTGTGGACGGTTCCAAACAAAGGAGAAAAAAAAAAAAAAAACCTCCAGCAAACACGGGGGCCGCCCGGGTGACACGTGACCTTCTAACGGGAATGTAACGTACGTAAACAACCAAAACCGTTGTGCAAGGTGACGTACGCGGATGTCGCCCCCGGATAATCGGCTAACCAGAACAGTGGACGGATTTCGTTAAGCGTCGTTCCTGTCTGCCTGCTTTAGAAGAGGTCCCTTTTTCGGGTTCACACCGTTCTCTAACCAAAATGATGAAAATTCTTGCGCATCACCGAGAGTATTGATATAGTGTTCGGAGCAGAAGCACTATTTCGTGATTACAGCCTGTCGGTTTGTGGACCGTTTTATTTAAGCTCAATAAAGACATACTGGAATGCAACCACGACCCTGGTGTGATTTTTCTTCCCACAGACATGGTGCCGGGAGCGTGTGGATCTGATCGGTATGTTTACCACCTAAGTCGATGACAGGTTAGGAGTTCAGGGAGAGGAAGGCTGGGGAGGAGAGGAGAAAACATCCGCCCCACTCCTGCATTCTGCCTGCTTCCTCTTCCCCAGCCTTCCTTTCCCTCGCCCTCAACGCTTAACCTGGCTGTAACCAACTTTAGAAGACAAGGCCTAAACATGACATCATCATCACTGGATCCCCGATCCACCCTACGCGGCAAACACACTGAAGCTACGGCGGCGACACTAACTCGAACTAAGCATAATGTTCTAGTTTTCGCCTAAAAAAAAAAAAAAAAGGAGTTTTGCGCATTGCTTATATGCCCCGCAAAGTGTTTTGTTGTCGGAAAGGAAGCGACGCTTTTGGCGTTTAAAATGTGTGCATCTTGATACAAAAACAGATAATCTAAATTGCACCTACATTATATCTTAATATTCTACATAAAGAGGAAAAAACTCTGCAAGGAGCTGGACTTTTTTTACAGCGAAGCTGTCTATGGCTAGGTTCTCAAAATTTTTGCGTGCGCTGACGGAGCGCGTAGATCGAGAATTCGCGGCGCCATAGTCTGTCTAGCTATCTCACGACCGGCTTGTGGTCTATCTACACACCAATCGTAGTGCCTTGTTCTCTTCTGACGTAGTCATCGCCCTAGCGACGTTATCAGCAGTGGCACTTTGGACTTGTTATGTGCAGGACGCGCGTAGTTCGCTCTGAGGAAGAAGAACGTGCCCTTAAAAGAGGACAACGAGAGCAAAAGCGCGAATGGGCGCGAAAGGGACGAGAAGCCGCTGCCGCCGAACGCGCAACGGCCGACAGGTCGGGATCATCGAGTAGCTGCTCTCCGACCGACGAAGAACAACAGCGTGCCCGTCGTCGGCGGTCTGATCGACGTCTTCGAGCGAAATTGACCGACGAGGAGCGGGCCGCCAACGCCAAGCGTATACGATGCGTCCATCAGTAGCCCGAGTACCGTGAGTTGTCAGCTGGTTATCCTTCTTCACAAAATTTAATAAAGCAATAAGATTTTTTTTTTTACTACGGTTTTTGAATTGAAACATGTAATGATGGTTTTGTCCCGTTTCTTTGGAAGTCATTCACCAGCTCGTCAGCGTTTTGCTCTTCCGTTTGCTGTCATGCAATCCACGCCGCCAGCCCGACTGGCCGCAACACCACGTACAATACGCCAATAAACCCGTTGTTGTAATCGTCAACCCTTCTCTCGAACACTACAGTTACTGTAAGCGTAATCAAATATTCAGAAGAATGCTTTTTTTTTTTTTTTTTTTATATAACAAACAACGCATTATCAAACGCTCATTCTCCGCCCGAAGGTAACGCTAGCGGTCCGAACCAGGTGTCACAATTTCAGCACTACCCGTTAACTTATTCAAAAGTTATAAAGTGATTTTCTGAAATTTCAATGGGAAAATGGCGGGGGCAGCGCACTTGCGCAAAACCGCCCTCCATAGCAGTACGGGTACAGTTGCAATGGCGACGAACATGTTAAAATTATACTGCGGCTGCGTTGCAATTTTATTGTGGCGTTTTGTCTTGAAAAACGGTGATTATACGCCTCGCAAGTGGGCTCATTTTCGTCTTCTGCGCATGAGAAAGGAGGTAGCGGTGACGTCAGAACGCCGAGCCCTGATTGGCTGATCGCGACCCCCCTATCTGAGCGTCGTCTGCTCCTTTGCAACGTCGTCTGCTCGCAACGTCGTCTGCGTCTGTCTTACCTTTCCTGCGACTTTCGGAAGTGCAGGTCTTTACAAGCGAGCTCGACTTCGCCTTTCAGAGAGGGGAGACGAAATAACTCGAGCGGTACGTTGTTTTTGTCGAACAACTAGCAGACGCGCATCAAGGAGGGAAGTCAAGGGACTCGCTGGCGAGGTGTCCCGAGGCGCCGAGGTTTGTCTGCTAAGAAGCGAGAGTGTCCGCAAGTTCCCTCCCAAATACTTTTTCCCTCCTTGCGTGTGCGGCGAGACTCCTCAAACGGCGTCGGCGGGTTGGTGCAGTTAAAGGAGTCATGAAACGCTTTTCCAACTTTTTCCTGTTTAGCTTTCCTCCTCAACTCACAAATCGCGCATTCTACCAAACAGCTCCAGAAGACGGAAAGGGGGAGTCACCTCTTGCTCGGACTCTCGTTTCTCTAATCCGGATACAGCCATTCTCCCCCTAGAAGATTAGCCGTCGCTCAAAATTCAGACAAAAGTTGCTTTCCCACCCCGTTCACCCCAAAGCTGACAGTGCTGTGGAAGCTACGTGCTCGTTGGGCCAGCCATACTTTTGCCACGTGATCACGCTCTCTCGCGCATACCCACGCGGAGAGAATGAGGTCAGGTGATGAAAGGGAGGCGGCTAATTGGTCCGGCAAGCGCGTAGCTTCCACCACAATGTCAGCTTAGGGGTGAACGGATTAAGTGAGCTCCGGTGTCGTGTGACGTTCGTTTGGGCCCGGTGACGCGCTGCGGGGTCCCGATGACGCGCTGCGGGGTCCCGATGACGCGCTGCGGGGTCCGCGGATGTATCACAGAGAAAAGGCAGCGAGCTTACGAAGGGAAGGAGGTACGAAATAGTCCGCTGTGGTTTTCCAATTTTCGTACCGAAAGTCAGGGTTTTGACTTTCTACTTTTTTTCTTTTGGCCCACTGAACGATGTGCTATTAGTAAAATACCAATATAAATTGATTCATTGCAGTCCAAAATTCGTTTCATGGGCCCTTTAACGTCGTCTGCTTTACGACTGCTATAGTCAAAGCGATGGCTGCTTTACCTTTCCTGCGTCTGTCGGGGATTCACCGCTTTTTCACCGGCGAGAGTCGCCGCTGCCTCGGAAAACGAGGCGATGACAAGAGGAAGAGATTGAAGGGTTCACAAGGGTCGCGCGGGCATATTCCATTCAGCACGCCAGCCGGTCGTGGGCAGACGGTCTTGGCCAAGGACCGTCGGAGCACAACTGCGCCGCTGCTAGGCCTATCTGCCGAGCTCGCTTGGACGGGGTCAGTGGAATCGTGGCCGTTGGAGCATTTCCCGGGTGTTTGTGGATCCAGCGTTCTTGTTCGTCGTGGTTTATTTCAAGTACTTTTTACTTTTTTTCTTGCTGCTTGTAGTCGTGACGCGTGAGAAGAGCACGTACAAAAATAAACGTCCGTTGGTCGTCGCGACCAAGTAACTGAGCGACGCTGTCGGCCATGCTGAGTTGATCGTCGTAGGATTCCGTCGTAACCTGAGCAAAACTTACGATAATTTTGTTTCGTGAATACGAATTTGTTCTCACGTTTTGTCTTACGCACTCTTTCGGCGTAACATGGTTTTGTGAATCTGGCCTCTGCACTTCCGAAAGTCGCAGGAAAGGTAAGACAGACGCAGACGACGTTGCAAAGGAGCAGACGACGCTCAGATAGGGGGGCCGCGATCAGCCAATCAGGGCACGGCGTTGTGACGTCACCGGTACCCCCTGCGCGAGAAGCAGACGAACTTGCCCTCCGAAATTTTTTATTTTTTTTAGGGAGGCGAGCCTCCGCAAAGAAAGGTTGCCTGTGTGCCAGGTCTCCCCGCTCATTCACACTGGAAGCGGATCCGCGTTCGCAAAGCGGTTGCGAATGCGGTTGTATAAAGATGCAGTGCAATTGCACGCGCACTTGATGTCATCGGGTGCGCGTGCAATTGTACTGGATCTTTATACTACCGCGTTCGCAACCGCTCTGCGAACGCGGATCCGCTTCCAGTGTGAATGAGCGGTCCGGGGTGGAGGAGATAATCCTGGCATGAGAACTGTTGTGTTCTGCTTTTATGTTGGCAACACTGTATATATCATAACGTGATCTGGCAACCAATGCATTAAAATCGCTTTTTCGTTCAACGTTCGAATGGAGTAGTCGGCTCTATCTTCGTGTCCTCAGGACACTACATAATGGCGACGAGTGAAGACCGTTGAGGAACCCTGCCGGGCCTGCTACTGCCTGCTGCCGGTGAGCGGACGCCATGTTCAGTTACAGTCCGTCACCACCCCCGTTCCTCGCTACGCCGGGACCAGGGGGGCTATGTTGCGCTTTTTGGACTCCCAGGAGACTAGGGAGAGGGAAGTGACGTCAACAACGCAGCAAATGCAGATTGGATGTTGATTTTGTTTTCTTCTGTCAACATCCAATCTGCGTTTCTCTAGTCGTTGACGTCACTTCCCTCTTCCAAGTCTCCTGGGAGTCCAAAAAGCGCAACATAGCACCCCAGCCTGCGTGCCATGGCGGCAGTGGAAGTTAGCTTTCCTGAACTACTTGGAAGCCGTTGGCGGCGACGACTTCGCGCCAAAACGCAGGAAGGCTATTCTGCTCAATGCGCTGGGCCTGGAAGGACAGCGGATCTACAATAGTGTAGCACCGACTACTCCGGCATCGGTCATCAAAGAAAAAGGAAAGGAAGGAGTCACCGAAGGGCATGACGAGAAGAACGTATTTGACGAAGCACTGGCCGTGCTGGACAGCCACTTCTCGACTGCGACGAACGAACTGATGGAAAGACGTCGTTTTCGTCAGCGCCGTCAAATGCCGGGGGAAGCCTTCGAAACCTACGCCGCCGCTCTGCGTGAGTTGTCGTCGGACTGCAACTTTGGAGAGGCAGCTGACAAGACTATACGCGATCAGCTCCTGGAGGGAACAGCGTCGCAGCAGATACGCGAGCGCCTGCTCTTCGAAGGAACGAGTCTGGCACTAAACCGCGCGATCGACCTCGACAGGCACATCGAACAGACTCAGCGAGAGCTGAAGGAGCTTGCTGGAGACCCCGTCGACCAGCGAGTTGTCGACTGCGTCGTGCTACCGTTGCGGTTCGACTGCGCACCGCGCGAATGCGAAGGAATGCCCGGCCAGAGACAAGACATGTCGCAACTGCAACAAGCGGGGGCACTTTGCTGCGGTGTGCAAGACGAAGCGGAGGCGAGAAGGTCAGCAGGAAAACCACGCCGCGAAAGAATCGCCGGCGGCCACGAACTCTGTCACGATTTTGAACCTGGACCCTGACAACATGCGAGAGAAAGGGATCTACGTCGACATCGACGTTGACAGCGTGACATTACGGTTTCTGGTCGACACCGGCTCGTCTGTTTCACTTCTGAGTGAAGATATCTTCCACAAGCACTTCGCTGGCCGCTCGCTGACTGACGCGACGGTGACGCTGCTGGATTACTCCAATCCAGCAGCGTCACCAGTGTATGTGCGAATCTTCTGCGGTAGCGCATGCGCAGTTCGTGCCGGAGTGCCCAGCGTACTGTATCGGATGTGCAGAAACGGTTCCCTAAAACTCTCTACTAACGTCACCTAACAAAATTGAGAAGTCTCGCGTTAATTCATAGTACAGTAAGAGATAGCTGCAACACGTCTCGGCGAGGTCGTTGGGAATCGGCATCGGGTTCACGCACCATGCATGGAGAAGCCGTGGACTGCGTGACCCAAAGCGTTCTGAACAAAAAGACACCTGTTTTGTTCCGAACACTTTTGTTTGGCTCCACTTTGTTCAGAACGGCTTTGTTCTTTTTTGTTCCTGAGCGCGTGAAAACGCGTCTCCCGGCACCAGCTCTTGACATCGACAGTACTATACGATGGCATTTTGTTATCTCCTTCTTTTTTTTTCCAAAGAGCTTGCGCAGTGGCATAGCCTTCTATATACTGACAAAGCCTGGTAGATCGCCACGAGACGCGGCCGCCCTAATTGAAAAGCTAGTGCGGCGGAAAATGGAGTAGAGGAGAAGCATGTAACGGGCGCCCCGCTGCGGCGAGACGCCGAAACACACTTCTCTCGAGCGATGGAATGTCCGCTCGTACTCCTCGCGTTCTTCGCGCTACCGCTTCTTTTCTCGTCGGGTTTGAAAACCATGTTTTGGGTCCTCGCCTCTGCAGAAGCTTTGCGCTGAATGGCAGAAATGCTCTCTGCTACCATGATCCTCTTGCTCCAAATCTGCGACCGGGCACTCTATGGCTCTGTCGTCGAACTTCCGGGCTTTGTTAGAATATTGGAGGCTATGGCAGTGGGCATTGGGTACTACGAAACCCCGAAGTTGAAAGCGGGCTGTTTAGGCTGGGAGTCAGTGGTATCGAATCCGCTTCGCACGCAGCGGACCCAGTTTCGAATCTCGCGGGCGGCGGGCGATCTTAAGGATTTGTCAACATCGATGTACGGACGCTCTACATTGGCCAACTACAACATCAACAACGGGCGTCATTTCCAGTGGCGGAAAGAGCCCAGAACAGTTATCGCTGCAAAAAGCAAATATGCCGGACATGAATTGACATGGGTTTCAGTTTCTGTTACGACAAGAGTTTCAGACGAACATCAATTGACGCAACAATCGTCTTTTCAATATCTTGGTGCGCTCAAAAATGGCGTCGTCGTTTGGGAGTGAGGGTGCTGCAAGGAGGGAAGCTCAGTACAATGGTTCGCGTTAGCACCGTTAAGTGCGCTTCTCAACGCGACTGTAGGCGTCGCGATTCTGCGTATGTCGCTTCACCGCAGTGGTGGGACGCACCAGTAGAGCGGAATCGTGCTCAGATGCGCGTCATGTATTCGAGAAAAAAAAAAATATAGGCAGTGATGTGATTGGTGCGCCAAGGGGCTAACCCTGCTACATCCTGATACATTTTGCCAAGATATGGGTAATCTGCGCCAAGCCTGCGCCAAATGACCAATTTCGGTCGCCTTTCAAAACCGAAACTAAACTGAGTACCGTAATGAGCACACGTGAGCTAGGTGGCGACAGCGGCCGCCCGACACAAAGTACCCTGCATCAATCGTTCATCCGGTCTTGCATGTTTTTCCCGCCGTCTCTCGTTTCGCGCTCTCGTCCTCTCGTCGTCTCGCGTCTTTTTAAAAAAAATTTCAACGATAGACGCGGCTATGTGCGGACGCTCCGACGCTAGCGTGCCGGGTACCAGCCATGCCGTCATGCTGTAAAACTAAACCACGTTTTTGCGCGGAGGGAGTTACTTTGTGAGCTGAAGCACTTGCTCCTGAAAGCAACGGTCGTGGGAAAACTATATTTGGTCCCTGCCTGCCAATCACCGTGGTCGCGCGACGGCGGGTGTTGCCGTCCCCACGTTGATGCGGATATGGCGCTTTCTAAACTGAAACGTAAGGACCGCCCTAATGTTCATCAACATTCCTGTTCTTGTTTAATACGCTACTAAAAACATCCCTCTAGCTCAAAGACTGCTGTGTCGAAGTACTGATTACCTATTAGCGGCGAGAAGATTTGGTGGCGCCCTCCTGTGGTTCCCCTTTGTGACGTCATTACCTTGCAAACAACAAGTTCGATGGTGTTTGTTATTAGCATGGTGGAAGCCTGAAATCATTGCGCTCTCAAAGGAACACTGCCAACACCGTCAAAATTAAAGTTCTTTCATTCCTCTTATTTCCGTCGATGATAAATCCCCTTTCCGACGTCATAGTCAGCGTTCGGCCAATCGTGGAAGGCCGACCACAGCGACGCTTTCGGTCGCGCACGGGGCTAGAGGGACCCCGGTATACGTGAAAAATCTGCCGCGAAAGAGAGTTGGTGAAGAGAAGTGAGCTAAAGCAAAGAAGGCAATGTCTGCACGCTGAACCCGCACAGCGCGCTTGTTTGTCTCGAGTTCAGTCGTTGCGCAAAGCGCTCCAAGAACTTTTTGAACCTGGCTCGCGATGTCTTGCATCGATGTGCTCAGGTTCTTTTTTGTTCTGTGTGTTTAGCTTGTACCTCGCCAGCCGGTCTGGCAAGCACGTTCGGCTGGACTGTTTTTTGTCGTATGCTGGACAGTTACATTTTGTGTACAATTTTGGGAACAAGTTGGCGATGGAGCGGGGTGGCACGGTTTCGATCGAACAGCCATCTTCGCTCGCGCGACAATTTCGCATTGCACTGCAGTGGTCACGTGTTTCATCAGTTGGAGACTGCTTCCATTTATTATATAACTAGTCAACCTAATGCTGTGAAATTTACTACTAAGCTGGTCAATTTCAAACAAATTTTAACATGTGCAGTTTGGTTCTTATTTACCTATAATGGGTACAAATATATGTATAATTCAACTGAAGCACTGCAAAATGTGTCATATCATTAGCATTTCAGTTGCATGTTGAAAGACTCCCAGGTGGTCTAACTTACTTGACTATAAGTTGTTTATTGTGGCGAGCAAAGTGCCCATCGTTTGTCGAGCACTTGAAACGAATATTTTTATTTTTCTAAGAATATCTGCTTCAAAAGCCACGTTTGCTGCTCCGAAACACTGTTTTAGTTGCTCCAAAAGCCACTTTTGCTGCTCCAAAACACTGTTTTGGCTGCTCCAAAGTCCACTTTTGCTGCTCCAAAACACTGTTTTGGCTGCTCCGAAAGGTGCTCCAAAACTGCTGAGGCCAATCACATCACACTGTATAGGAAGTTCCGGAGAAAAGTGAACCGTGTTTGTTGGCCAGGATAAAGAAGCTCTCTTTGAAGATTCGTGTTTGTCCTTTCTCCCCCTTGATCTCCATCTCCAGGGGTAATTTTCGTAAATAAACTACGACTGCAGAAAGCTCAAACTCCGTGAGAATGGGACGCTCGGGATAAAACGCGAAAGTTTGAGCAGATGACGTTGTCTGGATTAAAAGATACTTGAGAAAAACGAGATTCCTCTAGGAGCCGAAGTCCAACCAAGCCTTGTATCGTCAAAACAAGAAATGACACTGTGAATGTTCCTCATATTTATCGGTGAAAAACACTTGTCAGCAAGAAAGACAATATTCTTTCCTTTCTTGCTGACAGGTTTGTTTCACTTAAATAGATGCTACAGGCGCCCACAATGTCATTTTTTTTTTTTTGACGAAGTTGGGATTAGGTGGACGTCGGCTCACCGAGAAAGTTCGTTTTTCTCAATTACTTTTTGATTCATGTAACGTCATGACTCATGTTCTCAAACATTCGCATTCTATCTTGTCCGCTAGCGTCACGCTCTCACGGAGGTTGAGCATTCTGCGATGCATAGTTTATTTACCCGGGTCCAAAAACAGGGTTCTCTTTTCTCGGGAACTCCCTGTATATATAACTCGTAGATTGTTTCCGCATGACCGACTAACTAAAACTCCCTATTAGGGAGTTTTGGTCTATCGTTTTCTCTTTCCGCTCCGAGCCTGCCCAACTTCGCATGCGCAACACGCTACGCTCAAATTCAGGCGGCCGCGCATGCGCAATGGCGATTGTGCCGCTCCGTGGAGCGGGGCGCAAAAGCGGTCTACTGATACTCGATTATGTGTAATGGCAAAGAACAATCTACCGAAACTCCCATACTCCTAACCACCTCAAAACTCAATAAAAAAAAAGAAAAAAAAGAAATGTCTGGCTTTTTGCGGAACATTATAATGTCCTCCTTCGTGCGTTGAACTAAAGTATATAGGTAGGTGCATTTTAAACTGAATTTACGCTATTTTATCACGACGTGCACGCGCTTGAAACCCCAAGACCATCGTTTCTCTCTTTGAGAACACAATCTTGTCAAAACGACTTCGTGCAGCGTATGTCCAAAACTTTATTTTCTCATAGCGGCGAGAAGTTTTGGTGGCGCCCTCCTGTGGTTCCCCTTTGTGACGTCATTACCTTGCAAACAACAAGTTAGATGGTGTTTGTTATTAGCATGGTGGAAGCTTGAAATCATTGCGCTCTTAAAGGAACACTGCCAACACCGTCAAAATTAAAGTTCTTTCATTCCTCTTATTTCCGTCGATGAAAATCCCCTTTCCGACGTCATAGTCAGCGTTCGGCCAATCGTGGAAGGCCGACCACAGCGACGCTTTCGGTCGCGCACGGGGCTAATAGGAAGTATTCACTGGCGGCCATAGCTGTGTGCGCGACTGCTGAGCGCGTGCTGATGGCTAGCTTCCAGGCTTCTTTTGCAACGTGCATTCCACACCGTCAAAATGGCCGGTCTTAGCAGCCTATTAATGGGGGCTCGTTCTGGGCATGCGCTCTAGAGAGCACCCACAAATATGGCGCCCAGTGAATACTCCTTATATGGTAAACCCGCAGGTACATTCTGAGACACTGTTAGCGCAATCAAGGAATCGCAGGTTTCCTGTTGTTGTGTTTTTTTTTCTTTCTTCTCAGTATTGGAGGGTTGTCAACAAAGCCACCGTAGTGGTAACCTAAGTGGTAAACTTTGATGCCCGCCAGCTCCTCTTTCGAAGTAAAAATGATAAAAAAAAGCGTCGAATACGTGTTTGCGCTAACAGCGTCGCGTACCGTACAAAGCAACTACTTTGCCGAGCAAGAATTTAAACCGAGTGACTTTAAGGCCTTTTCAAGATCACGAGAGAATCTTGCAGTTCGCGGCAGTGCTCTTGTAATTCTTACCTTTTTTTTCAGAGTTGCATTTATTTACAAAGGAAAACGACACTTTTTTAGTCTCGGATAACGTTGATAAAATTAAAGAAGTCGGGTCAGAGTAAATATAATAAACCCTCAATTTTCATAACTGACAAGCTCAAGTCTCCCGAAAGAACTCGCGAAGAATATATATATATATATATATATATAATCGACCGCTTTCACTGCAAGTTTATTTGGGCCGTTAATATTACAAATGAAAAGTATCCTGCGCCCTAAGTAATGTACACCAATTATTGTACTTCAAAACGCGTCGATCTTTTTCCTCAGCAAATCTTCATTGTTGTAAACGATTTTTATTTATTTTTATGTGAAACGCGAGATTGTTTTTTTTTTTTTTTACTCCTAAATAAATCCTGGTCTTTTGCGTTATAAATTTTGAGCGAGGGAATTATATCAAGTATTCCTATAGACAAATAGATCTTTAATAAAAACAAGTAGGAACGATTCAAGATGCCAAAAAGCATAAAAAAAATAAAAATAAAGCCCGCTTTAAAAAAAAAAAAAAGCGTTTGACGTAGTTGACATTTAAAATCGGCATCGCAGCCGAAAGAACTTTATTCGTATCGAGTGTCAGTTTCGATGTTGGCGGCGCGTCGGCAGTCAATTTAATTAACCAGTGGTTGACCAAGGGTATTTCTTCACAGACTTGACATCTTAAGAACTTGAGCATGGCTGAGAAATCTATCTTCGGTAGTCGCGGATGTTGGATATTTGAGGTCACGAATCTTACAGAGAGGCCGAGTATTACGCCGGATAATATTTTGCTTTCTAAGTCACCTTACAAAATCGATACTAATTTTCGGGTATACTAAAATCGAATAATATGCCTGACTCTAAAGTTGATCGAGGTTCTTTTTTTTTTTTTTTCTTTGGCAAATGCAAGGAAGAAAGTATACTTGGGCTTCAAAGATTTCGCGAGTGAACACCTAAAGATGGACTGCAAAATTAAAAAAAAAAAAAATCCGCAACCAAAAACTTTTTTTTTAATTTTGTTTTGTTCATAATTGATTAGTGGAACACTTCTAGAACTTTTTTCCAGCTCTTTTCATTTAACCCAGCAGTACCCGCAATTAAAACCCTGTTTAAACATTTCATGCTCTGCTTGCACAATTTCATAATTATAGAAGAAATAGGCTTCAAGAAGAATTGTTCTCGTTTCGGAGTGTATTTTTTAGTTGAGATTGACATTTGTCGCAAATATCAAAGCAGAGCGGTAATTTTTTTAGCAAAAATGTTTTCATAAGAAAGAAGTATTCCTTGCGATGTACTTCTAATGAACCACTGTTTAAGAATACATCGAAAATCACTTTTCTCAAGGGCAAAGGTTCCAAGGACGACTGCACGTATACCGGTCCTTACGTGGCATTTCAGCCGCTTCATAGTCACGTGGTACGGCGGTATATAACGTTTATGTAGCGAGACAAGGTAATAATTCTCCGATATAAATTATTCACTTCCAACCCCCGCGCCTGGAAAGTTTTCGCCTCTGCAACATTTCGAGGTATATATATATATATATATATATATATTTTTTTTTTTACGTTACATACATGTATGTGCGCAATGTTTCAAATTTATTAGTTTTTTTTTGTTTCTTTTTAACCCAAATGGCAAATGTGTTTTTGTTTTTTTAATTTATTTTTTAGTGTCTCGGAAGGTATAAGGAATTTATGAAGACCAGTGCAAGGGATGTATGCACGCCTTCTAAATAAGCTTACGTCCGACAGCAACACTAGCAACATATTTCATAAAGCGAAAGCAAAAAAAGCAACAACAACAACAACAACAAAACAGCGAAAAGTGGATTGATTCATGCGTGTTTTCGCCAGCGTGCGCCGGTTAGTGCCGTAAATCATACCCCCAACAAAGAAGCAAAGCCAACTTTGAAAGAGTTCAAGCAAGCAGCTAATCTTCAATCCAAGATTTTCTTAAAAATTTATTTCTATAAACAGATGTATTCGGGGGTATTACAAGATTCCCTGTAGCGCGCGCTCACGCAAACATAATATATGCAAACCTCGCTGTTTTAATTTTGTTTTAAATTTCAATTTTTATATGCTATTTTTAGATGAACAGACCAACTTTTTGGAATACAAAAAAAAATATAGGGTCGATTAAATTTTGCGCGTGTGTAGATATGTTTTTCGCAGATTGTGTGTCCGGAGAAGCAAAAAGAAAACTAATCCCGCGTGAAGCAACGGGAGTTTGTTAATCCTGGCGCAGAATAAACATGGCCGGGGACTCAATTATTCATGCGTTTTCCACTTTGTTGCATCTGAAAACTCCCTTATCCCCATCTCAACATGCAGTATATGATTCTAGTCTTTCATAACAAGTAAGTGTAGCGCCTTTTTTTCATTTTCCTTCGATTAATAAATGTTTTATTTTCTTCGGGAACGAACATAATTCACGAACTTTATAATCCCTTTTGGAGGCGTCGGTTGAACCGTATGTATTTGTAAAAACAAACAAACAAGAGAAGCTGCGAACTCTGGATCTCGTCGATCTATTTCGGAACATAAAATGTGTACACTTATCTCACTGTCAAAATTGCGTAAAAGGTGCGGAAAAAAAAAAAAAGTTAAGTTGAGCGACATAGAGTTTGTACGCGCTATGCTAAAATAAGGCGGCGTTGTTAGACATGAATAGCAAATCGCTGTTGAACGTGGACACTCGACATAAATCTTTAAAGGAGCGGTGCAACGATATTCAGTTGGAATGTTTTTCGCTTTACACGAGCTCACTGGCACTATACTCTGTTTCATACTTAGAGTGCAACGCTGTCAAAGCTATTGGCGCAAGCATGTGGCTTGATCTCGTTGATCATTTGCACGCGTTCTCGCGCAAACAGAGCCATAGATGAAGCCACGCGCTCGCGCCAGTAGCTTTGACAGCGTTGCACGCTAAGTATGAAACAGAGTATAGTGGGACTCAAGATTACTCGCACGCAACGCCACTGGCCAAGAAACTCCTTTGTTGCGGTGTAATTTCAGAGACAAAAGCGATCATTTTCATTCAATCTCTCCTTAGCGAAATTTGATGACGTAAAGTGGGGACCGCAGTACACCCATATGACGATATTTGAATGCTGTTCATAGATTGGACCCGAGCATTGCGCGGGCACTCGATTTGGGCTCGTGATAATTACTAGCTCGAGAAGCATTCGGGTAGTGGCCCGTGTCCAATCGCTGCAACGACGACAATAGCCGAGCCATAACGATGTCTGGAACTCAGCGCGTGTCCTGTGCTTTGCCAACCCCAGCGCGTGGCTATGATCAACATTGGCGGCATATAATCGGCGCCAGATCACGTGGCCGCTTGTTCTGGCTGCGAGTTAAGGGGGTGAACGGTGCTCGTTTTTCTTTAATTTTTTACTGGGACTTTTATTGCGTGGGGGGAAAAACGTGCGTTATGCCCCTCTGAAAGGCTGCTCGCCTTCTCGCTCCTGCGGCTGCGCCGCGGCAAGGCTGTAAACGCAGACAAGGGGTGTCGCTTGCTCTCGTGGAGAAAACAAAGAAACTTGCCGTCAATAAGACAGTCCTCAGTGAAGCCCATAAGTCACTGAATGTCCAACAAGTTCCAGGTTGACAGTGGCTTTCTGGCAGGGGGCGAATATTGCGTAACAGAGCCTTCAAGCTTGTCGTTTGCTAAGCCCAACTCGTCGAAACCGCGACCGACTCCGCGGTAACTCTGGGTAGCTCTTGTCTCAGTAAGCTTCATTATATTCTTCGATCAGCGGAGTCACTGTTGAAAACAAGATATTTATTTATAAGAGTTGAGGGCTGTCGGTTTTATTGTTTGTGCACAAGCTATTGGTCAGGGTTCCCGAAAAGGAGCCAAGAAGTTTCATTGCCGAGAACAGCTTAGAAACAGGGATAAGGGCACTTTTTCCCGTTTTTCCCATAGAGCCCCATGCATTTGGTGGTGTCAACCAATGACTGCCGGTGGTGCCACTCTACCAGAGAAAGACAGGCCGCGATCCAGATTTCTACAACAGACATCAGTGATCGTACCACTCCATTTTCGTACTTATCGTACGCCTACCTTGGTTCTCATAAAGCGCTCAGTAGTGTCAACGGCGAAATATTTATTACAGGAAACGTAATAATAGTCACCGTGTTTGGCGGTGGTTGGAGATCGGCTACAAAATAGGCAATGAGCACATGAGAGTTGCTCATCACGAAAGGTAAACAAGCAAGCCACTGACACGCTAGAAACGACAGCCTTCATGATCGCCAGTGCAGTTGGACGTAGCCGATAAAAGTTATATCCGCACATCGATTCACAGGGCGTGCACATTGTAAACAGCACGGGCAGGAGACCTTAGTTTCCAAAAGTGCTTTGTTGTCATAGCCATTCCTCAGAGATACGCGCCCGTCGCTTTCAAAGAGCCGCTCTCTTGCCGAACGAAGTGTTAAATGAGGCGCCTTCATCTGCCGCGTCACACCTTTCTGTGGCTTTGAAGTTCCTTACCTCAACCCCCGGAACCTCCCATAGGGACTTCAATTGCAGACGGCAGCGTTGTTGGGTTTCTACAAAAACAACAAGAAATAAACAAAACAATACGCGCGCCGTCGTCATGGCAACTGCTAGGTTAAGGGATAGGGTGTGACATGCATTGTCCCTCCTCTCTCTCTCTCACCCTCGGCGACAATTAGATGTGTCACGACGTACGACAGCCAAGACCGTGGTAGGATGTGAACAGGATTTATTATCTGCCACGCGCTTATATAGAGAGTATTCACTGGCGGCCATAGCTGTGTGCGCGGATGCTGAGCGCGTGCTGTTGGCCAGCTTCCACAGTTTTTTTGCAACGTGCATTCCGCACCATCAAGAGTGCCGGTCTTAGCAGCCTATTGATGTAAGCTCGTTCTGAGCATGCGCTCTAAACAGCACCCCCAGATATGTCCAGTGAATACTCCCTATACACCTTTTCCACAAGCGCGCAGCCATCTTGAATATCGTCACTTCTGGTATGCGGTAAAACATCTTTTTGATCTCTCCCCGCAGCTGGAAGGTGTTTTCGAAAAATGCGTGATTGTCACACATCCTTGATTTGCCTCACCTATATTTTCTCGCATATTCCAGGGTCAAACGTTTTATTATTTTTTCGCCCCGCATACCAGATACGGAACCCACGTGACTGAGAACGACAGGAAACAGAAAAGGTCTATAGGCAGCCCGATACTTCGGGTGCGGAACAGAACGGAAGAGATAACGATGATAACTACACTTGCGTATGATTACAAAGTACATATCTTCGTTCGAAGATGCACAGCTTCCGATGATATAGCAGGATGCAAGTTCGCTTGTAGTTCGGAGCAGCCTCCGAACTTCGAACGAACTTGCATCCTACTGTCGCCGAGGTTGGGAGAAGAGGGAGCTGCTCCGAACTCCGAACGGGCTTGCATCCCATTGCCGCCGTCTCGTTCTTCTACAAAGCAATGTAATGGCAATGTATTTTTAAAGCAATGTAATGGCAATGTATTTTTTTTAGGAAAAAAGTGCGTGTTTACCTTTTTCTGCGAATGTCCGACTCTTCCGAAACTAATGCACTTTGCGTCGCCCGATTGAGATCGGCTCGGCAACAGTGCATGCCCAGTGATAGCCACTTCTCATTATATCGTGAATTAATGAACGCAAAGTGCGCCCAGACGCTAGTGTTTTGCGGCTTAAGTTATGTGACTTTTCACATCGCCAGTCTGAGCACAAGTCCAAACTACGTGCCTGCTTTGTTGCAACATTGGTGGCTGTTCGACTTACCATAGTTAGATCTCGGCAATGTCAACGCCTCGAGCGTTTCAATTTTATATCTCTAGAAAAAAATATAGGTACGGCGTTCACATACAGCTGCATGTTCCTCCCAAGGACTTAGCTTTTACATATATTTATTACAAAAATATCAAAAACATGACCCAGATAGCCATTGTACATACGATCTGACGTGCAAACACCTTAGGTATTTTTCTTCACCAGTGAACGATGTTAAATTGCGCTTAAAGCCGAAACCTCTGTTCCCTAGCAGGTGTGTAAAAAGGAGCGACGATTCTAAGCAAAATAACGATCGAAAGGAATATAGAGTGTGTTCATGGTTCGCCAGCATTCCGGTGGCGCCCATATATTCTCAATATGCGCGTCCTGTCACTGTATAAAAATGGCCCCGTCGTGCATCGTTACGAGCGGTTAAAAACATTCAAAAAGTAAAGTGTAAAGTACGTAGGTTATGAAAGATGTTTTTTTATTAATATGTCCTTGCCGGGAAGCTTTTATCGGGCACTTGTTTTCTGGCGTCTCCATATTTTCCAGCGTGCGAGTGATGTTTTGAACCAAGAACAAGCATCTTCGCACATATTCATGACCAGAAAGAATAAAGCAGCACATATTTATTGCAAAACAGATTATATTACGTGGCCTTCAATCTATTTTTATCGTCTACATGCACAGGGAGCTACTGATGCAGTGTGTTACTGCGTAGTTCTGGCCGGCTCTCTTGGTTTTCTAGATGTCCTTCTTTCTTTCGGCACGCATATCCCCCATGCTGAAAATCGTCGATGCCGTGTTCGCGCTAACAGTGTCCGCCAGCGCACGTAAATACACGTACGAAGCAGTTTTTGCGCCGTTTATGATGCCCTAATTTTGAAAGAAAAACGCCGTAACTGACCAATTATTTCGTCTGCGTGACTGAGAAATGTTCCAAGCTACCTAGTATACGTACGAATAATTCGTGATATTTGCTCTTATAATCGATCGCAGGGAGAAAATGCACTCACTTCTTTCCTTAGCCATGTATTACCGGAAGTCAATTTTTGACTGGTTGCTGTCTACTTCAATTTGCAACGGCACATTAGCGCCATTTGAACCTCTAGCGCACATTATAATAACTATGACTAGAACAAGTCGTTTCCGACTGGTGCGTTTGCCGCGTCCAAAAAAGTTCTCCCTCAATTTTTGCCCTGATGACGTCATAGAACTATCATGTTGTCGCCAGTCGCGATCCTGGCGGCGTCACGGTAGCAGTGGTGGATGTGGCAGACGCCTGTTCTTTCTGTTGCAGGTCGCTCTTCAGCTGAACAGTTCATGGAAGCTCCGGCAGTCGGCAGTTGGGACCTTGCGACGACAGCGCCACTCGCGTTCGCTCGTACTTTTTACCGGGACTTCCAACACCAACCTCCAGGATCGCGACATCCGACAGCATTACACTCTGGCTTTTGTGACGTCATTTTTCGCCAATTCGGGACCACTTCTGATGTGCGGGCGGAATCGGACGCTGAACACACCAATCGGAGACGCGTTCCTGCTGGCACCGTCGTTCCAGTGTTGGGAAAAAATACTCTACGAAAGTATTTGTGATAAGATATTAAATAGCAATGTGGGAAAATGTATTTAGAGTTGTATTTAAGTTATTTTTGCTACACACTGTCTCGAATAGAGTACAAATACTTTCACAAAGTAATTGAATTACATTCGAAGATACTCGGCAAGCTGGATGGACGCTGTTATTACAAGAATAATAAAAGCTGAAAGGAGGTGCTTTACTTGCGATGAAGAGAAACATCGACTGGAGGACAGCAGCCTCTCGCTGATCAACAACCAGGGGTGAGTATTTTGTCTCCCCAGCCGAGGGCGAGCAGGAACGTCAGTAGCTTCAAAATGTCAAGAAATATATCGGGAAGGTCATGAGGGAAACTCAAGTAACACAAGAGAATGTCCATGAAACCGCTTTCAATCTCTGGCTCCCCCTAGCGGAAAAACTGGATTGGAGGATTCTGAGAATGAAACAATGTGCGCATTCGGAAGGAGATAAAAGAAACGCTTTCGAACGAGCTTGAGATCCGAAGTTAAGTCACAATAGGCACAGAAGGGACTTTGGGGAAGCAAAGACTGGATCACTGCAGCTCAATGAAACCAGCAGGATCTAGCTCCCTTGGTCGAGGGAGTATTCGCGCTCACTTGAAAACGTGCTCGTGCATTTTCATACCAGACGTTGTGTCCGGTGTATATAAAAAAAAAAAGTACCCAGGAAACGAAGGATAGTGAAGTGACCTACTAATCCTCAAAATCCCGTGCAAAACGATTTCAAAAAAAAAAAAAAAAAAAAAATGGACCGTTGCCACCCGCCCCTCCCCCACCCAACAAAGACAAAAGAAATTGAGAAAAATTGTAATGGGTAATTTTGTAATCGATTACAGCAAAAAAGTAATTCAATCACAAAAATCGTTACTCCTTAAATGAAGTAATTGAAGCGTTACAAAATTACACTAAAATGTAATTGCTTACGAGTATTACTTCTACTTCACTTTTCACCTTTAAGAAAAATATGAAACGTTATCTCCTGCCATTTTATGAATAGTGTTGTGAAACTGTTTATTTAATAATTTTTGTCTATTTATGGGGCTGATTATCAGTTTTATGTTTTCTGTATTTATCCTTGTTAACCGATACTTTGCTTTGTAAGCGACACATTCCTAGCAATTGATTACTGTCAATTCTATGAAGTGCCTTATCATGTATATTATTATTTATATGTGTGTAATTTTATTATTACAGTTTTTTTGCATTTTTTGTATAAGAATATTGTTTTGTGGACACGATATTGACTCCATAGTTTTCTTTGCGTTTACTGCTGTATGCTGCTGAGGTATGTACAGGGTGGTGGGGCCTCGTCAGGTAAAATTTGTTTACCTTTTGCCACTCCACCCGCGACTCAAGGAGTCCAAATAAAGATTATTATTATTATTATTATTATTATTACTTGTAACGCGTTACGTACAAGTCTGGAGTGATTATACGAGCGTCGCAAGCTGATTTGTCTTCCCCATTATGTCATTCGATCGAAATTACATTACTTTTGCCATGTGGCCGGGGTATGATGCAAGAATTCAGTGACTGCACGCGATAACTTCGCTTACATCATCGTAAGTGACCCTTGTATAGCCGTGTCCGTGTTGACTACGTCTACCTGATTTTTTTTTCTGTGATCTGTTTTGCTGTGTCCAATCACTGCGTGTCTCGCCACTTTGTCGAAGTATTTATGTATAAAATATGCATTCCTACAACAATAATTGCGTGACTCAATGTTTTCGACTTAAAACAATCACATTTTTCTATAGACGTCTTCTACGCATACCTCGTGCCAATTCGTACCGATTATCTAGAGGTGTAATATTTTGCCCGTGTAATAAGATGTCTTCTAGGCCCGTTGCAATGTGCAGCTTTCATTTTAGCTAATAAGACACGGGTATGTGACTAAAAGCCCGTTACGACGGTCGATCCACGCGCGTTGCCTTCGCTTCGACGCGTTCCCCCGATGGCCTTCCTTTGCGACGTCACGAGAAGAGCGCTACGGCCTTTTCTTCCAGGAGGTGTTGCGTATGTTCTGTTGCTTTTGCCTCTTCCTCCTTTCCTGCTTTCCAGGAAAGGAGGAGAAGAGAGAGAGAGAGAGAGAAAGCTTTGTGAATGTAGAGGGGGGAGGGGAGGGCCAATAGTGTATACGCGCAACGGCTTGCAACGTACGGGTTGCTATGGCAACCTTTACGCCGGAAGCCGTTGCAGTCGCACTGGGACGGACTCGCGCAAGTGTGTGAATTGCCCTTAAAGGGATACTTCAACGAAATTTGAGATATACCTGTCGTGTTCAGAAATAGGTTGACTATATGATCTACAATATCCGTAAATCACAATCGCAAGTTTGTATTTTGAGCCTGGTGGCTGTGTTTTGCGTTATAAACGGCTCACTCTGGCAAGCGCTCGGAGAGCAGCCAGCGGAGAGCACGTGACATTCGCCGCAATCGTGACGCAGTTTGTCTCGGGACGAGCAAAGCTGCGGCAAGGCTGACGTCAAGAGGATGTCCTAGTTGTTCCAGCCACCGAAGCGGCTGCTTTTGTACGAATTTTGAGTGACGGGTTAATCTTGTATAATCTTGTAGAGGGACAATAGCGACTTCTGGGAAACAAAAAAAGGGATTCTCGGGGGGAGGGGAGTTCCTCCTTCCACCTCTTCTCTCGTGGTGGCCGGAGGCGAGACAGTTACCGTCACTACCTGTCAAGGTTCCTAGACGGGCATTACAAACGAGGCGTTAGCGACAACCACCAGGTGCTCTTTGCTAGTCGTTTAACTTGTTCTAAAATTCCTTTTTGTGTGTTTTTCAACATGATATTGGTGTGCCCGATGTGATACTGCTCCTTTAAACACATATAGACCAAAAAATAAGCGCCGAAATTTCGTCGTAATATCCCTTTAACGATGTCTATATTATGTTGCAGGTTAAGAAGGTAGCGCGAGGGAAAGGAAGGTGGGAGAGGAGGAAGCGGACGAAACTTTGGCGAGGGGAGGGGGTTTCCTCCTCCCTTCGCCAGCGTTGCGTCCACTTCTTCTTCTCCCCCCTTCCTTTCCCTCGCCCTACCTTCCTGAGTTGTCACCGACTGCAGTTCCGTAGATTGTTCCGGTGACAAATATTTTCGATGGGTGAAAAATGTATTTGGTATACTGAGCACAACATAGTGAGAAATGTAATTAAGATAAAGTACGTTCACAGATTTTCAAAGAAAAATATCTACAGAATCAAAAAAAGATAGACAAATAAGGAACATGGTATAATGTGCAGGAGCCCATAAAAGTTTCGGGACTCCGCTATCTCCTGTAATTTGTGATTTCAACACATTGAAATATTTACACCCTTAAAAGGGTGTTCAAGTTTAGAGACTTACCTCACGACTACGACCCTCTTTCAGCACCTGTTTTCTTTTTTTTTTTTTTTTTTTTTTAGTGACACGCCTTTTGTAATTACGAAGTACAGTGCCGTTGAGCGTCAGCATTTTTTTTTTTTGAAGGACGTAGAAAGGGGGCTGAAAAGGGTGTTGCGGTGCAGTGCGGAGGAGCGACCACGTAATCGCTTCGGACTGCTTCAGTGCATGCTTTTTAACGACTACATCGAATAATTATTGCGTAGAACAATTCTTTTTACTTAAAGACATATTCCAATTGAACGTCGAGATTACCATGCTTACGCGAAATACTGAGCAGAACAAAGAAACATGCCTGTACCCAAGCAGCACATTATGACCGGCTCAAGCTTGAGCCAGACTGGGCAGCCGGGGAAGTTTCACTGGGCCTAGATTGTTTTGCCCCATGGCGCTAGGCAGCCCCAGTCTGGCTAGCCGGCCCGGCAGTTCAGTGGGGGTTCCTTGTCTAGCCAAGCTTGGCTATAGGGTGTAAACCAGCCTGGGCCAGGGTGGCAGTTCAGTGGTCAGCCAAGCTTGGCAAAACGGTCTAAATGCAGCCAGGGCCATGCTGGCAGTTCAGTGGTCAGTGAAGCTTGGCAAAACGGTGTAAATGCAGTGTGGGCCATAGTGGGAATTCTCTGGTCATTCAATCTTGGCTATACAGGGAATTTACAGACTACTCCCAAGGAAGCCTACGTTGTCATTCAAAGGATGTTTTTGTGGCATATAGCCCAGCAACATCTCCAATTTTCGGTGCTGCGTGCAGAAAAAACTGGTTGCTTCTTTGTTCGGAATTTAGTGCCTCACAAATAATAAAGCTGCTCAGTAATTTTTGTGCGAGCTGTTGTATTTATTGTGTGGTCGGCATGCAAATGAAGCTGCTAAATTGAATCAAGTTCGATACAGTCGTTTTTTATTTCATGTTCAGTACATGGTGCTGGCTTATGCCCGAGTCCCACTACAGCGACGAACAGAAACAAACGACAGCGACAAACCTCAAACCTAAAGCGCCGTTCACACATATGCAACCGACTGAGACCGGGAGAGACCAGACCGGTTTTTAAGCCTCTTGCGACGTCTTAGGACTGGATGCGCTGCAGCGGAGCTGGTCCTAAGACGTCGCAAGAGGCTTAAAAACTGGTCTGGTCTCTCTCGATCTTACTCGGTTGCATATGTGTGAATGGCGCTTTAGTCTTTCGCGATTTGACAGGCTTTGTAGAATAAAAAAGGCTATGCTTAAACACAAGCATCATGCACGCGAGGGTATCTTTGGCAGGTTTACAATCACTTGTGCTTATTTCTCGAGCACCAAAGGAATAAACGCCTGCCAGAGGTACCATCACGGGCATGCTGCATGGGTTGGAGGCTTATCCGTGTCGTTTGTTTCTGTTTGTCGCTCTAGTGGGACTTGGACATAATGCCAGAGTCCCACTAGAGCGACAAAGGCTGGATGCTGGATAAGGCAGGTAGCTGGTCGAGTATCTGCTGCCTGGTAACTGGGCTTCACAGCTAGCAAGTGGCTCTGCCGATCCGAGTACTAATGACAGCGATTGTCGATGGTTCACCCCATGGCCACTTCATGGCTGGGAGAAAGAACAGGATAAACAGTGATGCATGTTTAGTAAATATGTTTTACATGAACTGTAAATCATGCTCCTAATTACATTATAACACAGCAGAAAGGCTACCCAAATGGTCTTGGTGGTATTTTCAGTCTCTTTCAATATAAAAGCCCTACTGAAAGTGTGTGGCTGAGATGGCAGTGGTCGGAAGAGCTATGTGCACTCCGTGTGATTCAGTTCTGCCTCGAGGAAAGGACTCTCACTCGGGGCTCAACTGGTTCTGAACTTGCGAACAGCTTTTGGTTTAGGTTTAGCCAAAGAGTGCGCTTCATCGGCATCACGCCCGGAGATATGGTCACGAAGGCTCGAAGCAAGCATGCTCATCACTGTTTTTGTTATCAGTTGTTTCTGGTGTAAAATTTTAGATCAGGCACTGTCAAATGAACAAATGTTAAAGTTACACCAGAGTCTCATGTTTGAAAAAAAAAAAAAAAGTGTGTTGAAGAGCGCATTCATTAATCAGATAGCCTTCGTAATTCCGAAGGCGCTCATGCTGCGAATGAGTCTCTTTCAATTGTCGAGCATACAAGGCGGTGGAGGACATACAAGGGTTGCTATTCCGATCTCGTGCGTGTTGCAGTGCGTTTGCAGTTGCTGTTTCTGTGCATCGCCAGCTCCCTATTTTAGGTTGTGCATCGCCACCCGAGGGTGTTATTTACCAGCATTTGATTTCTACCTATTTGTTTACGTTATATCTTCCTATTTTAATTCGTACCTTGCTTCTTTTCTCTCTAACTTTGTCTTTATTACTGACGGACTATCTACGCTTGTTCATAAGCTTTTTATACGAAAATTGCTATGAAAACAGGGCATAAAGAGGAAGTGCAAAATGTTACAATATGAGACACGTGTCTTAGTTTGTAACATTTTCAGTCTCAGGTATGTTCCGTCTTTACTCATTCTAACTAAAGTATATTTGCAACCCACATCGTCACAGTTCGAATCTGCATCACAACCTTCATGAGTGTGAAAATGTAAAATCTCGCACTTAAAAAAAACAACAAAAAACGAAAACAGACAACATATCTGGAGAGAAAATCTGCCGATAAATCGATCACCCAATTTTTATTATGCATAAAGAATAACGGACGCACTTCGCTGCATATTTAAAGCATGGTGAATGAATAACAACGCTCGGTCGAGAAGGCCGCGAACGCACATGCATCACCGCTCAAAAAGGTCATACAAACACAACAAAACAAAACCACAAAAAAAAAAAAAAACCAAGGAGAGCCAGATGCGTGACGTAAAATACCCACATCCAGTTCAGACCTCATCCCTCATACGGCTGACTGATCCGAAAACGCATACTTTTCGCGCTCAACCTATTTCCCTCCTCCCTCCCCCCCCCCCCCCCCAAAAAAAAAAAAAAGAAAGAAAAAGAAAGGTTTTTAGTCTTATTTTTTTTTTAAATATATATCTTGAGGATCCATATTCCGTTTGCATTTTAGCACTTTGGATTGGAGCCGGAACAGCTAATTTTAACGTCTAACCGTCAAATATATTCGACTTATAAATTACCCCTTTCCAATTTGTTTCAATCACACTTTTCTTTCATTTTTTTTTGCAATTTTACATAGTTATTTTCTTTTTCTTTCGAGCAACATACGCGCAAGAAGGCGGAAATTAGCTTGGAACGGAGCCGTTTTAAATCTCAGCCGTTGCCACCATATATTTCGCGCCTGATTCATGAACGGGAACTGGCTGATTTATTCTCATAACTGCTGGCGTTCCGTGGCTAACGACCTTAATATTAATGCCTCCAACGGTTCTCAGATGAATTGAAGCGCAATACGCTCTACTCCCACGGCGTAGTCATGCGGCGCACTGTACCAATACCTTCTATAGCAAGGCCATTGCGCTGCATTGTTCTACGTCAAAGAGCGGCCAGTGCGGGGCGCAAAGGGGACAGGAGCTCTGTTCAATTAATGAGGATAACACAATCGAGTGCCCGATGAATGCGGAGGCATAACACTGGTATCCAGCATATGACTCGCGCTGACACATATGGGAGGTCAAGCCAGGGGCGGATGCAGGAATTTCCTGAGGGGGGGGGGGGGGGGGGGGTCAGGTGTTGGTCAGCGTACCATATGTTTAGGAACCCCCTCCCCCTCTCCTTCGTTTTACAACCTAAATTTTACACATGCAGAGATCAAGAGGGGGTCAGGACATCCTCCCCCTCCTCCCCCCCCCCCCCCCCCCTCTAAATCCGCCCCTGGGTGAAGCGGACAATGCAGCCCAACGGCTTTGGCCTACCCTACCCTCTAAAAGACGTCCTTGCGTCTGGTTTTCCCAGCAAAGCACTTTGAGAGCCGGTCACTGAAATCGACGGAGCATGAAGGTGTCAGAAGAGGTCTCCTCGCCATGCTACGGTGCCGTCGCAGCCGTACAGTCATGGAATGATTGCGCCCGCCCGACGGCCTCGTCCTTTTCAGGAACATCGCCGAAAACTGGCGTAAGTCCTCTGGTCGCCACCAGGTCCATAGAAGTTGACCAATGAAAATAGCGAATTGCGGGGAGATTCCGAACGTTACTAATATTGCTCCTTTTAGGCGCGTTTTGCGTTATGTTTTGACAAAAAAAAAAAAAAAAAAACGTAAAATCTTTGGGTGTAAGAGACTTGTTACAGCACGGATGGATGGATGGATGAAGCTTAACCCTTTGAACAGGGCGGCGGTTTGCGCCACCTAGCCAGTGTTCTTTCCCCCTAACATGTATATAACATAGAGTTCTATACCTTGCGATGTATTCTTAAAAGCTACGATCCGTACGACGGAGGCACCTCTATGCAACCGGATGCGCTCGCCTTCCGCCCAACGGAAGGCCTGGAAGGGAATAAGAAAATATGCATTCTTCCCTCGACGTATGCCACCAGCCAGATAATCTCTTGTTGGTTACCTCCATTTTCTCCGCGTCTATTTTTCCCTGACTATCTCCAAAACCCAACGCGTTCGTTAAATTAGTCGCCTCCTCAGCTGTTGCAAGGTGAAGCCCTTACAGTACAGTGTCAAGTGCTCAGCCGTCTCCTCTTCTCTTCTCCACAAGCTGCACACACCGGAACTTCTTCCTCATATCCAGCTCTATGTGCTTCTGTCCGCAGCTCTCCCGTCCTCGCTCGGACAACAAGAAGCTCCCCCTAGAATTGTCAAAGATATGTTATGTGAATTTCCAAGATCGACTCAGTCTGCATGCGTGCTCCCCATATTTCCCTCTCACATTCTTTAACTTTCTTCTTAACCTTTATTTTCTCATCCGTCTCCCTGCTATGGCCCATACATTTAGATCCAAGTTTTCTAGTCCGCTTTCTACATTTTATATCGACGCTTCTCACGTGTAAATGGCTAAGAACTCTTCGTGGACATCTTTCTGCGTCTATTTCTCTGAGCCTATCTTATCTTACTGTTAGCTCCCTTGCCCTCGAATGAGGACCACCCCATACCGCCGTGTACACCTTGGTTCGGGGTTTTACCAATGTGCTTCCAGAGCCCATCAACGTACTCCACGCTGTTTTATTTTATTTGTAGCCTTGTCTGGACGTCTAATTTTATGAACAAAACTGGACAACTGCGTTATTGTTTGAAACCGCCGTCTGGCGGCGCTACCTGGTGTCTGCTTCAAGGCGCAGAAAGAGGGGCGGGTCACGATCTTTGATTATAGATTTAATAGGGGAATGGGCCGCCCATAAGTGCAATTTCGTTTTTTTTTAAAGATGCTTAGAGCTTGTATATTGAGTTATCACTATAAAAAGACAATCTCAAAATGCACTTTAACGCGACGCCTAAAAAAGAGAAAAAAGTCACTCAATTGGAAAGCCAGTAATTTAACACATCCCGCTCATTAATTGTTCTTCATTTCATTTTTATTCGATATATATTGTGCGAAATCTGCACGTCAAGGTCACGTGATCTTCGCGAAAGGCTCCCATCGCGAAAAGTGACCAAAATCGCATTTTCTTGGGAAGAACAGTGCCCAAAGTTGTACTTGGGCACGATATAAAATACTGTAAAACCCTTTATTTTCACAGCCTCCGTTTTTCGCGAATCAATCACAGAGGACATAATCGCGGCGACTAAATTTCGCGAATTCCAGATGCCTGCATTGAAACTCTTAAGGATCGAAATTTCCGCGTGCCGTTAATTTTTGGGAATTTTTCAACTCCCGAAATTTGCGAAAAATAGAGGCTCGCGAACATTAAGAATTTTACAGTACTCACATTTCAGTATTTAAATAGAATTTATAAACACATTCCTTAATATGTAATTAAATATGAAATACAAAGTTCTCCAAGTATTTTAAACACACTTTAAATACCTGTATTTGAGATACTGGCCATCCCTGGCCATGAGTGCAAAAGGCTAGGCTGCAGTGATAGCAGTTCTTTGACTCGACAACCGTCGGCGCTGGTATAGAATTACTTTCCTAGGCGCGATCTATACTTCGTTTCATCTTAAAACGAATTTTGGGTTGGGATGAATGATTTTAAATTGGGACTTTACTAATCGCATATCGTTTAGTTGGCCAAAAGAAAGAGGCTAGAAAGTCAAAAGCCAGCTTTTCGGTACGAACATTTGAAAATATTGCGGACTATTTTGTACCTTCTTGCCTTCGAAAGCTCTCCGCCTTTCCACTATGATACTTCCGCGGTTCCAAAAGCGCGTCACCGGCGCCAAACTGACGTCAGCAGAGCCCAGCTCACGCATTGGACACGAGAACTGCGTCACTCGGACGTATGCGCTCGTCAACAATCAATCCGTCGACGAATATTTGGATTCGCGTTCGTGGCCAATGAGTGCCCTGACGGAACTTATTGTCACTGGGGAATGACAAGTTCTATGGTGTGCATAAAAAGCACGGTGGAAGCTAGGAGTCATCGCACCGGTGCCGAAGGAATGTCACGATCACGTGATTTCACAATTCGCATTTGAGTTGAGGATTAAAGCTAAGGAAGAAGAAGTAGGAACTATTTATTTGTACCCTTCTCCTCATAGATGGCGCAGAATTTTTCCGGAACAAACGAGTTGCACGTTCGCAGCTGCGCATGCAGATCGGGCGCTCGAGGTGGGCTCGGGCCACGGGCTGTTCGCCGCCGATCTCGAGCTAGACCTTCTTCGCTCTGCGTCCGCCGCTGCAGGAAGCGGCCAACAGGCGGCGCGAGATACGAGCCAGTACATACGTAGATTACAGTGGCTTACAAAACGTAGAATAAGCTCTGATTTCTGAATGAATTCGAAGTTCCATCCACGTTCGAAATTATCGAAAGCACAAGGTGCGGCGTTGCGGCCATTTGGACCACCACATTTAACATGCAAATGCTGTTTTGCAAAAATATATATATATATATATATATATATAGAACTTAATTTAAAGCTAGAAAACAAAAACAAAAAAGAAATAAAGTGGCAGTTTTGCACTTCCTATGTCCTATATTGGCCTGCTCTTTGTCTGAATACTGGTTTGCAAACCCGCACCCAGGATGTGTGGAGTAAAGCCCATCTATCCTGGGAAAAGAGACGCCAATCATTTTTGTGGAAATGCTCGAGACACTTGCCGCGCGACACTTCTGGGAAGAACTAAAGCCACTAAATGATCTGCGTTTGGAGTATCGGCACTCTGTTTCGCAACATTGTTGTGGGTACCGACATTTTGGTGCTTGTGCAGAGTAGACGCAACTGCCAATCATCATGATTCAAAAGTGCGACTTCCTCAGCATTATATTCGGTGTTAGGAAGCTCATATAATATTGCTTTGCTCTGTCGCGAAGAATTTAAACATTTGTGGAGGACGGAAAAGCGTTCCCTGTGATTTCAGATATATCTTCAGATAACTAGCAACCATGATTTTAAGCCATAATATGAACAAGTGTCGTTACTCTGAAGCGTAGCTTATTTAGTGGCACTATATATAAAAGAACATGGCGTCTGAAATCTAGCTCAGTGCTGCGCTGTTCCGCCATGATCTTCCCTAGTGCCACTAAATAACCTACGCTTCAGGGTAACGACAACTGTCCTTATTGCTGCTTAAAATCATGGCTGCCAGTTATTTGAAAATTTATCTGAAATCACAGGAAACGCTTTTACGTCCTCCACAAATGTTTAAACGCTTAGCGACAGAGCAAAGCAATATTACATGAGCTTCCTAACACCAAATCAAATGCCGACGAAGTCTCACTTTTGAATCCTGACGATCGGCAGTTGCGTCTGCTCTGTACAAGCATCAAGATGGCGGTGCCCACAGCAATATTGGGGAACAGAGTGCCGACCCTAAGCATAGCTCATTTAGTGGCGTGGTCCACACCTCTGCGTGGCAAGGTTCACGCTTCTGCACGTCCAGAGGTGTGGACCTCGTCGAAGATGTCCACACTTCTGCGCGTCGAGTCAAAAGCAACAAGAAGCAACCGTTTCCCACCCGTGAACTGTATCAAGGAGTTCTCTGCCCAAGCAAGTGGCACGGCTCTACTACTCGTCAGCGCCACAAGCGCGTGCACTGACACGCTCTTTCACGCGCTTCTGAACAAAAAATAAAAATAAAAGTGTGGGACAAAATGGCCAGATGTCCCCACCCTAATGCCCGTGTCCCTCTATAGCGACAGACAGAAACAAAAGACAGCCACAAGCCTCAAACCCATGCAGCATGATCGCGATGGTACAGAGCGCGACACTGTTAGCGCGAACAAGCGATCGCCAGTTTTCTGTGTTTTTCTCGTACAACCGAAAGGTTGTCATCAAAGATATCATTGTTATAGAAAGAGCTCATTTAAGGGTCGAATATAAGGGGTGAAATTGTGTTCCCACTAATACTCTTTCCTAATAAAATGCGAAAAGGCGCCGATGTCGTGTTCGCGCTAACAGTGTCGCGATGTGTACCTTTGGCAGGCGTTTAGTCGTTCGGTGCTCGTGAAGTAAGCACGAGCGATTGCAAGCCTGTCAAAGATACCCTCGCGTGCATGATGCTCGTGTTTGAGCGTAGCCTCCCTTATTCCAGAAAGCCTTTCAAATCGCGAAAGACTATGGTTTGAGGCTTGTCGCTGTCGTTTGTTTCTGTCTGTCGCTCTAGTGAAACACGGGCATAAAAAGCGCACATGAAGGCACCCTACCGCTAATACCGCTAACCATTGTTGTGGAAACGCGCAAGACACGTGCGAGGAGCGGGTGCTCCGCTGCCATTCGCTTCCAAGGGCCGCTCATTTCCGTATATCGTCGACAACTGCTTCCAAGGGCAGGGGGCTCGAGACACGGGTCTCGTGCACTGGCGCATTCGACGCCACTTGCAAGACAAACGCAAACACATCGGAGGGCTTTAGTCCAGACAGGGGAGGGGGATCGGTGGCCGAGTGGGCTATAAACCAACACACTGTTTAGAAACAAGCCCGCTTTGCCCACAACAGGTGTGGGCACTGCGCATGCGCAGAAGCCAAATTTGGGAGGAATGAAGCGTTAGCGCATGCGCAGTACCGACAGCAGCGCCACCGCGGTCGTATGACGTCAGCAAGTTGAGTTGGTCTATACACGAACTCATCTCTGTTACGTCACGGCGCGGTGGTGGCGCGTCAGTCGCACTTCCGGTCTGGGGCTGTGGGCAGAAGTCCCCATGCCAGACGTGTATTTCTGCGTTGTTTTGAAAGGAACCAGACAAAAACCTGCCTTCTCGTCAAAACGCCGCGACTGGGGCCGTACCAAAAGAGTCGAGAAAGGTTTGAAGGTCAGTTTTCACGTGCTCGGTTCGTCCGAGAATCTGGATATGTGCCGTGAAAAGGGAAAAGCAGACGCCGTCCAACAACGATTGCTTGGGCGGGAAGCACTTTGGTTGAATTCACGGATACTTGTGGTCATCAGATTTATTTGTTTTGTTCCAACATGAACGCCAGAAAACCGTCAAGTTGTGCGGACCACCTGCGGACTACGTTCAGTGCGTCTTCATGTTCAAACGGCCGCCTGATCGTTCGAACTGTCGTCTGCTCTTTCAAACGTTTTGTCGTCTGCTCTCTTAGCCGGACCGTAGACCAAATGTTGGCCCGGTACTTGCGATAAGAAGTAAGTGCAGGCCTCAAAAGACTTCAGTTTGAAGGTTGGTAAGCAGGCTCGATGTAAACAGTATATACAAGGAGATGTTGATCATTGTTACCAGTGACTATCACCGACTTGTTATGCCTAATTCACTTGGTCCGATTCTGCTTGCGATTTTCAGTATCGACGTCGACCATCTCAGCTACGGTTCACGCTTTTGCAGCCCGAGCGGCGTCGCGACTGAAAATTGCGAGCGAAATCTCATCATGCGAATCAGGCGTTAGCGTACATACTGCGGCGTCCACGCGGAATGAATCGCCATATGTCACATTATTCACGCGAAGTTTTGCGGTGTAACGAGCCTCGGTAATTTCGCCGACACCGCTCAAGTAGTCAGACATCGCCAGGAAGACGTAGAATCAACAATTCGAACGCGAAAAAGGGCAGGGGGACTCACACCGACGCCGACAACATCGCATTTCAATGGTTTGTTTATGGGCGACGGCAAGCTTCTTGCCCACACCCCCATCGCGCATGCGCGGCGCCGGTGGCGTCCGCTAGGGGCGCTCCGGTTTGTTTGTAAACATGAGTTGGTGTATACTTCGTTTCACCTTATGTGCGAGCGAAGGCAAAGCTGGAAGCGCGAGCACGAAAGTTCCGTGCTTCAGGCTTTGCTCGAGCGCGCGAGCTGGGGAGAAACGCAAAAAGCGCTGGTCTCGCGCTTCTAGCTTTGGCTTCGCTCGCAGATAAGGTGAAACGAAGTATAGACCTTTCCAATGTTTATAAAATCACAGTCCAGCGTGCGATCTTCGCAGCCCAGCACGCGCGTGTTCGTCGCTTCGGGAAGCGAGCAAAGCACGCGCCACACGCACGAACGCTCAAAATGGCACCGGCCACAAGCTCGTTTTTGGAAAGGTCTATAGCGCACACCAGCTCGGAGCACGTGGAGCGAAAGCTCGCGCGGCAGAACCCAGGGATCCTGGGCTCAATCCCCACCCCTGCCCGTTTCGATCTGGATGAGCATCGTACCGGCGTGCGGTCGTGTATCACTACTGCGTGGTGCACGTTAAAGACCCCAGGCTAGCGGTTGTACTGCACTGGCTAAATTGCTCATCTACAGCGAGTGACTCGTCGCAACTTTAAATGACTGACCAACTGCACGCTGTATAAATATCCCCACAACCCCCCAGACAGGGGGTTCGGTGGCCGAGTGGGCTAGCGCACACCAGCTCGGAGCACGTGGAGCGAAAGCTCTCACTGCAGAACCCAGGGATCCTGGGTTCAATCCCCACCCCTGCCCGTTTCGATCTGGATGAGCATCGTATACCGGCGTGCGGTCGTGTATCACTACTGCGTGGTGCACGTTAAAGACCCCAGGCTAGCGGTTGTAATGCACTGGCTAAATTGCTCATCTACAGCAAGTGACTCGTCGCAACATTAAAAATGGCTGACCAACGACTCGCAGTATAAATATCCCCACAACCCCCAATTTTATATTAGTCCAGACAAATAAAGAGGGGTCGGTGGCCAAGTGCAATGACGAAAAAAAAAAAAAAGGATCGGTGGCCGAGTGGGCTAGAGCCACAGAGCACACCAGCTTGGAGCACGTGGAGCGAAAGCTCGCGCTGTATAGACCTTTTCTGTTTCCTGTCGTTCTCAGTCACGTGGGTTCCGTATCTGGTATGCGGGCGAAAATATAATAAAACGTTTGAACCTGGAATATGCGAGAAAATATAGGTGAGGCAAATCAAGAATGTGTGACAATCACGCATTTTTCGTAAACACCTTCCAGCGGCGGGGATAGATCAAAAAGATGTTTTACCGCATACCAGAAGTGACGATATTCAAGATGGCTGCGCGCTTGTGGAAAAGGTGTATAGCCCAAGGATACCTGGGTTCAATCCCCACCCCTGCCCATTTCGATCTGGATGAGCATCGTATCGGCGTGCGGTCGTGTATTACTACTGCGTGGTGCACGTTAAGAACCCCAGGCTACCGGTTGTACTGCACTGGCTAAATTGCTCACCTACAGCTGGGAGACAAGTCGCCCGTTGAGGCAGACTACGTTCTAGGGTGTAAAACATACAGACACCCCAATTTGTTTCCAGACAGATAAGGTAGCAACGCTTCATTCCACCGTGACATAGTAAGATCACCGTTGAAAGAGGTGTTCATAACGGACAATAGCAAGTTAAACTCCCGAGGTTATTTATGAAGACACTAAAGTTATTTAGAGGTTCATTTGATTTTGCCTAAAAATTATAAAGGTGAAGAGAAAAAAAAAAAAAAGAAACGTACGCCTCACCTTATGTAGAAATGTATTTTCTACCTATTGATGGCCCGTTTGGTTTTCTTAGTAATCCGCAATACGGGAAGTGTTAAATTTACAACAAAAAAAAATTGTTTCGAGCGCCGAAACGTTAATGTCAAAATTCCATTTGCATCTCAGAGTAAGCACCTGTTCGTTGGTTAAGAAACTATATTGTAATTGTTCAAAGTAATAGAAATCATGATTCTTTTTTTTTTTTGTTTTTTATGTCCACTAGCCACCAAACAAGGTCTACAGAGAGTGAAAATATCTGAAATAATATTTCATATAATGAGTGTTGTTCGGAAAAAGAATTTCAGCCTTCTTTGCAACTCATTCAACTATTTTTTTTTTGTGCGCTTTGCTTAGGGTGGAGACATCTGTCCATTTTGTCCCACACTTCTATTTTTTTTTTTTGTGTTCAGAAGCGCGTGAAAGAGCGTGTCCCGGCTCGCGTTTGTGGCGCTGACTGTGCTATGAAGACATTTTGTTTTCGTCGATTTCTTTGTATTTTACCCGTGAGCACATGCTGTCGGCCTCGGGTACTACAAAGGGTGTCATCACCCGAAGCAGAAGGACATTGAGGCACCCTACATATTAGGATGTCTCTGTTCAACCCTCCACGATCTTAGGGTGCTTACGAGCCACGCTTGTAGCGTATGCAAGCGTTTTGACCACGGGCGCTAACATAGCACACACAAAAAAATAGAATCAACAAAAGTATTGCCTTCAGAGCCTTATCAGGCCTTTCGCTAGGAGTCTGCTCATGACAAGTTATACTTTTTTGCAAAGTTCAAAATGTGCCGACCAACGGAGCAATCAATTGCAATTCTGTTGCGTCTATGTTTATGCAGTGGGAAGTTAGTCAGCTCTGAGAACATCTGGTGTCTTCGTTGGAGATGCAAAAACAGTGCAGTATACCGCTGCCTACCCGACGTCTTTAGCGTGCATCCCGCAATAGTGATACATGACAGCCCGCCGGTACGATGCTCATCCAGATTGAAAAGGGCAGAGGCGGTGGATTGAATCCACGATCAGTGAGCTTTACAGCGTGAGCTTTCGCTACACGTGCTACCGATCCACGAGCAACGAGACATCGCGGTCGAATTCGAGCTCGAGAGAAAAACAACAACAGCAACAGCAAGAAAATCTTCGATTTGAGGCATTTAGTAGTAGTGTCGCCATCTCGTTTAACAAGTTGGAAATAAAATTAACAGGGTGATTCTATTTACACAAATACGCAAATACAACAGTATTTTGCTTTCTTGTCATGGTCTTAAAATTAAGATTAGGGGCACCCCTAGTACGTACGGCCAAGCGTTTTGTCACGTTTGTCTTCTAAATAATTGTATTTTCAAAAATGCCTCAAAACGCGCTAAAAACAGTCAAAACGGTCATATTTCTGGATTTTATTAAAAATCTACAGCGCTCTAAAAGAAAAATCCAAGGGCCGCACAACCTTCATTACGTTATCATAAGTAACCCCAAAAAGAATGAATACTATCGTGCATTCCTGAAACTCAGGTTTGTGTAGCGCAATTTGCCCATTGAGTGACGAGCGGTTGAATCCCCCTTAAGGGGACAGGATAGGCCCTATTCCTCCCATGTGTTTCATCCTATGTATGTGACCCTTTTTCTCGGGATCTGCTAGGGTTAGAGGATTCATGTTGGTATCATTGTATTTAGCTTTTTGTGTTCTCTTTACTGAACTAGAATTATTGTTATATATATTTTACTTCTTTTTTGCTTTTGTTTTTACTGGACCCTCCCAATTTTAATGCCAAAATGAACAATAAACAGCTTGACAAACAAAATTGCCTCAATTAATTTTCATAATTCTAGTTCAGTAGACTCTCCCTTGTGCTGTCTTGTTAGTGGAAAAAAAATAATTCTAGTTTTTATGGTTTCGGAGAAAAAGGGTCAAACCTCGCAAAAAATTTATGTTTTGAGATAATTGACTTTGAAGTGAAAAAAGGCGCTTTATAATAAACTTGCACTCTAGAAATGCATGCTAATGTATCAGTTCAGTAGCCACCAGCCAGGTTGTCACCTCCATCGTCAATATTTAGTTTCTTTGTTTGCTGCCTTGCTTTGCGGGCCTCTTTCGTGACGAGCTGTGTAGCCCTGTCTGCAAAGTAAAGTCGTCGCCGGTCAACGTCCCGCAACCACTGCACCGTGAATCGTCCTGGTGAAACACCAAGTAGAGTCCCGAAGTCGTCCGTTTTCACGTCTCTCTAATCGGTGTGTCCAACAGCACTTTTCACAGTTCAGAAACTAGGTGCAGGCGACGCCAGCTCTTAGTGCTGCATTTTCAACCAGCTGCAAGTCCCCACCGCACACTTTACACACCCAGCTTTCGGCGACGGTATACAGGACAGAAGGTCGATGTCAATCAGTTCATAGTCGCAGTCACTAACACTTGCCTTGAGCTCTTCAGTGGGTGCTGCCGAGTGCGACAGCTTCGAAGACGACGCACACGTGGTAGCCGCTGCGTCAGGCATCAGAATGCGTTGAGGGGACTTGGCGGCATGAGAAATGGACCTATGCCGACTACCCTAAAGTGACGCTTTTGAAATACCTTCTTCGTCTTCGTCATCTGATTAACATTCAAAATCATGTCTGAAAGTAAACAATAAATTACCTTGCCCGTGGAAGCACGCCGATGCAGAAGCAAAAGAACGCGCGGCGGGAGTGATAGCGGCAGTGTCTGAGGATTTATGGGGCTAAAAACGTGAAAGCGAGACAGCTTTTTGCTGTTGCTGGACGAGCAATAAACATTCCGCTAAACCTAGAGAAAACCTGGGTTTTTTTACTGTTTTTTTTTTTTTTTACAACATAGGAGAGATACAGATCATGCATAGGTGTAAAAGGGGGCTTGGTCGGTCAGCACCTGGGTTTCGGAAAAGGTCATTTTTTCTGTAGATAAATCGCGCACGCTCAAATTGCACAGTCAGCATTTTTCAGGAAAGACTGGGAAATCCAAATCTCTAAAAAAACAAAAAATCAATTCTTGTTTTCCAACTTTTGCCCTACCCTGTTCCCGAGCCGATGCCACGAGCTGACGGAACCAGTCAGACATCATCACAGCTGCACCATCGTAATGTTTGTCATGTTTCTGTACGTGTTCCATCATCGCTGAACCAATCATGCACTGGGAAGGCCTGGTGACTTGTGCTTTTGATGCGGCTTGATTGCTCCCCTCTTAGCATCGGCTACGTCTGGACTTTAGCTGAAACCAAGTATAAGCACACTGATGCCAGTCACATTGATCGAACCGATACTTTAACAAGGCCGGAGATACCTTTAGATATAAAATTAAGACCTACAAATCTTTCCAGCGCTTATCGCGTCTCTGAAAAATGCTGAGTCACCGAGCTGTAAACGTATGCGCTCAGTGGAGCAACAGCGCATGCTCGGAAGGCGCTCCACAGCCCAGGGAACAAAGATGTCAGCTCCGAGAATGCGATTTTCGGAAAGGTCTATGCAACGTGACAGGAGGTGGGTTGGGCGTCGATTACAATTTTTAATCCAATTATTCGACAGCGTTTATTCGATTAATTAATCGAATAATCGATTTTGTTCATTCCCGTGCCTAATAGGTTTAAAAAATCACAATTTTTTTTCTTTTGCCATTGCTGGATTGTGATGAACGATTTCGGATTTTAAATCGACCTTGATGTGTGGTTCAGAACAGGTAAAAGACACCCACCCTCGTGAATTGTTACTTCAGCCGCAGAGTCAAAAAGGTTCGTTGATATTCTCCGGCAACAGCCAACTCCTTCAGTTGTTTACAATAGTCCCTGCTGCGCTAAACGGGCACTCGATCGACTTTGATGTGGCCGGGATAACGTTCGCTTGTTAGGAGTTGCGAATCTCGCCCCTACAGTTTACTTTAGGTCGAAATTTCACCTAAAGTGCACCTTCATGCAGGTGTACTCCTCCACCTTTGTGTGGTGAAAGCGTGGCATTTTTACTATTTTTTTTTGTTGGTCAAATTTAACCGATTAATTGGTTAAAAATAGTAATCGCGATTAAAGCATTAATTGATTAATCGGTAGGTTAATCGATCAAATGCCCAGCCTTATGTCACACTAAGCATGATTATTTGGTGAGTTCACGCAATGTCCATTGCCACACGGCGCAGTCTTCATTGCAGGACTAAACATGTTTTCGGCTCCTTCGTCCGCCGAGGTTTTTCCGTGCATCGCAGTGGTTCGCGTGTATAGAGCTATGCGTGATACGAAGACGCTTGGGCAGCTATTAGACCGATTTACTCCAATACAACGCGACACTTTAAGAATCGCTGGCGCGTACTTGTACTTAACCGCGGTGCATTTGACGAGCCAATTATACAGCGAGAAAGTGTTCTATAATGCATCTTTGGGGCATCTGAACGCAGAGGGACACGCCAATCATATCGAAAAACAGAGAACGCGTAGAGACATCGCCTCTTATATACACTGACAAAGCCTGGCAGATCACCACGAGAAGGGGCCGCCGAAATGAAAAAGGTGGAGCGGCAGACAACGAATGAGAGGAGAGCCACGTGACTGGCGCCCCGCTGCGGCGAGACGCTGAAACACACCTCTCCCGAGCCAACAAGCGTGTTTCGCATCCTCGCCGCTGCAAAAGCTGTGCGCTGACGTCCATGGTTCCTCGAGAAATGGCTCTTTGATGCTCTGTGCTACCAGATCCTCGCGCTTCAAATCTGCGACCGGGCACTCTATATGGGTCCGTCGTGGAACTGCCGGGCTTTGAGAGTATAGAGGGGGCTATGGTAGAGAACGCGTGGTGACGAGGCAACCAAGCTCGCGCTGTCATTGTTTGATGTCGGGGAAAAACAAATGCACGTGGGCGCATTATGGGCGGCAAACAAACGCACCAAATGCGCAAGGAGCAGGAGAACTTGCACGCCGTATTGCATTGCACGGAGGAAGCTTACCGAGTCATAATAATAAGAAAACAACAACATATGTTTGAGCATTAAAATGAAATCTGTGATGAGAGCCATGGTTAGACATTCTCGGTGGGACTGCATTTTGGTTTGTGCAACGGGCCGAAATTATTTTTTGGTGGTTTTTGTTTTCAGTTCCCTCATTTGTTCAACTCCCTCCCTAAATCTCAGTGATTGACTGTTCAGGCGCTCTACGGGAAAGTAGATGCACTGGTAGTTTTAGTTAATTGAATGAAGTCAATTGTTTTCTTATTATACTGCAAGAAAACCATGAACGCATACACCATTTGACTTTTTTTATAACTTTTCAGACGGCATTTTTTTCATGCCATTACTGCCTAACGAGGAACTCTACGTTAATTCTTACCTAGCACGCTTCTTCATCATTTGAACACAAATTCAGGCTAACCCCATTTCCACCCACCTAAGATGCCTCAGATCGAAAGGTACAAATTGCCAAGAACAGATCAGAAACTATTGGGACAGGTCCGCTTCAGTTCACGACTCCCTAAAAGGCCCTTCCCACCAGCGCTCTCTTCCCTATCGTTCTACTCCGTTCATTTGGGAAGTACAGAGTAGATCGACGTTCTCGAATATAGTTCATGTTACTGCATGAACGCGTACGTCTATGGATTCGTGGAAGTTTGGGAAGGGGGGGGGGGGGGAGGGGGAGACGGAATGAAAATATAGTGCCTAGATTTCCGCCATTAAATTGCAAACGCTTTCAACTGTTTCAGTGGCTCTCTCTTTCTCTCTTTCTTAAACCTAAGCTTCCTAGTTGAGAGACATGTTCCCGCGCGCCTTGGTGGGATTCCAACTCAATTTTAGAACTCCCTCCCCGTCCCTCTTCTCTTAACTTTAATAGTGAAAAATGGAGTCGCACATCGACCCATCGTGCACTTACAGCGACGACAATTTCTACAACTTCCGATATTTACCGGTTCCCCCTTCTTTATCCCCCCCCCCTCCCTCCCCCTCCCCGCCGCTTGGAGCGCGCAAATTTTATCCAGTGAGTGGAGTTTGTATACTATCGGTTTTATCGATCACTTCTCTCATGCCGTGCTCCGGTGCCCTTTGTAGCCGCGTATCAGAAAGCACCTTTATTTTTCAACGGAAGCGTTGCACTTATAAAACCAAATGCACATTTTTATTATATTTTGAATATACTTCAAGGTACTATAATATGGGTCTGTAACATACTATAGGATTTTGTAACCTGCAATAATATACTGTAATGCTATACTATGGTTTTGTAATATACTATAATATGCTATATTACTATACATTGGTCGTGCAACATACTACAGTATACTATAATACTTTACCATGGCTATGTAATACATATACTATATTATTATACTATTGTTTTGTAGTTTCCTTCAGTATACGGTAATATGTCATGGCTTTGTAATATGCTATAGTATACTATAATATTATGCTATGGTTGTGGAATTTATTACAGTATACTATGGGGATGCCCCGAAGGCTGAGCGGCTACACTTTTAACCGTCTGGCCTCGCAGTTAAGAACTTCCACCCTTGCTACAAACCCATAGGACGCTGCAACGTCGACCAATACAACCCCATATGTTTTTTTGTTGTTTTTTTTCACATTGACGCGCCTTGAGTGTTCTATAATAATATACAATGATTCTGTAATTTACTATAATATACTATACTACTATGCTATAGTCTTGTACTAGACTATAGTTTCCTATTTTTTATGAAATGAAATTTTTTTTTCAAGTATATTGCGCTCTCTGAAACAAAACTCGGCCTGATGCCAGCGCACCTCGCCGCGTTGGGCATTGGGCGGATCATTTCTTTTGTGTGGGGGGAGCTTTTGTTGCAGTCCTTATGTTGCGTGGACAATTTCACGTGCCTCAGAGCTTCAAACTCGTGAAGTCCCTAAAGGCCAATTATGACACGCATGGCGCCATGTCAAAAGAAGAAAAAAAAAGGAAAAAAAAAAGAAAGAAAAGACGTGGCACTTGCATCGCTTTCCTTTTGAGGGTGCATATTTGTGGTATGTTGCAGGTTAAGAACATCACTGTGCGCCCTTCCCGATTTCCATCATTGGTGGAAAGAACATGTTGAGTGAATAACTATACTCATAAACAGTTTAAGAGACGTGGGGCAAGACGAGTCCCAAGCAGATTATTATTATTTTCACTCCGTAGCCAATGCCAATACTCCATTAGGCGAGGAAAACACCAGAGAACGCATTATAAAGCAAAAAGCACGGGCGTAATAAGTCACGACTTGCGTTTTTTTTCAGCCCTCAGTGACCATCATTAGTGGGGAGTAACCACCTCAACTGGCTTCGACGCAATAAGATCGATCATGGTCGCAGACAGATTAAGAACTGCCGGACGTTGACTATTGATCATGCTTTTTGAGTCATTGTAAGTTCTTTTGCGTTCTGCTTTTTTTTTCTTTCTTGCTGATGCCGTCGTGTGATTGGAAGCAGAGATGATAAAAATGTTCGGTATTCGTTACGTCCCGAGTTTCTTCAGTTGTCAAGGGACCATAGAGGAAACACAGACATCAGATTTGACCATCCCTCGTGCATAATTCGGCAACTCCACAGAATTTACGATAGTTTAACTACTTATTTGATAACGCATTAGCTTGTATTACATATTTATTTCGGTAGTCAGTAGATTGCTTTCAAACGCCAGTGGTAGGGTGCCTTTCCAACGGGCAAGAGCATACTTGAACAGACAAGAAGTCATAACATCGGTTTTATTGGTTAAAGCTGAGGCAGATCTCCCGATGGTCTTGTCTTGGAATTTCATCTATTCCGAACTTCTACAAGTTTTTTCGTTAAAATCTGCCGAGTCTGAGTCCCGGGGCCGGTTTAAGGTATGGGCTACGGGGGCTGCAGCCCTGGACCCCAGGCTGTCTCGGGACCCTGTGCTGCAGCCCCTGAAAGTTTTAAAAATGCTAGTTTTTTTTTTCCTATTTAATACAGCTCAGAAAAAAAAAAGCAAAAAAAAAATGCTCAGAAGGGCCTGTGGCGCAATGGCCTTCTTGTTCCCTTTTCTTCAACGGGGAAACAAGGATGCCATAAAGTTTCCGCCTCTAGACAAGCTGGCGTTTGTGAGCTTGTTCTACAAGAGCGTGCCAGAGCGACAAAATGTAACACGGCCTCCCTTGCCCCTCGTTCGATGTGACAAGGCTGTCGACGCTGGCGGTTCCGTTGAAGTCTTTTCCAATTGAAGCTCGATGGAAGGACGGTCATGGGGTTCTCTTTCGCACTGGGGCCCTCTTGCCGTGTTCTACGAACAATATTGGCCCGGAAGTTAAGCAAGTCTTGCCCAAAGACTGCTCACATATGTTGTTTTGAACCTTTTAGCGACACTTTATTTAGAGTGCATTCCAGAATGACAAGTGTGCAACAAGCTAAAAGGTGCCCGGAAATCTTCCGGGCGCAGTCTTCATAACCACCAATAAACAGGCGTTTCAAGGAGCCGGCTCTTCAGACACCCCTCAACAGTTTTCGATGGGTACTGACTGCAAGCGAGTGCTCTAGAGTAAGTGTCTGGTCTGCCAGTGCGACTGAACACTCTTCCTTCTACCGACTGATACGAATACTGCAATGGTTTCACCATCCTTTGAGGCATGAACTCTCTTATTTTTTAACTTTGAATCATACACTCAGCTGGCCGTTGAGGTCTTAATTACTGCGTTTAAAAGGAAAACGATTGCTACTAAATCTGATCGAAATATTTTTCATATTCAAAGAAACAGCGTGTAGATACAAGAACTCAAAAATATCTTCTCCATTTTCATGGTACATTCTTTAATGGAAATATGCACGAACGACGTACAGTGATCAATGTATTAGAGTCGCACACAGTTTCTCTTGTGGTTTGAAGTTCGAAGTTTATTTCTTTCAGATCAACCGAAAGGGAAACATAGACTAAAGGCAATAAAAAATGCCTGGCGAAGGTCTCTGTCATTTTTGCAGTTCGTACATACGGTACACATAATAACAGAGTTCGTACAGCTCTATACATCAGCGATTCAAAACAATGTTATGGACTTGTATGATATCATCAAGAGAGGATCACAGGTAGTAATATCAATTATGAAAGATACTGTTTTCATACGTTCAATAACAAAACCTTCAATTCATACATGTATGAAAATGGCTATAATGCAGTGTCACTGCCCACCAAGAGTGTCCTGAGTTCAATCTTAAGTGTAGAAGTCTGTGTTTGATTGTGAAACGACGGTTCAGTTATTAGCAGAGCTTTTAAGAAGTAGCTTGAGCCCACAAAGACAGCTTCAACCAACGAAATCTCCTTTTGTAACAGAAAAAGAGGCATTCCAAATAATGTGTAAAATTGTCCAGGAAAGACAAAGTCAATGAGAGCTTGAAACATGTAGGACCATAGCCTCCTATATACTGACAAAGCCTGGCAGATCGCCACGAGAAGCGGCTGCCGAAATGGAAAAGGTGGAGCGGCAGACAATGGATGAGGGGAGAGCCACGTGACTGGCGCCCCGCTGCGGCGAGACGCCGAACCACATTTCTCCCGAGCGAACAAGTGTGTTTCGGGTCCTCACCGCTGCTAAAGCTGTGCGCTGACGTCCAGGTTCACCGAGAAATGATTCTTTGATGCCCTGTGCTATCAGATCCTCGCGCTCCGTATCTGCGACCGGGCGCTCTATGGCTCCGTCGTCGAGCTGCCAGGCTTTGTGAGAGCAAACTGTCAAAGCTTAATCAACGGTAAGCGAAGGTCTCCTGAAGAGCCGCCAAGTAGCTCCCACGAAGGATCTTGCGAAGTTCCCAGCGGGTGTAACGGGCCACCTCTTGCACAAACTCATTCCGCCTTCTAGCGTTGAGATCCAGGTAGGTGTCGTAAGAGGTGCGAGTGGAGATGGAGCCGGTGATCAAGGAGTTTAGCCTAACATTCCTGGCTCTGATATCGCTCATGTTGAACAAAGCTTCTGCGCTCGTGACTGTTACTTCAACCCAGATGTTCTTGCGCGTTCCAACCAAGTCGTCCCCCCGAGTCTGGAAGTAAACAGAGAGAGAGCGAGAGCGATCAGCTAGGCTACAAGAAGAATTGTCAACGCTATATGGCGAGCAAGTGTTCTAAAATGCGTCCTTGGCGCACTGAAACGCGAAGAGGGGCACTATACGCTATACGGCTGCCGAAGCGCCCATGGACCGTGACACTGGAAAGGGACCTGCAGCTGATCGCAGCTGCTGGGACGCCGCCAGGATCGCGACCGGCGACAGCATGACACTTGTATGACGTCATCAGGTGGAAATCGAGGGAGCAATTTTTTTTTGGACGCGGTAAACACACCATTCGGAGACGCGTTCCTGGCACCATAGTTTTACTGCACTCGTTTATATATATTGAAACCGTACCTTTTGAAGGGACCGTGAAGCGATATTTATATGTGGCTAATGCCGTGCACTCTAGCACTGCGTGGACATCCATTTGGGCTCGTAACAATCAATGCCTCGACATGCATTCGGGGAGTGGCTCGTGCCCAGTTGCCAGGACGACGATGAACTCAGCGCGCTCTGCACTCTCATGAAAAAAGGGTGTATCGTTACACCCTTTCTCCGATATAATACACCCCAAAATTTTAATTCGACGTACAGCGCCCTACGGTCGAACAGACGGCCCAAAATTTTACGAGGGGCTTAATAGCCGTGTGGTACAACTTATTAAAATAGCTAATGTACGTTTTACTAACTACAAAAAACATAAACTGGGTTTTCTTGACCCTACTGTAAAAACTCAGTGTTTTCTTTATGTGGTCTTTGATACGTACTTTAGCTATTTAAAAAGTTATATCGCATCGTTATTAAGCCCCTCGTAAAATGTGGGGCCGTCTGTTCGACTCTAGGGCTCTGTACGTCGAAATGAAGTTTTGGGGTGTATTATATGGGACAAAGGGTGTAACTATACACCCTTTTACAGCCTTTTTTCTTGAGAGTGTGTGCTTTTAAAGCTCCAGCGCGTGGCTATGTTAAACATTGGCGCCATTTAATCGGCTGCAGATTACCTGGTCGCTCGTTCTGCCTGCTAGTTGAGGGGATAAACGCTGGTCGTTTTCCTTAACTTTTTTGTTTGCGACTGCTTTTGGTTGCAGAAGAACACGAACGCGTGTTTCATCGGTCATGAATGGCGAGGAACAATTCTAAGTTGTATATTTACTGAGAGTAGAAAAACTGTTGTACCGCCCATTTAAAGGGGCGGTGCAACGTTATTCAATTGGAATGTTTTTCACTTTACACGAGCTCACTGGCACTAGTGGGATTCAAGGTTACTCGCACGCAACGCCACTGGTCAAGAAACTCCTTTGTTGCGGTGTAATTTCAGAGACAAAAGCAATCATTTTCATTGAATCTCTCCTTTGCAAAATTTCATGACGTCTGATGACGTAAAGTGGGGATCGCAGTACACCCATGTGACTATATTTGAATGCTGTTCATAGATTGGACCAGAGCATTGCGCGGGCACTCGACTTGGGCTCGTGATAATTACTAGCTCGAGAAGCATTCGGGTAGTGGCCCGTGTCCAATCACTGTAACGACGACAATAGCCGAGCCATAACAATGTCTGGAACTCAGCGCGTGTCCTGTGCTGTGCCAACCCCAGCGCGTGGCTATGATCAACATTGGCGGCACATAATCGGCTCCAGATCACATGGCCACTTGATCTGGCTGCGATTTGAGGGGTCGAACGCTGCTTGCAACGTTACTAGAATACTCAGTTGGGAAACTCGCCGTCGAAACCTGGGCCGCTGGCGTCCACCGAGACCGAGCTAAATGCGATAACAGCGCCACTCTTTATCATTTGTCTGTACTGTGGTCACCTTGAGCTTTTATAAAGCATGTTTTTGCGTAAAAACAAACGAAAAATACTTTTTTTGTATGATATTTATTAGAGATTAGTACAAAATGAAGGGCGCGTGATGTTTTTAAAATCTTTAGTTTGCAAGGTTTTGCGGCATATTTAATATTGTTTTTATACGACCATGCCTCAGCGGCGCTTTCAGGTAGCACGTCCCGACCTAGGTGCATTTTAACTTCGGTTATTAAGACGCGGCGCGTCCGCTGGGGAGATGGGGGTGGCACCCCTGTAACCTATTCCACTGTATCTGTTCTGGCCGATTATATTCAAAATGGAAGTAACGTGCGGTTCCTCGAGTGGCCGCTGCGTGAGAAATGGCGGCGTCGTGTTCGCCATTAGCTCGGTTCGCGAGGACAGATCGGGGACACTTTTTCAGGGCAGTCTCTATGGCAGTTTCCCAACTGAGTGTTTTAGTAACGTTGGCTGCTTGTTTTAGATGCGGAGCATCTCTTGCTCGGGTCTATGTCCCGCGGCGTCGGCGTCGTAGTCCGCACTCACACTACGCATGCGCAACTCTCCTCCTCTAGTCTCCTCTCCTTCAAGTGTGAGCGGTAGCGCGCTGCGCCAAGCCAAGCGCGCGTTCCCTATCACGTGACCGGGGCGGGGTCTGAGCAACACCACCTAGAGCGAAGGCCGCAGCGCTCGGAGTTGTGACGTCACAGATTCACGACGAGTGGGCCGACCTGAGAGGAAGGCTTCTCCGCAACACATGCTCTCTTTTTTTTTCTTCTTAATTGTGTTTTCCCAAAGACGCCAAGCGGCGCATGCTCCGGCCTTTTTTTGTTTTTGTTTTTAGCTTTCTCCGAGCCCAGGGTCTCCCGGGACTTGCGCAATAGACAATTTTTGCCTCCTTTGCGGACGGCGGCTTGCGCAAGCAGCGCAAGTGTCGCGGCGGGAGTACGCGAACTGCTCTAACCGTCTCTTTTGAGGAGTTTCAGCGAATATAGGGGGCGCTCCGATCGATCCAACATGGCGGATAAGAGGGGGATAGATTTGCGACGCCCGTAGACCGGTAGCGTATGAATTAAACAAAGCGTGTCGTTCTCTGTTCGTTGCCGTGTGCGAGACGATCATCGCTTCAAGCAAGACCTACCATGATGCTACAAATCAAGTGTTCAAGCCAGTCGAAGGCAAGAAATCTTGCCATAGTCAAGATATGTGTGCAAGTGTTCGACGTGAGCTTCTATTTAAGGTGATATGTTGGGCCAGTTGCTGATCGTTGTACATGATGATATGACCGGTTTCAAAACATCTTGCTTTTCGAGAGTCGGAGTTTTGATTCGGCTTGTGCGTACGTGTTGTTCTCAAAAACAAACACAACAAACGGCCTGCATTTTAGCAAAAAAAAATGTTATGGTCACAAAAGCAATCCGTAAGTTTTTACTTTTTGCTTTTTCCCACAATTTATGAATACTTGAAAGGGTAAAAAATCTACGACGGGGACGGAAACAGGACTTCTTTCATTGAAAACAACATACAATTGCACAACAAATAAAAACCGCCCCCAAAGGTTTCAACGTTCTCAAAGAATTAAAGGAGAAAATTGTTAAAAAGGAAAGGGAATTTAATATAAATATGAAAGTTTCAAAATCGATGGCATCACGACGAGGTGTCAGTAATCTTTTCACCTCTTATGTTAGGAATCCGACCACTGTCTTTGTCAGTGATAATGAAGGTAAAGAAATGTTGCTTTTGACAGTCCCCATGGCGAATGATTCAATGATTTCTCTCACAAATCTGTTGATTTGCACAATGGCTCCACCAGGTTTCAACTCACTCGAGAAAGAGCGAATAGTGGTGCAAAGTGCTCAGTTGGTTACTAACTTACGAGGTAAATATTTATGCCAGCTTGTACTCTTTCAGGGCAAAATGTAAGAAAACGCCGTAGTCGTGTTCCCGCAAAAAGTCTCGCGCAGTGTGCAAAGAAGCAAAATCAAAAGGCAAGACATTCGAAAATCAAGATGTTTTGAAGCGAGTCATTATTTTTCTGATGTCATAAATGAAGTACCTACGCAAGGTAAACCCAATGAAACAAAATACGAGAGAATCTAGACTTGAGTACTGGTGTGTTACAGTAAGTGCCCAATTAAACAAATGTAACTACCTAATCAACTACAGTCACTACCGGCTTAAAAAAACGCAGGGCGTCGCGAGTGCCTGTCATCTTATCACTGCTTACCAACGAATGAGATGTTGGCGTTAACAGATAAGAACGCCAAAGAACGAATCTGGAAGCAAAAAGCGCGATGTACATGCAACAGAGCGCGTTTGATAAACTACAGTTCATACAGAAGGAATAAAACACTGAAATGGACGAAGGACAGACACACACAGCTCTTTCAAATGTATTTCAACTTTCAAGTTTGAAAGAACTGTTAGTGTCTGTCCTTCGTCCATTTCAGTATCTAATTCCCACTGTGTGAACTATATCCAACGCGCTCCTGTACTTAATTCTTCATTTAGAGCTTTGCCTGTCCTGTCCAACTCCCATCTTCCAATGTCGCATAAATGAACTGTGGGTGTCTGTCCTTCGTCCATTTCAGTATCTAATTCCCACTGTGTGAACTATATCCAACGCGCTCCTGTACTTAATTCTTCATTTAGAGCTTTGCCTGTCCTGTCCAACTCCCATCTTCCAATGTCGCATAAATGAACTGTGGGTGTCTGTCCTTCGTCCATTTCAGTATCTAATTCCCACTGTGTGAACTATATCCAACGCGCTCCTGTACTTAATTCTTCATTTAGAGCTTTGCCTGTCCTGTCCAACTCCCATCTTCCAATGTCGCATAAATGAACTGTGGGTGTCTGCCCTTCGTCCATTTCGGTGTTTCATCCTTTCTGTGCGAAAAAAGCGTGCGCATGCTCTGCGGTCCTTGAGCTGTCAGTAAGTATTGTTGTTTTACGAGGTGCTTTAAACACCACACAATTTCCAACACCGCTCAATTTGTCGAGCTGCGGTGCGCTGACAGAATCGGTCACAAACCCCTTCACGTCCACCCTCAACACCCCTCCCTCCCGAAATTGCGGAAGAAAACTCGTACCATCTGAAGCCAGGCATGTCAGAGCAAACTCTCATAGTTTAATGGATGGTCAGCGAAGGTCCGCTGAAGAGCCGCCAAGTAGGTCCCACGAAGGATCTTGACGAGCTCCGAGCGGGTGTAACGTTCCACCTCTTCCACAAACTCCTTCAGCCGTCTAGGGTTGAGATCCAGGTAGGTGTCGTGAGTGGTGCTAACTGAGACGGGGCCGATAAACAAGGAGTTCAGGCTAGCCTCCCGGGCTCTGACATCGACCATGTTGAACAAAGCGGGCGCACTCGTCACCCTTACTTTAACCCAGATGTGCTTGCGCCCTCCACCGTCCCCCCAAGTCTGTAAGCAAAAAGAGAGAGCAATCAGCCAGGTTACAAGAATTGCCAACGCTATACTACGAGCAAGTGTTCTAAAATGCGTCCTTAGTACATCGGAACGCAAAGAGGGGCATACGCATTAAATGACAACAAAAAAAAACTCGTAGAGAAGGCGCAATAACCGGGCAGCAAAGTTGGCACCATCATTGGTTGATGTCAGGCGCGGGTGAAAATTTGTTCAGAACTAAAAGACCAGTCTACGCTGCTGTTAACGCTGAGCAGGATGTAAGCGCGTGAATTGTTATTCTCAGTGGCACAGTCCAGACCGTTCCATCTTTTCTTGAGGTCAACGTACTTGTAGCCTCGTTATTGGCCCACACATAGTCGATTTTGACGTAAAACTATACGTCTGTCTCCGTCATGCGGCACCAGTCCGTGGACGTATCTGCTGCTGCCACAAACAACAGGACAGGGCACGGCCTCTACAATTACACACATACATAGCCCCCCCTCACGTCTTGTGCCACGCATAAGTGGTTCTGCGTAAATGTATGCTGCATAGTATACCTATAAACCGGCAAATTGTTTAGAATGGAAAAAGCCCAAATGAAAACAGACCAAGTTAAATACCTAGGAATTCCAATAACACAGGACTTAAAATGGTATACACATGTTACCTACGTGTGTAATATGGCTCGCCGAAAATTGGGTTTCTGAGGAAACAGTTAAAATACAACACTGGAATGCAAGATAACCGAAAATAAGTCATTAGTTCGGCCTACATTAGAATACGCGAGCGTTGTTTCGGACCCTCACCAATTATATCCATCGTACGGTTTAGATAAAATTCAAAACTGTGGCTTACGATTTATTTTTCTTTGCAAACATGGGCGCGCAGAGAGCATGTGCAATTTTCTTATTCAATCAAAATTGCAAAGTCTCGGAGTTAGACGGATTATTGCGCGCTTAAAGTTCACACATCAACTTTATCATGATCACCTTAAAATGAGCGATGAATATTATTAAAAAAAAACAACAACCACACAGTCACTCAAATGAAACTTACCATATTAAGGTGATCATACCGTACATCAGCAATAATGACACGTTCAAGTAATCATTCTTCGTTCATAGCATTGGAGATTAGTACTTATTGCCGGAGGAATTATTCACGATTTGCGAAACGCAGCTCTTCGTGAATAGCTTGACGCACTTTCAGGAAATTTTATAATCCACACTATAATTGATTTTGCATGTAGGATATCTTAAAACCATTAATTTGTTTAGCATTTGTTCAAAGTAATCTGATGAAAGCATGTGTTTGTGTACAGTGCCCTTGTCGAATGAGGTGAAACTGTGTTTAATTTCTGTGACATTGCTTGATTGAAATTTTATATAATGCCATAATAATATACTATGTTCTTCATTGTTATATATTTATATATGTGCTGTGTCAAATATAGTGTAACCTGCCAGGGCCTGAAAAAGGCCTGTATTATTTAAGTAAATAAATAATAAAAAAGTGAAACGAAAGTTAACAAAAAACTGGGCGTTTTACTGCACTCGTTTATATATTTTTAAGCCGTTCACCTTTTAAGGGACCGTGCATTGATATTGGGTAGGAATGTTTCGTATTTTACAAAAGCTTACGGTCACTATGGGGACCAAAGAATACCCGAAAGCAACGACACTGACAGAGAAGCGATTTCGTCGCGGTAGAATTTTAAGGACAAAGGTTGACGTTTTTTTTCAATCTATCCCTGGCAGAACGTGATGACGGAGTTGCGGCTTGCGGGAACAACGCCAACAACTCGATCCCCGGGATTTTGCATCGAGCTTTGCGATCGCCGTGGTGATGATATTTAAATGCGGCTAATGCCGTGCACTCCAGCACTGCGTGGACATTCTATTTGGGCTCGTAACAATCAATGTCTTGAGATACATTCGGGTAGTGGCTCGTGCCCAGTCGCCACGACGACGAGAATAGCCGAACCTTAACGATGCCTTGCACGAACGCAGCGCAGGCCCCTGGCCCTGTGCTTTTCCAACTCCAGCGCGTGGCTATGCTAAACATTGGCTGCTTTCATTCGGCGCCAGATTACGTGGCCGCTCCTTCTCCCTTCGAGTTCAGGGGGTAAACGCTGTTCGCTTTTCTTAATTTTGTTTTGCGACTGCCATTGCTAGCAGAAGAAAACGAACGCGTGTTTCATCGGTCATGAATGTCGAAGAATAAATCTAAGTGGAGTATTTACAAGAGGTATGAAAACTAGCATCGCCCCTTTAAGACTTTTTTCATCTCTTATGTTTACTACTCGCGTTCCTACTGTCTTTTCGTGTGCGGTAACACGTCAGTTGTTCTATAATCTCTGACTGTTTAAGAAAAGCAGGGCCTATTATGCTCACGCATCTTGCTTCGCAAATCGTTCCTCGGCCTTCTGATTGGCTAAGGCCGCCACCTGATTGGCTGAGGAGCGAAAATCTGATGCCCGGGTCTAGCCAAGTTCTGCGCTTCAGAAGCAGTCGGCGACTATGGCTGATCATTCCTGTAGTTGTTTTATAATAGAAGTTTAATTTAGGACGATGAAAGCCTCGTTTATACCCAATCCACCTTTAAAGGGATGGTGAACTAAAATTCGGAAGTTCATAGAACAATGCAGGAGATGTAGGCGGGACGCTACAATCCCTACAACACTACTCGTAAGGCAATATCTCGAATGGACGGCCGTATTTATGGAAAAAGAGGTCGAGATTGAACGAGGCCGACGAGGCTTGTGACGTCAAGATATCTCGTTTCCTCTTCTCTTCGTTCCACCTCCTCAAGGTGGCGAGGCGGAGAAGACGCGAGGCCGTTCCCTCTCCTTCTCGGAGAAACAAGACGCGAAGATATCTGTCAAATGCGCCTCTTTTTCTTTTCTTTTTTCTTTTTTTTTAAGAGTACGTTTATCCGATCGGGATACCGCTGTATGAGTAATGTTTTGGTGTTTCTAGCATCACGTTGCACGCTTTTTCCGTCGTGTTTTGTGGAATTCAAATTTCGGTTCAGCATCCCTTTAAGTTGAAAAAACGGTGGGAGCTACGTGCTCGCCGGACCAATCAAACGCCTCCGTTTCGTCGCGTCACTCTGATCTCTACGCGTAGGTTTGAGCCGGATCAGTGAGGCGAAATATGGGCGCTTAACTGGTCCTGATAGCACGTGGCTTCCACCGTAATTTCGGATTAAGGGGTGGTGATCACACAGAGGAGAGATACCTCCCTTTTCTGCCCGGTATGCGCATCACGTGATAAAAACGTCACGTCTTTGCGCAGAGCCACGCTGTGTTGACATCCCAGGGAGATGGGGGAGCTTTTGTTCTGGCTGCACAAACAGTCCCAGCGGGAAACTTTTTCGAAATTTGAAATATTTAGTTCGCGTGTCTGGCAACTTTACAGATCTTGCTCAGCGGGGATACCGGTGCTTGCATCTGGATCACGTAACTTGTTTTGGCTTGCGCTCGTGCGCATGTCGCCCAAAGTACTCTAGAGAGACTTCGCTATTAATCAATTTGGCCTTCAAGCCGCTTCTTCTAATACTGGTTTTGGATCCACCTACTTTGTGTCGCATCCACCCATTCAAGAATCATCCATTTTGGCAGGAAGCAGTTCGTCATCTGCTGCATCCAATAGCACTGCTGTCATAATCGCGTATCGCCGTTTTATGTGCGCTTCAATATTTTTTACTCTCGGTAGCGCACACCGAACCTTGTCGGCAGTCACACTCGACAACAAGTTTCGGTGTGCGCTACCGAGAGTGTGTGCGACCGCTAAATCGGTCTGATGACACTGACATCCCCCTTGGCTCCCCCGCCGTCGTGTGAACGCTAGAGCCGGGGACTGAACACCGCTGGTTCCACCGATCGCTGACGTCACGGATATCCCTCCCCGAGAGAGATCCCCCATGGGAATTCCCCTTTATGTGTAATGGGAAGCAGATCCAGCCGTCGTGGCCCTACGGGCTAAGTTGGGAAGAAAACCTGTGGGGACAGCAACAACACGAATTATTCGTTTGTGTTTCTCACGCAGCGCACGGCTGATGTAACAAAAAGCTCCGTCAGTGTTCGAATGGGGCTTGTGTTCGACCAGGAAAGCACCAATTCAACGCAAGTCCCGCCGAACGCTGTAGCAGCACTCGTGTTTAATCTATGCCTCGCGCTCGACCGAGCGAGATGACGGAAATAATCCAGTCCACACGCTTTCTGTTGGGAAAACACTGAGCCCTGGACAAAACAAGCTGGACATAGTTCCATCTCCTCGTCAATATCATCTTCAGGAAGGTGGGTTGTCATACCTGTGCGATGTATGTGACCAACAGTCCGCTCAGATCAACGAGGCAGGCAGATCGGACGCAGCTTCCGAGACGGCGAGTCACAACGTTCAGTCCTTTGACTGCTCCATCGGTTAGGTTCACTTTTAGGTCCACGTTGAAAAATCCGTTGCTTAAAACCTTTATATAAAAAAAAAATAAGTTGGTCTCAAGTTCTGCTGTTCAAGAAAAATTGGAAAATACAATGCACTCTAACGAAAAGAAGATATGTTTGTTCACTTTCCTGTAGAACACGAGACAACAAATGACTGCGAATAATACCAGAATACCCCCGCTTGAAGCAGTACAGAACACGATTAGGCAAAACAAAAATGCAATGCGCTCCGGGAGATTGAGCATGACGTTTCACCTGTCCGTTGTCCCGCAGCACGTGTTTTCGGGTCTAAACGTCTGGTGGGCTTCGCTCGGCGTTTGTATTACGCCAAAAAGAGCATTCCCGTGCATGTCCACACTACAGTCGCAGCGACAGCTGTGACTTGTTATCCAGCCCTAATGTATGTTTTTGTGTCTTGCACTTGTACATCTTGCACCTTGCAAAGATATCAAAAGTGTTTCCAATGCTACCAGATAGATGGTGCCAGTGTGCCTCTGTGTTGCCCCGTCGTAAGCGGTCACGACGAGGGAACAGAACGTACTCGACTGCACTCAAACGCAAATGTGTGAACCAGCCTTTAAGTTCGTGCTAGAAGCAAGAAAGTATTTGTCCTATTGAATTTCAACCCTCGTTATTGATTCCAGCGTGCTAAAGCACCCACTTCAACACTGGCTTACCCTTCTGGGCCGGTTTACTGAAGATTTTGAAGTCACGTGACAGGCTCCGTGGGGAGAGCGCACCTATCGTGTTGCAACCATTTTCGTTCAACATTCTTAAGCCTCGCCTGTATTTTTCTTTAATTACAGCTTAACGCAAACTTCCACAGAAATAACTTTACAAGCCCCTTCTAAATAAGTACTAAGACAAAAAAATCTCGGGTGCATTTCAAGAGCGAGTGCTCGTCACAGGGAGTGTTGCTTCGAGGTCGTCCTTTGTCGGTTAAGAATTGGCCACATACATTTGATACATAGGTATCTGCTTCGCCGAGAGAATCCTCCTGCATGCGAACACTTTCTAGAACCCTTAACTGTGGTGCCTATCGTTCTTGAGTGCCCCGCATATCACAAATACCGCCAATCCCACTTCGCCCAGTTTTACTCAGCACACATGCCTCTACACCTTGCTCTCCTGCTTGGAGATGAACCTTTTATAAATCACACATACGTTTTTAAATTCATAGAAGGCACTGTACTTTTACACCAAATTTGAACTAGCTTTGCAAATTTTAAAATTTGCCTCCACATTATTTATATACAGATTCATGTTTATCCTTCTTATATTTTAGGAGGCCACGAGATCTCTCTTTCTTCTCGAGCAACCGTTTCTTGAACTACTCGCAGATTTTTGGCGCTCTATAGCTTTATACGCTTTTGTGCCAATAAAGCTCAATTAATCAGTCAATCAATAAATCAATCAGTCAATTAAATCGAACCTTTTCAACCTCTTTCTGCGCGCAAAAGAGAACTCGAATAATCAGAGCGAAAACGGACTTACGGTAGCCATTTGCCTGGAACGCTAGCTAACTTTAGTTTTTGGTCGCCAGGGAGCCGGCCACGTGACCTCAACCTCCCTTTCTTGGCTATTTTAACCGCTGGGCGAGACACCCGCACTAACCAGCAAACCGGCACAGGGTCGCTGCAAGTTAGAGCAGCCCGTCTTTTGTCCCCCATACAAGGAATAATCTCTCGTTACCGTGAAGTTGTGGAAGGGAATGCGCGCCTCCAGATGAAGCGAATGTCCGTTCCCAATGACAGACGGTAGATGCCAGCCAACGCCCTCGTCAACATGGTCGTAGAAGTCATTTTCGGTCGCTCCATATCCTATAAAAACAAAAAGCATCCTTCACCACAGTCTGTGAAGAGAAGTTATTCTGTCCATGAATGAATGTTTATGGCGGACGCCACCATCTTTAGCTCTATTGAGACGAACCTCCCTGGGTTAACTGATGTAGGCGAGCTCAGTTGAACTCGATGGACTCGATGGTCATTAGCGTCTCAATGACAGTTGGCGCCGCCGTGTAACTCGGGCAGGTCTGGATTCAGTCAACTGTCGTTGGCTTTGTGACTGTTAAGAGCGCTAGTATAACTAAGCTATTAAAGTGTTCCAGCTTTTGTTTCTTAATCTGCGTTGGGAATCAAGAAAATAATTGAAAAGTTTATAGTTTTTGCTTTACTGCAAGAACAAACTACGCATCGGTGACGCTCATTCTGCGCTCAAATGTAGCGCTGCTACTCCGAACCAGACGCCAAGGTTTCAGAAGTAGACGCTAACCTAGTCAAAAGTTAAAAAAAAAAAAAAACTGATGGGGAAGCGAAGCCCGTTTTTTCCCGTAACAGGCGCCATTCAGCTTTTCATTTTGACTATTGAAAGCCGTATTTCGGCAGTGTGTTCTTGATACGTAGCAAAAGGCTTTCCGTAGAAAAACTGTGCGTAGTTCTGTTTGACATCGGTCAGATAGAACTGGCTACACGAGATTTTATCAAAGAAAAACTTTTCAGTCTCCTTTTTGTCTTTTTTTTTTGTCCGATCAAACAAGAGCTTATATCTTGACTTACCAAATGTGCTTGCCGCGAGAAGAAAGGTCACCAACCGCAACATTTTTTTTTCGAAAGCGTCTGAATGCCTAAAAAAGAAGCGGGAAGGAAAATTGAAAAAGACAAAAAAAAAAAAAACATACAGGGACGAAATAGAGGCAGCCTGGACAGTAAGTAACACGTAAAACATTTATACCCTCGCTACAAAACAATGAGCATAAGTACGAAAAGTTCGAAGAAAATATTAGACGGACGTGCCTATGAATATACTGAACCTCAACTGCAATGTTACAATCTATAAACAACAACAACAACAGAGCGTTTATTTCTTCTTAAAGCTCTTCTGAGTGAGAATCGCTGCAATTCCCGGAGATAGCTCTGCATATGATAAGGAAAAAATATATTTGGAGCTAAAAAAAAAGAACTAAAGAAACAGCAATTTGCGTTCTGACATTGAGCATGGTGAAGCCGTAGGCTCAATGTAACATCGCTAACTCTATTTTTAAAAGACTAAACATATTTTCAGCCACGTCATTCGCTGATCTCTTTCCGCATGTTGCAGCGACAAGCTCTCTCAAGTGGCTTGCAAAAAAACTAGGCACACCTGGGGGGCTATGTTCGACAAATGTTTCGTTTCTCCTCAAAAGAAACGGAAGTGATGAACTGACAATATCGCGTCTGATTGGATAGAGGCTTAAATGACAAAAGAGTGAACTTTCGTCATTGCAGCCTCTAACCAATAAGACGCGATATCGTCACTTCCATTTCTTTTTAGGCGAAACGAAACATGTGTCGAACATAGCCCTGCAGCTTTCTCTTTTTTAGATTGTATTCGTTGAGAACTGAGAGAGGGGAGAATATGGCAGGGACGTCAGAATGCCGAGCTCTGATTGGAGTGATTAGAGGGTAGACCTAAAGCTATAACTGCCTTTGTCTGCTTTGCACTTCTCAAAAACGTTCGAATGCGAGAGCCAAACGTCGGACGCTGGCATTCTGCGTTCAAACGCGTTCGACGAGTGCAGTGCAGACAAAGGCGGCTATAGCTTTAGCTCTACCCTCTAATCACTCCAATCAGAGCTCGGCGTTCTGATGTTCCCAAGGCGCGTTCCGGGCTCCTCCTCTCCCCAATTTATCGGCGCCTTAAATAAAATGCGACAAGGAGAAGCGTTTGGTGCTCACCGTGCGAGGATGCCAAATGCGGGAAAGGACCGGTTGTCGAAACGGAGACCTGGCTCTCTCTGAGCTTTCAGAGAAGACTTCGGGCGATTATATATCGTCCCGAACTCCTTGTCAAGCGTAATCCTATCCCAAGGGGTTGCAAAGCAGTGGCAACTTGTCAACGAAGAGGCGTCCCAAGTTCCGCTTCTCGTTTTGGTATCAACCCTTCGTTCTCATTCGTCAAACCTACACCGCGGGCATGGTATATATATATATTTTTTTTAATAATAAGTTTTCTAGAAGTAAGGCACTAATGTAAATTAAATATTAATGTTTCCAGCTATTTATATTCAATTTTTCCCTCGTTTTTAGTGTGTTTTTCCCTCACTTTATAGACAATATGCGTACGTATATGGTGTTATAAATACATTTCCTTGCCCATCTCGGGCTCAATTTTATAATTTTATATATGACACGCTAACTGATGACTGAATTTTTTTTCGGCTAATTAAGAAATAAAAAGAATCTCTATATATATATATATATATATATATATATATATATATATATATATATATATATATTCATTTTTGTCATTTTTCTTTGTTGCTCCAACTTAAAATGTTCATACGTACACTTCCTTGGACTGTAGCCGGAGGGACCAGGCAGCGCGCTTATTGTCCCCGCCCCCTCTCCGCCATTGCCGGAAAAAAATACAGATACACTTTTTTTTTCTTCAGAATACTCTTCAAGGAGTTTCAAGGGAGGGTATTACATAGAGGGGAGGGGGGAGTGTATAAAAACACAGAAAGTAAATAATAATAATAATAATAATAATAATAATAATAATGTTTTATTTTTCTTTAGTGCCCACAAACAGCTGTAATGCCTCTTGTGGGGTGCACTGTCATTTCGTGTTTACAGGAACACTATTTAAAATACAAGCATGCACAAAATTACACAGACATTTGTAAGGACAATACAAGTTTGCAGAGCCAATACAAGCTTACACTAACTCTTGGTTGGATAAAATACACTTTTACATGTTAGTTAGTTAGTATGACTGTAAGACAAAATAAACAAAAGCACGTGAAGACCTTAAATAGTGCACTTTTATACTGCCTTCCACTGAATGGCGGAGTACCCCGTCAGGCAGAAATGCCCTATAGTCCCGACAATACAATTACGATTTTTTTTTACTTCAAAATATTCGTAGCCCTCCAGGGGAGAAGGAGGGTACATAAGGATACATAAAGCAATTACTGTAAGCATGATTGCAGAACAAAATGAATAAAAACGCGCGAAAATGATGAGCATAGTATATCAGTACTGGTAACGAGAGAAGGGGAAATTATAACGCCTATAGTTGTTTTCACCTCAAGAAAAAAACTAGTTTTGCTCATTGTTCATAAGCGACTCGAATTAGTTTTTACGATATTTGGTTGTTAAAGGAAGTATCGATGCTTTTGGCGTTTGAAACGTCTACGTCTTGATAAGATAACATATATCTAATCTAGAATGCATCTACGTATACCTTAATCCTCTACATTAAATGCAAGGACGTTTAAATAGGGCAGGACCCGGCATGACGTCATACCCAGCGACGCCGGAAGAACAACCCAATCCCAGACTGCCCCGCGCACCGACGCTCTCTGATCCAAACTAAATTCAACCATGCTCCCATCGTCTGCTCTCCGCTCGGTCGTTAGGCTTAGGCTACGTCTGCTCCGTGCCTGCGGTCTGCTTCGTCTGCTCGCTGTCGCGGCTGGCTTTCGATTCGATCGGCGCACCAAAAGATGTTTCGATGCGAACCCGAATACTCATCACGGCGGAGTGAAACCAACATCTTCTCGAAGCAGAATTTGTACGGCTTTCTCAACCCGCGATGCCCTTCTGCAGCGTTCGTGCCTACGATGATCTGACTCGCGATCGCTTTCCAAAGCCGCGCTACGACGACTCGTTCGAGACGACGCTCCAGGCGCGGTCGCGCGGTGTCGAGAGCGTCCGCTACACGCCGACTTCCTAGTCCTACTGGTCAGGCAAGTGTTGGGCTCGAAATCTCGCCTGTTCGACACCGATTCAGTCGGTGCGTCGTCTAGAGCGTCTCAACTCTAGTCACTTACTTTCTGCTGGGCAACCAGGCGTTCGTTTATAATAATCTCATCTAATTCCGACCATACCGGTTTAAAAGTCTCCCGTTATGCGCTGTTTCAAATAACAGTGGGTGCCGCCATTACTTTCGGTGCACACAATCGCGTTGCCACGGAAATGTCATCGCAACGCGGTTGTTTGCACCGAAATTAATGGCGGCGCCCACTCACTAGGCTTCCCATTGGTCAAGAAATGCTCGTCGCGGCTCGTGGCCACGCCTACTTCCGTTACACTTTGCTCCATGCATTGGGGATAGGGACGCCACCTCCTGCCCATTATAACCTCCTTGATTAAATGGGACATTAGTAATGCTCCGCGAGAAGCGTGACTTTTTTACGGTTCTCGAGGTGATAACGAGTATAGACGTTGTTGTCATTGCACTCGAGTTCTTGAAGTATTGTTAGATCATCTTCAGTCCCTATGGCTGTGTTCCAAATCTTACCCAAATGAATCCGAGTTACTCCGGCGGATCGTATCACGTGACAGCACAGATTGAAAAACGCTGGACGCGGGTAGGTTTTAGAACGCCAAGGGTACAAAACCCTTACCCTGGAGTAAGATCGAGTAAATTTTGGAATTGTGGAAACCAGCTGAACTTACAGAAAACAGTGTTAGGAGAGAAAGGAGAAAAGACGTGCGATCGCTGGACTACCAACTATTTATTGATCCTCCTCTTCTTCTATTGTTGTCATGGCTGTCCTTTTCACGTCTTCTTCTTCTTTGTCTTTCTTAATCTTCCTGTACCATCATGGGCATTGGCGTCTCGCAAGAACTTCTTTTCGCTTTCCTGAAGGGCAATGGAGGGTGAACTGACGCAGTGATCTTCATTTTCTTCTATGGCTAAGGCCTCCAGTATTTCTCGGGCGAACCGGTCTTTGTGGTGAGCTAGGACGGTTACCGTTTCGAGCTTGGCCTCGCACATGCATGCCCTACAATGAGCTGCCAGGTGTCCAGGGGCAGTCAGGTTTCTTAAGTTTGCTGCATGCTCTCGCGCTCGGTCATTTATACAACGTCCCGTTTGTCCAATGTAGTTACGTCCACATGACAGTGGTATGTTGTAAACGACTCCTTTGTCACATAGTACGTATTCTGTCCTGTGTTTGGTGCTACAACTACCTGTATTGTTAGCCTGGGGTAGATTAACCTTCCTGCACATTGCGTATGTATGTACAACCAACTAGCTCAGCTCCTTCCCATTGTAAATTTTGGAACACGGCATATGTGTGCTGTCAGGTGATTCAAATCGATTATTCTTCGCGGTAAAATATGATTGCGCATAAAGAGATGAGTGGTATGTACTACGCTTAACTTCATATGAGTGATCTCGGCGTGGAAATATTATGTGAGGAGCCTGAAAGAAATCATCGGGAAGCGAGCCATGATGATAAAGTTTGTGCAACAGTGATTGACGAGCGAGTTTCAGGCGATCTGACAAGGAGTGCAATTGGACATCATTTTGTAATTCTGCAACATTAGAAAACTATGAATAATACAAAACAATGACACGAACAACATCATTTGCGGGGATTGAATGTTATTCATCATATATAGGACTGGTTAGGATCTCAAATAACAAAAGCGTATTAAAATTTTTGCCGGATTAGTATGATCTAGGCAAGTTTTTTTATGTGAGCAGAAGCCTATTTGAGGTTGCGCCAGTTGAGTTCAAGTGAACGATTAGCAATACGGCAATGTCATTCTAAATCAGCCTGATAATTATTACCTATATACGATTACGTAGAAGTGACTTCGGCCACATTGTTATTAGAAAGTATAAAGTTATAATTGGAGTAGAGAAATTAGTGTATGACATACTTTTTGTTTTAGGGAGGGGTAGTGTCATTAGCCAGGGGGAACACCTCGCCATTATTGCGTCAGGGTTGGACTGAAGGGTTTGGCTATCGGTAGAAATGTTCCAATAAATGAAAAACACAGGTGGGTAAGTCGTTAATATAGACCAGAAAAGTCTCTAATAAGATATTAAAAAATTATTGAATAATCAAAAAATAGTTTTATTTTATTATATTAACTTAAAGGCCTCTATGTCGAGGCATTACAGAAGGGAGGTACTTCGAATTAACTTTCTTCTCATATTAGAGTTATAAGAGTAAACCAACTATCCCAAGCCTCAACGTTATTCGCCTCCTACGACGGGGGGGACCCAGAAATAACCGGAGTTTTGTAATAAACGAAATGGCCGCAGAAACCACCATTGTTGGTTGTCTATGAATTGCGATAGCATTCGTCATGTTTACCTCTTTCTTTTGTTACGAGGCCTTAGACGATGCGCTTGAGGGCGACGCTAAGAACGACATCTAGGGCGACTTCAATAAGGACGTCTAGGACGACTTCAAGGACGACCTCTAGGACAACCTATAGGGCCTAGAGCCCTAAAGGTTGATGTGGGATCACGTGACGTGAATCTTTCCGCTAAATTTAGCGGGGAATTGGAATTGGTGTATAGGTCATGTCATGTCAATTTTAGGCTAAATCTAGCGGGAAAACTGAATTGTTTGTAGGTTCCGTGATGTCAGGTCACGTGACATCTAATTTTCCGCTGCATTAAAGGGGGGGGGGCGATCACTGAATTGGTGTATAGGTCATTTGAAGTTAATTTTTCCGCTGAATTCAGCGGGGAACCTGAATTGAAGGAGGTTAAAAGAAAGCCAGGGACCCCCGCCCCCCTCCCCCCCCCCCCCCCCGGCCTACTAGATTAGGGGCCAGATAGATAGACAAATCTTTGATGAGTAGCTTAACAATGCTATCGCATTATTCGCATTAACTCTCAACCATCTACATTTTTTAAATACTTTTTCATCATGTTTAAAGTAGTCTCTCTTTGAGTGAATGCATCGGTCCAAACGTGTTTTTCACTTTTCAAAACAATTCCGGAACTCATCCAAAGTAATGTCTTTACTTTCCTCCCTCGTTTTTTTCTGTTTGACCTCTTCCACATCCACAGAACGCTTTGCCTTTTAGAATATTTTTTCATACGGGCGAACAGTAAAAAGTTATACGGAGTGAGGTCCGGTGAATAGGGGGGAAGGGTGGGAGCGGGAAGGGAAGCTGTGTCATGCCATTTTGTTCAAAAACAATTCCCCAAACAGACAGCGCACTGTGTGCTCGGGCATTGTCGTTAGGAAACCACCACTCCCCCCTTTCCTACAAATCGGAGCGTTTGTGCCTCGTTGAGTTCTGCAAGATTCGGAAAGTTCTCCGGTAAAACACCTGATTATCAAATTCACCAGGAGGAGCAAGCTCGAAGTGAACAATGCCCCTTAAACAAATTAAAAGAAAAGCAAATCAGCATCATCTTGACATTTGACTTGACGCGCTTTTTTGGGTCGTGGCGAACTTCAACTCTTCCAGTGACTTCACTGCTGCTTTGACTCAGGGTCATATCCGTAGCTCCAACTTTCGTCACCTGTAATGACTATTGAAGCAAAAGTCTACGTCAATTTCCAGATGTTCTTTCAACTGTTTACAAGCGTTCACTCGGGAATGTCTCTGATCAGCAGTGAGCAAACGAGGCTCAAATTTTGTTGAAACTCTTTTCATGTCCAAATTTTCGCTCAAAATGCGTTGACACAAACTCCAGGACCGTCTGCCAAGACAAAATCCCGAATTTTCTTGATGTTTTTATTAGTTAAGTAGGTTAAGGGTCGCCCTGAACGAGGTTTGTGAACGATCAATAATTTACCGGCCTTGAAGCGAGAAATCCACTCGTAGACCGGCGATTTTTTCATAGTATGCACCTTCTTTGTAAGCTTTAACATTGATTTTTTCATTGTGGCAGCATTTGCGTTTAAAATTAAAAAAAAAAAAAAACTTCGGGATTTGAATGGAACCGACAGAACTAAATACATTACGAAAGAATTGACTCTTTTTATTGATTAAAAATGTGGGGAAACTAGGGACCGGACAAGGCGAAATGTTTAATGCAAAATGACACCAATAAAAATCGCTAATCAAACTTGACATTATTATGCTGCAACGCCACAACAATAAAAAATAAAAGATGAATACAAAGCTTTATAAAAGTTTACCTTTGTTCGGTGTGATGTTCAAGTTACAATTAAACAATTTATACGCTTAGATTCGAAAAGCGCCAGAAAACAAGGACAACAGAAGGAATAGACGAAACGATGCAGCGCATCGTTTCATCTATTCCTTCTGTTGTCCTTGTTTTCTGGCGCTTTTCGAATCTAAGATGTACCTACTTGCCCAACTCCAGATTCTTCTACAATTTATACGCGCATGTACATTAACTAAAATTGCTTTAAGCTGCCCTGGAGATAATCTTGGAAAGCCTCCAACAAAATGGCGGCCACATGATCAAGTCCAACAGCAGGCTTCTTGCGCTTAATTTCTAATTTAAAGATGGCCACAAACCTACTTATACGCTCCGCTCTACTTCTAAATATCTGGGTGTTTTCCTTTCCTACAGTCACGGTTTTGGGGTAGAATATTTGATTTTGACCAACAAAATATGTTTGTGGACCTTTCTTGAAATGAAACAGAGTACAAACCGGCAAGCTTGGCGGATTTTTTTTTAATTTTTTTTAATGGTAGACAGTTGGAGCTGCCAAAACGAAATATGGCGTTTTTTTTTCAACCTCATAGGGACGCATGTTTGACATCTCGATATTGAGTCACTTCTCAAACTACTGCACTGAGATTCCTCCGTGATATTCTCCAAATAGAATGAATTATGCTTAATGAATTGAAAGGAATCTGGTATTTTATAATAATTAAAAAACAAAATTGGAATAATTTCCACTAGGGTTGATAATTGGGCTAGGTGGTAATCTTCGACATCAAATTCAGGCCACAAGATGAGGACAAGAAAAGGAAACAAACGGGGCGCTTGAGATTCAGCGCCGTGTTTGTGTCAATTTATTCTCCCCCTTTTTTTTAGCTGAATTTGTTGAATAATATTTATTTGATGCATTTTATCAAAGTTTGAAAAGTTCTTACGTCTGACCTATTCAAAATATTTCAATGACCTTCATATCATTGAAAAAGCTCGAACTTACCTCTTTTTATGGCATGCGCATTCAATATTATATGTAGAAACTAAAATACGTTAGCTACACCTAAATCAAAAGACGTTTAAAAAATCTAGCGACGTAATCAAGTTTCTCAAAGACCCCATTTTTATTTGCTTCATTTTTATTAGTAGCCAGGTGTAATAGTGTTTAATGCAAAAAAGCATAATATTTAATATTTTTCTTTATATAACCGGAAATAATGCTTGAACATTGTCAGATCTGCGTTGAAAAACGGCAAACATTTTTGCGGAGTGAACTAAAATTTACCACGCATTACACACAATTTCAGTTATCTGTAAGCCTGCAGACAGTTCACGTTAAATATTAAAAATATTGGCCAGAATAGCACCGATCCGAGGACCCGGTGAGTAACTCAGAGCAATTCGGGTGTATATTCGAGTGAGACGTTCGGCTGGCATTCGTGCCCAATCAGTGATTAGACAAGCGCTGCCTCAGCATTCGGCTGGCAGTCGGTGTTCCGTTTTCCGTTCAAAGAGTGCAAACCCGAAACGGTTAGGGGCCAGCAGAGCTGTGCGTTAAGCTTTGCCAGTAACGCGTGTTACATTTTGCTTCAACAAAGTGACGACCTACGTTCACCAGTGATACACGCGTGACAAAACGTCCCTTTAGCGTGCAACGCGCGTAAAGAGTGTCGATGAAACGTTCGTGTCGACGAAAGCTGTGTTCATAAAACGTGTGTCCGTGAAAAGTTGTCCAAGAAACGAGATTCCACGAACCGAGTTTCAATGACCCAAGCATCCCGTGACGAGAGCAGGCTTGGCCGTACGCAGATATCGTGGGAATAAAGCAGTTCATACTCGGCAACCGACTGGTGTGGACTTCCCTACAATACGGGCCGAGACGTCCAATATGACAAACACGTTTATTCCAGCACTTTAATGTAGTGGGTAAAGTTGCGTTTGCCCACTACCATAGCCTCCTCTATACTGACAAAGCCTGGCAGATCGCCACGGGACGCGGCCGCCGAAAGTGAAAAGGTAGAGCATCAGACAAAAGTCATGTAACAGGCGCCCCTCTGCGGCGAGACGCCGAAACACACTTGTCCCGAGCGATGGGATGTCCTCTGAACAAAATGTAAGGGCGCAAACGAGCTGGTGTACATTGCACATGGTTGAAAAAAAACCCGAGACTGCGGGTAAACGACACGACACTAAAAAGTCTCTAACACAGCTGCAAAAGTCTCTAACACAGCCGCAGCTGTGTTAGAGACTTTTTAGTGTCGTGTCGTTTACCCGCAGTCTCGGGGTTTTTTTCAACCATGTGGATGTCCTCTCGTACTTCTAGCGTTCCTCGGGCTACCGCTTCCTTTCTCGTCGGGTCTGAAAACCATGTTTCCGTTCCTCGTCGCTGCAAAAGCTGTGCTCTGACTACAGGCTCCCCGAGAAATGCTTTGTGCTACCAGATAGTCGCGCCCCAAATCTGCGACCGGGCACTCTATGGCTCCGTCATCGAACTGCCAGGCTTTGTGAGTATAGAGGAGGCTATGCCACTACATAGTAGGCAAAACGAAAGTATCCCGTCATGAGTGTAGTTTCATTCTGCCCATTACGTGCAAAACGAAACTATGCACTGAAGTACCGTGTTTCTTTTTTTTTTTTTTTTCAGATAACGTTGAGCACGCAACGCTGTCTGAACGTTATTTGAAACGCTCAGTTTACGTTTCAGATAACATTAAGCACGCAACTCTGGACGCGGAAGTTCGCGCTCCTTAGTCACCGTTTTGCGAGAACACGCGGGCACTACTGATAAACGGCAGGTGAAAACGAAACTAAGCTCAACTTGTTTGCAGGGTGTGCAACCCTATAATCCACACTGAAAAAAGAAATGTTTGAATATAACGTGAATTATCCGGATAATTTCGGTCAAAATAAGGAATCAGTTCTGTTAAATTAAAATACAAACGAGCTGACCGGTTAAAAAACAGGGCATATGTTATTCGTCAAGGAAGCAGGTTTCTGGTAAATAAACAGCCTGAATATACTTGTATTATCGGCAAAAAACCCGCAAGGTTGTATTACACTAAAATGTGTTTTTTTATTTAAATATGCATTCTAGAAAACCTCCTGTTATCTGTAAGAAAACAAAGCTTCTGTTCCCACATCTCACACATTTTTGGTGAATAAACAGCGTACAGTACAGTGTCACAAACTCAGATTACTGGAAAGACATAGAACTTTCATCATTCCTGCAAAACGGATTATCATTACATCCGTGATCGAAGTTATAACTAAAATAAATTATTTTATGAGAGAACATTTTTTCGCACTCGCAATCCATGTATACACGAACTCAACTCTCCTATGTCACGCCGCGGTGGTGGCGCGTCGGTCGCACTTCTGGTCTGGGGCGGTGGGCAGAAGTCGCCGTGCGAGACATGCATTCCTGTGTTCTCTCGGAAGAAACCAGACAAAAAACCTGCCTTCTCGTCAAAATGCTGCGACGGGGGCTGTACCAAGAGAGCCTGGAAAGGTTTGAAGATCAGTTTTCATGTGTTTCTGCCCCCTCCGTTCGTCCGAGAACGTGGATAGTAGCCGTGAAAAGGGCAAACCAGACGCTGTCGAACTACGATTGCTTGTGCGGGCAACACTTCGTGGTCGCCAGATGTATTTGTTTTGTTCCAACATAAACGAGAAAAAACCGCCAAGTTGTCCGGACCACCTACGGGTTCAGTGCGTCTTCAAATTCACACGGCCGCCTGATTGTTCGAACTTTCGTCTGCTCTTTCAAACTTGTCTGCTTTTTGTCGTCTGCTCGTTCAAACAAAAGCGGCCCGTAGACCAAACTTTCACCCGGTGATTGAAATAAGAAGTAATTGCAGGCCTCAAAAGACTTAAGTAGGCTCGGTGTAAACAGTATATACAAGATGTTGATCATTGGTACCAGTGGCCATCACCGACTTGTTACGCTTGGTCTGTTCCCGCTTCCGATTTTCAGTATCGACGTCGATCATCGCCGCTACCTTCTACACTTTTGCAGCACGAGCGACGTCGCGACCGAAAATAGCTAGAAGAATCTCATCATGGTTTTGGCGTCCATTCTGCGGCGTTCATGCGAATGAATCGCCGCACGTCAAATTTTACGCAAAGTTTAGCGGCGTAACGAGCCTTGATAATTTCGCACAGGCGATTAAAGTGGTAAGACATTGCTATGAGGACGTAGAATCGACAACTTCAACGCGAAAAAGAGTACGCAGACTCACACAGACGACGACAACGTGACATTCCAATGGTTTCTTGACACGGGACGCGGTGCTTCTTGCCCGCACTCCATTGCGAATGCGTTCGAGCTGTCGTCTGCTCTTTCAAACTTGACTGCTTTTTGTAGTCGGCTCGTTCAAACGACAGCGGCCCGTAAACCAAACGTTGACCCGGTAATTGCTATAAGAACTAAGTGCAGGCCTCAAAACACTTTTGAATGTTGGTTGGGGTAAGTAGGCAAGGTGTAAACAGTAGATACAAGATGTTGATCATTGTTACCAGTGGCAATCACCGACTTGTAATGCCCGATTATACTTGCGGTTTTCAGTATCTACGTCCAGCATCTCAGCTACGGTCCAAGCTTTTGCAGCCCAAGCGACGTCGCGACTGAAAATAGCGAGCAGAATCTCATCGTGGGAGTCAGGCTTTAGCGCCCATTCTGCGGCGTCCACGTGAAATGAATCGCCGCACGTCACATTATTTACGCAAGTTTTGCCTCGTTAATTTTGCTGAAGCCGCTCAAGTAGTCAGACATTGTTAGGAGGACGTAGAATCAACAATTCTAACGCGAAAAAGAGCACGGGGACTCTCACCGACGCCGACAACCACGCAATTCAATGGTTTGTTAATGGGCAACGGCGGGCTTCTTGCCCACCGTCCACCGCGCATGCGCGGCGCCGGTGGCGTCCGCTAGGGGCGCTCCGGTTTGTTTGTAAACAAACCGGAGCGATGGCAAATGGGTGAGGCAAATGGGTGGGGAGCAATGGGCACGAAAGGTTTTCAGCTATTTATACATGAGGAGTATAGACACAAAATGGAGACAGCGCACTAGGAAATTAAGAGGAAAGTTTTTAGTCTATAGTGGGGTTACGGAAGAGCAGGTCTCAGTTAAAACGAAAGTTAAGGCCACAGAAAGAGATCGGTGGCTAGAGGGAATGCAGACAAAGAAGGCTCTGGAAGGCGATAGATTAAACAAAACAGTTATTGCCAAAGAAAGCTTTTATGACAATTCTAGGGGAAGCTCATTGTTGTTTGAGGCAAGGACAGGTGTTTTGCGAACCAGAACATACAGAGCGAAGTACCAGGAAATGGACACAGTGTGCGCTGCTTGTGGAGAGGAGGACGAGACGGCTGAGCACTTGATACTCTACTGTAAAGGGCTTCACCCTATGCATACCGAAGACAACATAGATTTAATAAGGTCATTGGGTTTTAGAGACAGCGAAGGAAAAGTGGATTTCAAGACAATAGAGATTACCAAGCAAAGATTAAGTGAATGGTGGCAGAAAGCGAGAGAAAACTAGGCATTTTCTTATTAACTGATGGCAAGGGGGATTTATAGCCTCACTTTCTTTTCAGTACGGAGTGAATATAGTTTTCACATTTAAATATTCTAAGCTTAAAGGGTAAGACAAAATGGCTAGGTGGCGTAAGCTACCGCCCGATCCAAAGGGCTCAGCCGTATTCATCCATCCATCCATCCATCCATCCAAACATGAGTTGCTGTATAGTACTACTACCTGGTTCCAATCCAATGCGAACAGCAGAGAGCGTGGCCGCTGCGCCTCCTGGAGGCCACTGGAAACTGAGAGTACTCCGGGTTGGAGAGTAGAGCACTTCGAGAGTGTGCGTCCTGGCCCTACACAGTGTTGCCAGATAGTACCATCAAACACCCACCAACGGCTAGGAGGTATACCCCAACTATAGCCAATGCCGAAAAAATATATAGATAGCCAAACTAGTCAAGACGAAAAGCAATGATTTTTACGTTTTTTTATTGACAACCATTTACACACATAGAAAACACGTCACATTCTCTTTTTCAACTGTCAGATGAGCCACATTTTGTGTACATTATGACACTTGTAAATTTTTCGAAAAACAAAAATGCTGCGGTAGGATGAAAATCCTACAACAGTGGCTGTTCTTTCGTATGTTTTCAGAAGTACAAACACACAAAGACAGCTTTATTGTGAAGCCCGGGAGATATAATCATACAGTAAAAGAACATAATACAGAAGCAGAACAGTCAGAGTACTGGGAGTTTCAAACCAGAATCCCCAGTATCTAAGGTTTTTACCAATATCCCACCCGTCCCTTTTTCTTTGTGTAGAATAGGGTGTCCCCGTTCCGGTTCACTCTATTCCTGATTGCGTTGTCCTTTCTTGGGGTGGGCGACGACTGGTAGTCAATTGTTTAGCGATGAAGCTGCGGACTTCTCATTTTTATGAAATTGGGTGCCTGAGAATTCTCACCACAGGGACCAAAGTAGCGTCTGGAGAGTTCAGTCTACGTCCGAGTAGACGATGCGCTACCGGGCCTGTGGTAGTAGTGCATTATGTTTGTTTGAAGATAGAGTAAGTAGTCAGGTGAGCTGGTTGATGTTACACATTTTTGAAAAACCGGAGACGACGGACGAAAAAGGGGACAACACACAAAACGTCCCAAACGCAGCTACTAAACTTTGTTGGCACAGTCCTTTATATACCATCTCTCCCACACGTCTCCCGGAAAGTGCGCACGGCCCTAGGACTTTCAGACAGGGTATATCTCGTCTTGACCTCATTTCAAACCTCAGAACTCAGTTCTTACACAGCATTGCAAACAAAGCCCCATTGTCACAACCCCCAAGATCGGACCCAACGCACAACACCTTCACACAAACTCCAAGACCTAACCTCCAAGCAGCACATAAACGTGAAGAAAACGTCGAAAGAACGTCGAAGACGTCTGTAACGTGACGTCGTACAACGTCGAAGGTCCGGACGTTACCTTCCTTCGACGTCGATGAAACCTTTAAATGTTCGCGAGAAAAGGTGCACAGGAGGTCGAGAAAACGTTCCCAATGGCGTTTGTCACACGTCACATGCACGTCTCAGTGGACCGTTGCGTCCTCCCTCGACGTTTATGGTACGTTTGTTTACGACATCCGGACTACCAACGACGTTCATAGAACGTCGAGACAACATTCAAAATTGCGTTTCCTAGGCGTCATGGGGAAGACGTTATGTCCCCCCCCCCCCCCGCAACTAAAAAAAAGAAAGTTACTTTTTGAGTATTATTGTGAAGGCATGTTGCTCTCATGCAAGTACGAAGGAAGTAACTAAAACACAGGTTTGGTACGAACTGTTTATTTTAGCATGTTCAGACACGAGATGCAACATGGAGCGCCGCCGAAAGACGTCTCTGGATGTGCCAGCCAGAATTATATAAAACAAACAAATTCACGTAAAGAAATGAACAAGGGACGATGTCACGCTGAGCGGAATGTTCCACCGCTTACCTTGTTCTGCTTCTGATTAATCCGCTGACGCGCGTGCTTTAGCCACCCCATCGCACATAGCTGGTACTCTCGCTGCGTGCACGGGAATGGATTCAGAGGTGGGATCCCGTCCGCTGGGCTTTCTTGACTGGGATCGTCGGAGGCGTCTGAAGAGCCTTGATCGGAGACTGGACTTGACGCGCCATTATCTGCACTGCCCCTTCTTTTCTGGGGGGCGTCATTCATATCCTCACAGGCACCTTGATCCGAGCAGTAATACGATTCAACGTGTGAAGCGTCATGGCCTTGAAGAAGGTCCACGAGCCGTGACTGAACACGACGGCGTTTTGGGCGATCACCGACTTCTTCCTAGGGGCGACTTGAGCGACTCAGTCTGGACAGCATTATAGAGAAATCGAATCGCAGCACTTCCACTGTATGCGGACTCGAAAAAAATCACTGCGACAAGCAGCCTGCCGCGTAGACTGACTTTCGGAAAAAGCTGGACCGGGTTATACCCAGAGGCTAGAGCTGTTCTCTCTGGTCCAACATAGAATTCAGTGAAATATTTTAGGAACGACTGAGAAAATACGTGCACCCGGAACTAACGCTTGTCGATTGTTCGTCGCCACAATCTTCTCCCACTTTTCTCTCTCACCCTCTTCTTGCCGAGTTTCCCGATGCATCGCATGGGGCTCTATGGAGATGCCATTAGCATCTCTTCTGCCTGCCTTTCCCCCTCTCTCTCTCACGCCGCGTTGGCGCCGGCTCTAATTTTCTTTCTTTTTTTCTTTTTTTGCTGACACGTAGGTGCGGACTGGACTTGAACGCTTTTTGGACCGTCATCTGGGGCATTAAACGGTTGGCATCATGAGTGCCAATCTACACAAACGGTTGACAGTATCTTCCGGATTTCGTCATGGCCGGGCATTTATTTTTTGGAGTAGAGTTCAAAAATGCGCAAGTGTGCAGTGAAATTGTGCTCCGATATGGTGTGTGCCGGCGTGCGATTTTTATTTGGGTACGTCATCAGTGCCAAAGAAAGCAAGCTCTGTTTTGACAGTCACGTAACAAGACTGCGCACCGATCTACCGAAAGCGCTCATGTGCTGGAAGTTGGTGTTGTGGACGAACTGTGATGTTGATGAGAATTTTGTGGTTCTGCGCAAGTGAGCATGGGTAACAAAACACGAAGAGAAATTGCCGAACCTTAAAACAATGCCAGATGGTCGTGGAGCAGTATGGATGCTCCCTGGAAATGATGCACGCCTGAAATCACCTGGAGAGGAAGTAGTGTGGTGACGCGCCTGTGGCGCGTCCAGGACCTAAGGAAAACGACAACGCGCGTGCAAAAAACAAGAATGGCACAATTCGATCCGTTCTAGACGCCATGGCCTTCACTTCGCAAATCAGAACCGTAACAATATTTTAAACAAACCAAAATAATAAGCACATGTAAAAGGAATGCTATTCCCAACATGCCTTCATATTTTTTTTCCTTCACTGTACATTGAGTTTTGTATATGCCCTCCCTAGCGTAATCCTATGTGCAATTAATAGTATCTTGAAATAAATAAATTAATGTATAAATAAATAAATTCCTGAAGCTCTCAAAAATTAAGCTTTGCTTGCGGCTCTTGAGCAGTGTCACCTTGACCACAGCTGTGATTAAGCTTTTAACAGTGAACGCATATTATACGTGATTTACGGCTGGACATGGAGCTGGAAAAGATAAAAAAAACAGAAAACAAAGGTTGTGGCATGACATCGCCAGGGCGTCAATGACAGGACAAAAATGGAACGTAAATTAAATATGTCGTCAACGTTGAACAAAACGTGAGTGGTCGACGTTGCCAGTACGTCCTGTATGACGTTCACGACAGTTAGGTGTGAACGCGACCTCGCTGAAACGTCACTGACGGGACAATAATGTAACGTCACTAAGGACTTCATTTTAACGTCGAAAAAACGTGAGTGTTCGACGCTGCTAAAACGTCTTGTCTTGACGTCGTGGCGACGATGACGACCTAGAAGTTGAAACATGACGTCGCCAGCACGTCACGAACAGGACGATAATGGAACGTCATTTATGAACTTCACTTCAACGTCAAAGAAACGTGAGCGTTGGACGTTGCCTAAACGTCGTGTCTCGACGTCGTGGGAACGTTGACGACGTTTGAGTTTAAATACAACGTCGTCACAACGTCCCTGATTGGACTATAATGGAACGTTATATAAGGACGTCACCTCAAAGTCGAAAAAACGTCATCAAAGTCACGCGGGACGTCACGGACGTCAGGGACCTTTTCTCGACGTTTCCACGACGTTTTGTGCTGCTTGGGGCATCTCGTACAAAGGCCCCATGGGGCCTTAGTACGAGATGCTTGTTAGCCCCCCCCCCCCCCCCCCCCGGAAAGATTCTTGGCCACTAGAGTGCATACTGATACTGCCAGACTAGGGTGAGAGAATGCAATGATAGATATACGTATATGTAAGTTCGAGCTTTAGTCAGGCGCACACGGACAAATGTGTAAATCATAGACAGAGGACCCATATTGCAGGGTCAATACACAACGCGGAAAGCAATTGCGGAGCATAAACGTCTCAAGCTGCGTTCCCACTGCCATTACATCGTACTACAGACAGTCTGCAGAAAGTGGCTGAGGCGTGTTTCTTCTTTGTATGACGGTCCTGTCAGAGGGTTGATACGCAAACAGCCTGCAGTCATGTTCAAAGAATCGGTATTGTATTAAGCAAACGTGATTCGAATATGTTTGAGCCGTGTCCGCAAATGTGCTCATGTTTGCCGCCAACACCGTGTCTTTTTTGTAAGATGTATGAGTAGTGGTACTGAGGCTTAAAGGCTCTATTTCCACGTATAACACATAGGGAAACAATGACTGCTGTCTTTGGAGTACGTCCAGCCAGTGCTGAGTCCCAAAACATAATAGGGCTTAAAAATCAAACTACACACTGCCATGACGGTACTAATCCCTGGAGAAGGGGAACAAGGTGGACGAAGGGCAACACAAATCTTCAAACACAGCTAGATGCCTGGTGCACGACTGAGCAAATCCACCTGGTCCTGGTATCGAACAAGAGGCATCTCCATTTCCAGTGGTGCGCTGTACCCACTAACTAACAAGAAGTTAGGCGTCAGTAGAGCAAACGGGTTTTCACAGCTTCCACCAGTCTAACACCAACAAGAATGAACGGCCAGCATATTAAGGTTATAATCTGAAGGCAATTAATGGGGGGGATCGGTGGCCGAGTGGTCTAGCGCACACCAGCTCGGAGCACGTGGAGCGAAAGCTCGCGCTGCAGAACCCAGGGATCCTGGGTTCAATCCCCACCCCTGCCCGTTTCGATCTGGATTAGCATCGTACCGGCGTGCGGTCGTGTATCACTACTGCGTGGTGCACGTTAAAGACCCCAGGCTAGCGGTTGTACTGCACTGGCTAAATTGCTCATCTACAGCGAGTGACTCGTCGCAACATTAAAAATGGCTGACCAACGACTCGCTGTATAAATATCCCCACAACCCCCAATTATTAAGGCAATTAATGCAAAGGCGCAGCGATAGAGCTAGAGAGGATTAACGATATTATTCCCTGATGAAAATGATCCAATAACGAAAGTGATGCTCTGGGATATTTGTTCAAACCTTAAAAATATCAACATTTCAAAGACATAAAATGTACAACGGCATTTTATTCCGCGAACAATTCGCAATGAGGGAAAATGATAGCACAATGTACATTTTGAAACTATGTACACATGATTGCAACCAACAGTCCCCGGGCACTACATAGTGTGCAAAGCACATATAAACACATATCGACTTATATCACCTGTATATATTGCAATTCATTGTAAATAACTAAACCCGTACGATAGAAGTGATTTTGGTTGCCACAATGATAATGTCAATCTATAATACAATTTGCACATGCAGTCTCTTTGATAATACTACAAGACAATAAATCTATACGAAGAATGATATATTGAATGTCCTCGTTTTAAACTCGCTGTTGGATACCACCTTAGGACTACGCTTATTAGAGGGATAGGAACGCGGAATGTGTCCCATACTGCCCTCAAACTTCTTATTAGACGGCGTTGCATCGACGGCAAATAATCCATACGACAATTATACAAGTCGTTTCTATGGGAAACTTTGGCACCCACTGTCAAGTTCCCATAGTCACCGACAACTTAAGAAACGTGGGTGTTGAGGTCTCGACCATCTTATTAACGGTCGGCGGTGAATGAGTGTGGCATAAGACGGTAAAAACGCCGACAATCAAATCTCGAAATAAAATGTTTAATAAAACAATCCAGGCCCTGGGTTCTTTAGCTGCCCGTGACAAAAACACCTTTTGGAAATAGGACACGAACGGTTCACAGGTATTATCAGTGTTTAGACCGAACTATACATAGTTTCGACACCATTCAGTACAAGACATGCACTGTCCATTGTCACAACACCGCTGTGTGGCGCCTAACCTCAGATTTGTCTATTTCTGCACGGTCTTTCGGCAGGGACGAGGTTACAGTAGCGGCTGACCACGATGCTAAATATCGAATCCGCCAATAAAACCACTATCTAAACAACATCATGGGATGCATTCAAAATGGCAAGAGCACTCAAGGGAGCAACTGTCTTCACGTCGAAAGTATTTTTTTACTGTTCCGCATTCGCTCACTTCAACGATTTATGTACATGTTTGCTGCTTAGTCACCAAGTCCAGCACACTCAGCGACATACCGAGAGCACAAGCGCGGCCTAGCGCTCACAACGAATCGGTCGACTTGTTCACAGTAGCGGTGCTCCCAACGGGCGCTCCACTCACAGATTCCAACTCTGTACTGTTCGAAAGATTTGACGTGTTCGAGTTATTAGAAGACCTCAGCTTTTCCTTCTCTTTTCTTTTTGCCTTCGTACCAGAGCAGAAATATTGGTAGTCCTTGAATCCGAAGAAGAGGTAGACGCCCTGAAGTCCCGTGAAGATGCTCGTGAGGACCTGGATGACCGTGGAGTTGAGAAAGGTCAAGAGGCCGAGGAACCAAGTGGCCCCCATGATCAGCGCGAGCTTGAAGAAGAGCGCCACGTCGGATGGCTGATGGCCGCTCTTGGAGCCCCGGAGGTGCGATGATCTACGAACGTAGATAATGATATGGATGTATAGGCCCAGGTCAAGCAGAAGAAGCACTCCCATCGGCACCAAAAAGAAGGACACGTAAGCGCGGTACTTCCCGAAAAAGCAGTAGTACTGTCCGTAGGCTGGTGACAAAGGAGACCATGGAGCTCCCCAGTTGAGCGCCGAACAGATGGCGATGAGCACTAGCGGTGCACCCCAGGCGATGAAGCAATAAATGACGAACGTACGGTCGTGTCTTGTGGCTATCCGCATCGAGGCTATGTTCCTCCACATGTCGAAGGACAGGACGCTGGTCCAAGAAAAGGTCGCGATAAAGCCGTAGTGAAGCATCACGGAAGACGCCACGCACACGTCATCGGACACGTCCAGATAGCTGGACAGGATGTAGACAAGTTGAGTGGCGAAGAGGGTACCAGATAAGCACAGGTTGCATCTGGAGGCGAAGCTTCTGGAAGCTCCGAAGAAAACGTATGTGACGGCCTTGAGAAGAAGAAAGAAGAGGGAGATGCTGATGCACACCATGACCAGGTAGTTCTGGAACGTGTACGTGTAGGACTCGTCGCCACTGGCGGCTGCCTTGGTCTTGTTGGATGGCGTGTCGTTCGAATACCGGTAGTCTTCACTCTTAATATAGCACTTATCTTCGTACCACGAGAAGCACGCATCACGTTTAGAGACAGTCCCATTTTCGACAGCAAAACGTAAACGTTTGGCTGTCTCAGTTGTCCTGTTCGTCAAAGCTATTCTGATCATCTTGTCGTCTTGCAGACACGCAAGAGAAGAGATGTTCACTTCACTGCACAAGGCACAGTACACATTCTTGTAGATCGTTTGGGTTTCACTCTGAAGCACGGGTTCGAAATACGTCTCGCAGTTCTCACGTTGTTTCTCAGTCGAATTACTTGAACACGTGCTGTTAAAGACTCGTTTATAGTCGCACCGTCTCACATCAGTCTTGAACTCGTTGTGCCGTGGTCTGAAGTAGAGCGCTGCGTTATCCGTGCTTGTCACCTCCCAGTACGACAAGTTTTTTGTGTCGTAGTTGCAGAGAGCACAAAATCCGTTGCGGTACGTAAAACCGGATACGCTAGTTGCGAAGATGTGATGAAAAGTTTCGTTGTGAGTGGTCGTATTTTCGCAGCCACCTCTAATTTCGTCATCTGGCCAAGTAGCATTGCAGTCTGCGATTACCGTGATGTCTTGTACTGTCTCGTCGTCGAAAAACACGGGAACACAGGATGGCTCTTTTACTCGTGCTTTAGTAATATTTGGCTTCGCGTCGTAGCAGCAATCTTGGTAAATAGCGCAGTTTGTCGCGTTAGAACAGGTGAATTCGGGAGGTTTTTTCGAAGTTGCATTCCCGCTGCAGTGAAAACGGGAAGTGATTGCTTCTTCAGCTTCGCTGGTATTTGTTGAACTCGTTAACCCTGTGACGAACGAAGATGGCCCGTGAAGTCTCCCACATATACAAGCTGCGATGACGAAGGTCAGGAGGTACTTCATGTTACTGCACCTGCCAAAGGTAAATAAAAAGCGATATACATATTTGTTGGCTTAGCACGTTTGGAACATGAATTTAATTACCGGGTTATGCAGCATTGTGACAAAAAATGGAATAAATTGTCTGCTATAGGATTGTCAGTACTTGGAAATAACAGACTGCGGCCATCGCAAAACAGTAGTTTCGTATGCGTCATTTGTTTGCAATTGTCAGGTGATGTCGCCACAACTGAAGAACAATTTAAAATTCGGTTTACACTGTATTGCTCTACAAAAAAAAATATTCACTGAAAAAAAGACATTCTATTCCTGTACACCTGGTACAATCGACTGCACTGTTCTCAGATCAGCCATGCATTTATGCACTTCTAATGCCACTGAGAAACATTTCAACATGCTCAGTTATATTATTTTGGGTAAACAAAGTGGCATATTTGCACCATTTGTATGGTTCCAGAAGTGAATGGAATGTTGACATATTTTATTTCAGACTCTGTTCTATTATTTACTACTTCTTAGCTTACCATTTCTGTGGATCATTGTCAAGACATGGGTAGTCATGGGCACCGAAAAAACTATCGAAATAAAGTGAATGGAATTACAATGAGGAAACGGCGGTATCACATGGCAGATTCCAATGAGAACCTCAGTGTGCATAGCATTTCGATGTAGTCGGGTCACCAGCTCTGTACCTTCCCTTAGTCGGTTCAGTCATTAAAAGGGTACAAAAGCTCACTGCATCCCTGATAATTCAGTTTCGGTGGGAAGAGGAGTGTACGCCTTTCTGCCACTGAGGCTGCATGACAGGGCGCGTCACAGTTCGGATTCCACATTTACTGAACTGATCGGTGATACAAGCTGAGGCAACATCCCAGACAAAGCCTAACCTTGTCCAAGTTTAGCAAGCCCAGGGTCCTAAGCGCTTAGTAACCTTTTGCTTCATTTTCTCGGTATTTGTGTCCCAAGGACTCCAGATTACAAGCGAATAACCAGAGTGTCGAACCGGAACCGAACCGAACCGAAAACCGGAACCGAACCGTTATTTTTAGCCGAACCGGAACTGAACCGAACCGAAATCTTCGCCGCCATCTTGGAACTGAACCGGAACTGAACCGGAAAAAAATATAACGGTAACCGGTTCAAAACGGTTCACGGTAATATTTTTTATTACAAAATGAGTGTTTCGAGAAGTAAAAATTGGCAGCTGTATTTTTATGTAGTGGTCAAATTGTCATATACTCAATTGCAATGTATAAAAAATTGTGGGTTTTTGTGGCGCTTGTGTATTGGCACTACGATTAATCATGTGTCATGTGGTCACGTGACGTCATAGTGTCAAGATACGCTGTCAAATAATGTCACGTCACGTGGCCTTTTGACGTAGTCGCGTGACTCACCGCGTCAAGTCGGCTTAAATTGAGTACGTCATTATAGTCCGTTGAAACTCAAGAAGGTAGGGCGAGGGAAAGGAAGGCCGGGGAGGAGGAAGCAGACAGAATGCTGGAGAGAGGAGGAGGTTTCCCTCTCTTTTCTCCAGCGTTCCGTCTGCTTCTTCCTCCCCGGCCTTTTTTTCCCTTGCCCTACCTTCTTGAGTTGCAACGGAATATATATGTATTAGCGTTGTTGACATCGTGACATCACATGCCATCACGACTTCTCACGGCGAGTCACGTGCCATCGTGACGTACTCGATCGTCATGAGCCCGAGTCGAGTGCTCGGGTTCTTGGCAATTAGCATCGCCAAACATTCGTGTTGGCTTGTGTTCAATCAAAGATGAGAATAGCCGAACTCTAACACCGGCGGTATACAATTAGCGTCAGATAAGATCGCCGCTTGTTCTAATAGCAAGTTGAGGAGGGAAAAGCTATTTTTTTCCTTTATTTTTTCTGCGCCTGTCATTGAGGGGAGAAAAATACTGTGTTTTTGAAAGCTATCAACGTCAGGGATTAGCTCTTAGTGGTATTTACTGAAAGTACAAAAATTGTCGCATGAACCATTTTACATGTACACATCGATGAGGCAGCCAAACATGTTTTCGTTGTTGCTCAACTGTCTCATGAAAGTTGTCCCCGAGAAAAGAAGGATTGAAAGGACTAAATGTGGCTTATTAGTCTGACGATAAATAAAACTACAAGTGTGTACTGCAGGGATACCTAAAAAGAAACATTCTAGTGGCCTTAGAGGCCGCCGCTCAAATTCTCGCAGTTTCTTTTTTAAGTTTACTGATTTTTTTTATGCAAAATAAAAGAAATGGAGGATTACTGTTAACAAATGACACAAATATAACTGTCGAATCGGCACCCCCGGCCAAACGGACGAGGGAGTCCCTCACAAATGAAAAGTAATCTCTGGAAGAGCATCGTAAAATGAAAGGGGGGGGGGGGGGGAGTTAACATACTGTGTTGTAAAGGTTCCTCTGCTCCGCATCTTGGGCGCAGACAAGACAGCGTGATCCCGCAAAGCTACTTCGTTTGCAAAATCACTCCTGCCAGAAAGCGGGCTTTTATGATGCCAGACGCTCGCGTCATTCCTCACGACGCTGCACCAAGAGATAATAATTTTTGTTTCTGAATACATGAGTTGCACTGAGCGCGAACCTTCTGCAGCGTGCATTGTACACCACGGGATTTGATTTTCTCAGCAAAGAGAAATTTCTGACTACCAGGATATAGTGCAAAGATGTCGCGTGCAAACCATGTTAAACAGGTCAGTTTTGTGGTTAAATGGGATGTTCTCAACACAATACTCGGTTTTATTTTAAGTGTGAGCGTAGCAGAAGCTAAAAGAGCACGCTCCGGGCTTTCAGCGTTCTCGCCAAGCATGAGCGCTCCTGCAGTACATGCACTCGTCAGGAGCACATGCTCGCGCTTGTAGCATCGGCTGAGTCTGGACTTGAAGGGGCCCTGCAAAGCGTTTCTAGCCATTTTTTAATTTGCATCGCGTTCGCTCTAGCTAGTGAGTGTGACTTTATACTCTGTTTCACCTTGTGTTGTACCGCAGGAAAGGTTACAAGCGCGAGCTCCTTGCTCTATGGCACACATCGGCGGCACAAGCTCTCATGCACCAAGGGCAGCTGCCAACGCTATGAGCTCGCGCTTCTAGCCTTCGCTGCGGTACAACATAAGGTGAAACGGAGTATAGACGTTTCCACTGTTTACAAAAATCACAGTCCACACGTGTTAAATCACAGTCCAGAACGCGCACGTTCGTCGCTTCGGAAAGCGAGCAAATCACGCGCCATACGCACGAACACTGAAAATGGAACCTGCCAAGTGTCCTTTTTTGGAAAGGTCTATAAGGGAGTATTCACTGGCGGCCATATTTGTGTGCGCGGCTGCTGAGCGCGTGCTGACGGCGAGCTTCCGCAGTTCTTTTGCAACGTGCATTCCGCACCATCAAGATTGCCGGTCCTAGCAGGCTATTAATGTGAGCTCGTTCTGAGCATGCGCTCTAAACATCTCCCTCAAATATGAACATAAAATAAAAAAAAAAAAAATCCGAGCGGCGAGATGTTTTGGTGGCGCCCTCCTGTGGTTCCCCCTTGTGACGTCATTACCTTGCAAACAACAAGTTCGATGGTGTTTGTTATTAGCATGGTGGAAGCTTGAAATCATTGCGCTCTGAAAGGAACACTGCCAACACCGTCAAAATTAAAGTTCTTTCATTCCTCTTATTTCCGTCGATGATAAAGCCCCTTTCCGACGTCATAGTCAGCGTTCGGCCAATCGTGGAAGGCCGACCACAGCGACGCTTTCGGTCGCGCACGGGGCTAATAGGTGAAATAGATTCAGAATATTCAGCACAATTTCTTTTGCTGATAACGTCCTTGGTCTGAACCAATAGAGAACCGAAACAAGAGCGTGCAACAACCATGCGCGATCTTCCTAAGTGTGGGAAATTAACATCCAGTTATGAAGATGTGAACGCCCCACCAATTTACAGGTGTTCCAAGCAAAATTTTGAGTGAGAATCACGTGTTTGAAGAGATCAGAAGGGGTCACTTGCGGCTATTCAGCCAGAAAGCCCCTCTATCCTGGGAAAAGTGGCGCCATACATTGTTGTGGAAATGCTCGAGACACGTGCCGCGCGCCACTTCCACCATGATCTTCCCCAGCGATGCACGTAGCACGTGCCTCGTGCATCGACGCACCTTGCGCAACTTTCCAAACATGAAGGGGCTTTATTCAGTCAGTCCTTCCTCTAGAATTTTATATCGCTATTATCTGTCGCTCTAGACCAATGTCTTCACTTAGCGCTCGTGTATGACACTGATAGGCACGCTTTTCGAAGCAGCATTTGGTTTTCTTTGTCCCTCTTTAAGCTGAAACAAAGTGTAGCAAAAGGAATGTCCAAATTGTAAAGGTCTCGCAATGATATGCGGCAGCCTAATAAAATGTTAGAGTGCGCATGACTGATAAAGCATAGTGTTGTAAAATGAGGCCGCAAAACAAGTGCACGTAAAACCAAATATAACTTTAGCCTCCCGAGACAGTATTCTGCGAAGTTTCGAGCTCGTGCAATCCGATGTCCCAATGTGATTTAAATTAGAAATATATTGTTTGTTCTTAGCGATATTTATGTGTAATTAGGAGCATCATTGCACGCATCTCCATTAGAGAAATACGGACGATAACCAACCAAGTCCTGAACAGCTAGGAGTCCGACGTTTCGATGTCGGTTCGGTATTTTCATCAGGGGCGACTATTTTCACGTGGGGAGCTGCAGCTTCTTTTCCATCTATGGTGTGTCGATTGCTTCCTTCACTTTTAATGCGAAAGCATTAACTGTCCCATGGAGCGAACCGACATCATCAGCTTCGAAGCCGCGCCAAACGGCACCTCCCACCGTCCCAATGTCGCGTGTAGCAGGGATTTGATGGATAGGTTCCCATTGGTTAGCGACAAACTAAGGGAGCAGAAGAAGGACATTCATGATTTCGCCTTCACAACTTATAAGCGCTTAGGTGTCCTCGGACTTTTTTGTTCTCCAAGTGCCCTAGTCCGTTGACATACGCCGATGGTTAAGTGGCTGTCGACCTATTGAGCCCGACCTATTGAAACGTCTGGCTCCTAAATCTTCATGACTTGGTTGGTGAAAGTCTGTATTTCTCAAATTTTTGACCCAAGCAGACGGCGTTCCGTCAGACCTGTTTACGTTTAAAACCTGCCTTTCTATAGACAATTGCAAGCATGGCGCCCCGACTGGTGCCCCATGAGTGCAAGCACGTGCAGCTTGCGCGTGAACATAGCTTTGGCAAGCTTGAAATCGCACGGGCTTGTCCGCACGAGCAGAGACATGGCGGCGGCCAGTGACCTTGCTTGCAATCGTCTATACATTGATTTTTGCAGTAACGCGTCCTGTATGGGATTATTTAGAAGAATACCATTTACTATCTCTCTTTCTGCACATTTCGTGTATTTGCCTTCAGATCTGTAATGTGAGCAGACAGTCCTTTTTGGCGCTGCCCGCGAACCGGTGTTTCACACTGCCAAACTGCGAACAGAAAAGCGTCTTCCGCAGACTCAACAGATGGCGTATTCTCGAGCACCATCCTTCCATATCAGTCTCAAGCGGCTATGTGAACTTCATACAGTCAAAATTATTAAGGACAATAAGAAATATTTTATTGCTGCCTGAAGACTTGACAACATAAATGAAGGGCCGATCACCCTAAAGATATACATCATAAGTAAATGCACCCCGAAATTATCCTATATATGCCTTGCAAATTTTTTCCGGCGTTTTTATCCTCGATAGAAGTGATTTGGGAGAACCTTAAACAGATGTTTTATTTTGAAACTGATATAAATAACATATGTCTTCCTGACGCATATTGAACTTGTCAAACATATAGAAGTCTGTTTCTCCTTTTGTGTGATGAACAAGAATTTTATGTGTCTGTGGGCTGGACGAAAACAAAGTACACAGTGGCGCGTGGCGCAACTATGACGATTGCGCACGCAGACCGTCAGAAAGTGACCAATTAGGTACCTGTAATGTCGAGCAGAGTATGAAATACTACTTTGTTCTATTTAACAAAAATATAAAAAAATAGCGAGGGTCATGTTTATTTGTAAATTGAATTGACCTATATCTTGACAAGAATAAACCTCAAACCAAGCTATGTCAAAATTGTTCACTTCGGTACGCGCTATTTTAGGCCATATCCGATCTGAGTACAAAGGTCCCTCTTTTCTGCATGATTATTTGCATGCATAACGGCCCTGGGTGTAAAGAATATTGGTCAGGAAAGTAAGCGTTGTTATTGCCGCTCAGTCTTTCTATAAAAGGTAGATAAAAGGTTCTGTCCTAAAACTGTTTTGGCATTTTGAAAATATTATTGCTTTTAGCTCAGTTGAGTCGTTATCATATATATCGTAAAACGTATTTTGTAAACTAGATTTCAGGGTATATATGGCGAGGACGTGCTCATTTCATGATTTTATGCGCTGTAATTAATTCCTAAGTTCAAGAGCACAACAGGAGTCTACTTTTAATACTGCGACGCAAAGTTGTAGCATTAACGGGTATTTTAGGCAGTCTCCAAACTGATAACTTTTAGATTCAGATAAAATATATGCGACTGAGGTAAAAAAAAAATAAATGCTGAGTCATATATGTTAATCTAGCTTTCTTTTACTGTTTCATTTAAATTAAATAACGCAATTTATTTTTCTACCTGAAAATAAAAGTGGATTCTACGAATTATAAAAAGCTAGATACTCGTTTCACTGTTGAAGTAGTGCATATTGCCAAAGAAATGCGAAAAATATATTTTCAGTTTTGCGGTTCAAACCGGTTCGAACCGGTTCAAACCGGTTCGAACCGTTATTTTTTGCTCCCCGGAACTGAACCGGAGCTGAACCGAAATCTGCGAACCTGAACCGGAACCGAACCGATATAAATTTCGGTTCGACACCCTGCGAATAACCCGTCAGTAAGACCTAACTCTGGCCCTTGTTTAGCAATGTAGGTCCAAAGGTACCAGGTGAAAACCGCACAACAAGAAGTGATGCCAAATTTTTGCATTTGCTCGAGAACTGAAGGCCAAAAAAAATTAGGTGACTACCGAACAACCCGACAGTGAGGCCTTACTCTTGCACTTGTTTGGAAATTTATGGCCAAAATACCTAGACTCTAGCTAAGGAGTATTGAGTTTGATTATACCTTGGCTTTTCTAAAATTTCCGTGGGTCTAAATTGCCAGAAAGAAATACAACTTTGTTATCTGTGGTTGCATAGCGTTTTGTCTGGTTATTAAGGAACACGTGATATTAAAGTATAGAGAAGAAATCCGGCTGTGCTCACCGCAGCTGCCTTGTTTCAGGGAACCAACAAGGCAAAGAAAAAAGTATTCCTTGTTCTATCGTTCTGATTGGAGGAGACACGAACGTGCCTTCAATGAGACGGGTAAAAAAATTATAGCAACCTTAAGAGGAACCTCACGCGTCTAAGGCAAGTCGCTTTTGAGATCCTCTAGGTGCTGTGATTCGCATCTAAATGTTTTTTTGTTTGTTTCATTTTTTAAGTTCGATTTATGTCATTTGAGTTGGTGACTATCTGAAAGGGGCGCTGGTGTTTGGGAAACCAAGGCACACTCATGTCACACCCACCTCATTGCTCCTTCTCCCATCGCTTCAAACCAGGCTTCGCTATTGATCCTTAGGTTACTTCCAAGACACTATCCCCTCACTGTCCCCTCACCCTTTGCTTTCACAATAACGGTATTGCCCCAGGTGCCTGTAAAATTTCGCCCTCCACTCAATAACTTTTACGCAACCCAACTTACGTTGGCGCGCGAACGACACGCACGTCTTTTCTATTTTTATTCCCGCAGTACGGGTATTTTTTTTATTGCTTGATTAGAATTTATTCTTTGGCACAATAACCTAGTAAGAGCGTACTATGAAATTCTTGCGCAATGTCGGCCGGAGGTGCATACCTTCGTTGAAGTGTCGATCCGATGTGTGCACTTTCTCACATGATCCCAGAATCTTCATGTAAAACATTTGCATGCTCAAGCATTCGGCTTTTGCCTCATTATCCTTTGGAATCTGTTACCAGGAGCTAAGTTTATCTAGTGACAGGTTAAAAATCTGTTAACAAGAGCTAGGATACTAGACATTGGTCTATTGTATTTACACTAGCTGGGGTCGTCCACCATTCGCGATATTAGTTGTGATGAAAGTCAGGAAATCGTAGAATGAAAGGATGCTAACTTGTCGTGAAATATTCACCTCAAGGGGTAGCGCGACGTTTTGTAGAAAGAGTCAATAAAAACCCAGTGTTTTCTTCCTTGCGAGTGCACCGATCACCTTTGTATGAGTCGATTTTTTACACGCAATCCTAGACGTCGTAATGATCATAATCTGTCATCGTGCCTCTGCGAAAGACAAAAAAACTAAAAACCAGGGAAAAAACTATTTGCGGGAGCAAAAGCGACAAGGTGTTCTTTTTTTTTTAAAAAAAAAAATACGTCCCAATTCTTCGGTTCAAAATACTACAATTAGTTTCTTTTTTCTTCAAAAAACCTCTAACAGCTGCGCAACGGTAGAAAAAAAAGAACATCGCCAAAAGCCAATGTAGCATACAAAGATTTCTTACTAGGAAGTCTCAAAGGGTTGTTTGCGCGCGTGCTTGCACGTGCGCAAGACACGTCCGGCATGTCCAAAGAAATTACGAAGGTAGTTGTTGAAGGGCGCTCCCGGAAGTTTCAAAGGGGCTGCCGACGCTTGGCTAAAGACACTTAAGTTTATTCAAAGCTGTTTCTTGAGATAAGCTACAGGTCTCTTAGCAAACCATCGCTTGCGGTTTCAAACATTGCTCGCGCTGCAGAACCCAGAAATAATTAAATCAATCCCCATCCCTGCCCGTTTCAATCTGAATGAGCATCGTACCGGTGTGCGGTCGTGTATCGCTACTGCCTGATGCACGTTAGGGACCCCAGGCAGTGGGGCTGCACAGGCTACATTTCTCATCAAACAGCGGAAACACGAGATGCCTACTGGGCTGGCTATTTTGCCGCTGTCTAAACAAACTGGGTCCGAGCATTTGATCGAACGCCGTTTCGTCGGATTGCCGTTTCATCGAAGCCGTTTCATTGAACGCAATTTTATTGAAAGTCATTTCCTCTACCGCCGTTTCATCGAAGTCGTTTGATCGAACAACGCCTAGTTAAGCAGTATCAATTTTGGATCTAGAAAATTGTTTTTTTTAAACTGTAAGAATAGCGTACCTTTATTTTCCTACAGAGAGGGGAACAAATAATAAGATACTTTATTTTTTCCGCTACACCTTTTTTCCGCCATAGTGATTGATGACTTGTGTTGCTAATGTAGCCAATAATAAACGGGAACACCGACTTGCCATTTTATGTAACTTGTGATCATCGGGTGCAGTGACGAAGTTACGTCCCTTCAAGGATGTATCCACGTTTTTGAAGAGACTTATTTTGTTTCAAGCACAAAGTTGCATGAAACAAAAAAGGCGTGTCTTTCATTATTGGTTATTCTTCGTCATCGGCAGAACCGTGGATTTACCGGCTTTTCAACCTTGGTTTTTAGAAAGAAAGCTATACGCCTAGAATAAAGTGTAAACTAAAGTAAATAGATGAATAAAAAGGCGCAGAGAAGAATAGTTACAGTCCTTTACGGATCTACATTTTAAGCGTGAACAAATAGGAAACAAAGTATCTGGTGCAGTACAGCCGCTTATCTTACCTGAAGACAGAAATCACTCAATACTACCCGCTCAAGTTTTGTTCTGTTCTACGACTCAGTAACCAAACGTTCGATGAAATAGTGACCAGGGTAGTAATTTTATTTCTGGTGATTTGACAGCAGCGTGGAAACAACTTAGAAGAGAAAGTAAATAATCCAAAACTCACTATAATGCTCCGAAATTCGGTAAAGTGAAATTCGATGAAACGGCGTCAAGCGATTCGATGAAAAGGCGTTCGGTGAAAGGCCTACTTATCTGATGAAACCGCGTTCAATGAAACGGCTTCATTAAAACGGCGTTCGATGAAACGGCGTTCATTGAAATGTCCGGTACCATAAATAAACACACAAATACAATTTTTAGGATTTTTTTAGACTTCTCTCGTAGAAGTCCACTATTTACAAAGTAAGCTGCGAGACAGTTTTAGCGCGAACACAACATCGGCGGGTTTTCAATTTTATTTTGAAACAGTACGGTCAGGCACCATATCTTACTTCTTAGGTTAGTGCACTAGGTGAGTACTTTCCACCACCCTAGTAATGCTGACGACAGCACGTAGATTTGAGAAGAAAAGCTAGAAAAGCCGGAGACAGTAGGTTCGGGCTAACAGGTTCGCGCAGTGTAAAAGGCTAGAATCCTTCTAGAAACTCTTAACAAAAACAAAAACAGCGAGGCGACAAAACAGGTAGAAAAAAAAGCTACTCACAATTCCGTTGACTTCATTCCAGCTTGACGGCCGTCTTGGAAAGTCCGTAATCCTTCGATCCAGCAAGGACAACGCTCACGAACGCAGGCCCACAGTCACGGCGTCACTCACACGGACAGTCCGAAGTACGCCCGGCCACGTCGTCGTCGTCGCGGAACCACATGCTAACAGACAATCTCCCCGAGAGTGTAGAGACCGACGCACGGAATCCCGTATGGAGGCACCAAGCGCGCGTGCTCGGAGTTTTCGCGTTGTTTCTCTCGGGGCCGTTTTGGCGAAGGGTAGAGGTCATGACGGCCCAGACCTTTCAAGACATGCGCGTTTGGAACGGACCGGTTCGGAAAAAAAATAAAGTATTTTGAAGGACGCCCTGTGGCTCCTTCGAACTGCTCCCGGCACCGTGCCTTCTATCGGTCTGTCTTCTTTTTTTACAAAAACGGTGCGGCCGCGAAAGTGGCGGGGGGAGGGGTGCGAGAGGAAAGGGTCTATTCCGGAGGAGATACCAGCAATCAAGCGTCGTTTCCGAGGGTATGTCTAGCTGGTGAGATTGACGCATTCCCGCGTATCCTGTATTCACTTCTGGAAGTGACGTTGCGGTTAGGTAAGCGCGCGAGTGGTCGCTACATTACCTGCCGGCGGGCTTGAGACAAGTACGCCTCTTGAGAAGCTGGTTATTTGACGAGGAGTGTAAGTTCTCCTTCCTTTCGTGTTTTTTTTTTTCTTTTTAAAAGACTCCCGTGAGTAGGAGCGTTGCGAAATTCCCTCTTTCCTCTTCCTTCGCAGAAAATAAACAGGCAGGGACAATAAACGCGAAACGATTTGATTTAAACCGCTTATGCGTGCTTTGCGCTGGCTTAGAACCTGTTCTTTTCGTATTTACTCATGTGACTTGTGATTTACGGGCTTTGGAAGAATGGAAAAGTAGATTTGTGACCTGTTGTCACGCGAGGAACACCGACCTATCCAGCTATGTGAAAACAAGTTTTGACGACAGTAACAACGCATTGAGTCATACGCGCTATCAGGTTAGTGCTAGCTCGGTGAATGCGATGGTCAAGCAGCTCTGCATTACACGAGGAATACCAACCTAGACAACAATGAGGGAGAAGTCTAGATGACGTAACATCATATAGAGTTATGCACTCTATTAATTCGATGCTACCTCAGTGAAGAAGTAGTCAACCAGGACGGTCCTTTCTAACTACATTGCATTTTTAGGGAAAAAGTTCCCTGAAATGTCATTATAACTATGTGAAAACGAGCGCGACATAGGCTACAGTAAAACGTAACAATCATTAAACAGTGTCAGTGAATACAAAAGGTAGGCACCAGTTCAAGATTTCAAGTGCCCCCGCAGCGAGGAAAAATGACCACTAAATATTCAAAAAAGAAAAAGGCGTTAAATTACCGCGAGAGAGATTCGCTAAATTTCATAGAGTCCGGGACAACAGCGAAACCCGTTCAAACGTCTCTACAGGTATATCGTTTTGAAAGGCATTCTGATTACCCACAAGGCCTCGTGACGTCACTCATCCGGCATTTTTCTCCATGTAGATTGGCCTTCAAAGGGAAGACAGAGATAATGAGCCGAAGGAAAGAGAGGAAGGAGATAAATGATGCGCGCAAAAGGATCCTCTTTCAAAGTGAGATTGTGCGTCGCAGTTGAACAACTTGAACGAAACGCTCGACACAAACATCTCGTACTGTCGCAATGTCACAATGAATATCATCCCACGTCGACACGATCCGTAAAAGCGCGACAGAAGTTCCTGGCGAGTCGTGGACGCGGTTTGATTTCAATCAGAGAGCGAGACGCCACTCATACGTGGGTTGTCCGTTCGAATCTTTCCCTTCTTCAGCTGTCCAGTGACTTTAAAAGAATAACAATTTTGGAATGTTTTGTTCAGTTTCCGGTTGGCGCAGACGACTTCTTACCATTTAACAGGCTCGATCATTAAAATAAAATACCGTTTTTTTTGGTTTTTTTTTTTAGGTTTTACGCGCACAGGAATTCGGAGCCCTACTTCCCCGGAAAGAACACGGGACAGCCAATCCCCGCGATCTACAAAGAACGCTCCGCGAAGGACGAGGCTGAAAATACGTTTAAACCACACAATTTATTACAGCGTGATATTGCGTTTTATTTTCTGTGCGTAATTGATTTAGCCGGTGATAAAAAAAAAAAAAAACACGCGCGATTGCGAGAGCAGTGTGATGATGTACTTTTGCTGCGACTTGATTGGCTCTCCATCGAATTGTATACCTTTGGCAGCGCTCCGATTCATGTGAAACGCAGCAAAGATTGCAACGAATGGCTGTGCGAATTTTTTTCTGTCGGCAAAGTAAATTCTTTAAATATATATATATATTTTTTAAGTTTAGATCAGTGGTTCTCAAATGGGGGTCCTGCGGACCCTTTGGGGTCCGCGAAGCCATTCTAGGGGTCCGCGAAGCCCTGCCTCATCAGTCAAGCCCGTCAATAAACGTTGTCATTTTATCAATTTTAGAAGAAACCTTCCAAAGTTCGGGTGAGTGTTCTCGTGTGTATGTCAATGTGAAAAGTCTATTTCACATACCTCTTTGTTATATGCATTTATTAAATCATTAGCATAATTATTCTTTACCAATTCCTTCCCCTCACTACGAACGGGGTGCTCCATCATCTCTGCCGATCCCCAAGGGGTCCGCGAAACATCAGTGGTTGAGAATCACTGGTTTAGATGATCCGATAAGGTGGATATAAATTATATCCACCTTCATAATAGGTGGATATAAATTATGAAGCGAATCGCGAATCAAATGGAAAACGCTATTCTTCCTGCCGCTCTTTCCGGCTCTGTTTACCTTTCTTTGCCGTGCTGCTTTCTTTCGGGAAGACATAATATCCGAGGCCTTTTTGCCTTGCGCTGTAGCACCGTGGCATACAACGGGTGAAGCCACCCATTGAAAACCATGAATAAATACCCGGCTAAACGTCTCGTGCTAACCCGAAAATGTTCAAACGCCGGGCGGGCGTACAATGCGCATTGACGCGGCCGGAAAACTGGGGAGAACTACAGGTACCAGCATGCACCGCGGCAGCGGTGGCGTCGCGGGGCATTCTAATATATACAAAAACTTCCGACGGCGTATTTTCTGGCCTCTTTGGCGTTGAGGTCAGACCGTTCTAACTAAGCCTATACTCTATAACAACGTTATTAGAACAACTCAGTTCTGGAACTCCGCTCCGGAGGGGGGTCCCTTTGCGTGGCGCCTGTTAGAGGGCGCGCGCAACCGCATTAATACTCGCTATCATCATCATTGACGGCGCGGTTCTGGCCTTACGGATAACAGCAGCAGACAAATTTGAAATTGTTTCTGCTGCTGTTGGTAGTCACATTTTTACTTTTTACTGGCAAAAGGGCAAAAACTAACCCAAAACCATGCTGAACCTCGAGAGGAGTAGAGACTCAAAAGCAGCCGCGGAGCAGTAGCAGACGAAAACGCGTGGATTAATGCGCCGGCAGTGCCACCTAGCTGCAAAAAAATCGGACACGGTTTCGGACCCCCTCCAATGTACAGCGTTTATGGGAAGTTCCATAACTGAGTTGATCTAGTAACGGTGGTCTATAACGCCAGGTGGCCAGCCGACTTGTCGAGTAACCGCTCATTCGCACTGGAAGCAGATTCGCGTTCGCACAGCGGTTGCGAACGCGGTTGTATAAAGATCCAGTACAATTTCACGCGCATTGGATGTCATCAAGTGCGCGCGAAATTGCACTAGATCTTTATACAACCGCGTTCGCAACCGCTTTGCGAACGCGGATACGCTTCCGGTGTGAATGAGCGGTAAGAGTGACCTTTGTTTCGCCGTTTCGCTTTTCCGACGTTCTCGTGCCGACTTGCAACTGTTTGGCACGCGATGCGCCTGGCGGGCGATCCAAGGTTCGTACGAAAAAAAACAAAAAAGAAGAAAGAATACGAGTAATTTGTCGTACGGCCGGTTATACGGCCGGTTTCGGGCTCGCGTTAAAGTATGGTTAATCTAAGCAACCGATAAACAACGTAGCCTCTTCGCTGCAGCTACCGAGCTGGGCATTTTAACGTGCGTCAGGTAGGGGCGGTTAGTGGTTGCTTTAGAACGCGTCACTACGTATTCATGTCGAAATCGACAGGATTGAGCAGAAACCAAAACACGTTCTCTTCAAGCTCAGTCAAGATGCGAGGATTGTTGTGTCTATTAACTCAGCGGCGGACCCGTCGTCCTTCCTGCGGCGCGGACAACGGGACCAACGTAAGTGGGAACGAGAGGACGCCGCGCGATACGCTCGGCCGCCTGCATTGCCACGAGTAAAGAGGGCAGCAAACATTTCTGATATGGCTACTCGGATCGAAAACTAAAATTATATCTAACATAAAATGTCCCCTTTAACTCCCCCGCATGTATATTTTTAACGAGGTGAGCAAGGCGAGCCAATCGGTCTTCGCATCACCCAATAAGACACAAGCAGGATCTTATTGCGGCACGATGAGCACCGGTTTAATTAGTCAGCGGCAGTATCAGCTCACCCAGTAGTTCTAGCCAAAAGTGGCAAAGCGCCGCATGGAACGCCCCCGGTATGTTAAGCTGAGAAACCGAGTAAAACACTGCTAAAAAAGGAAATTCCATTCTAATTTTTTTCTAAGAGCTTAATTTACTTACATGACTACTGCACCTGCCCTGCCGGAAAGCCGCCGGGCTAGCTCAGGCTGCCGCACCCTGTGAATATCTAAATAATCTGAACAGTAGCCGCAGTAACCTTGAAAGTTAACGCAGCGCTTGCTGGCGTTAAGTGTGGGAGAGGGGGGGGGGGGGGGGGGGTGGCACGGAACTTGCCAAAATATTGTTCCACAACGCTTTCGCTTCATCGTGATCCGACAGATTCCTTACATAGCCTCAACCAACAAAGACCATATCCTTTTACCAGGCGTATATTAGGTAGATTCCTAGAAGCGAAGACATGACTCTGGCCCGGATCTCTAAAGGCTAGAAGAGACGTCGCGTTAGACGCGCTCACACTGGCCACGTGCCACGACGCGAAATAGCCACCACGGAAAAGGTCACGCCCCGTGACCTGGCGTCGCTCGCTAGGTCACGGTCAATTCGTTGGCGCGCACGACGACACGCGCTTCCGCGAAGGCTGTTTAGTTCGCGTCCCGGACGTTTCGTAGGCCTGGTTCCACTATAGCGACGAACATCATTTTTTTTTGTTGCGCGACAAAACCGAATTTTCCTTTCTCAGTTGGCCGAAGCAATGTTGTGCAGTAATCTTTAAAGGCGACTACAATCATTGAGAGTAAGGTAGTGGATACCGTTCCTTACACGGATCATGGTTACTCGAAGTAGGAGTGTTGCTTATATATACAAATCGATACAAAGTTTGTTGATTTACCACACAGACACATGCGGTGAATGGGAGGCCGGAGAAAAAAGCTGCAGAAATGGGGCTTCAGGGAACTCCGGACCCTCCATTGAGCAGCCCCGACAAAGTATACACAACAAAACGCGTTCGGTAAAATCTGTGCCCCTATTCGTAGCTATTAAACGAAACATTTTAAGGGTGTTTCCCGGAACAGTGGTAAAATCGTTCCTGCGAGAAAGCGCGCATTGCACAAAAGACAACAGCGTTAATGTATTGTCTCTGCCGAATATCCAATTTAGTAAAAAGAAAAAAAAGAACTGATAACGTTTGCGGTAATTTGTTTGTCAACTATCCTTGAGTAGTAATTGACTTTTAATAAATAAGTTTAAAAGGTATAGTCACAGGCTAGAAAATTGCTGGGCATCGTCGAAAATTACTAAATTACCTGACTTCAATTAAATATAAGATGCCTGCCGAATACTTCCCGGTGTTTAAATAAAAACTCTGAATTTGTACGCACTTGTAGTTTTATTATTATTATCGGAACGGACCTTTGCACCAAAACTCTTGCCCCTTTTGCTCCGAAACCGAAAAACGTGTCCAAACCGAGCGCTTCATTCGGATCGCCGTAAAATGGTACGGGTGCCTTATATTTCACTAAAGTGGGCTGATTTCTTTGTTTACAATGATGATTTGGAATGTTTAAAACCGTGTGCGTAATTGTCCGTTTGTTTTAATGTTTTGTTTGGTTCCCAGTTTCGGGGGATATTATTTACTAATTGAAAAGTTGTTTACTCAAAAGTAATAAATGAACTAATTGTACAGAACGTTATTATTTCCCTAAAAAAGCAACTTGGCACAGACCCATAAGACATTACATTTGTCATCTGTGCGATGCGTACAGTTTGCTGAAGCGATTTGGCAGGCGTTCTGAGAAACACCCTGTTAAACATTGTATGTGTACACGCTTTACTACGCCTAAGATTATCTATACAATGTTATTATTAAATGAACGTAGTCATTCTATAAAAAACAAATTTGATAGTTGCAAGAGGGTGAAGGTAGCGTCTCTGCATTACCAACGCCCTCTGAGCATTTACTTTTTTTTTTTTTTTTTTGCCGTTGGGCCATGGGTATATAAGTTTTTTGCGTTGTGGCAAAGTTAAAAGCGGCTCGGTTAAGCATTCGAAGATGTACCTCAGAAATATGTTAAACGCTTGATTCTTGCTTTCTTGCGCCGGAATCGCAAATATTTCATACTGACAGCCATGACAAAATAAAATGATTTACGCTAATTTGAACAATAAAATGAAAGTAAAAAGAAATCTATCGCCATGTTTCATGTTGCATATAGGCGGTATTCACTGTCGACCATTAGCGGCGAGATATTTTGGCGGCGCCTTCCTATGGTTACCTTTCGTGATGTCATTACGTGGCGAACAACAAGTTCGATGGTGTTTGTAATTACCATGGTGGAAGCTTGAAATCATTGCGCTCTGATACTAACACTGCCAACACCGTCAAAATTGAAGTTCTTAAATTACTCTTATTTTTGTCGATGGGAAAACCTTTCCTGACGTCATTATCAGTATTCGGCCAATAGTGGAATTCCGACTACAGCGGCGAGATTGGGCGAGATGTTTTGGTGGCGCCCTCCTGTGGTTTCCCCTTGTGACGTCATTACCTTGCAAACAACAAGTTTGTTATTAGCATGGTGGAAGCTTGAAATCATTGTGCTCTCGAAGGAACACTGCCAACACCGTCAAAATTAAAGTTCTTTCATTCCTCTTATTCCCGTCGATGATAAATCCCCTTTCCGACGTCATAGTCAGCGTTCGGCCAATCGTGGAAGGCCGACCACAGCGACGCTTTTGGTCGCGCACGGGGCTAATAGCTGAGTTCGCTGCTGCTGGGGACGTGCCGACGGCAAGGTTTCACAACGCTTCTAAAGGCCCCTACGCACATTCGCGTTTGACAGCGTTTGAGTGCGTTTGACTGCGTTGCGTCGCGAAACGAAAGCAAGTCATCGGCACTTCTGTGCTTCATAGCGTAGAATCCAAATAGAGGAATAGCTTGACACGCGACATAAGAAGCAGGGATGTCCTGGTTTCTCGCAGCCGCAACACAGTCAAACGCACTCAAACGCTCTCAAACGTTAATGTGTGTAGGGGCCTTTACACGCACTAGGCACACCATCAAGATTGTATTCTTTGGGAGACCATAAATAAGAACTCATCCCGACCAGAGCAGACGCCTCAAATAAGACGTCCAGTGAATACCATCTCTGAATACGATTTATACCTCTCAAAATATTTCTTTAATTGTAGTCTTGCTCGTCATCCTGTTGCTTTGGGGGCTGTTATTCGTATTTTTTTTAATAATAGGTGGTATACGTGTGACAATATGTCGAGAAAATTTTAGAGTTAACCGTGAACCCAGTAGTGCCTATTTTTGTGACCACATGTTGACGCTAAAGAGTGAGATAAAAGGAGAAGAAAGATTGCTAATAGCGTACATTTAGAGTATACAAGCAGTGTCTTTTGTTTGCCGTTTTAGGGAGGACGCCATGATACCCACATGGATAGCTAATTTGCCTCTTGAAGTGACAACTGAAGACACTAGTGAATTCGTCCCCCGCCGGGATTGAACATCGGACAGATGCTCAAAGACATTCCCCAACACTTTTTTTATGAACCTTTCTCATACTTTAGGGTCCCTAACAGTCGACCTTAGGTGCGTACAGGCAAGGGACATTGGGAAAACATTTTTGAATTACCGAAAAGCCAATTTCATTTTGTTCTTGAGCAACAATCGGGTTTTGCGGCACCAAAATGACTAGACCACAAAACGAGTACTTAAAAAAAAATTATACAGGATATTGTTGTTTGCGCTGGAATTGCGAGTTACATCGATTCGTTGAACAGTCCCACGCATGCTTCCTGAAAGGTGACTTCCATTAACCTCACACTGTCGGGCATCCGGCATTTGAAAAGCGTGTGGAACAGAACGCGTGGGCGTGCTCTGGGAATCGATGACAAACGTCGATGCTCAAAGCGATAAACTGGCCGCAGATTCGCTTAGGAACCCCATCGATTAGAGGCACGCAAATTGCCGCGTTGACGTCAAGCACTCCATCGCGAGCAGCGTACCAGCGCCTCACAGCGCGGTACCCAACGGTTTTCCCCCCCGTTTGACAGTAGGTTGCTCGTGGACAGCAGATACCTTGTAAAGATCACCTTCTAAGAGGGCCCCGTCGTGTCATGGCTTCCGGGAGGGCGGGTCGACCTGTTTGGCAAACGTCCCAGTTGACCGTTCACATCCGTTTGGTTGCCTGCTCTTGTGCTGCTGCCCCGCGATGCTGTTTATTTCATTTATATTATTAACTCTAGATGAGAAGATCGAACGGAACTGTCTCGGCGCCGATACTCCTCTTGGCGCTAGCGAGCATCTAGCGCTGAATCTAATAATAACGCTCAGTGAAGAAAACTACGATACATTTTATTTCATTCTTTATTCTTTATTACAGAAGCCATTTCCTCCAGTGCTAATGTGCCAGAACAAAATGTCCCTAAAACAATATTTGGTTTACTGGCATTTAACGAGCGTTACCTTTTAAATCGTGATATAACGTTGTGATAAACTTAATTGAGGCAACTCTATAGGCATGGTGACGCAAGTCAGGGTGGATATTAGTATCTATCATCTTAATATTAAAAACTATGTTATGTATCTTTGAGTACCAGTTTTAGAAGGTCAATCTTGATATTTATTTATTTATTCTTTTAACCTGTAGCGCCAATAGTGGTAAAGGTAGCGATACACAAATATACAGAAGTACACACAGAAATACGTTATGAAGCCATAACCGAGCACTCGGGAACCTTTAGGGGAAGCCTTTCTTGGCAGGACCAGGCGTATACTGCGTCCCGGTTGTACTGGAGCTGGTGGCGGTAATAGGGCCGGTGATGCAATATAGGAGGATGTGATTATCTGTATGAAGCAAGGGTTTGCAGTGGAGTGATGCAACACTGTCGTTGATAGGCAAAACGAAGAGACCTTAGGGCACACGAGACGGAACCTTAATCGTACAAACGATAGCACCATCGAAGACAACGCGCAGATTTCGCTCTGTTGCAAATCTTCTAGCCAGCCAAAGAGTACCCCCTACGCACTCCAGCCATGTCTTAACCCGTACCCCAGATAGCACAGTCCAAAACAACGCTCTGGGTTTGAGGGGTATTCACACGAGGGAGAAATCCCGGGGATTTCTCCTCGGCACGCGCGCCTCACGAGATGAAAACGCGAGGCTTTTGCACATCCAAAAGCCTGACGTTTTCGTCGTGGGATGCGCGTGCCGGGGAGAAATCCCCGGGATTTGTCCCTCGTGTGAATACCCCTTATAGGACATCTGCCAGCGAGTCAAGAAATACCTCAGAAACTCCAAGCCATAAACATTGTTAATGAGAATATGCAGTCAAAAGTCAAATTTAGGGGTTTTACGTGTCAAACCAACGACGGGCATCTGGCACGCCCCAGCGGAGGACTGAGGATTAATTTGGACCACCTGGGGATCTTTTGGCGTGCAACCGAAAGCTCGGTTACACGGCGCCTCCTCCGCAATAAGCCTCCGTCAGATTGCGGGCACCTCGGCCGGGATTCGAACCCTCCACAAGGGGATACGTAGGCCAGCGCTATCGCCTCGGGGCCACCGAGGCGGCTGATATGCAGTCCACCCAATCAAACTTATCTTAAGTCTAATTGGGTAAGTGCAGATTGAGTACCTCTATCACGGCATTCGCCGACAATCTCGACGACCATATAGAGGATAAAATGATTACAGATTCTTCTCGAAATTCAAAGTTGCCATATATATCACTATCGTCATCTGAAAGTATGGCATGTGCACCGTACTGATGGCGGCCCTCTGGTGGATAATGAAGCAAGAAGTTAAAATTGTCACGGCAAAGTATGCGAGAACTGTACATTCGAGACGCCACTACAACGCGACGTGCTTCAAGTGCTGCGTTTGTGTTTATTTCAGATTCAGGTTCAATCAACCTATCGACAGAAAGTCAGTCTTGAAGCTCCATGATGACGGGAGTTTTATCAATGAGTTTAGGGGTTGGTGCTAGCCAATTCTTTTGTTCGCACCATGAAAACTAAAAGAAATGAATAAGGAACTATGAGGGGAACAACTCAATGTCGTCTTTCTTTTTAGGTGTGAAAGTGACGGTGCCCGGTGAAATGCACTTTCAAAACTGCTGTTTGTTGTACGGGGACAGTTAAACTACTAATTGAAAAAACATGATTGTGCATAACTTTGAACAGGGTATATTGTGACCAGGGGCATATTCAAGAGGCGGGAAAAGGGGGGGGGGGGGGGGTGGCGGCAACCGTTCCTACTAAGTCTCCCAAGGTGAAACTTTCTTATGAAAAAAAAACGACATGCATCAGCTTTATTTTTAGTCAGAAATGCTAAGTTTCTGGTAAAATGGCAATTTTAGGTAAAAAAAAAATATATTTGTGTAACGCTTCGCCCGAGACATCACATTCGTCCATGACTTCAGATCTCTATGCAGACCCAACACACACACACACACACACAACCCAGCGAAATTCCCACCCATAAATCAGTTCATGATCGTGACCTCGTCAGAAACCATGCTAATGGACGGGCATCAGGTTATGTCGTTTTAGGTGAGTTAGTGGTTTACGGGTTTCATATCCACTCCTTGGTCATGCAGATAAGGAAGTTTCTAAAGATGGAAGAATATGATGCAGTGGTATACCGATCGGTGCACTGTTTTCTCTGTGCACGGGCTGTACCAAGGCACTTGTTATGTCTTGGAAATGGACCTTTTTCCAGTAAGCTTCTGCGCATGCGTACACTCCCGCTGTCGCCATTTTCGCAGGACACCGGGACGCGGTGCCCTGCGAAAATGGCGACAGCAACATTGTCTGCATCTATCTTCGCTCATAATTAGTCTATTTTGACGCTTTGTTTTTTTAGTATCGGTAGTATGAGGTATAAAAAGCACTGAAAACCGATAAAACATCACGATGCCAATGTGTTCTGACGGGCGGAGGCATGTTGGACTGCTCTTCTATTTTAGTTTGCAGACAACTCCCCAGACGGCGCTCGTTACTCGAAAAAGGTGAATATAGTTTTCACATTTAAATATTCTAAGCTTAAAGGGTAAGACAAAATGGCTAGGTGGCGTAAGCTACCGCCCGATCCAAAGGGCTCAGCCGTATTCATCCATCCATCCATCCAGGTGCATTGTCACGCCGAGAGGAAGTTACTGAACCGTCAAGAAAAGACTGGTTTTAAGGAAGCGCTGATACTCCACCAAAACTTTGTTTTGCCAGGCGATTTAATCTGGAGTTAATGCCCGTTAACATACTTGCGACCTCTTAGAACCGGGTGCCTTGGAGCCTCTTAATATCTCTTACAACGAGAGGACACACTGGCGCCATCTATTGGGTAGCAGTGTAAACTTGGCGGTCCGGCATATTTTCTATTTCTCTCGCGCATTATCCTTTTTTTCTTGGCTCGAAAAACTTTTGTCAACGATATAAACAAGCCTTTCTCATAGGTATTACGCACATTTGACCTCGGAAATCCCGCAAAATCTTTGCTCTTGTGAAATGCAGTTCCAGGGTCACCGCATAGGTGGCGCCAGAGTGCCAGTGTGTTCTCTCGTCCTAAGAAATTTTAAGAGATTTTAACAGGTCTCGTCTCTCTCGGTCGTACTCGGTTGCCAAAGTGTGAACGGGCCTTTAGGAGACTGCCCAATGAATTATTTGCTACATTTAAGAGACTACCCAATCAATATTTTGCTACAGAGTCACGTATATTAAAAAGAAACGAAAGTGCTCGAAACCGAAACCGAAACATGAGCACAAAGCTCATGGTCGCGACGTGTGGACGACGTCTACCGAGGGGGTGGGAAAAGTGTAGAGGAGAAAGTTGCCGGTAGTCACGTGACTATACCTGACCGCGTTTTTTTTTTCCTCTGCTTCTACGGCGTGTGCACCGTATATCGTGCGATTGTTTCGCACTTATATCCGTTGCGCTTGATGTTCTACGCTTGCAGATTGAATGACCAGTGTCACCAACCACAGTTCCGAAGTAGCGGCCCCAGGTCCGTCGCAACGTTGGTCCGTCCTGCGTCGCCATCGCATCGTCCAGCCTGCAGTGTGTCGCCATATTGAGAATGACGTAGTACATGCACTTCCTGTGATCTGTGCAACATTTTGTTTCAGAGCTCAGCTTTTAGGCGCCCGTTTCCGGCTTGAGCGCCGTCGGCGTAACCGCGCGATGACGATGACGTTATCCTCGTCGTCATCGTCACTAATGACGTCACACGTGACGTCACTGATGACGTCATCAGTGACGATGACGGTAACGATGACGCTAAATTCCCCGCTAAATTTAGTGGAAAACATTTCCCCACTAAATCTAGTGGAAAAATTTCTCCGCTAAATTTAGCGGAAAAAATTTTCCCGCTAAATCTAGTCGAAAACATTCCCCACTAAAGTTAGGGGAAAAAAGTGCCCCGCTAAATTCCCACCAAATTTACACGCGATGCTCTCACCAAAGATGTGCATTTTCTGCGACTTGCACACGTCGATCCACACCCATGTTAGTAGTGGGGGACTTTCCACCTTCTCCCCTCAATACCCTTCCCCCCTTTCACGTATTTCATTTTTTATCATCTATTTGTAGCTTTTTCGCGACCACAAAAATTTGATTCATATTCCTTTCTATTTTTAATATTGAAGGTAAGCCTTAGATGACCCACGACTGTGAATATATTTCGTTCGCAATAGTTCGAACACCACGTGAACATGAAAAAGGGAGTGAGCGCGACAGGAACCGGCCAATTATTCACCGGCTGTTTTCGAATTTAAAGAAAAGGAATTTCGAGCCGCAACTTGTGTCCTGGGTAGTTGGGCCTTTATAGAGAGTATTCACTGGACGCCATATTTGTGGGGGCTGTTTAGAGCGCATGCTCAGAACCAGCCCACATCAATAGGCTGCTAAGACCGGCACTCTTGATGGTGCGGAATGCACGTTGCAAAATAACTGTAGAAGCTCGCCATCAGCACGCGCTCAGCATTAGCGCACACAGTTATGGCCACCAGTGAATACTCCCTATAGACGCTTTAAACATGCGCCCGACACGCGCTAGAGTGAGCCGCCATTGCCGACCTTCTCCTGTCTTACCGAGATTCCTAGCCACTGAAGCGGGCGTTGACGTGCCTCCACAAAGGCGTATGCTGGGGAGAAGGACGCAGTAGCAGCTAAAGTGGCAATCCCCTGTCCTACTGTGCTAATGATGATGTGAAGCGAACGGAATAAGAGGAAACAAAAACTGAAGGTCGGTTATGGCGGCGCCCATGCACAGCTGCCTGAAAGCGTCTATAGACGATTGCAAACAGGGCATCTGGCGGCCGCCATGCTCTTCCTCGTTTGAGCAAGCACGTGGAATCCCAGGCCTGCCAAGGCTATCTTCACGTGCATGCTGCGCGTGCTTGCACGGATGGGGCACCAGCCGGGACGCCATGCTTGCAAACGTCTATAGATCATAATAAAAAAATGAAAAAGAAAAAATGAAAGCCGTTTACAACTCCCTGTAACACCGGATTAGAGCGCAGCTCTTGAGGAGGAGGATGGAAAGGTACTGAGGGATAGGTGACTCCCTGAGGTCAAGTGACCTCAGGGGGGGGGGGGGGGGGGGTTACGTGAGGGTAACTCTCATAACCCTCGTGACCCTCGTGAGGGTAATAACAATCGTGACCCTCGTGAGAGTAACCCTCGTGACCCTCGTGAGGATAACGCTTTTGAGTGTAACTAACCCTCGCAACCCACGTGAGGGTTGCGAGGGTTAGTTAGAGAGGGTTGCTCGTGACCCTCGTGAGAGTTACCCTCGTGATCCTCGTGAGGGTAACCCTCGTAACCCTCGTGATAGTAACCCTCGTAACCCTCACGAGGGTGACCCTCGTGACGTCATTATGGGAAACCACCCGTAATGCAACGCGCGGTTTCGCCGTTGCATGCAAGCTTTGCATGCGCATTGCATGCAACGTACGCGCGGTTACGCTGACGGCGACGCCGCTCAAGCCGGAAACGGGCGCCTAAGAGCTGCGCTCTAAAAACAAAACACAAACACAAAACCTTGCGAGCATAAATACCTTGTAAGTGCCTCTTTAATCTGGAAGGAAAGGCAAGCAGGAACGCCGGGTGGGCACCACCTTTGATTGCATGGCGCAAAGAAATGTATTCTGTATCATCTTCGCTCATGACAGCCTAGGCAAGCAGAATACGGTATGATGCTTGGATATACGTCGCATTGCTGAAATGGGCTACCCATGAGTAGGGTTCCGTGTTTTCGGTATATACCGATAAATACCGATAATTAACCCCCGAGGCGTTTTTTCCTGCATCGGTAAAAACCGAAAAACACCGAATTCAAGCTGCGGAAAAAATGGCAGCTTTGCTGAAAGAATCTTCTAGCCCGCTTTCTTTTCTCGTTGACCCGGAACACAGCCCCACTGAACTGTCCTTGGGGTCATCCCTTTCTTCCGAAACCATATTTATTGCCCCGTTCCCTTCCCTTATCTTTTTTAGCACAACAGTTTTCAAGTCTTTTGTCCAGGCATAGGTTTCGTGGTATATGGGAGAAAGGAGGAAAGGCGAAAAAGGGCGGGGGAAGGGGGGAGGGCAATAGGATCTACAGATTGTGTCCTCTTTTCCTGGGCGTGGTTGAAGGTCAACACCGGTTAGCATGGGTAGAAAACGGAAAGCGATGGAGGTCTACTTACAAAAATTTGACGATTTCGAGGTTTTGTGTGAAGGTGCGAAGAAGCTCCTTGTTTGCAAGGGCTGCCAGTTGAGTATTTCTGATGACCCTCATCATATCAGCAGTCGTCTGAACGAGCATTTGAAATCTTCTCAACATCTACAGTTGAAGAATCTCCGGACAGAACCAGGTATGGCCTACTCATGTCAAATATCTCCACTCGCCATCTCTTAATCCAGGAGAGCGCACAGCAAGGAATGACCAGTCTTGTCAAAAGCTTTTCTTTACTTTCTTGTCATCCCCGTTTCAAGCGCGAACGTGGAGCGTGCGTTTTCTGAACTGCGTTTCCACAGCCGCAAGGAACGTGCTCCGATGACTGCCAAGTCTTTGACAATGTACATGTAATTTTTTTTAAATATCATGCTTCTGAAAGCGTCACGCTTTCTGTTATTTCCATATGTATGTGCATTGTGTGACGTGTTTGGTGTGTGTACAATACGCGTGTAACGTGAGGTGTGCCGTGGTTTTTCTAGTAATTATGCAGTCGCTTTGCAACACAAGCCCCGATAATCACCGATTCCTTTCCAGCCTTGAAATTAAACACCGAAAAACACCGATTCAAAGAGAAAAAAATAAACACCGATAAATAACCCCCGAATCTGAAGAAAAATAGATACCGAAAACGCGGAACCCTACCCATGAGTAACCTTTGCGCTTGTTTGTGAAACAACACGTTAGGCGGTAGTGTCGCCAAAAAATGGAAGCCGTTTGCAACTCCCTGTAACGCCGGGTTAGAGCGCAGCTCTTGAGGAGGAGGATGGAAGGGTACTCAGGGATAGGTGACTCCCTGAGGTCACGTGACCTCAGGGGGGTCACGTGACCTCAGGGAGGGGTCACGTGACCTCAGGGAGGGGTCACGTGATCTTAAGGGGGGGGGGGGGGTCACGTGAGGGTCATGAGGATAACCCTCGTGATTCTCGTGAGGGTAACCCTCGTAACCCTTCTGAGAGTAACCCTCGAAACCCTGACGAGGGTAACCCTCGTGACGTCATTATGGGAAACTACCCATAATGCAACGCGCGGTTACGCCGTCACCTCCGACGCGCGGTTACACCGCTTGCATGCAACGCGTTGCATGCAAGCCTTGCATGCAACACGCGTTGGATGCAAGCTTTGCATGCAACGCGCGTTGGATGCAACGCGCGTTGGATGCAACGCGCGGTTACTCCGACGGCGACGCCGCTCAAGCCGGAAACGGGTGCCTAAGAGATGCGCTCTAAACAGCAAGCTAGCCAAATCCGGCTCGACATTGTCTGTAACTTTAATTTTTGGTCCACAGTCCTCAAAATTGTGTCTCGACTATGATCCCGTAGACGGCCTTATCATTTAAAAACAAATTGATTTTCCGGCCATATCTTTGGGCGCTGGGCATGGGCAGAAACTCGTGTTTCAAAGAGCGCGTGCCGAGCACCACGTAGAATAATCAATGTCATAGCCTCGTATTTACTGACAAAGCCTGGCAGATCGCCACGAGAAGCGGCCGCTGAAATGGAAAAGGTGGAGCGGCAGAGAGCCACGTGTCTTGCATCCCACTGCGGCACGACGCCGAAACACACTTCTCTCGAGCGAACAAGAGGAGGCTATGTCAATGCCTACGAAAAACCTCCTCTTCCTAGATGGAAAGTGATCACAGTCGGATGGCTCCAACTCAGCCACTGGACTCAGCTGCTCACGCTGTAGAACCCATGGATCCTGGGTTCAATCCCCACCTCTGCCCGTTTTGATCTCGATGAGAATCACACAGGCGTGCGGTTGCACTATTCTGCGTGATGCATGTTAAAGACCCCAGGCTAGCAGTCGTACTGCACTGGCTAAATTTTTTAATCTTCAGTGGGTAACAATGTCGCCGTACTCTTACAGACCAAACTCCTGCTGTCTAAACCTCTAACGACTAATTTGATTTTTGAGCAATCGGACCCGCGCCTGATGCCGAGGGTCCTTCGACGCATTTGATTGGACGCGAGGCTCAGCCGAACGTTGACGTGGCACTCGTGCCTTCAACTGCGTCTTCGGTCGATCTCACTGCGACGACGACAAAACTCTACAGCCCAAGCTTTCATCAGTCTACAGTCGCTAACAGGTTGAGAGTTCAGGGGAAGCTTATGTCCCACCTCTCTCCCCTTTAGCAGAGGGCACGCTAAAGAGGAGGTCGCCTCCTCTCCTGAGTTTGAAGTGGGTAGGGGTGGGACGCAGTGGGGTAGCCAGGAATATTTCCGAGGGTAAAAGCGCTAAAAAAACAACGGACGAGTGAAAGAGACGAACAACGTAGAGAGCTCTTTCAGCACAGAGCGTCTCTTTCAATCGTCCGTTGTCTTTTAGCGCTTTTACCCTCGGAACTATGAATCACCAACTGGCCCAAGTGCATACCCTTCTACAGGAATATTTTTCGGGGGTGAGGCTGAGGTGGCTGGGATATCCATCACTTGGGGTACGGATGGGGGAGGGGGGGGGGGGTGCAAAACGCATGCGTATATCATGGGGTCGGCTGGATTTCGGGGGCGGGGGCTGAAGCCCCCTTTCAACCCCCTCTGGCTACGCCGCTGATGGGAGGAGCTTCCCCTGACCTTTTAACCTGTCACTGACTGCAGGTGGTGTTAGCGTGCCCTGTCCCACAATCAGCACCACGATCTTGAAGTGAAGCTATACTTCGTTTCACCTTATGTCCGAGCGCGGCCGATGTTATGAGCCGAAGGGCCAATCAAACAGCGCAAAAAGCGCAACGTTATGTCGTGCTCTCTGCGCTTGATAGGACCAGCCGGTTGAGGAGCAGGCACAGAGAGACGGCGAATACCCGCTGGTCCTATCAACTGCAGGGAGGAGCACGCCAGAACGTCGTGCCTCTTTGGCTGTTTGATTGGCCCTTCGGCTCATAACATCGGCCGCGCTCGGACCTAAGCTGAAACGAAGTATAGTAAAATAATTTTAGAAATAAATAGCGCTAAGGTCAAGTACACACTGACAGAACAAGCGCTTACTCACAACTGGGCGCTTTCAGATAAGATAGGACAGCTACCGGTAGCCATTTTTAATTCTGATGAAAAAAATATTTTGCTGGCTTCATGCCCACAAGAATAAAACAATTTTTGTTCTGAAAAAAATTTGGCTTTGCGATTTTTTTTTTTAAGTACTCTCTCAGTTACGTGCGCGTTTTGCGCATCGCGCGATGTTGGCATTTTGGGCTATACTTCCCCCCAAAAAAAGTGTTCTGGCTACGGGTCTAGAAATATTTACTGACAGATTAGGCATAAGAAGGATTGACAAAACGTATTCATCACCGACTATTAGGGTCGTCATTTTGAGAATCAAATCGCAAATACGGCACATTGCGCAATTACGGCGATCGAGGTGCGCCACCCTGTAGCATGCTTCGCGGTGCCTGTTTCAACAGCCGGCGAATAGCGCCTCCGTCTACGCGACGTAAAGGAAGCAAGCGGAGCGACTTTGCAAACAGATCAGCGTATACAACCTTGGCGGTAACATGATATCGGAGGTAGGGCGCGGCAGAACCTGAACCTCCGAGGCCTGTGAGCGCCAATAGATCCACTGCCGTAAAAAAATACACAACCACCCCCCCCCCCCCCCCCAAAAAAAAAAAAAAAAAAATGCGATTGAACGAGATTGTTTGTAACTTAATTTATATGACAACGGTTTGGAGAATCGTGAAATCCAATTTGGGTATGCTCATGAGACCTACGTCAGTGATGGTGCAGCTAGAGCACTATATAGCTCCTACGGAGCAGAGTAGCGCAATCCTTTGATCCGCGTGTTTTTCCGACAACATGGCCGACAGAGCAGCTCGGCGCGAGTCACGTGGTACTCAGGGTTCCAGGAGGCGGCCCGCCCTATGGGAGAATACATGGAGATCGACGCAACACGGCTAATTAAAAAATAAACGGCAAGTTCACACTTTTCAAAACTAGTCTTTCGTGAAGTTGGTAATGCACTAAACACTTTATCAAAGTTTTAATAATATCGGATGCGTGTGCAAAGTTTGAGAAGGCAATTTCCAAGGCAATGGCGTTTGAAGCAGACGATTTTTTGCACGCAGCGGAGATGGGCTCTTTGGGTTGGCCGGAGCGGGTCACGTGGACGCTGTGACGTTGCCGCGTCGTCTGCTGCATGATGCCGCTCGTGCAATTTTTAAAAAACAAATTACGTCCTTACTTGGCACAAAACTCGGCGCAAATGATTCTAAAATGTTCTTTTATTATGTCAAAAACTATTGCTTTTCCGTACATCTCCACAACATTGAAGAAACAACGATTTTCTCACGTTCCCCATGCATTTCTGACCGGAGTTGGAACCTCCGGGCGTTCGCCGCTAGTCGCCGAGAGACGGCGTTCTAGATTGCGCTACTCTGCTCCGAAGGAGCTATATAGTGCTCTAGGTGCAGCAAGCCACTTTAAGAACAAATACCAACTACACGAGCTGTAGAGCAACAAGTACACGTCAGCGAAGTTAAGTTTTTCCGCAACTGGAGATTGCAAGAGCGCCTGCGATGGAATCGGGGGTCCTGTCAAGCGCCAGGAAACATTGTACAACCTCCGACGGCCCACCACGTCGGTCATCAAGTGGGCATCAGAGATGGTTGCCCCACTGTACACTAAACTGCCGAACGTGAAACTAAACCACCTCCCGAAAGCTGACGTCAAAGCGTTCAGGGACATGAAAGCAAAGGACTGGGACTCTGTTTCCGTTGTGCGTGGAATTCAGTCCTGTCACTTGTGGTAATGTACGCGGTCCGACACTTCGCAACCACAGCTGTTTTAGGAAGAACGTAGCCGCAGAAAAGATATATCTTTAAAAGTAAAGTCTCCTATGGCTGCGAAAAGCAGATCGAGGTCGCGAGCTTGCGGTGCCACTGAGAAGAAACGAACAGTGATCGCTACAGGCAAACCGGGAAAAAATGTTCCTTTTTGGGGTGCCAGGAAAGCATCGCGACCGGCTCAGGTCAGCGTCCGGCAGAAATAATTCGCGCGACAAACTCCGAATGTGCGCACAGAATCTTGATTCATTAAACTCGTTTCAATTGTACGACTTTAAACATGCGTTCTTTTTTATTACTATTCAAACCTGGTCGTCAGCAGCCCAGCTTCCCTACGAAGGGTAGGCTCAACATTCACTGATCGGAGAAATCTGTATTTAAATTGTTTGCTTGTGCATGCTTCAAACTCACCTGTAATCTTTTCTATGAATTCTTATTTTTCACGAACTCCCGTCACAGTGGTTTCTCTTTGCAGACTTCCTACAGTTTTCGACCCCCTTCTTGTCCATGTTTGAAAGCGGCAACGTCCTCTCTTTCTCTACTCCCGTTACGGCAATTTTGGGTATTTAGTGCTCTGTAGATTCGAAAATAGAAAAATATTGCAAAGCATATTTGAAGGGCCTGATAGGACAGATTATGAGACTTGATCTGTGAAAAGAAGAAGAAAAATTAAGATGGTCTTCATTTGAAACTGATTTTCCAATTATTGCAAAATAGGTAACATGTCTACATTTCAGTGTATTTTTTAAAAAAAGGTTATCGTTATCAATTCTAATGACGATTTATGCGAATATCGAACAAACGCGTCCACATCATGTTAAAAACTTTTAATTTCCAGTCTTTTAAGATTTACTTCCATAAAGCTCTGAATTGCTTAGTAATCGATGATACATGTTCAGTACCTCCTTTTATTTTATGTACAGTCTCTGCACAAAAACAAATATTAAATCTAAGGCGACAACAGTTTTTCTTTTATAAATATCCAAAGGGACGGTTTCACGCAAGTCGCAAAAACGTGCGCGTATACCGACAGCGACTTTGAGATTTTTGTTCCTCAAGAGAAGTTTTATTTCCTGCAAAAAAAGTTCGAAAATGTTTTTGCGGCCGGGTGGCACAAGAAAAAAAAAAATATTTTGGTAAAAATAAAAAACAAAAATGTCGACCGGACATGATTGTTCGATCCTATCTGAAAACGCCCAATGCATACAATCTTAATCAATCGGAATTCTATTTATTTTTTGCAACATCATTACTTTTTATTATTATTATACTTTTTTTTTTTGCGTTGTGCCGCGGCTTTTTACGGCGGCGGATCTATTGGCGCTCACAGGTGGCGCAGGTTCAGGTTCTGCCCTGCCCTACCTCCTATATCATGTTATCGCCAAAATTGTAGGCTGATCTGTTTGCAAGCACGGAGACACCAACAGGCACCGCAAAGCATGTTGCAGGGTGGCGCCTGTCGATCGCTCCATCCCATCGGCATTTTTGGGTCGGTTGTGCGAAAATGTATTTAGAATTTCCCCTTTAAAACTACCGTCCACCTCTGTGCTGTCAGATTGTCTTTTCCTGATCACCCCGTAGCATTTTTACGATTTTTAACAATAATGAAATTGTGAAGAAGGGGTATGTGCACGCCCCATTTATGGCAACCGCGTTAGCGTCAATTTGGCCAGATTTCTTGCTTTATAACTTAAGAGCCACACAAATATTGCATTATGTTTTTGCAGATTCTGTTAGTACATATTAGAAACGTTAATTTTGGATAGTGTAAAGAATATTAAAGATGGCATTTTTCAATGATTTTCAAAATAATGCATATTTAGCTAACTGCCCCTGTGTGAGCAATTCTCGTAAATTTCTCCCGCTAACCAGGACAACAATATTTCCTGCAAAGATGAACTATATACAGGGCAGCACATTAGAAAAGTTTGAAGACCTTAGTTTTTATAGATACAGAGAAAACAACAAAAGATCAATTCAGAGCGGTATTGCGTAATTTCCGTATATGCGATTTTGTTTCTCAAAATAACGACCCTAATACTCGGTGATTAATACCTTTTGTAAATTCTTCCTTTGCCTAATTTCTCAGTAAATATTTATAGACCCGTAGCTAGAACGGTGTTTTGGGGGAAGCCGCCCGAAATGCCAACATGGCGCGGTACGCAATACGCGCACGTGACTGAGAGGGTGGTTACAAATTTTGTTTCGCAAAGATATTTTTTTTTTCTAAGACAAGGGTGGGTTTTATTTTTCTGGGCATGGAGCCGGTAAAATATTTTCTTTTTTTTTTCATAAAAATTAGAAATGGTCATTGGACATGGTTTTTCAATCTTATCTGGAAACGCCCAGCTGTCGTTTTAATATTCACACAGAAGAGAGAGAGGTAGCGCTTCTCTCTCGTTTTCCATTTGGCTTGAAAAAATTTGCCAAAATAAAATTGCCTTGTGGGAAGATGAAGTTAGGCTGAAACAACTGAGAAATAACAACAAAAAAAAAGAAAAAAAGAACGTTACAATAAAAAATTGCAGAAAGAAAGAAAGAGGTAGTTGCTTTCTTGTCTTCTGTGGGAATATTAAAACGACAGTCAATTGTGAGTTAGCGCTTGTTCGGTCAGTGAGTACTTGACCTTCGCGCTATTTATTTCTAAAATTAATATCCAACTAGGCCACTTTAATATTTTAATACAAGTAAAATAAGTTGGTCGAAGAAAGCTCACTTTCCTATTATGTCAGCCAAGCAGGCACACCGTTTGGAATACAAGTATCTAGGACATTCAGAGCGTTTTGTAGCGCGATATAAGGTTGGTACCATTCTGTTTATTTCGTTTCGTGATTGCTCGCACGCTCGCACAGCCGGAGCCGAGACGTCGAAGCACGGCTGAAGTAGAAGGAAAAAAAAAAAAAAAAAAACGGACCGTAGAAGCAAGGTGGATCGGTGGCGCCATCTGGTGCATTACGAGTGAAGCGTGTTGTTTTCAATGGTTTGTTGCTTGAATCATCCAAAGATGGCGTTAGTAACATGTTTGTTATCTTGACTCCAGTAACCTCGCAAGACCTAAGTAATGTCTTTGTCCAGAAAGCGTAGCACATTAACTTATATGTAGCGTCTGGGAAATGAAACTATAAGTCGGACCACAATAGTTAAAGATCTAGGGGTTTTTGTGGATGATCACCTTTTTTTTTTTAATTCTCACGTGAACTCCGCCGGATGTCCTGACCCCACTCTTGATTTCTGCATGTGTAAAATTTAGGGCGTGAAACGAGAGAGGGGGGGAGGGGGTTCCTAAACAAATGGTACGCTGACCAACACCTGACCCCCCCCCCCCCCCCTCAGGAAATTCCTGCATCCGCCCCTGCTTGTTAGCCAGAGTCTGCGCATGTTTGGAATAATGGCCCGCCTAACTAGTCCATTTAGCACTCATCATTGTCTGTTGCGACTCTTCGGTACTCATGTGCGCTCTAAACTTGAATTTGCATCTGTCATTTGGAACTCTATCTCAAGTACAGCGAGTGAAAAAATTGAACATATACAAAAGCGATTTGTGCGGATTGTCCATTTTGGTCGTAAATGTTATTTTGAATATAATTTTATTTTATTCAATTTAAAACTGTGCACTCTACGTGACAGGAGATCTGTCCGGGATGTTAAGTTCTTGCACAGGTTGGTTCATGGGTCCATAGACAGTCCTGCACTTCTTGCTTCTTTACACTTCCGCATGCCTGTCAGAGCAAACTCTAGAAATCTTAGAGTTTTTTTTGTTTTTTTTTTTTTTATCCAGATATTTATAGCAACTTGTCACCGGTATCATGAATTCAACATGTTTTAAACACGAAGTTTTGCAATGTTGATATTTCTTGTAGAAAACTGCCCCATGTTTGCACAGGGTTGCTTTAAAATTGACAAACCTGTATGCATGTGTATTAATGAAAGGCATCTATAAATTTTAAAACATGTGTGTATAATCTGAAGCATGTAAATTTGTGATGAATATGTATTTTATGCTTCGTGCTTTACCGCAAAGGCCTTCGAACTGTTGGTAAGCACGTGAAAATAAACATTGAAATGAATTGAATTGAATTGTATTGAATTAATAATGAATAAATGTGTGATACTGTACAACTAATAGAGTCCGTTGAAGTAGCAGAGAATTACAGATCCGAAGCTGGTTTTTGTAAAATTATATGCGGTATAGCGGATTTTTCTATAGGAAATGAAATTTAATAAATCAGCTGTTCCATATCAGCGGACAGCTCAATTTGCAATAACCAGAGGCACAACGCTGCGTAAAAACGAATGCATTTCGAGGTAAAAAAAGATGTCCAGATACAGGTACGACCTACGGTTTTCCTCTATTTCTCAAACCAAAGATGAAATTTAAGAGGAAGCATCAGGCACAACCGCAAAGGCTCAAACAGGGTGCGCTGATGCAAATATCTGCCTGAACTTTCTCGGGTGAACCAGCTACACACATTGCAGTTCATATAAAAGTCATTCTTGTATTGAGAGATGAGGTAACGAATTTCAATAACCTATACACAAGTTTCTCGAAATTTGCCCAAGTAAATCCTAAATGCATTTTGCCGTTGCCAGATGGTTTGGCCGCCAAAACAATTTTTTTAGAAACGCTTTTAAAGCGACACTGCCAGGGAAGTTATGCAAGCCGATCTTTTTATTTGAACATGACCTATGAGAGCCCAACTACCCAGAACACAATATGCGGCTCGAAATTCGTATTCTTTCCGCTCGAAAACTGCCGGTCGAGAATCGGCAGGTTTCAGGCGGCCCACTCTCTTTTCGACGGTCACGTGCAGTTGAAACTGACGCATACCAGATATATTAATGTCGCGGGTCAACTAAAACACACACTTCATATTAAAATAAAAAATAAGAGATTTTGTATTCCATTTTTTGTGGCTTCCAAGCAAACTTGTACCGTACGCATTAGAAGTAATCAAATTACTTGTAATCGATTACTTTTTGGAGTAATTTTGTAATCAGTTCATTACTTTTATTAGGCAGCAATCGCAAGAGTAATCTGATTACTTTTTGGAGTAATAAAAATTACTTCTAACCGTTACTATTTTTCCACAAGACCCCCCCCCCCCCACACACACACACACACAGACACACTCCTTTTTTTTCTGAAGTGACAAAAATAAAATTTGCTTCTTTTTTCGAACAAAAAAAAAAGAAGATTTTTGCGGATCTGTAGGAAACGAGGTCAGCCCCTTTGTATGTATAGTTTCTGTGGAATGTCCGTTTTTTCTTTCGATCTGGGACTGGGATTGGGAAGCCCCAGGAAAGCCCCAGTGCGTGACAAAGGCCATTCAGGGCGAAGTTTGAGGGAGCAGAATGTAGCTTTTAAAGCCCTTCGTTCAATCTAGCCCCCTCACGCACACACACGCAGAAATAAATAAAACAATCCTGCTTACGGTACCTAATCGCAGCCCATAAGAGAACCAGAACCGAAAGATGTTTAAAGCAAATGCAAAATATAACAAAGCCAGTTCAAATACACGTCAAGATCCCGTATTTCCCTTACGTGGTCTTTGTGACAAGCAAGGTTTCGAGGTTGGAAGTAGTTCATTTTTATGAGCGCTAAAGATGTTAGTCTTCACACAATAAAGGAATCGAAAAAGTGACGGTTACTTTTTAAAGTAATGTCCAATTACTTTTGCCGTCGAGCAATCGAATACTTTTTAGCCAAGAGTAATAGTAATTGTAATCGATTACTTTGTTTAGTAACGTGTACATGACTGCTTCCAAGAAGCCGGAAATACGCTGATCGAAAACAATAGCTGCACAGATCACAGGGAGTCTATGTACACGTCGTTCCCAATATGGCGACGTACCGCGGGCTGGACGACGCGATGGCGGTGCACGACGCGCCAAAGTTGCGACGGGCGTTGGACCGCTGCTTCGGAACTGTGGTTGGTGGTACCGGCTAACCGATCTTCGAGCGCAGAACAGCGAGGGGAAAGGGTATAAGTGCGAAACAATCCCACGACAAACGGTTCAAGCAACATCCTCGTTATCGTCGCCTGCTTCACACGTCCAAAAAGCGGTTGAACGAAAAAACAAAGACACAAAACTGGGTAGGGACATATTCTTATAAATGACCTACTTTGCTAACCGGATGCGCGAGTAAAAATTCCGTTTAATGACCGATGCTTTCAAGAGTGCTTCAGAGAAAAAAAGTAAAAACCACGGATAGGTGCACTTCGTGGCGAGAAAACCTTGTATAATATACTAGCATTTTACTTTTTGCATTGGTGCGCACGTTCTCTTTAAATACATTTCGTTTAGCGGCCAATTATTTGCTTTAAAAGTCGTGCGGCGGCTTGGTTTGCCGCGTGCGAGCGCTTCTCAGAGCAGGAGGCTAGCAGACGACGCGCAAGGGAGCTATCTTCTCTAATCTTCTCAGAACCGCAGCGCCACCGCTTCGCGAACTAGTGCGGGGCGCTCTCCGTTGCCATGGCGCGCCCGCGTTCTTTCCCAACCAAAGTTAATAAAACAACTCAGCTGACAAACTGCCGTAGAGTCTGCTTCGAAAAAAGCGGCTCCGTTCCGTACTCGAGAACCGAACTAAAGGCGATCGCAACGCCGCCATTTCTCCCGCAGCGGCCTCTCCGGGAATTGCACGGTAGCCGGTCTTGGTTCAGGTCGCGGTGCTGTATTTTGGGTTTTTATCGGAGCTAGACAGTGATCTCAGGGGCTAACACTAATAAAAAATAATTTATATATTTTTTTATTTTTTTACAGCGATCGCAATACACATCTCGGCTCCACTTTGCGTGAAAGCCTCAGGATTTTGTACGGTCACGTGTCTAGTGGTCAAAATTGCACAACATGGCGGCAGCCAGGAAAGGGGAGGGGGGAGCACTTTTGCCAGTTTATCGCTCTATACCCGTCTACCTTGTTGCAGAAATAGCAGTCGACTGCATAACATTTGTTTTCGGAAAATGTGTGTCGAAACGCGACGCTGCCTCCAAGCAAGATGATATTTTTTTTTTGACCGCCACCTTCGATCGCGCCCCAGTCCGGACTCCGAAGCTCCAAAGTTCTCATTTGGAGACGTCAAAATAATTACGAAATATTTTGGCGGGGGACGTCAAAATGTTTTTGAGAATATTCTCACGTCTTCAGGAAGTGGCGTCACAAACGTCAAAATAATATTCAATTTTTTTTTTAATTGGTCGTTTATATATTTACTACCATCTAAAAACGTTAGAGGGTAGTAATAGCCACGTGACTTCCGGTAACTCCTCCGAGCCTCCGTGCACATGTTTCGGTTTCGGTTTCGTGCAGTTGCGTTTTTTTTTTTTTTTTTTACTCGACTCTGTAACAAAATATTGATTGGGTAGTCTTCTGGCACAATACCAAATCGCCTGGCGAAAAAAAGATTTAAAAAAAAAAAAACGTTTTTTTGGAAGGTGTCACTGTCCCTCCCTTTAAAGGGGCCCTGCAATCATATTTAAGCGTCTACCTTTTTTGCGGTTTCCACGTCTCTTGGGGTTCGGGCAAGTCAGCGGGCACGGAGAGAGTAACTAAATATTAGTGCGTCATATCTTAACAGGACGACGCGGAAACCTCCTCCACCTACGAGGGCGACCCGCGTTGCCGAAAGTGCGCAGTATTTGAGGTCTTTGGTCCTGGGCTTACAACTGGTCAGAGCCGCTAAAAGCTTTTTTTTTAGTCGAGATACAAAATATAAGTGTCGCGAACCGTTACAATTATGTATGAAACTAGTTTTTGTTCGGTATTTTAGATCAGAAAAGAAACAAATGCAGTTTATAAAGTACGGAAACAAGAAATGACCCGTCGACATACCCGCCGCCAAGCGGCTGAAAAAACGGCGCATACTAGAAAGGGCTAGTGGGATGAGGCCCCGACGAACGGCGAGCGTAGAAAGGTCCCAAATGTACGCGGCGGCGCTGCGATCGTATACCGGCTCGAGGATCCGACCGGTTCCGAGCGTTCCGAAGGCCTTTGGCGCGGGCTTGGTTGGCGATTTGGCCATTTGGCAGTATGGCAGCGCGAAGTCACTCCCGTTCTGAACTGATCTTTACCCCGTGTTTGCTGTCGTTTGTGGCCAATGAAGTGTCATGCCGAATTAGTGTTTAGTTGCCCAGCAAATTCAATACGAGCCGCCCTGGCCGCCCGCTTCATACATCCTATCCAACACATCAGAGCCGTGTATTGGGAGAGTTTGGCCAATAGGCGGAGCAAAGGCCGCCGCCAGCGCCGAATATTCCCCCCACGCTTAGAGCGTAAACTAAATTTGTGACACAGCGTCGACCAATCAGGAGACCTCTACTCCATCTCACAAATGTCTGCAGTGAAGACAAAGGCACAGGCGCGTGAGCCTAGCTCAGCGAAACGCTTTTGTTTGTACGAGACCTCGTGTATAGGAGGCACTTTCCAAAGCCACGCGCTCGTGCCCATGCCTTTGTCTGCACTGCTAGAACAGCGTCCTGAGACTGGCTGAAAGAAAACAGTGCAAAGGGTGGGGTGCGCGAGCGTCTTGAGACGCGGAGTTCCGCTCGGCACGGCTCAAATTATACTTCGTTTCACTTTATCTGCGAGCGAAGCCAAAGCTAGAAGCGCGAGACCAGCGCTTTTTGCATTTCTCCCCAGCTCGCGCGCTCGAGCAAAGCCTGAACGCACGGAGCTTCCGTGCTCGCGCTTCCAGTTTTGCCTTCGCTCGCACATAAGGTGAAACGAAGTATAGTCGTGTCACATATTTAGATCACACGACCACCGCTAGGGGCTGTTTCGCGGCCTGTGGTTGGCCCCGAGATGCTCGCCTATTCAAACCAATGTATGGCCAAACTCTCTCAATAAACGGCTCTGCAACACATGCTTTAGTGGCGCCCTCTCAAGCCGTCGACACGGAGTGCGGCAGCCGTGAACGCTCGATGAGCTCACTACCCCTCCTCTAGTTCATGGCCACTCAAGCCAGGACCTACGACGTCATGAAGGAGGTTATTTTTTGCTTGTTTTTGTAATTCTAATTTGCCTATAAATTTTTAAATAAATCGAAATTTGAGAAAAGAAAAGTTTCATTAAGTTACTACGTTCAGTGCGCTCAGGTTTGGTGCAAACTAAAAACCAGTAAAAAAGTCATTGCAGGGCCCCTTTAAAGGGCAACTCCGCTTCATTTTTGATATTTAGAAAACTATGCAGCCCTCTTCAGTATCATATAGGAAGACCCCATGTCAAATATTACGATTTAATTCCGTCTATATATTTAATAAACTGGCCAGCAAACTTTCAAATGAGCCAAGTCGCCGAAATCTGCCAACTCTAGCGTGCGACGTGAGGCGCAATCGTCAGCGCAGTCAATGCGACGGAGCTGGAGCGGCCGACGTTGACCCACTACGTCAGAGGCATGACTACGTCATTCTCACGTTTTGTTTGTTTTTACTTCTCATGGCGAAATTGAACGATGACGTCATGAGTTTCTCCTCCCGGTGTTGGCTCAATCGCGTCCACGTGATCACCATAACGCGGATGCGCTAGTTTGTGCTGCCCTGCGCGCTTATCGGTCTGCTTCTCCACTCCCCCTCTCCTCTTTCGTCTTCTCCCTTCCTTCTCTCCCCCGGGCCATCACCGTCCACGCCATGCGAAGCGACCTGCCCGCGTCGCGTGTCCTGTCCCTCGCCCCCACGAACGTCGCAAGACCACGTGGTTCGACGTGACGTGGCCATGACTCTGACGGCACGAGACCAATGTTGCCTGACGCAACCGAAGTTTCGGTTTCGGTATCGCCTGATGTTTAAATTAAGATTATACAAATAATATTCCACGTTTCGCGAATCCGAAGACGTAGAGCTGTTTAGTAGTGCTTTGTGAAATGGAATCACATGTAAACCTGAATTCTCCGGAATTGAGCGGAGTTTCTCTTTAAAGGTCCTTTTCACTAAGCTCCTTTATAAAATCGGCGAACCAGCGCACGCCGGAGAGCACGTGCGCACGCCACAGAGCACGTGCGCACTCCACATCGCGAGCTGATTGGCCGATTTTTGTAAAGGAGCTTAGTGAAAAGGATCTTTATAACGCCGTCTGACAGGGGTATAATACCCCATTCACACGACCGTAAAGGTACCTTTATCTAAGGGACCTTTATTCTCTGCGGCCAATCAATTAACGATCTTCCGCGCGTGGCGGGTGCTCGCGACCCAAGAGCACGGGCTGATTCGCCGATAGCAAAGGGACCTATGTTAAAGGTACCTTTATGTTGACAGTGTGAATGGGGTATAAGCCATCTATCATCTTCGCCAAGTACGCCGATTTGCTGTTCACTCCTGAAGGTCTGTTTGAAGCGCCACAACTGCTACGCTCTTGGGTCTGGAGGTCTGGGACACTTGTACGAATACGTCATTAAACCTGTTACATAATGAGTCTAGATTATAATCTTCGGAGGCATTTTGTATTGTTTGATTAGTGTCTTTTTATCCTTATAAGCAATTAATTCGTGTACATACTTCCAGGCTTTTTTTTTTTTGCTTAGTTTCTAGGAGTTTGTTGCAACCCAGTGGCCTGTGCCCGTTCCTTGTTATAGTCATAGACAGCTCCAGGAACGCGGGGTTTGAAGAGCTCCTAACAGTGAGCGAGAGAGGGGGCCCGGGGGGGGGGGGGGGGGGGGGGGGTGACGTTGCTGACAATGCTGACCCACTGTTCATAAGTGGGTGGTTCTCATGGATCGGTCGCTTTTGGTCTAGCTGGTCTCATCAGTGGTTAAATAGCTTGGCTTGTGCTGTGAGATGCACGTCGGCCGGACCTTGTGGAGTGCCCGTTAGCCAAGCGTTCCAACATGGTGTCCAGAGGCTTCAGCGTGCGTTGGGACATGGGACCTCAAGACGTTAAAAGTTGCGCAAAAAGCGCTTATGAATTCTTTATTTGTGAAGGGTCCGCTGCGCACCAAGAATCTCTGGTGGTCTTGTGAGCTCCCAAGAGCAGCAAGACACTGACTAGACCCCCCAAGAAGCACAGTCTTTTGGGCCAAAATTTAGTATTTATCTGGCCTAAAAAGCCGAGGTATCACCAAACTTGATATTCTTTGTACCAATTTCGGCCCTAAATTGCCAGAGAAAAGCCACAGCTGCAGGCTTCACTACCAGCACTCTAAGAAATGTCTGCGCGTCTACTCACCCGCAAAACTCTCAAAGAGCCAATCATTGCGATCTAGAAAATCAGCTCAGCGAATGATGAGGCGAAACATCTGTTTAGACCTAAAAATGAAGTTTGCGCTGTGGCACTACGCAATGCAAAGCGTCATGCTTGCATTGCGTAATGCCGCAGTGCAGACTTCATTTTTAGGTATAAACAAATGTTCCGCCTCATCATTCGCTGAGCTGATTTCGAAGATTGCAGAGATTGGCTCTTTGAGTATTTTGCGGGTGAGTAGACGCGCAGGCATTTCTTAGAGTGTGGTTGTTTGGTTGTCACCTGGCTTCTTTGGGCCTCAGTCCCCGAGGAAATGTCAGAATTATGCTTCCCCTCTGGTCGTTCGGCGTTCACCTGGCAACTTTGGGCTTAAATTGTCAAACAGATGCTGGAATTAGACCTCATTGCTGGCTGTTCGGTTGATATGTGGCATCTTTGCCTCATGCCTGGATTTTTTACAATTATTTGGCGAACCAAAAAAGCCATAAAAAAGCAAAAAAAAAAAGTGCTTTGGAGCGAACTAAAGGGTTGGCGCAAACCTTATTATGTCCAAGTTTGGCGCTTAGGATTGTCGAATTTGGGCAAATTTCGGCGTTACTCCGGCGTGTTGCCTGGGCCTTTTTAGCCCACGTATAGCTTATCGTGGAAGCCGGTGGACCAGAAAGATAACTTGTTGGTTCCCCGGACGCACACTTTACACCATGATAGTATAACACTCTAAAAAAGGCCCGTTCGTCTACTTTCCCGCACAACACTTGGAGAGCCAATCACCGCAACCTGCGGAGACAGCTCAGCGAATGACGATGCCGAAACACATGCTTAGACCAAAAAACGCAGTCTGAGTTGTGACATTACGCAATGCAAGCGTGACGTTTTGCATAGCTTAATGTCACAACTCAGACTGCTTTTTTTTTTTGGTCTAAGCATGTGTTTCGGCATCGTCATTCGCTGAGCTGCCTCCGCAGGTTGCGGTGATTGGCTCTCCAACTGTTGTGCGGGAAAGTAGACGCACGGGCCTTTTTTAGAGTGTGGTTCTGGTGGCATATAGGTCTGAAATAAAATAATTGGATTAACGCACGGAATTAATGAAATACAAAATTAATCGCCTACTAATTCCTTAAAAGCTTGAATGCCCCAAAGTACACCTTTCTATGAGTACAGTGAGGTTGTAGCTGGCGTCATCGTTTCCACCGTTAAACTCCTCAACATTAAAACTTAATAGTAAAGAGACTTTTACTTCTACGAGAAGCCATGATTTCAAGATACACAACTGTGAAATAGTTTTTTCGCACCAAATTATGCATACAAATACTAAGCACCTCAGACCATCTAGCATCGATAGTATTGATCAAAAACACATGGTTACCGACATATATTTCAAACTTTCGAAATACTTAAAAGTGGCAACTTTACGTCAGGAAGAAGGTGTGTACGTACCTGTCTATCGTCTTACTTCTCTCATCACCCCACGGCATTCAACATGTGTCAAATCAACAAAAAAAAAAAAGTATTAAAGCGTGTCGTTCCTGCATTACTAAAGCTAAACGAATGGTAGCAATTGTGTTCCCCATATTCTTTTTCTTATATGCATACTTTCAAAATATTTTAACAATAAATAATGAAGAATGTACAGACGTGCTGGTGTACTTTCAACATCTTTTAAACCCGAGACTACACTCTAAAAAAAAGCCTTTGCGTCTACTTTCCCGCATAACACTCGGAGAGCCAATCACCGCAACTTACGGAGGTAACTCAGCAAATGACAATGCAGAAACATATGTTTAGACAAAAAAACAACAACAAAAACAACAACAACAAACAACGCAGTGTGAGTTGTGACATTAAGCAATGCAAACGTGATGTTTTGCATCGCTTAATGTCACAACTCAGACTGCGTTTCTTGGTCTAAGCATATGTTTCGGCACTGCCATTCGCTGAGTCACCTCCATACATTGCTGTAATTGGCTCTCCGGGCGTTGTGCGGGAAAGGAGACGCATGAGATTTCTTAGAGTGGGGGACGACACACACATCACCTTAAACGATAGACCAATTGACCAATTCATTATTCAATTATAGTTTATCAATCTATTGGTTAAAAATTCTTAACCGGTGAACAGCCTTTTAATTCAAAGAGACAAATAAAAACGGCGATCGCTTGCTTGTAAAAGGTCGGAGTTCTGTAGTGTAAAATACAGGTAATTCGCCAAAGATGAATACCTACTTCAAGTCTGCCACCGGGTTTTGTGCGGCAGTCCCGTCCTCAAATTAAACGTGATGGCACTGTCTCTAAACATCAAATACTGGTGCTTACCTCGACTGCAACGCGTTTGCCTTAGAACTCTCAGTAGTAAAAGTTAACCGAATTAATGGCAAATGTTTTTGCATAATTCGAAAATGTGCAAAATGCAAGCATGCGGCAGCACTGCTGCTGCCATTCGGGGGATAGGGTAATTATGTATCCAAGGCGCGAGTATACCGCAATGGCAATGCGGGTTCGAACCTCGAAAAATTACGCCCTAATTGCTTAATAACCTTATCCTCAGTAACAAGGTACTGCACGTTCGCTTAAAAACTTCTGTTTTAAAATTGGGTAACCGTGAAATCGGTCCAACAACTTTAAAGGTGCCCTGAGGAGGTTTTTGAGATCGCTTATATATGGCGATAACTCACTCTGCTGGCTCTAGGCATTCTAGAAATCCCTGAATCATGACGATACGCATCCGATTTGCCAAATAAAAATGCAATCAAAGATTGCAGCACACCGAGGCCATCTCCGACGATGGGAAGAGCATGTTCCAAAACCAGGACCACTGTCAGCCAATAGCGAGCGAAGGATCCTCGCGCCTCCGACCTGTGGAACCGCGGTGTGATACCTGGAATGCGCGCGGCTCGTTGCCCATACGGCCGGACTACGATTCGACCCAGCGAGCGAGCGCTCGAGAGCTGACGACTGGACACATCACTCCCGCAAAACAAACAAAAAAGACAAAAAAAGAAAAACATAGTGCGTTGTTTTTGAGACAATTATCGCGGTAGTATGTTCCCTCTCCGCGAAAAATTAATATTTTCCGACTACACTTATTTGCTTTTATCATCTACAAAAGCATGAACATTTTGTAATCGCATCGTTTGGAAGCTCAACGAAATGTCGCGATTTCATTGGTCACATGTCGTCCTGGATGCCGGAACACTCCTTCCATCGCAGGAGATGACCTCGGTGTGTTCGACCTCTGATTGTTTTTGTTTTTTTTAATAGGGAAATCGGCCGCGCATCGTTATGATATAGGAATTTTTAGAATGCTTTGAGCCTGCAGAGTGAGTCATCGCCATATTTAGGCGATCTCACAAACCTCCTCAGGGCACTTTAAGTATACGCTCGAATGATAACCGCGAAGAAGAGGTTCGCCAACGCTGCGACGTTGTACGTGTGACTGCAACTCCTACAACACATGACACACCAAACACAAACCGACGATCGCCAGCAGTCTCGGTGTGTTTCTATTTCTGCAAACTTGGAAAGTTAGAAGCTATTGTTCTTTGCTGTGATAACGTTGGGCACCAATCGAGAGGGTAACATTTTCAGTTGGATACAGACCTGTATGAGCAAAGTGCGTGAAAGCACTGATAAACAGTGCAAATGGCCGTAGAGCCATACTGCTCTTCATTCTCGATTAGCCAAACTTTATTGTGCGCTCTTAATGTGGTTAAACTACATTTGGCAGTGCTGACATTTCAATGATTTCATACTGGCTTTCTTGCCCAGCCGCCGTCAGATCGACGACTAAACGCTAAAGCACGAATGTACGTAGCTATAAGCTGTACACTCCTAGCACGTGACGTCATATGGCACTGTACCAGCCGCTATTACTCCGTACCATGCTCCCTTGCCTTTACTGTACCCGTATTATCTGCAGCAAATATTCGGCACCATCGCATTTGTTTTTCTCGGCAAGTCCTGCCGATAAGAAAAAATTCGATGGTGCGAATTGTATGCTGCAGTAGGTGCAGCAAATATTTACCACCATAGAATTTGTTCTTGTCGGCAAGGTTTGCCGAGGAAAAAAATTAAAGACGTTTACAAATACCTGTAATGGGAAATTAGAGCACAGCTCTTGAGGTATTTTGATTTCTCGATATACCGTGCTAAACAATTTGAAGGAGAGAAATATATATGGGCAAATATAGATCACACACCTCACATATTTGTTCTGCACCCTCCTCCTCTCCCGTGTCCTCTTCCTCGTTCGAACCCTCCTCCTCCGTATCCTCCCCTCCTCCTCCGTACCCTCCCCGCCTCCCCCTTTATATCCTCCCCTCCTTCTCGTCTGTACCATCCCTCCTCCCACAGTTACCCCGCTAAATTTAGCTGGAAAATTGGCGCCATGTGACCTCAACACCAAATCAGTTTCCCCGCCAAATTTAACGAGGAAACTGAAGGCGCAGTGTTCCATTATGGAATGTCACAGACCCGCACACCAATTCAGTTTCTTCGCTACATTGAGCTGGGAATCAAATTGGTGTTTAGGTCTGTGACGACCCATAATGCAACGCGAGCGGTTAAGCCGATGCCGACACCGACGCCGCTATACGCGGGAGCGGGCGCCTAAGAGCTGCGCTCTAAAAGAAATGCTATGGTACGAGATGTATTCTCCAGAAGGTACAGTGCGGAACGAAACGAAACTGACCAGCGCAGCACTTGGCCTGGCTTGAGTAACCGCGTGAAACTCGCTCGAGGAGCGTATACGGTTACTCTGCACGTATACGGCCAGCACATAGAGCCGCTGTAGCCTGGAGTAACATAATGGTTCCGCCATTTGGTTTATCGGGTAATCGGTAGAGTCACTGTATCTGCGCGGGCCCACACTCTTCACTGGTCCATTTCGTTTGGTTATGCACTGTACGGGCACAGGGGCATGGCACGGAGCAATGGCGGCTGACGTGACGTCAATGCAAGCCATCTATAGACACAGACAACTTAAGAAACGCAGGACGTTGCTTATTATGTTCACGGCTCCTGCTTCGTGATTGGTTCTTTGAAATTCTTAGCCGCCAATTCCGCGGTATCATTGACCGATGAGCGATAGTAAGAGTCATGTGACCCGCCACGAGCTGCGTTTCTTGAACTGCCAGTGACCATAGCTCAAACCGGAAGCGGCGACTGGCGGAATATCGAAGTGACGCACCGTTCCTAATTGTAAGCGATGTGACGTGACGAAGTGTATCATGCTGAATGCTACACCTTCCGTGTGACGTCAGGATATTTAGGACTGATGATTCGCCCCCTAGGTAGCCACGACCCACTATAGTCGGTGACAGGCTAAGACTGAAGTGGAGCTCCTCTTGCCTCTTTGAACTTTAGCAGAGCGAACGCTCTCCAAAGCGCTCCTTCGGCTAACGTGGAAAGAGCTGGTAGGTGCCTCCACTTTACTTTTAACCATAGCCTCCTATATAGTGAGAAAGCCTGGCAGATCGCCCCGAGTAGCGGCCACCGAAATGGAAAGGTGGAGAGGCAGACAACGGATGAGAAAAGAGCCACGTGACTGGCGCCCCGCTGCGGCCAGACGCTGAAACCCAGCGTCTCGCCGCTGCCGCGAGGCGCTGCGGCGAAACGCGAGGACGATTCGAAAGTGTGTTTTGGTTCCTCGCCGCTGAAAAAGCTGTGCGCTGACGTCCTAGTTCCCGAGGAATATCTCTTTGATGCTTTGTGCTACCAGATCCTCGCGCTCCAACTCTGCGACCGTGCAGTCTATGGCTCCGTCGTCGAACTGCCAGGCTTTGTGAGTATAGAGGAGGCTATGTCTTAACCTGACAAATGGTTGCGAACCGAGCCGGAACCTACTGAGTGGCAAGAGACAGGTAAAATGCGGATTCCCGAAGCTGAAATTTCGACTGAAACATTCAGCACGTCGTTCATGCTGCATGTTCCGACATAGATTACATTACATTTTGGACTTAACGGAAATATATTCAAGTGGAAATTTTATTAGCGCTCATTTTGGTTTTGATTATTGTATCCGCCCTCTGATTTAATTAATGCTGCGGTATACTTCGTATTCCATTTTAGTTCGTTCTGCGACTTTTTATTACAGAATTAAGACGCTCGATGCTACATCTGCTTCAGCAGAGAGAGCGGAACTGTCACTGGTGTTCACACGTTGACGTCAACAACCCGAAGTCCGATTGAAGAAATCGGTTGCACGGATGTTTGACAGCTGCAAGTCTTACAAACAAGTCCGATTTCTCTGGAGTAGATTGACAATCTTGCCGCTGTAGCATAAAGTTAACCTGTAATTTTCAACATGCACTACGTGGTCGCGATGGCATGAATGCACGATCGGCACAACGCCCATTTATTTCAAGGACGGCAGGACTCGGAATAGAATGTATGATGTTAAAGTCTGCAGCGGGAGCTTTTACTCCACATTCTGCCTGGCTGTGGAATGTTGACTGCGATATGACAGTAAATTTCTGAAGGTTTTGTGTACGTCTCCTCTCGCGTTACATGAAGCAGCGTCCCTTCCACCTCTATTTAAATGTTGCGTTTTCAAAAGCTTCTGTGTGCATGGATCGCTCACAATACGCTCGGAACCCAAATAATTAGACATTTTTGTCATCGGTTCAGCCAATGAGAATATTTATCAGAATCAGGCTTTAGTAACCATGTGGTCTCAGTGGCGAGAGGGGTGGACGCCTTTTTCCCACTCAGACTCGATGTTGCCTAATCCTACGCTTGCGGTCCACGACCACTTTCCTCTTTATTGATATATCAAAGAGCTAATAAACGTTGCCCCCTAAACTTTGGGTTCCAGTCCTAGCCTGCACCAAAGCTTCTACAAAAATTGCTAATCTATATCAAAGAAACATCAAGGGCTGTTGTAGCTCAAATTTTTCGTGATAGAATATCGCAGTGAAGTATTTACGGGAGATTTCAGAGGGTTGATTGCTCCACAACTTCTGTGATGACCTATGTCCTTCAATGAGCCCGCTGACTTTAAAGATGTGGCGACATGGAGTGAGTGGAGTTCAGAAGGCACGGTTTTTGCTGGTGGCAGGACAGCTGCAACAACCCCCTGACGTTCTCAACCGGGAGAGTGACCATTGCTGCTATCTCGTTTTTTCGTTATTTTCATGGACGTTCCGCCGGCTTGAGTGGCGAGGACGCGAAGCCGGCAGCATTAAGACGTCGAGTAGGCGTAGTGGCCGTGAGTCCTGAGCAGCTCCATGCCGTACAACAAAGTCCGGTGCACAAACTCTAGAAACCGTAGCGTCAGGACGTCGAACTCGTCCACGACGCTGGGTCCGGCACCGGAGGGTCCCGGTCTCCTGTCGTCGGTCCTGGAGTTGGCGTCTCTTCTGGGCTTCGCTGGAGGGCCGCCGTCCTGGGCTTCGTGACCTGGGTCCATCGTGGCAACGCCTCCTGACCCTCTGAGATCAGGGGATCATGCTTGGCACGACGGTGTCTGGAACTCGCTTCAGGCTTGCTTCTCGAAGCGGATCTGGTGCTGATTCAAACGCGTCGATGCTGGAAGGGGAAGACAGGACACTCTGTTAATCAATTGGTATGGCTGTTTTTGACTGTTCATTATGTAGTTTGGATAGTTAAAGTCACTGAAGGCCTAAGAAGCTCTGGGCATGGCGAGTCTCGAGCATTCTGTTATCACTCTGCGGCGAACGAGATTGCGCCATTGGCTAATAATAACGCAAAAGAACGAAATCACAAAACATGAAGCTTCAAAATACAACCCCACTGCCACGCGTTCGTTATCGTGGAGGTGACTATATAGCTTTTTTGCCGTTGCTCCCTATGCAGTGACTGGCTAAGGTATGACTCCAGACCAATTCGAGAGTCCGCCATTTTTTATTTTAATCTAAATTCTTGGTCAATGAAAAAGCAGAATATATGAAACATTTGAACGTTTTATTATGCCACTGAGATGCGAATTTAGCCAATAAAAGGGGCGCCGATGAATTAATGAGTAAAGAAAGAATCAAGGATATATTAATCATTAAGCCTCGCCTTGCACTCTTTGAAGACGCGAGTGACTGCAACGAGAGGTACTTGAGATGTCTCTGGGCTGAATGGTTATCTGCCTATAGTGGGACCGAAACCCTTCGAGAAACTAAAAATGAAACACCGATCTTCGTGGCAGCAGTCTACCGATCGCGAAGAAAACTGCAAGGTGTTGTCTGCCATCAGCCGCGATGTGGCGCCAGCCGTAATGGAATAATCGGACGTAACGGCATCTCGGCACGCTTCGGAACCCGCTGTGCCGTAATGAAGTTTCCCGCAGGGAGCCCGTACTTCCGCGTCGGCGAAGAAAGCGCCCGGTCTAGCTTTCCGATAGCCACTCAGGTCCGCCGGTTGCCCGCTTCCTTGTTCTCGGTTTCGAGTGAGCAACGGTAACCCAGTTTCCCAGTTCGGACGTTCCCCGCCTTGCCCCGGAAATTTCTCCGTTCGTGTGTTTTGTTTACCGCTTTTTGCCTCCTTTGTCTTTTTCTGCTGCTATTATTTATTTATTTACTTATTTTTTGAGGGGAGGGAGGAAGGTCTGTTACTCATGGCTACCCCGTTTTTCCGCAAAGCCGGTTGCAGTAGTCTAACTGAGCCGCACTCTAAAGCCTTTGCCGACAAATAAAAAAGATGTACCGTACATTGTTGTTGTTTTTCTTCCACACGTAGAAGCACCGAATGACGACGGTAATTTGAGTGAATTATGAACGTACGAAAAATCTCGAATCGACGACCAATAAAACAACATGCAGCTTTTAACGTAAGTTTGAATTTGATGAGCGAAGGTTGCTTTGATTCCAAACCGTTCATTCCACAGAAAAAAAAGAAGTTAAAGTTTTTTTTTATTGACTATTCAGAAAAACATGAAATTCCAGCGCACCGTCGCCAGAAGACCGTCCTTTCAGTGAAACGTAAATAAATTTCGCAATATTGTATTTTCCCCTAAAGTGGAATAAACTGTTGCAAAGGGCAATTCCGTAAAAAAACACGGAGACTGCGAAAGCTGATCAGAATAATTTAAAATGGAACATCTCGGAGATTCCCAGAATTACAACTGTTTCGCTCAGAAACATATAGTTGTTTCTTGTAAATAAGCCGAAACTCTTAGCTCGGCAGCTTTGAAACGGCTGTACAATTAATTGGTAGTTTCGAGTCGCGAGAGAAAAAGACGCTCGAGCGTTAAGGAAGCAGCGCAACTATTTTGATCTTTAATTTTTGTTTCTGTACACAAGGTTGTTGGCACTTGTGGGACCCAAGTTTGCTCGCGCGAAACGCCCCTGAACAGGAAGCGTCTTTGTCGTGGTGAAATTTTAAAGCTCAAAGCGGACTTTATTTTACTTTAGTCTCTCTTTCGCAAAACCTGATGGGAAAGTATGAAAGTCGCATCGTTGACGCCATTTATGAGATTGCTGCTCGTGTGACGATATTTGAATGGGGCTCATAGACTGGCCACGAGCGTTGCGTGTGCACTCGATCTGCTCTCGTGGCAGTGTATCGGTCGACGAGCCTTCGCGGGTTATGTTTCGTCTGCTAATCACCGCGGCGAAACCAATCACGTCAGGATCGGGGCGCCGTCTCCGTGCGTGATTGGTTACGTCAGCGATGGCGAGCGCAGAAAGGTTTCTTTTATTTGCTTTTCATCGCTTAATGTTGCTGTAAAGGTTGAAGAAGCGGAGTCAGTGAATTGACGTGATCAACTACAATGCCTAGAAGGTGCTGTGTGAGGGACTGTCCCGGTATTTCAGCAACTGAAGAAGAGATCACACTGCATGCATTTCTGAGAGACATACATCGGCCGCATGAGCACCCAGTAAACAAGTTCTACTCATGCTCTAGACAAAATACGTACTTTGTGCTCGACGTTTACTTGTACTTGGTACACTCACCAGTTCGTATTCTTTAGACGGCAGGCATCTACAGCCTGGAGAGTATCCGATGATTCAACGACCTCGGTGTCTCAACCTTCAGCAATGCGATTGGGTGTGTCGTATGCGAGCAATCCTAATTTCTGCGAGCGTTCTAATTTTTTTTTTTTTCAAAACTTGATAGCTTGTTTTGCGCCCAGTATAGCCCTGTATTATCGGACTGACGACGTGCACTCGTACACTGGCTTGTACTCGCAACGCTTTCGTCATTGACCTCCATCACGTCGATCCACTGACTCTTCGTCCTCAAATTTTACAGCACGCAAACTAACCAACGGTGCAGGGATAAAGAGCTAGTGGAACTGAAACTTCGTTTTCTACGATCGCTCGTACGAAGAGCAGAATAATAAAAAGAAAAAAAGTCAGGCACGGTCGCGGAGAGCACGAGGAGTGAAACTCACGCGACTTCCGGTTAACCCACTTTTAGTGACGTAGCTCGATGCCTCCTTTCTGACCGCTCCGACACCTTGCGGTACACTGTTACGTCACAGTGCACGGCGGGAACTTTGAATTGGGCCTCGTATTTCTATTTTTTATAAAAAAACTACGCAACTCTATAGTGAAACAATTTTTTTTGTAATGTCCTGATATGCCATTGCAACGTTTAGCGTGAAAAAAAAAATATTTTTTTTGGCGTGTCAGAGGCCCTTTAAGGAAGCAGCGCAACTATTTTGATCTTTAATTTTTGTTTCTGTACACAAGGTTGTTGGCACTTGTGGGACCCAAGTTTGCTCGCGCGAAACGCCCCTGAACAGGAAGCGTCTTTGTCGTGGTGAAATTTTAAAGCTCAAAGCGGACTTTATTTTACTTTAGTCTCTCTTTCGCAAAACCTGATGGGAAAGCATGAAATTCGCATCGTTGACGCCATTTATGAGATTGCTGCTCGTGTGACGATATTTGAATGGGGCTCATAGATTGGCCACGAGCGTTGCGTGTGCACTCGATCTGCTCTCGTGGCAGTGTATCGGTCGACGAGCCTTCGCGGGTTATGTTTCGTCTGCTAATCACCGCGGCGAAACCAATCACGTCAGGATCGGGGCGCCGTCTCCGTGCGTGATTGGTTACGTCAGCAATGGCGAACGCAGAAAGGCTATGAGCGGTGGCGTGACGATGCTCTTTTACCGCTGCGTGATTGGCTTTTTGGAATCGTAGCCCTGGATGCGGTCGGACTCGGAGGGAAACGATGTACAGTTGCGAGCTGAGGGGGTGAACGCAGCTCGTTTTTTTTCTAAATTTTTCTGTGACTGCCATTGCATAAATTAGGATGAGGGAGTTAAAAATACGAAAATTACAGGATCCTAGATCGGTATACCGCCTGCAGAAAGAGAAGTACGAATGCGCATTTCTTAGATTATGAACGTACAAGGTTAAAAACGTCGTTTATTGAAAGCACAAAAAATGCTCGCGCCGCACCTTTCAAACCCGAAAAATTACGGTTTTGCGAATAAAGAGGAGGGTAAATTTAATTTACGTGCGTCTTTATGTTCCGTTTCGGCATAACATGGCAGAGAGCGAAAGCTACGACCCCGCCGAGCCAATAAGTGAGCGGCGTTTGGCAACTTCCGGTTCCTTGGGAAATTGTTTTTTTTCACTGTTGAGAAACGACGAAACCGAGCTCCAAGCCTGCGCAAGCATAGTTTTGAAACCTCCAGGCTGTAGTTTGCAGCACCATGCTTAGACAGGCTTGCAGATCATCGTCGTCATTCGTCAACAGCTAAACGAAATTTCCCAAGGAACCGGAAGTTGCCAGACGCCGCTCACCTCGGTGGGGGACACATGACAACGCATACCGCTGGAACGTGCGAATGCTGTGGAGAGCTGTCATGTGCTTTGCTCCGTGGCACTAATTGGCACCCGGAAACCGCAACTTTTTCTCCAAGTTATGCTCAAACGTAAACAAAACCAAATGGAACGACAGGCCTTAGATTCAACAGGATAAAAAAAAATAATATATAATCGTTTCGCTTTTGAATCGAGTTTAGTTTGTAGTAGATTACGTATAAAAAGCCCCTACGCATATGCGAGCGACGCCAAGCTTCCGAGGCCATGGCGTCCTTGAAAACCTGTGGCAGTCGCCGCTTTCACGGGCGCGAGGGCAAGGTCATCGTCTGCATCAACACAGACGGATCGATTGGAAGATAGCCCGCTTGCATAATTCTGGCGGTTATTTTAGTCTCCCTGTTGAGTCCCCCTCGCGTTTACGTATCTGCCCGACGTAAGCTTTTGCGTCAGCACCCTCGAGAGGATCGGTGGCCGAGCCGTTTCACTTTAGTCTGACCGCAGTCGACGCTATGATTGGTTAGAGCGAGTCAAGCAAACAGCGCCGAAAAATGCATCGTCACGGCACTCGATATTTGTGTGCCAACGTTACTAGAACCACTCAGTTGGAAAACTGCTATAGAAAGTGGCTCCGTTCCGTAGTCGAGAACAGAGCTAATGGCGATCGCAACGCCGCCATTTCTCCCGCAGCGTCCACTCCGGGAACTGCACCGCTGCACGTCGAGTCGGGCAAGGGCCGGTGGCGCAATCTCGCAAGGCTATCTCGCAGTAGCTATGTAAAGCAACTTTGATGTTTCAACTCGTCGCTACAGGGTGGCGCTGTTAGCGTATTTAGCTTAAGGCCCCTGTATAATTTAGCTCGCTCTCGTTGGACGCCTGCGGCCCAGGTTTCAAGGGTGAGTTTCCCAACTGAGGGGTTTAGTAACGTTGCTTTTTGCTATCAACACCGATCTCCACTAGAGGCACTAAATGAGCTGCGCTTAGAGTATCGGCATTCCGTTCCCTGACGTTGTTGTGGGCGCCGCCATTTTGGCTCGTAAGCAGAGCAGACGCAACTGCCGATCGTCATTATTCGAAAGTGCGACTTCCTCAGCATTAGATTGGGTGTTAGGAGGTCATGTAATATTGCTTTGCTCTGTCGCGAACTGTTTAAACATTTGTGGAGGGTGGAAGAGCGTTTCCTGCGATTTCAGTTAAAGCTTCAGATAACTGGCAACCATAATTTTAAGACACAATATGGCCGAGTGTCGTTACTCTGAAGCGTAGCTTATTTAGTGGCACTAATCTCCACAATACACGAACTCATCTCTGTTACGTCACGGCGTGCTGGTGGCGCGTCGGGCGCACTTCCAGTCTGGGGCTGTGGGCGGAAGCCGCCATGGGGCACGTGCATTCGTGTGTTACTTTGGAAGAACCCGGACAAAAACCTGCCTTCTCGTCAAAACGCTGCGACTGTGGCTTTACCAAAAGAGTAGGAAAAGGTTTGAAAGGGGCACTGACAACCCAAAGGTCGTATTTTTTTTTATTGTCTAAAACGATGCAAGTTGTAGTCACAGACACGCAAAAAAAAACCGCATCGCGAAAAAAAATTTCCCCGCGCGCGCGTGCGCCTTTTTATTTTTGGCGTTTAAATTTCCCGCGCTCACCTCCTCGCTTCTTTTAATCGGTGACGTCAAAAATCAGGAATTTTAGAAGCCTTGTAGGTGACATTTCTATAACATTTAATAACGGCAATCGTAAAACATGTTTTTTAACGCAATTGCGAGCGCCCTACGGCCCCTCTTTCTGAAATACCAGAAATCAGAGTTCGGTGTGGTGATGCTTCCTAGATTTGTACCCTCCCTCGGAAAACTTGGCGGCATCGTCGGCGAGCAACACGGCGAGTGGGGAAAGAAACCGGTTCTTTCCCTCGCCGGCGTGATATCACCTCCATCTCGCTTGGGGTTGCCGTGGCAACGGCGGATGTCTGAAAAAAAGTCGAGTCTCAGGAGACCGCAAAATTTGACTCACTGTACTGGCGCGGATCGCGCGGGAACTTCAAATTCGGCATTTGGAAATTGTTTTTTTAATTCACAAATACTGAATTTTCAAGTTTCGAATTTTGAGGGTAATGTCCCGGCATCGTTTTCAATCGTTTCGGATAATAAAAAAAAATATGATTTTGACGTGTCAGTGCCCCTTGAAGGTCAGTTTTCGTTTTCTGCATGCCTGCTCGGTTCGTCCGAGAACGTAAACAGGGGCCGTGAAAAAAGGAAAAACAGACGCCATCGGACCACGAACGCTTGGGCGGAAAGCATTTTGGATTGAATTTGCGGATTCATGTGGTCGTCAGGTTTATTTGTTTTGTTCCAACATGAACGCGGGAAAACCGTCAAGTTGCACGGACCACCTGCGGACTACGTTCAGAGCGTCATCGTGCACGTTCAAACGACCGCCTCATCGTTCGATCTGTCGTCTGCTCTCTCTAACGTTTCTCCTTGTCGTCTGCTCGTTCAAACGACAGCGGCTCATAGACCAAACGTTGACTCGGTGATTGCGATAAGAAGTCCAGACCTCAAAAGACGTTTAAGTTTGAAGGTTGCTTCGGGTAAGTAGGCTCGGTGTGAACAGTAGATTATAGGGGATGTTGATAATTGTTACAAGTGGCCATCACCGACTTGTTATTATACCTGATTCGCTCGGTCCGATTCTGCTTGCGATTGTCAGTATCGACGTTGACATCTCAGCTACGGTTCAGGCTTTCCAGCCCGAGCGACGTCATGACTGAAAATAGCGAGCCGAACCTCACCATGTGAATCAGCCTTTAGCGTCCATTTTGCGGCGTCCACGCGGAATGAATCGCCGCATGTTACATTCTTCACGCCGAGTTTTGCGGTGTAACGAGCCTCCTTAATTTCGCTGAGGCCGCTCAAATAGTCAGACATTGCCAGGAAGGCGTAGATTCAACAATTCCAACGCGAAAAAGAGCGCGGGGACTCACACCGACGCCCACAACATCCTATTCCAATGGTTTGTTTATGGGCGACGGCGAGCTTCTTGCCCACACCCCCATCGCGCATGCGCGGCGTCGGTGGCGTCCGCTAGGGGCGCTCCGGTTTGTTTGTAAACATGAGTTGGTGTATAGACCGTTTTATCGTGGGTAGCGCCATTTTGAGAGCGAGAGAGAAAAGGGGAAAGGGCTACCGGCGCTTTCTCCCTTTCTGGTTGTGTAGAAAGAGTGAAAGTCCCGGATGAGAGGCTTGGCCGGTGTTGGGTGTCTGCTGTGCCCCAACTTCGTTCGCGCTTTCTGTTCTGTTTTAAACTCGCAAACTTAATTAGCGCCACGGTCTTTGATGGCAACAGTCCCCCGGTCATCGGGACACTATTGCTCGGTCATAGGGTGCACGAATAACGACAGAAAGCGTCGAATACTGCCCGAGGACCTATGCAGCTTGCATGGAATCTGGCAAGGCGAGTGCGGCTGCAATGTTTTTAAGCTCCACCGCTTTCCGCATGACTGGAAAGGATGAACCATTCATCGATTTTTGCTTGCAATGGGCCTATTGCAACGTAGCCATTTTTAGTAATCCACAAGCGATACACGAAACGGGAACCTCAATTAACTTTTGTTAACACCCGGAGCTGCTACAGATCGTTTTGCTGCGCTGCTTTTATCTTGCGTGTCCGTGTTCTTATATTTCCTTATGGATGAATGACGAAGACGTTCTAGATGTACTTATATCGAACCGCAGAAAGCCTCAAAGCAGCCACGAATTATTTTACTATCTGATGCAATATTTTCAGTACTAACCTCCAATTTCTAGCGCTGACACGTTCGCCGCCGCTGTTTCCTCCGTCGCCGCACTGGCGGATGCCATGACTCGAACAAAGAAACATGCACACTGGGCTCGAAAACGCAGATCGCAACACACGAGACGCCCCCTGCAGCGATTATTCAGCGCTTCAAAGCTCCCAATCAACGGAAACAACCCAAACAACCCACCAGCGGCATCCAAGGAGCGCTTTTGCCGGCTCTCTGGTATCGCGCAGGAGATTGCGATTCAGGAAAACCGATAGAACTACCTTTTCAACAATTTCTAGCCTCACCCGGCGGCGGAAATGAGCCTTTAACTAAGTGTTGTAGGTGATAAAATCGAATCAGTCACCACTGCAAATTATCAAAATTGAGTCATTGTCAACACTTCAAAATACCAATATTAAATTCAGTTACAAAATTGTACAAGCTGAAACAGCAATTATCAGGAGAAAACTTGCACGCACCTTGCGAGCGTACCCCATGTTCATCGGCGGTACAGCGTTCGGTGCGCGCTCCGTTCACAAAATGTTCCGAGCACAGTCGAGAGGATGGCGTTGGGGAAACGTCTTTTGGGTTTACAGACGCAATCCACAGCCGCCGAGACCGGGGTCACGTGGAAAGCGATGGAGCTTAAAGACATTGCAGCCGCTCTCGCCTTGCCGGATTCCTTGCAAGCTACATAGGTCCTCGGGCAGTATTCGACGCTTTCTGTCGTTATTCGTGCACCCTATGACCGAGCAATGGTGTCCCGATGACCGGGGGACTTTCACCATCGAAGCCCGTAGCTCTAATTAAGTTTGAGAAATTAAAACAGAAAAGAAAGCGCGAACGTAGTTGGGGCACAGCAGACACCCAACACCGGCCAAGCCTCTCATCCGGGACTTTCACTCTTTCTACACAACCAGAAAGAGGGAAAGCGCCGGTAGCCCTTTCCCATTTTCTCTCTCGCCCTCGTTCAGTAAAACGGTCTATAGGGGGCTGGGTGGCGCGAAACTGCTCTCCGAGCCCGGCGCAAGTGAAGCTACCGGAAGTTCGATGCTTGTCCCGGAAGTCGGGCGTGTGCTGGGCTTCCTAGTGCATTCAGTCGATATTTTGGTGCATGCTTTATTGTGTCTTTGATTGGGTTTTAATACTCCCGTTCTCACTTAAATCCTGAGAAAAAGGCATTTGAACGTGAAACATAAGCACACTCGATCAACTAGAATCTCAAAAGTTTTCACATCGAATGGCTTTCCAGGAGACTTCTCGGGTCCGCATGCGCTGTTACTGCGAAACAAGCAGGCTCTCTAAGGCGGACAAGAACAAATTCAGCGCCCTGAACACTGTTCGATCCAGCACGCGGAAGGGTTGAAAAGCTTACTTCCGGGACAAGCCGCTTACTTCCGTTGGCTTCATACCTGTCTGCTCAATGCGCCATCCAGCCCCCATAGTGGAGGTCAGTGGCTATCACCGGCTGACTCAATCACGTACAGAAAAAAGCGCAGGATCGCTGACGCTGTTCGTGAGCGGCAACGAGGTAGAGGGGCTTAGAGCGATAAACCGGGGTTCCGGTCTGCACTCGAAAGGGACCCCCATAAGGCCGCTGCCATGGTACGCAAATTTGACCCCTCGTCACGTCACCAAACCAAATACGTGATGTCACAGGAAAGATGGCAGCGCCCATGCAGCGGCTGGCCCCAGCTGGGCCGGGGCATCGGCCGGAGCTTGTCGAATGCATTGTTCGTTCTCGTTCGTCTCGGCGAGTTGACTTCAAACGCGGAAGCCGTCATACGAGGCCGGTCGAAAACGACTTCAGAGTTCAGCGTGGCGTACTGACGTAGGTATAACGTGAAAATATGGAGGAACGGTGTGCATTTCGCTGGTGACCGATGGGGATATTGCCACGAAAGAGACAATCGGCCCTACGTTGCTCGGACCTCGGATTGATTCGGATACCGCTAAGATAAATTTTAAGGCGACGTTTCTGTGCTCTCGTTGACCATCGGAATCTTCGAGGTCTGCAGTGAATGAAGCGTGTGCAATATATTTGGATACGCAGTTTAGTGACGGAAATTGCGTGAGTCGTGCTTGGCAATGTGCAATCGTGGCGCCGCTTCGTTCAAATGACTGAAGGCTCACTTTGGTTGTGCGGTGCACCGGAGAGCTGCCTTGAAGCTTGTAGTTCCCGTGCCGTGCTAAATGATACTGTGTTGCTTCCCAAATTGTTCCGGCGTAGACGTGCACTTTCACGGAGCATAGGTGCGCGGCGCACCGAAGAGCTGCTTTCAAGCTGGTAGTTCCAGTGCCGTGGTTTTGGTGGTGCTGTGCTGCTTCCTAAATTGTTCTGGCGTAGACGTGCACTTTCACGGAGCACAGGTGTTGCAGTTGGTATTGATTCCGCTGGCCTGTCGCACATTTCGTCGATACAAAGGTTTTATCAACACTCGTTACGCGAATTGCAAGCTGTATGGACATTTCTTCGCGCGTGTAACCTACCCAGTCCATCTGTTCACGCCGCTTTGCGACGACAGTCTGCAGCGGCTCATTACCAGAAAAGTGGTCCCACATGCATTTCAGTTCAGCTCGTTCACAGCAGTCGCCAAACCCCGAAGGAGACAATTTATTCGGACAGAATGCCACTAACGCAGTACGTGTAGTTTCTTTAGTGGTCAGGATAGACTCTTTTCTGTCTGTTTTGTTATATTGTCACGGATGCTTGCTCCAGTCCTATTTTCTATCAATATTTACTATTCTGGAAAGTTCCAGGCCATGCTCAGCTGTCATCGTATGTTCTGGTGGAGGTGCTGCGCACTTTACTCATAGCCCTTCACTCTGTGTCGACCCTGGCGGCTCCTCAGCCGAGTTGCCCGATAACAAGACACGGGTGGCGGATTATCCCGCTTCTTAAACCCCCGGTGAGCCGGGAACCAAGTCCTATCTCGAGCCCGGCAGAAAAACCGCAAGACGAGCGAGTACCACAAGGACGAACCTCGGGAATACACCGTGAAGAATCTGAAATCCGAGCCAGTCGCTGCTATACCAGCAAGAACCACCGGAATTCGGTCTTTTGCCAGAAAAACCGAAGCTGACTAAGCCAACAATGACAAACCTGTAGCAGCAAACCGCGTCCGCTCCCACCATCGTTTGCATGCCCGTCGCACCTCGCACTCTGATGCCCTTTCGCGCAAGGTGTATGAAAACGTCGAGAACTGGATTGAAATTTATGACCGTGTCGCCCGCCACAGTGGGTAGGCGGACAACTAGCTCCTGCAGAACCTATACTTCTCATGGAAGAAACTGCCAGGCACTGGTTTGAGAACCACGAATTCTCCTTAACGTCGTGAAAAGTTTGCGAGATCGAGCTGAAGTGCACGTTCATCAGCCAACATTGACGAGAGACAACCGAATTCCTGATTCTGTCCACGACACGGCCCCAACGAGAGCATCACCGCCTTTGTGGAGGATGTTTTGCGCCTGATCGAGCACCCACGCCAACCCTGATGCTGCAGAAGACAAGAAGCTAAGAATCCCATGTCTCTCATGTGAGGGACAACACCTTCGGCAACTTTGTCCGCAACTCCACGACAACAGTCAAAGGGTTCATATAACCGAGGCTTCCAACAATGAATCTACACTGCAGGCCCGAGCCTGTCAATATCAACAACTCCCCAGCGTCTCGATACTCGAGTCGTCCAGCTGCAACTTCGACGCCAGCCTCCCAGGCATCCGCGACATCATCCACAACGTTTTCCGGGAGGAGATCAGGAAGCTACTTCCTGCCATCAGTTGCCCGGCTTTTATTTTGATTGCCGAGATTGTTTCGGAACAAGTTGTACAGGCAATTGAACTGGAGACTTCTTTGAGCGAAGCGGCATCTGACGAACCGAGGGCGACTTATGCCGGAAAGTCACGACGTCCGCCACCGGCTACCCGTTACTATTCAATGCCAATTCAACGAGACACCCCAACGCCGAAGCATTCATATATGCCCGAGCTTGCTGCATTGATGCAGAAAACTACCAGGAAACTTTGCGGATTAGAAGCCAGCCCTTCAGCTTCAGTGCATCAGATGCCAGTGTCCGCACATGACGTATGATTACAAGACGGCATTAATCGGTCAGTTTGGTCAAGTTGCCACTTGACCAAACTGAACACCGACGTGCCAGGGGCGTCATCCGAGATCAAAGACCACAGGTACTACGACTGAACACCTGACACAAGACTGTTGCAGAAAGAACTCGTTATGAAACCATTTGCAAAGAACCAATAATTATGTAATCAAGTGGAAATAAACGTATTTGATACACTAACCAAACAAACATATTTCCGCTCGCCTTTACGCCTTCACAGTCTATACACAAAGAATTGTGTTTACCGTGCGTGCTGGACCTTTTGAGGACACTCGCATCTCTGACCCCTCAATAATAATTAATGGGACATACCAGACTGGCAGACTGGTTGCATTGGGCTGCACTCGTTCCGCGTCTCCTGAACATGTGGCATATCCAAAAACCAACTCCAGTGATGTGAAAATGTTATTTATTAATTTATTCCCTCCAGAGGCCTTTGTAGGCATTCCAGAGAGGATACTTAAAACTACACACATGATAACATTAAAGCACACTGCTGTAACTTGTTAATTGCAAAAACAAACACACCTCTGAGCATCTAGTTTAATAGTATGTGTTGATGCATTGCTTTATAGCAGGACAGTTCCTATACGTATGACAAAATAGACCCTTTGCAAAGCCCCATCAAGCAACACGACTGTCGCCATTTTTTTTTTTCGGCGTAAAGCACACGAATGTGCCCCTGTTCACGTCGAACGCTAATGCAGCATTCGAGTGCAATAGGCGCTCAGCCGAGTTCACAGTGATGGCGGACATAACACTCTTGTTGAACAAATGCCCAAAGTATGAAGGCCTTGGGCAATTGGAGTAGTAGCTACTGTAATTCGTTCCATCACAATTTGGGAAACGGCAAAGGCTAACGAAGCTAGAAAAATGCGAATATTTTATGCTAGAAGTTGTATCGTAAAATTGTTGATAAGTACAAAACGTAAAGATCGCAGGAGCTTCCTCGCTAAAAGTTGGCTGTGATTATGCAGTTACCTAGGGCTGAAACAACTTCCCCTAGGTCCTAACGCGACGCATACATTTCGCGTCGATTCTCAGACATTCCAACGTTCAAACAAAGCTAAGAGAATGCGGATATTTCATGCTGAAAGCACTTGAAGTTCTATCGATCCCCGAACACATCCGGGAATCCGAGCACCGGTAAGGCGAACGGCTGATGCTGTCTCACAGGCGTTAATATCCAGATGATCAAGAGCGATCTTGCGCAAAAAGGGTATAAAGTCTCATTCCTTCATGTTTTCACATTATACCTGCGTCAGCGAGCACGAAAAAGCTCGAAGTCGTCGGAAAGCAGCTGCACATCACGGCTACCGCGCACCGAACAAACTCGCATCCGCCAGCTCTGGGCGCTGCCATCTTACCGATGACGTCACTGCTCTTGTGAGGTGACGTGACGAGGGGTCACTTTTGCGTACAACATGGCGGCAACCGGGGGGGTGCCACTTCCGAACTTCCGGTTTATTACTCTAAGCCCCTCTACCTCGTTGGTGAGCGGTTTAGTCGGTGGATGGATGGATGGATGTTAATGGTTGTACCCTTTGTAACGGGTGGTAGCTTGTGCCACCTAGCCCAAGTCTGAACATAGGCGATATAGATATTGAGTGCCGTGACGATGCATTTTTGGCGCTGCTCGATGTGCTGCCTACGATCGTAAAGTCCTTTGCCTAGTTTATCACCCGTGCAAAAAATGTTGAGTCACCGAGCTGTGGACGCATGCGCAGCGTCTGATATACTCCAGGAGAGAGCAACAGCGCATGCTCAAAAGGCGTTCCACAGCCCAGCAGACAAAAATGGCAGCGCGCTAGAGGACGATTTTTTGCAAAGGTCTATATTGTACGTCGTCTGCGATCCGACTTAAAAGGGAGACGGAGTATAGAAGCCCGCTGCTATACAATAGAATTATTACAATGTGCGCTAGAGGTTCAACTGGCGGTATAGACCAACTCAACTCTCTGACGTCACGCCGCTGCGGTGGCGCTGCTAGCGGCACTGGGCATGCGCAGGTGATTCGCCTACGCGGAATCTCGTTTCTGCGCGCGCGCAGTGCCCTCGCCTGGTGGGCAAACGCGGGCTTGTTTGTAAACAATGAGTTGGTCGATAGTGTGCTGTGGCAGATTGAAGCAGACAGCAACCGCTCGAAAATTGACTTCCGGTCATGCATTTCTGTGGGAAAAGGCGAGCGCATTTTCTCTCTGCGTTCGATTATAAGAGCAAATATCCCGAATGATTCGTTCAGGTAGATTGGGACATTTCTCAATCACGCGTACGAAAAAATTGGTCAGCTACAGCGTCTTTATTCGAAATTCGTGGCATTAAAAACGGTGCTAAAACGGCTTCGTACGTGTATTTGTGTGCGCTGTCGGACACTGTTAGCGCGAACACGGCGTCGGCGCTTTTCGGCATGGGGGATATGCGTGCCAAACGAACGAAGGACATGTGGAAAACCAAAAGAGATGGCAATAACTACGCAGAAACACTGGGTAAGTAACTCATTGCGCATGCAGACAATCAAAATAACTTGAAGGCTATGTGATGTAGTCCGATTTTCAGTAAATAAGTGCCGCTTTATTCTTTCTGCTCATGAATATGTGCGATGAGGCTTGTTCTGTGTTCAAAACATCACCCGCACGCTCGTAAGCTTTGAAAAGAGGGAAAAACCAGAGAACAGGTGCCCGATAGAATCTGCCCAACGTAGGAAATAATAAAAAGACTTACTTTTCATAGCCCACATACTTTCTTCTTTACGTTTGGAAGGTTTTTTAACCACTCGTAAAGATGCACGACGGAGTAATTTTCTTATAGTGGCAGGACGGGCATATAAGCATTATATAGGCACCACTGCAATGCGGGCGAACCTTGAACACATTCTACGTTCCTTTCGATTGTTAGTTTGCTTAGAATCGTCGCTCGTTTTTTCATACCGGCTGTGGAACAGAGGTTCGGGCCTGAAATATAGCGAAGTTTAGCATCGTTCAGCGGTAAATAAAAATGCTGTAACTAAAGCAATTACACTTTTACATTGTTAATCAAGGTACATGCGATTCGGTACGACCGAGATAACAAAAGTTATCAATGTTATTTCCTCGCGAAAAGACAAAATGCGCCCGCGTCTTCCCACAGGAATGCACAGGAGCACCGCCAAAAGTAGTGCTTTTCAAATTTCAATACGTTCAGATCGTAGTCTTCTTCAGCGGCTTTGAACTGAAATGTGTTGTAGACGTTGATTGCTCCCTGTCCAGCAACGTGCAGAAATATTGCGGCTATATGTACCTTCATCTGCTCAGCTTCTACGGGAGTTTTTTTTCTGCTGCCGTTGTTGCTGGTGCAGTTGCCTCGAAGTAAAGCTCAATATGTTGCCAAATTTTTTTTCCGATTCTCCGCCGCATGTTTGGAGAAAACGAGGGGCTCTGGTAGAGGCAGGCAGTCCATCGTGCATTTTGCGTCATCTAGACTTCTCCCCACCCTTCAGACTTTAGGCTCGAAAAACACTTTTGACACCATGCTTCGAATATGAGTCACCATCGACGTAGATTGGTTCAACAACTGAAATATTTATTAGCGCAATTTATCTTTCATGTTTTTTTTTGTTGTTTTTTTTTGCCACCAGAATGGCGCGCCGCTGCCAATACTTAAAAACAAAACTTGAAATATAAGCGAATTAGTCATAGCCGAAGTTCGGTCATTTGTGGCTCAAGATAACGCACTCTGAACATCGCGCGCACAGGAAACGCTCCAACTTATCGCCGTATGGAATAAGATTATTTCTTTTAATAGAACCTATCGAGTGGCGTTGGCAACGTCGCAAATGTATTACGCAATCTGCCACTGAGAAATCCTCTGTTTCTTTGCGAAGCAGACCTTGCGTCATCATGCTACTCTGTCGATGCGAACGACGACGCAAAGTATATTCACTAAACTTGGTTTCATCTTAAGTTCAGAAGCAGCCGACGCTACGTGCTTATGGGTCAAATCCAACGGCGCCAAAAGCAACACCATAATTGCATTCGTCATGTTTATGTGCATGCTCTATCATCGATGGACTAATAATGTACAAAAAAAGCCCAGTGACATGTGTTTTTGACGCTGTTTGATCGGTAGTATAGGCTCGTAGTGTCGGCTGCGTCTGGACTTAAAGGGGTCATGAAATGATATCGGGTTGGAATGTTCGTGACTTTGCAGAGGAGTACCGGTCCGAGTCTGGCCCAAGTATATATTCGCACGCACCGGCACTGATGCAGAAGCTTCTTTGTCACGGCGAAATTGCGAGGATAAAGGGGGGCTATTTTTTGAGTGTTGTCTTCGCAAAGTTGGATGACGGAATTGTTGGATCGAAACCATCCGCCTGACGACAGTCGAGCGCGCCTCGTGGATTGAACACGAGAACTGCGTGAGCACTCGACTTCGGCTTGGAACAATCGATGCCCCAGCGGACAGGTTTGTCTGTCACCTTTGTTTTGTTAGTTCTAAATATTTCTTCGTTTCCTTCCCAGTCTCGGTGTTTAAACATTATGATTAATACGCACCAGTTCGCCTGCACGTTAACCATTTTTTCCCGGGTAGTCGTTCGTGCCCACCAGTGCGTTCACGAAAATAATTGAACTCTAACAATGCCTGGCACTCAGCACGCGTTTTCTACTTTGCCGACCCCAGCTGCGTGACTGTGATTAACGTTGGCGGCATAGGATAAGCACTAGGCCACGTGGCCGCTTGTTCTGGCTGCGAGTTGAAGGGATGAACGCAGCTCATATTTCTCGAATTATTTTAACAACTGCCACTGCGTAGAAAAAAAAAAAAAACAACTAAGGTTAATGTATTTCGTTATTAACGTTAGGGAGTGATTCTTAGTATTTTGCGAAAGTAGAAAAATCGTGTCGTGGTTCCTTTAAGCTGAAACGGAGTATCAACCCAGCCGCCTACACTTTCAAACGCCACTCAAGCAGGCGAAGGCTGGACTAAAACCGCTTAGTAGACAAGACCCGCGCATTACGCCATCGTTAGTGAATCCCCGAGGCGAATCGGGGATCGGACATTTTTTTAGGAGAATGATTCTGTCAAAAATGTTTTTCCGAAGACAAACGTGCGAACAAAACATTTAAGCACGTTTCGAGCACATCGAACAAACTCGGAGACGCACAAAAATGTGTTACCAGTGAGCTGGTCACATGCTGTGTTTCTCTGGCGTCACGTCAAGTTTGGGTGACAGGTGACGTCACGGAGTCACCTGACGTCATGATATCACGTGACACACGGACTTCAAGGTCATATAAGCAATGTAGCCCCTAAGAGGCTATATCACTACGAACCGCACCCTACGTACGTGTCTTCGGCTGTCGGTGACCATAAATTAATAATCCCTTTCAGTGCCTGCTAGCGGAAAGCAGGATGCCGAGACCATGCACAGATTGCTGGACCGATCGGCCGAAGAGCATCTGGCTCCGTTTAAAATATCCGCGAGAGCAGACTTTCCGCTTTGTTACGTTTAACGAAATAAGAAGTGGAAAAAAATGCTGGTGGGAGAGGATCTGGGAAAGGGTAACAAGAAGTTGGCGCCACCCTAAAGCGGAGCGGAAACATGTATATAGGCACCCTATTGGTGCCCTATCAGGCGACACGATCGCCTTTTGCGCCAAGGTACAATTTCGAGGAGTATGTATACCCCTTGAAAAAAAGAAACCTGATTGATTGATTGGTTGATAGACAGACAGACAGAGATACAGATTGATTGAATAACGCAGATGTAAGGGCAGGGGTCAGGGTTTCGGCGATAATGATGAGAAGGAGTATTAAACAGTTTAAGAAATTAAGGAACGAAGGTAAGATTTTTAGTGGGTAAGGCAGGTGAAAGATAGACGGCAATTTCGATTATGCTAACTTTAGACACTTTTGTATACCACTAGAAATAACAATTGGTTGTGTGTGCGAGCTACTGTTCTACCCAGATGAGAAAGTCCCGATGCATCCATCCGATATCAATCATTCCCAGGTGTACCTTTACCTATAGCCCCGTGCCAATTATTAAACTATTTGAACTAGCTGATCAATTATGGAAAAGCGAACACTGTTCAGAATGCAGTGTTCGCTGTATAGTATGAGACTATATAGTCTATATATATATATAGTCTCATATATATATGGGAAGTGAAGATTGTCAAGTGCAGCCGTAGTAATATTGTGAACGAAGAGGGGAGGAGGTGGTTATTGAATTTATTGCATTAAAGTTAGGGAAAGAGAAAGGGAAAGAGAGCTGGCGAAAAATTGGGCCAGCAGCGGGGATTGAACCCGCAACCTTCGCCTGTCCGGGGCGACGCCTTAACCGATTTGACCATCCCGGCCACTGGTTTCGGCGGACTCAATTTCTCGTCCAGCTCTCTGTGTACTACTGTTAGTTTCAAATACACGGTGCAGCCTGTCCCTATGGGGAGGAGTGGATCCCTAGATATCTTGGAAGACGGGCCCTTTCCGACATTTGCAAGCTGAGATGACGTGCCACGTCACTGCCGCAATTCGGTCTCTCCAGTTAAGCGAATTTGAAACAATATATATATATATATATATATATATATATTTCAGAATGCGCTTAGTTTGAATTCCTCTCTTGTTTTCTTTTTATCGTTTTAACCATCGTTAAAAAAAAAAAAAAAGATTCGGGGTGCTCCAAGTAGAAAAAAAAAAGGAAGTTCCACAGGTTTTCTTCCTTCACCGCGCAATTTAACTCCACATCACCGAATGATCATTCATCGGCCAAATGTAGCGCCAGCGATCTGAACACGATGCCAAAGTTTCAGCGCTAATGTTTATTTTATTCGTAAGTTATAATTGATTGTAAATTTTCAATGGGAAAATGGCGGCCGACAGAGCTTTCGAATTCACGAAGCTGAATGGCTCCAATCACCGAAAACAGGCGAAAACTAGCCTCATTTTCCCATTGAATTTTTCAGAAAATCGCTTATAACTTTTGAACGAGATAACGGCTAGTTCTCAAACTTTGGCATCTAGTTCGGGCCCCTAGGGTTACAGTTGGTCGGAGAATAAGCGTTCGGCAATGCATACTTTGTTCTTGCAAAAAAAAAAAAAAATAACAAGTAATTTTTTTTTTTTTTGGGGGGGGGGGGGCATTTTGTATAGATTACGAAGCGAGACAGGTGAATGAAAGCAGCCAAGCCTTGTGTTTCCTAAGCGGTTATGTAACTCGTTGTCGCTTTCACCGAGAGTGCCAATTAGTTGGACGTAGAAATAAAGTACAAAAAGCCGGGGAGCATCTGACGACGAATTTTCTCTCGGAGTGTAGGAAAGATGCTTTCGATTACACGGTGATTGTCAAAAGCGAATCTGTTTGCCGGATGTGTTTGTTCAAGTCGTAAACAACCGGTTTCTTTCCGTGTAAAGACGTCAAAAGACGCGCGAGAGTTTGTGACAAAAAATAATGATTAAAAAACCTGGAAAGCTGGAACTATCGACTGAAGTCTCTGTCCTGGCTGAGTGCCCAGAGATCTCGTGACATTAACACTGCTGCGCTTATTCAATCTTGAAAAAGAAAAGAGAGAATTGTTAAGCATATTCAATGAGCGCCAACTATTTAAGAGTGTTGTTGGTTCACAAAAAATGTCAACAGATTTTCCTAGTTGATTCTACCCAGATAAGCTATCGACACTCTACAGCATCAGCCTCTAGTGTTTAAAAACGTAATAAAATCTATATAGATAATGTTAACGCAGCATGGGTGTTCCCTCGTTAAAATCTCATTTTGTTTCTAACGTAGCCATAGTCTAACAACTTTAAAAACGCATGTTGTGACTAATTGTGTTCCCGCTTTTCGCTTCGTGATTCCTTCTTCGTATTTACCTGAAGTAAAACAAAATCCCCTACACCACCCCGAAACATCTCTCCATCGATGACCTCCTGTAGCGACTGCTTCTTCGGTAATTCCCTTCCCCGATGCTTCCCCCCGTGACTCGAAACATGACGTCATTCCCGCGCCAGGAAACTGCTGACCGAATCTTCATTTATGTCAAGCATCAAGACAGAAGAAGTACCACGACATAATAATAGATCATGGTGAAGTTTGGATGGTGTCCTTGACATGGGGAAATATTAGTGACCCTTTTTGGAAAGATCATTGATTGATATTTGTTTTACACGGGAGGACCGCGGCGGCGCAGAGAGGCAAGTTACCCATACCGTGAAGGCCTGTGGCGCCGTGGTGCTTTCTAATTATGTTTCTCAAACTTTCTGAAAGAAATCACGGGTTTTTGTGTACGTTTTGATTGCATCATACTTCCTTCCAGAGAGTGAGTCGCGATATACTTATGTAATATGCATTACACGCAGAGTGATTATTTGAAATGCACACTTACAACGTGTTATTGGTGTTTATTATTCTCACTACACGCGAATAATTTACATTAATTACGTGTAAACTAAATCAATTACAGAAAAGTAAATGCATTTTGCAATTAATTGATAGTTTTTGCTATAGTGTTTTAACGTTTATTTAAATTAAGATTCAATAAAATATTCGAAGGTATAATCTTTCTTTGTGGAAGGCCTAGGCAGATGTCCATTTTGCAACTGTCAAAGAACAAATAACGGGAAATGTATAGTTTACAACAACAAAGCAAAAAATGTTATATAAAAATTATTGGTATTTTAATCGAAGCAGGAGCATCATTTGCTTGCTTATATACATATATATTTACATTTATTTATTTACATTTACATATACTTGTTTATTTACACTTACATATACAGGGTGTTTTTTCTAAAACAGAAAATTATTAAATTAAAAAGTACGCTGGAAATAAAGTAATTATTCCTGCAGATTGACGTTATTGACAACGACGGTCGTCGGGGCAGGAGTATAAAAAAAATGGTGGCTTACCTAATTAAAAATTGTTAACTAATTTTTAACTTTTGGTTGCCGCAACGGGCGCCAGCTCGCAGCAGCTGGCATGTTTATAAATAGGAGATTTGCAGCCCGTCGTTCATATACGCCAGATGGGAGTTGCTAGATTTTCGAAAAGAATTATTCCAGTTATTACCAGGCGATTTTAGACTGTTTCAGCAGTACAAAACGACACAAAGACGTCAAGAAGAAAAGAAAAACCCGACACGCCTTTTGAACACGGTCCCCGTAGGTGGCGCAATGCGTCACACTGGTTGTTGACGACGCGGTTGGAATAGATCAATAGCCCTTTCCGGAAAACCCCAGGAGACCTGACGGCGAGGGCAATTGCGGGGCTGATCCAGCGTACGCACGTGCCGACCCAAACTCTTTGTGCATCCTGAAAGCTGCACGATTAATGTTACGTTTATTACCAGAAGCTCAGAACGGAGAACAAATGTATCAAACACCAAAGGAGGCATCACATCGTTTTTCTTCTGCCTTCTCTGCGTTCTGCGATCATAAAATGTCAAACCAACGTCAGCTTTGTGCCGTAGATCGGAACATCACTCACATTTCTGGAAAGGTCTATAGACAAGCGTAACGCCCAAGGGCGTGCGGTCATCACGAGCGAAGGTCATTATCGTCAAGGGGGAACGACATGTTTATCTTGTTCTGACGATTTGGATGACCCGAAGATGTAATGGCACTTCGGGCGAAGGGCTGAGCTATAGTCACGTGCTCAATAGCATCAGAAGGAGTCGCGTGCATTTTAAAAGCCGGTCCTTTCTCTCTCAATAACGACGTCGTCAATCTACCAACGCCGTCATCATGACGTCACAAAACGCCCCTGTTTTCCATTGATCGACGCTCCATTCAAAGCAGCCTTTAGTTTTCTTCTTCCTCTTACAGAACCCTTTTAAGGGTTGTGACAATGAAAAATATAGTTAAGAATTGAGCGCAAATTTATTAACGTCTGTCCGTCTCGCTTCTCGGTATGAGAATACTGCCTCTGGTGTTTGTTGCATGGAAAGTGTAGGTTATGCAGGGGGCACATCCGGATGACGTGACCTGATATTTCTTCAACTTTTTATGAATATTATGATATTATTATTTTCAGGTAACGACGCTCTTGCCTGCCATCTGGCGTCGAGTGGTAAGACCATTTTATTCGTTTCAGTATATTGGCCCGAAGTAGACGAAAAAATAAACGCAGCTTAATTAAAAGAACTGTAGATAAAAAACAAAAACACGTCTATTTTAATCAGTAAAGCTACAGATGTAAGGCACAGAGGGGACCATAATTTCTTAGTCTTTGGCTTAATGTTTCATGGTGTGAATAGAAACGCCAAATAAGATCAGATAAATGGCTGTAGGCGTTTAATGTTTTCTATTTACGTTCTGGCACAAACTTTGAAGTTCATCATAAGTTTTGTAAGGGATATGACGGTCACACGAATCTTCACAGATGACATGAGAAGCTCGGTTATTTGAGTAAAAGATAGCGACCTTCTTATTTCTTCGCCTGACCACATAAAGTCATCAAAACAATACTTCAATTGCCGTTTTGAAAGGAAGTTAGGTATTGAGTATTCGTGACCTCCCCTAGAAAAGATTTTTGTTGTGATTAGTGCTTAAAACCAACAATGGAAGTTCGAAGATGCACTTAAGACGCTAATTTTTGCACATTACTATAGTAACCTAATTGCAGACGCAATAACAATGTGACTCTATATGGCAACTGAGAAAGGAAGAGTTAGTTTTGTTGCAATTCATCTGTTACTTACGATGTTGAGTTGATATAAGTATGATTTAATTTCACACATTTGATCACGATGAATGTCCATCAAATCTGTGTTTTTTTCTAACATAAATAAGCGTAAAGGTGACGGCGTGTAACTATATTAAAGCGTAGTTATTTGAGAGGCTAGTTATTTTTCAGAACTTACATAACTTATCTCGGAAAGAGCCAAGAGGTGCTGAACATATATGGGCTCAAATTTGGCATATTTTGTATGAACGTTAAGGCGTGCAGGAAGAATGTTAAAATATATTTTCTAAAGGGTAAACAGCAAACTACTGTGCTCCATGGCAATTGAGTACGATTGAAAATTAATTGAAAACTAAAAACAATAGAAACTTTTTTTTTTGTTTTTAGCGGGAGGTCAGCAGTTTTTAGGCATTAAGGTCTTCGTGGAGCAATTTGCTACCGTCCAAATTTTCTCTCAGCAGTATTTCTTGTGTGTCTGCTCTGGAAACGCACAGCAGCAAATGTGCGTTTCCAAAGGCACACTTATTCCGATGTAGCCTTTTCCATTCGTTTTGCGACCACGTCACAAACCATCTATCCCATCTTAGTTTCTGACATCGCACGTTTTTTTGCAGATATCAGTTTTCTTTCCCCATTATAGATAATAAAAGTACGAGCATGCATTCGTTTTCACCGTTTCGAACAAAAGTGAGACAAACAAAGAATCGAGGATGAAACCTATGATAACCAAAAACAACCGCGATAACACAAAATGACAATGTCAATTAATTTTACCGTCATACCCTTGTTTTTTTTAGCACGAGCGCCTCAAGCCGAGCTGTCCTGAAATTCCAATCCATTCTGATACAAAAATAAATGCGTAGTATAAAACAACAATTCGCGACGCAAGCCCAAAACGTTTCTGATAGTTATATTTAAAGTTGTCAGTAATGCTAGACGTAAAAGCATTAAGCCAAATCGTTTGCGTACTTCAACGGCCATACCATACAAGTAGCAAAAAGGGTTAATCGTTTTTTGAGCACACTGAGGCTGTGTTCCAAAATTTACTCTTTCCGAGTCCGGAATAAAAGGTTCGTGCCATGGCGTTTAAAAACATACTCGCGCTTACTCGATAACGTCAGAACCCGTGTTCCAGAAGCGGGTTGTTTACTCCGGAGTAATATACTCACGCTACCCTCGTCAATCGTTGGGTATGTCGGATCAAATCGAGTAAATACGTCACGTGATCTGCTCGCCGTCTGCTCGTCGTCTGCCTTCTGCGCCCACAGCTGCCCAAAGCTCGTCTGTTTCGCGTTGGCTTTGAGGCAGACGTTCGAAACGGCAGAAAATGAGGTGCAGCCATTTATGTGTGGTTATTGGGACTTTTTGTTTTCAACGCGCGAATTAACTTTACACCCCATCCAGACCGTGCATCGTCTGCAGGAAGGCATACCTGTTGTTTTTGTTGTTATTAAAGTGCGAGCTTTAACAGGAGCTTCTCCGCATCCTCGTCTTCGGCTTTGGAGTGAACTCCGTACTTTTACCTTCAATGCTGAAGATGTTGGAACGCAAAAGATGATGTAAAAGTTTTCTAGATGCGGAGCATCTCTTGCTCGGGTCTATGTCCCGCGGCGTCGGCGTTGTAGTCGGCACTCGAACTACACACGTGCAACTCTCCTCCTTCCCTCTCTCCAACAGCTGCGCGTTACTCTCTCCGCTCTCTCTCTCTATACCAGCTGCGTGCACTGCGCGTGCGTTCGCTTCTCCTCACACCGCGCGCGCACGCGCAACTCTCCTCCTCTAGTCTCCTCTCCTTCAAGTGTGAAAAAAAATAAACGGCGAGCGGCGAGCGTTCCAAGTTTCTCTGCCGCGAGCCGCGACGAAGGCTCGCGTAGGGGGTAACGCTAGGGCAGTCGGTGGCGCCATCTCTCGACGTCAGCACGCAACTGACTCTTTCCTCGGAACCAACACGATGCTCCGCATCACCCCATGGTTCCCCTCGGGAAGATGGTGTAATTTTTTGTTTTTTTTTACCCAGAGTGTGCGTGATGAGAGGATAATGCTCGTAAAGCAGTAAAGGCTTCGAAGACCCCACCCTCTCTCCCTTCCCAAGAAAATTCCTATAAGGGTTTGTACGTTCTCTTTGTGATTTTGAAATCAGATTCTTGTCAAAGCGAACGTAATTTACATATCACTGTTGAGCAAGCTTCGTGCGCTGTGCCGCTACACCGTGTGCAAGCAGATTCTAAATTTCCGCAAAACGTAATTGGTGTAAATTACGATGCGAGGAACGTATACGCTGAAGACACGGGACTTGACTTACAGCGATCGCGCGAATTAAAAACAAAAAACAAATTTTTGATATCTAGCTGAAAGGAGAAAGTAACTTTGATCTCAATATACAGCGCAAAAGGAAGGACGATAACACCCCGTCGTCACTGTCAAATAAAAACGTCGCAGCGGTTAATATTTTATATATTTATTTATTTATTTATACATACTGCAGCCTCGTTGTGGCCATTGCGGGGTGGGGACTATGAAAAAAGTGCGATTGTACAAAAATAAAAAGGCACACAACATAAAACAACATAAACATCAGCATCGACCGGTGTCAACAGCACAGAGAAAGTCATCAGGTGATAGTAATCGAATATCTTCGGGTAGTGAGTTCCAAATGTCAATTGTTCGGGTAAAGAAGCTGTATTGGAACATATCGGTGCGCGCAAAAGAGGGTGAAATATTTAACTCGGTGTGGCTCCTTGTAGATGTCACACTGGAAATGTTTAGATACAAACTTAATGTGGTGAAACGAGATGAGTTAAATAAAAATGTATAGGAACTTCACACATTCGATGCCACGACGCGCAGAAAGGGGACTCGGGCCTAATGTGGTAAGGTTAGAAGTGGGAGAGAATTCGCTGTCAGAGCGGCCACAAATGAAACGTCCAGCTTTCTTCTGGATTAACTCGAGTTTGGTGATATCTGATTGGATACAGGGATTCCAAACGATTGAACCGTACTCGATGATAGGGTGGATTAGTGTTTTATACGTCAGAAGTTTAGTCTCTCGCGGGGCAACACGTAAAGTACGCCGCAAGTAACCGAGTTTTTTAGTGCTTTGCTACATGTTAAGTCAATGTTTTTAGGCCAAGGCATATCGTGCGTGATGAGAGGTCCAAGGTACTTGAATTCAAATACTCTCTGCGGGGAGGAACCGTTAAATGAATAAGTGAACAAGAAAGAAAATGAACTATTAGAAAAAGAAAGGAGAATGGTTGTCGTGTCGTCGAGTGCCTCCTTAATGATCAACAGCGACCGTCTGCTATATTCTGTCATCGCTGCTATATATATATTTTTTTTTTCTTTTTTTTGCCGCAGCCCGAGACGGAGGCGATCCGCGTAGTATCCAGGTAATAATCCCGGCCGTTTCAAAATCGAGTCGCGGATCGTTTACTCGCAATGTCACGCGGTATTTCCCGCTGACGTAGGAGACAGATTACTCGGGGAAGATTCAGAACGTAGCCAGGGACGACCTGCCTACTAACGCATTGGATACCGGTCGCTCTTCTAACAGGTCGAACTAATGAAATGGAAATCTAATATCACCATTTTGAGTACACTGCGGGGGCTGTCTACACACTAGAACTTTTAAGAGTCGAAGACAGAAAATATATTAGTTGACGCTGACAGATTTCCGCGAGGATTTTGTTAAGTTTAAAGCTGTATTGGCTTTCCCAGAAACAAATAAATTTATAAAAATACTCACAGCTGTTGAAGACCGAAGAGCGTGCGCACGAAATCATCCGGCCAATTCGGGCTTGGTCATACACGGCGATGACACCCGGCCCCGTTCATTTATCCGCCGTTGTGAGAGTGTTTCGATGAGGACAGATCCAAGGCCGGTCAGCGTTCCCCGCTCGGTCACTTCGCTGAGCGTCGGCGAGACAACTTTCGCGCGGTCGAGTGAACCTTTTCGAGAACGGGCGCAGCGACTTGCCGCCGTTGTCTCCTCTCCCCTCTTCGCGTTTCCCCTTCAAGGCCGGAGAGCCCCTCCCGCGACGTCACGGCTGGAGGCGATCGCAGTCAACAGATTCCAGATAGCAAGGCCTAGGCGCCGGATTCGCGACGTCACCTGCAAGAGGCCAACGCGGGGCCTCTCGTAAAGTGGAACTGGTGTTCACTTAGCGAGGACGCGTCTTTCAGTCGAAGGGTGGGCCTCTTGTACGTGACGCCGCAAATTCATCGCTACGACCTTACTTTCCGAGAGGTGTTCTTCCGGGTCGGACCAACACCACCTATGCTTCGTCTTATCCTACGATGGCCTAAAGGCCAGATGTCACGGGCCGCCAGGTGCAATCACGTTCCACGCTTAACTATGGCATGCTTAACATTGACTAGTGGTGGACGAATAATGCTCCGAATCAAAAAGCGCTGCATCATTTCTATAGCTACGACACCGCAAAGATCTTGCATGTCGTGGCTTTCTTTGAAATGTAAAATTGATGAGTCACTCAATGGCTATTCAATTAGAACCACTGTCCGCCCATCCCCATCAGTGATCCGAGACGCGTGCACCGATACGTGCATCTAAGCGAAATGCCACGCAATTTTTAGGTGAATCGTGATTGGATCTGGCGGTTCGTAGCTTTTGCCTTTAGTCCTTCGTAGGGTGAGACGTAGTATCGACCAACGCATTGTTTACAAACAAGCCCGGGTTTGCCCACCAGGCGAGGGCACTGCGCGCGCGCAGAAACCAGATTCGGCCTAGGCGAATCACCTGCGCATGCCCAGTGCCGACAGCAGTGCCGCCGCAGCGGCGTGACGTCAGAGAGTTGAGTTTAGCCCGCGAACAGCTTCCTCTACGTCCATGTGACGTCATCACGTTCGGATGGCGGCAGCTCAGCGATTGGGCCCGAGTCCGATGCCGAAGCGTCCTTCGGTGCGTTGATTGGACGCGAGGCTCAGCCGAACGCTGTCGCAGCACTCATGTCCAATCGGCGTCTTCGCTCGATCTCACCGTGACGGCGCTGGAACGTTATACCCCGACCGCGGTGGACGCTGCAGTCCACGGAGACAATCAGGCAGCATCTAAGTGCATCGTCACGGCAGGTGTCTTTGCGTGTACGCTGCCACAGGCTAAATCAATCACGATAAAAAAAAGAGCACAGGGTAGCGCCGCATTCACATTGCTTGATTGCTTTAGTTGGCGATAACAAACGCACAATGATATGCATTTTTGGAGCTATTTGATTGGATCCATCGGACCGCAGTGTCGGCTGCGGTCTCAATTACAGTGAAACTAAGTGTAATGCACGACTTCTGATTTTTTTTTTATCTATGTTTATTGGGTCGAAATATAAAGTTGGGCTTTTCTACCTCCGAAACACATTGTAGTTTATGATTTTTTTTCGTTTTTCAGTTTGTGAGATTATTTGGCGGGTTTCACGCCGTGGACCGCGCTCCGTCGACGCGGGCCATTGCCGGCACTCCGCCAAAAGATTCCGCATTGGCGTCACGCCGCTGACGTCAGGCCTCTCAACACGGCTCTGACGTCACGCAGCGCATCACGTGACCAGTTACCCGGTGTCAGCTGACACCATGGCCGTGTTGCAAATCTTACCCAAATGGATCCGAGTTACTCCGGCGGATCGTATCAAGTGACAGCACAGTTTGAAAAACGCTGGACACGGGTAGGTTTTAGAACGCCAAGGGTACAAAACCCTTACCCTGGAGTAAGATCGAGTATATTTTGGAACACGGCCCATGACGTAACATTGTCGTGTCGGGTTACGTTGCACAGAGACACCACGTGACTTAATGACGTCGGGCGACACCGTGAGTCACGATGGCATGACGTCACGTGACATTCAGATGTCACGTAACAATACGTCGAAACCATGCATGACGGCATGTAGGAACACAAACATGAGACTGCTGATAATGGAAACAATAAAAACAAAGCGTTTTGGATAATTATGCCAAAAAGGTTCTCGGCGATAAAGCTAGGTGGGTGTTAAGCTGGCGAAACCACTGGCGTGAAATTAGGTGGAGATACACGCTTAAAACTTAAGTGCGCGATTTTGAAAGGGTTCTTGAGTGACCACAGGGCGGTGTTCGTTTGAGTCCAATACGCCTCGCAAGTGGGCTCTTTTTCTTCTTCTGCGCATGAGAAAGGAAGTAGCGGTGACGTCAGAACGCCGAGCCCTGATTGGCTGATCGCGACCCCCCTATCTGAGCGTCGTCTGCTCCTTTGCAACGTCGTCTGCTCGCAACGTCGTCTGCGTCTGTTTTACCTTTCCTGCGACTTTCGGAAGTGCAGGTCTTTACGAGCGAGCTCGACTTCGCCTTTCAGAGAGGGCAGACGAATTAACTCGAGAGGTACGTTGTTTTTGTCTAACAACTAACAGACGCGCATCAAGAAGGGAAGTCAAAGGACTCACTGGCGAGGCGTCCCGAGGCGCCGCGGTTTGTTTGCTAAGAACCGAGAGTGAGCGTGAAAGAGTCGAGTATTTCCTCGAGTCGAGGAGCGTTTGGAGTGGAGGTCGGTTTATGAAGCGCAAAACCGGCCTTGAGTGGAGTTTCGAGTCGAGTTTGAGTCGAGTTCGAGTCGAGGCCCGTTTATGCAAGTTCCCTCCCAAATACTTTTTCCCTCCTTTCGTGTGCGGCGAGACTCCTCACTCTTTAAGGGCGTCGGCGGGTTGGCGCAGTTAACGTCGTCTGCTTTACGTCTGCTAGTCAAAGCGATGGCTGCTCTACCTTACCTGCGTCTGTCGGAGATTCACCGCTTTTTCAACTGCGAGAGTCACCGCTGCCTCGGAAAACAAGAAGATGACCAGAGGAAGAGATTGACCTCTTAATCTAAAATTGAGGTCAGCGATCAAAGTATGATACGGGAAGGGTTCACAAGGATCGCGCGGGCATATTCCATTCAGCACGCCAGCCGGTCGTGGGGCAGACGGTCTTGGCCAAGGACCGTCGGAGTGCATGTTAAGTGTTCTTCAATTACCACGAGGCAGTCCTAGTTGTTTATCCAATAAAATTGTATAACAGGTTAACAAAATGATCCCCACCTAATACACTTTCATTGTTTCCCACAGAATTTTCGTCCGGTGTGGAACTCTGTTTTAATACGAAACGCCTATGAGGACTCTATGGTGTGCGCTCGCTCCTTTACCGATAATTCAGTCCATCTGCTCCGAAATGACACCTTAGCAGCTCCTACGCCGCACCTCAGCTGTAGCAGCGTTCCACCTTACGGGTTGCATAAGTGCCCAGACTTTTTTGATATATAAAAACGCTAAAGTGTACGAATGTGCAAATTTGTGTCGTTTGTGTTCTATCTTCTGACTTATTGAATACGGCACCAAGACGGCAACTATACAAAAACGCAAAACGAAAAAAAAAGGAGAAGGCCTACACCCACGGGTGCCTCCTTCTCGTGACGTTGATGACGTCACGCCACTGAGGGCTCCGGCCTCGCGGGAGCGTTCTTAGGCCTCTGTTTCTCTCCTTCCTTCTCTCTCTCCTCCAGGAAGAGGAACGGGGTAATGCCGGCCGTGCGAACGTGACGGGAAAATGCGGCAACAATCGTTTTTGGAACGAGGAACCAGAAGCGGGCAGTCTGGCAAGCGCGCGTCCACGTGGTCCACTTTCGCCGTGGCCGCTGGCGGTGGTGGGGGGAAGCAGTTCCGCGCTGCTGGTGTTCTCTCACACCAAAACAAAAACGCCCACGCGTCTGCTTTCTCGCATAACACTTCGTCGTGCGCATCGAGAGAATGACAAAGTACGAAAAAAGGTTTGTTTTATACTCCTTAGTACACTCTAAGAAATGCGTGCGCGTCTACTTACCCGCAAAACACTCAAAGAGCCAATCTCTGGGATCTACGAAATCAGCTCAGCGAATGATGAGGTGGAACATCCGTTAGACCTCAGTCAGCGCTGTGGCATTACGCAATGTAAAACGTCATGCTTGCATTGCGTAATGCCACAGCGCAGACTTAATTTTCAGGTCTAAACAGATGTTCCGCCTCATGAATCGCTGAGCAGATTTCGTAGATCGCAGAGATTGGCTCTTCGAGTGTTTTGCGGGTAAGTAGACGCGCAGGCAATTTTTAGAATGTAAGTCGGACCGCGGTATGAGGCGGAGCCAATCAAACAGTACAAAAAGTACATCTTCATGATTCTCCTCTCCTTTGTGCGGTTGCTGTTATCGGCACGACGCAGAAGGTGTTTAAAGGGGCCATGAAACGAATTTTGGGCTGGGACAAATTATTTTAAATTGGGACTTTACTAATCGCATGTCGTTTAGTTGGCCAAAAGAAAGAGGGTAAAAAGTCAAAAGCTAGCTTTTCGGTACGAACAGTTGAAAATATAGCGGACTATTTTGTACCTTCTTTCCTTCGAAAGCTCTCCGCCTTTTCACTATGATCCATCCGCGGTTCAGTACCACGTGATTTCACAATTCGCATTTGAGTTGAGGATTAAAGCTAAGGAGGAAGAAGTAGGAAAATCGTTTCATCACTCCTTTAAGGACCGCGATCGCCGAGGACAGTGCGACACGACGACGCAAGAAAACCGCCGCGCGCCCGCCGCAATGAGCGGGACTCGAGTTCCGCTGCAGTTAGCGGGCGGCGTTCACGCGACGCCATCGGCGCGGTGATCACAAATCACGTCACGTGATGTCGGGGTCACGGACGCCGTGGTGTTACGTGAAGACTCGGTGCACGTTCTGTTGTCACGCGCTGGAGTAGGGCGCGCGCTATTGAGACACGAGAAGTCAAGGGGGGACGTCGCGGCATAGTGCCACGTCACGGTGTCCCGTTACGCTACACTAAACCTGGCACGCTAAGCTTGCGTAGGCGTCACTCTAATCCAGCACAGCTCACAACCATAGCCTCCTATACACTGACAAAGCCTGGCACATCGCCACGAGGAGCGGCCGCCGAAATGGAAAAGGTGGAGTGGCAGACAACGGATGAGAGGATAGCCACGTGACTGGCGCCCCGCTGTGGCGAGACGCCGAAACACGCTTCCCCCGAGCGAATGAGTATGTTTCGGGTCCTCGTCGCTGCAAAAGCTGTGCGCTGACGTCCAGGTTCCCCGAGAGAAATGGCTCGTTGATGCTCTGGGCTAGCAGATCCTCGCGCTCCAAATCTGCGACCAGGCACTCTATGGCTCCGTCGTCGAAGTGCCAGGCTTTGTGAGTATAGAGGAGGCTATGTCACAACACATATATGCACGTTCTGTGTCTATCGACTGTATCCGTGGGATGAAGGTGCGATGCGTTAGTTGTTTTCTTGAAAACACGACCAGTGCAGGGGTCACGTGCGAGCAAAACGTTGTGCTCACTGAGGCCTGCGAAGATGATATATATTCAGATTCGTCTCATACTGTATCTTTTGCCCCTGTCTCGCTGGATACGACATGTTGAACGCAGTTACTTAGCCGACAAGGGAAAGTAAATCCGCAAGAATATTTTAGTATATAAAACGAAGGAGTGTGTGATCTATTTTTGTTGACGGCGAACCTTGTCCTCTTCAAAGGTTATAAAATGTCAATTAAATTTTGACGTAATTAGTCTTAGAGCAGCCAAAACACCATCAAGATGCTCTGCTCGGGAATCGGTTACGACAAAGATGTTTGGGCTGGAGTATGCGGCTCTAAGCAATCATTTCGGTTAAAAAAAGTTCTAGGGGATTCTCGATGACGAAACCAAAGTTCCTTTTGCGAGGGAGATTTTGAAGTTAGTATGCCCGTAGATTCTACCCTTTAAACCAGCGTACGTATAAACAATCAAACTATTGTACTACACCTTTATGTACACTCTTAATCTGGGGCCACCTAGCGAGCCACCTATAGCCGTGACAAATGAGATCCAACTTGTCATGGCAAACTTTGGGGCCCCCTAAAATTGCCAGCCCGTTTGTCGTCCCTTTTTAGGTGGCCCCAAAATTTGCCGTGACAAGTTGGATCTTGCCGGCGCGTTTTCTAGCTGGCCCGTTTTCTAGCTGGCCCGCCTTCTAGGTGGCCCGTTTTCTGCTAGATATAAAAATGTCCCGTCGTCCACTCCCCCGCATATGCGCCTGTTGTCGGAAGAAAAAAAAATGGTCGAGTATTTGTAGCGTTGCCCAAGCAAACTTCATTGTCAAACGCTCACTCTGAGCCAAAATGTCAGCCTATACGGGTCAGGACTATAGTTGGAAAATCAGAGCTTGTCGTTATCTCATTCCAAAAGTGACAAACGATTTTCTCAAAGGTTTGGTGAGTAGATGAAACCCGTTTCCTGTAGCCGACGCCTCTGTCTTCATGCACGTATGACAACGTAAAAAAAAAAGAAAATTGTATGTCAACTTGCCGGGCAATTGTGTTGCATACGTGAAACGTTCTAGCATCACGTGACATCACGTCACGTGAAGTCAATTGCCCCGCGAGCGTTCGCGGGAAAACTGAATTGGTGTGCAGGTTGCGTGACGTTAATTATCCTGCTAAATTTAGAGGAAAAATTGACATCAAGTGACGACACCAATTTCACTGCCCCGCTGAATTGGGTGGAGAAACTAACGTCCCATAATGAAACACTGCGCGCGTTGCCTTATGGCACGTCGAAGGCCACGGCATCAAGAAATGCGGCTTGACGAAATCCGGAGCATCTAGCCAAAGAACGTTTCACGTTAAAAAACAAGGCGTGGCGTAATTATTACGTTCACGCTTCTAACTTCGTGATTGGTCCTTCCACGTTGCTATCTGCTAATGACGCCATATCATTGGCTGCAAGTGGTAACGAGATGCATGGAAGTCGCCACGCCCTTCGTTCGTCTGCTTCTTTTGCAGGGGTTGTGGTGACGTTAGAAAGACGCCGAGCCGCGCCGAGCTCTGATTGGCTCCGATTGGAAGGATAGTGGGTAGACCTCAAGGCAGCCTGCTTTGAGGTCTGCCCACTTTCCTTCCAATCGGAGCCACTCAGAGCTCGGAGCTCTGACATCACCACAACCCTTGCAAAAGGAGCAGACGAACTTGCGCTCGGCATTATAGGCTGGATCGAAAATGGACGCTTTGCTCTTGCTGGGGTCGAATGACACCAGCGTTCACGATCGCTTGACACTAGCAAATGCGTGAGACTCTAAGCGAAGAACGGGCAAAACTGCAATGTCCCACCTTGGTGACTTGTTGTTCTTGGCCATGAAACCTCGAAGCCGATGTCACGCTGCAAATACGTCGTGTAACAGACAGTATGCAGACACCGTCTGGCTTCTTCCTTGTATGTGGGTCACATCGGTCAAACGAAAACTGCCTGCATTCATTTTCGAAGCATGCACAACACGCACGAAGTATATATACTTGGAACGTGCTTCAGGCGTGACCGCAGGCGATTCTGCCAGCGTGTCTACAGCCAACGCCGTGCCTTTTGCATGACTTATGAGCATCGTGACTGGAACATTGTAGGGTTTCATCGCAGAAATCATTTTCAGGTTTAAACACGTACGTCCTTTTTGTATTTTATATAGTCCTGGGTGTTCACGAGAAGTAATTTCTTGTAAGAAAGATTAGACAGATGTGAGTTGAGGCAATAGAAAATGATTGAAAAAATAATGTGCCTCGGTCTGCTCCTGCGTTAGCATAGCGGGAAGTCGGTCTGCAGTCTGTCCCAATGGGCATCGGATGCCTCCGCCGGAGATGAATAATCTAGCCAGAGCACTACGGCTGCCATGCATTACGGATTACACGGTGCGAGCACTTGCAGCACTAACGTGATGGCATCCGTGGCAAGCTTGCTTCAATCGCGAAAACAATGAACCGTTTCTTAAAGGGGCCGTAAAACAATAGAGAGTTTTAGTAGATTGTTCCGATACCTCCGATGCCGCCGATCACGATACTCCGCCACTGCCTCCCTTGTGCATGCATAGTATCGTTATCGGGGCTATCGGAGGTATCGGAACGATCTACTAAAACTCTCTAATATTCGGTCGAAATGTTTGTTACTTTACGCGAGCTTACGGCCACTACCGTGAACCATGAAGTGTGCACGTTTCCACTCTTTACAAAAGTCACAGTTCACACGTACTAAGTTGCAGTCTAGCCAGCGCTCGCTCGCGATTGCGGTCAGCCAGAAATTCCGCACGCATAACACACACACACAGCAATGAACTCGCCCCCGTACGCGTTTACGGAAAGGTGTATAAACCTGCGCGCCATGCCACTGACCAGGAAACTGCTTTGTCGCGGTGTAATTTCGAGGATAAAAGCGGACTTTTAGATCAGTTTCCTTTTCTCAAAACTTGATGACTTACGAAGGGGGCACTAGTGTCAGTCATGGAGATTTTTTTTTTTTTTTTTGTAATGACGGTACTTGAAAGCAACTGATAGATTGTTCACGAACACTGTGTGAACACTCGTTGTGGTCTCGTCGGACTACTGAACGCTGGTTCGACGCCAGCCGAAAGATAAGAGAGAAAAGCCTTTTCGGGGGAATAATTAAATTCGCAGATGTCACGTAAACGCTTTGGTACCTTTCGTGTCGCCGACGTGTTTTCGCTCAAGGACTGAACGATGAGACATATAAGGCTTCCGCCTTAATAATGGGAAAAGGAGTATTGGGTACGAGATCGAACTACAGGGGGCGTTTTATCGAGCTCGTTGTCCCCACAGCCCGGTGTTTACTAATACAGCATAACGAAGAAATTGAACCTCGCCTAGCACGGTTTGGGCGCAAACGCTTCGTTCTGAGGAGCGGTCTTCGAATCGTCATCTTCAATTTCTCTGATCAACAACAAAAAATAAAATTCGGTTTGTTGCCCACACAGCTGAAGCGTACCGCTAGGCGAAGAAAATAAAATGCTGCTTCGAAGGGCGTGCCTATCAGTGTCGAACACGAGCGTTCAGTGACGACATTGGTCTAAGGCGTCGGATAATGACGACATAGAATTCCCGAGGTCTAACTGGCTGAATACGTGCACGGACCCCCTTCTGATCCTTTCAAGCGCGTCATTCCGACATAATGTTTTGCTTTGAACACCCGGTAGGGCGTTCACATCTTCATAACTTGATGTTAATTCCAACATTTCGGAAGATAGCGCATGGTTGTTACACGCTCTTGCCGTTCCGGAATAGAAAATGTACTAAAGGTTCTGGACTTCTTTCACCTATTATGTCCAAAATACCTCCGATTTTTTCTTTGTCTTATTTTTGGTGTCTTATAGAGTTTCACTCACTATTTCGAGCGAACGCAAGGCAAATTTAAAAAATTGCCAGAAACGCTTTGCAGGGCCCCTTAAAGGGATTATCCGGTCAAATTTCGTATTCATGAAAACATTTAGATCTCATTGTCAATGGCTGTAGGAGCGTCTTCCACGACAAATCTGAATTTTGTGTGCTTCCCTGGAGGAGTAATTGTATTTTAACCCAAGCGTGCATAAACGGCTTTTTCCTCTTCCACCTTCAGGGAAGCGGAGTTTCTGAGGTAACATCAGGCAAAGAACGCGCCGAACTGAAGCGCACTTCGAATTTTGTCCTCCGCGTGAGCGGTACGACGTGGTTCACCCTCGCTGCTGCGCTAGATTTTTTTTCTTTTTTTTTTTAGAATGAAAGGGTATTTTCGTTGTGCGGTTGTCACGCTCCACACTTCTTCGCGACATTTACAGTGGCGAGTAATATGGAATGCTGCGGTGCGTCGGGAGCACTGTGTTCCCACGGAGGAATGAGGCATAGGATATGACAATTGCAAGACTGGTGTGACGTCACGTCAGGCATGGGAGTGCAGCCGTTGATACTTGCGAAATTCGGCATGTAGTTTCGTTCAATTATCCGTCGTTGATTACACTAAATTGGGGTGTCGTTTAATGGAATAAAAATGGCCTATGTTAATCATTAGGCTCCCATTAGGTAACTATCGCGAAATCTTAAGAACTTCCGGTTTTCACCGGACAATCCCTTTAAAGGGGCGGTGCAACGATATTCAATTGGAATGTTTTTCACTTTACACAAGCTTACTGGCACTAGTGGGACTCAAGGATACTCGCACGCAACGCCAATGGCCAAGAAACCCCTTTGTTGCGCTTTATGTGACTGCCTGGAGCTGAGCTGGTTGGTATGACATGATTCGCTTTAATTTCGAGGACAAAACCGAGTGTTTTCATTCAATCTCTCCTTCGCGAAACCTGGTGACGTAGCTGGGCGGTAGCAGTACCGCCCAGTGACGATATTTGAATGCAGCTCATAGATTGGACCCGAGCATGGCGTGGACACTCGATTTGGGCTCGTGATCATTACTAGGATAGGGCCAGCTTGAACTTGGGAGACGAGAAAACGTAAAAAACAGAGATAGAAGAAAGAGACAGAGATAGAGATACTGCTGGACTACCAACTATGGATTTAATGCTTCTTCCTCTTCTTGAACCTTAACTGTGTGCTTCTTCTTTCCTGCTCATCCTTAGAGCGCCATACAATCCAAGGATGAAATAAAATAAAATGAAATTAAATGAAATGAGAGCCACATGCATTCCACATACAAACCCAGATTGACAAAACCGCACTCCAGCAGTGCGTGACACACCTCTAATACTGTTTTTCTTTTGAGGTGAGCTTTAGCAGGACGTGGCACAGCGCAAGTACTGTTTTTCTTTTGTGGTGAGTAGAGCCAGTGGTGAGCTTGATGGATGGCACGCTGACGCATGTCTCTTCGTTTTCTTCGATGGCCATGGTCTCCAGCATCTCTCGTGCATACGGGTTTTTGTTTCTTCCGAGGATGGTAAGGCTGCTGAACGCTGCGCTGCATTTACAGCCGCGGCAATGAGCTGATAGATGGCCCGCTGTAGTTCCCTTGAGAGATGCTGCGTGCTCACGTGTCCTATCATTAATACACCTGCCAGTCTGGCCTATGTAGCATTTGCCACATGATAGGAGGATGTTATAAACAACCCCCGTTTCACACGGGGCATATTGTGTCCTATGAGAGATGTTGCACATTTTCTTTTCGTTGGTGTGGCGGTTGACTTTGCGGCACATGGAGTACGCTTTGTTTGGTGCAGAGCACACGACCTTAATGCCCTGCCTTGCGGCTATCTTTTTTAATTTATGAGTAATCCCATGGATGTAGGGTATCACTGAGATCTGTTTTTGAGTTTTTGTAGACTCTCTTCCGTCTGTATCAGCTGATTTGTGCTTTAGTTTAGTGCAGATGTTTTCACACACACAAACCAGGAGACCGATCGGATACCCAGAATTACGCAGTCTGGAAATTTGCTTGTTGAAACTCTGCCCAATATTATGATTGCAGGATTTGTTTAAGGCCGATACAAGAGCAGTCTTCGCAACACCTCGTTTTACTGTTTTTGAATGTCCGGATGTAAAAGGAAGAAATCCTTTGCTTGACCTTGGTTCGTATTTCCAACACACGTGTATTTCATTAAATTCTAGTGTGAGGTCCAGGAACTTGATGGACCTATCAACGGGTAGTTCATGGGTGAATGCCAACTCTGGGCAGCTTTTTTGGAAGCATTGTAAAACAGCTTCTTTGCATCCATTGTTTTGAGCTTCTACCTCCGTTGTAGTAAGAATTAAGAAGTCATCAACATACCTGAAGATGGCTGTAATTCTATCATCATCCAGGTTTTTCTGGATGGTTCTGCCACATGCTGCAAGGAACAGATCGCACAGCTGTGGAGCTACACGAGAGCCTATACACACACCACTTTTTTGTACGAAGTGCCGGCCTTGATGTGAAACGACTGTCGCTTTTAGGTATGCACTGAGCACTTCCAGGAAGGTGTCCAGGTTGATCCCCGCCGCGTTTTGGAACGATGTGCTGTTGTGCTCTTCTGTGGTTTGTCGGAGAATTGACATGAGGCTTGCATGGGGTATAGAATAATACATATCTTGTATGTCTATAGAAAAACCTGAGGCAACCTTGGATCCGTGTTCTTGAAGATGTAAAATTAGTTCCTCTGAATTTTGAATTTGGTACGGATCATCGCACTGTATTAAAGACAGTTGCTTAGCCAGGAAGGTTGACAGATGTACTTGCCATGTACCTCTTTCTGACACTATGGCGCGAAACGGTACGCCTTCCTTATGTGTCTTAGCTGAGAAGAATACTTCTAACTACTGTTTACTACTAGCTCGAGAAGCATTCGGGTAGTGGCCCGTGTCCAATCGCTGCAACGACGACAACAGCCGAACCGTAACAATGTCTGGAACTCAGCGCGTGTCCTGTGCCTTGTCAACCCCAGCGCATGGCTATGATCAACATTGGCGGCATATAATCGGCTCCAGATCACGTTGCCGCTTGTTCTGGCTGCGAGTTGAGGGGGTGAACTCTGCTCGCTTTTCTTTATTTTTTTTTTCTGCGACTTCGATTGCGTGTGGTGAAAAATGAACGGGTATTTCACAGGTCATTAACGTCAGGGATCCGTTCTAAGCGGTATTTGCGCAAAATACAAAAATCGTTGCATCGCCCCTTTAAGCTGAGACCAGAAGCTCCGCCTTCAGCGCGAGCTTTCTGCCCTTGCTAACATAACTGTGAACGCGTGGGCACGCGCAACCCAAGCACTGCCGAAGCCAGCGAGCTCGAACTGAAGGCGGAGTTCCTAGTCTCAGGTTAAGAGTGAACAAAGTATAGAGGCGTGACTGTTTGATCTTCTCCCCAATAAACCTATACGCTGTTGACGAACAAATCCGCGTTTGCAAACATCACGTGTGCTTTAATGTGGCAATATGGGCATGTTGGTTCATGATAATAGACAAGCGCCGAAAAAAGAGACTGGGACTAAAAGTTGACGTAAGCACTGTCGCCAGTGTTTACGTCAACTTCTCGTCCCCTTGTTGTTGTTGTTTTTTTTTCGGCGCTTGTCTACGACCTTATTTTCGAACTGCGCGTGCGTAGGAACCAGATCTGCGTTAAAGGAGCACTGAAAAAAAATTAAAGGTCCTAATAGGACAATCGTTTTGTAAATTAAAAAAAAAGGAGGAATATTTGCGCCGTTAGTCGAAATTTAGGGAGGGGTAGCCCTGCTGTAGGCCCCACCCAGTGCTTACAAAATTAAGCACCTTTCCTGGGCTCTCATTGGTTGGAGAGATGATTGACGTGTAAAATGTTCGTTGTAAAACTGTATCCCCGTGCCGTAATAGTATTTGAATCCACAATATCCTTTCTCTATGTTTGAGAAACAAATAATCTAGACAGAGTCATTATTGTTTTGAAATATATCCCGAGATCGCCTTTCCGCTTCCGTTTCAAACGATAACAAACCTGGTGGCCGGCGTCTGCGTCGTGCACAAGGAGCGTAGCTTGTTGAGTTCGTTTATTTTTATGAGTGCTAGTCCATTCTATATATGTTTAGAGGAAGATATCTTCAACTGACCTACTTTGCAGCAAACTGTCGCAAGTACGAGCCTTCAGAAGCGCTGTGCGGGAACTTGGGTACGTAACGGGATTGGCCGAAGCCTAGCGTACGTCCCACTGTTGCTTGATCTGGCTTGATTTGTTTTTTGCGCGTGTCGATGTTGAATAAAGATGTTGGTTCTCGTAAAAGCGACCCTGCTGCTCTGTGAATTGTGCGACCGTTGTGATTGCCACCATGGTTTCAGTACCGAAAGATACCTATACATGTAATAATTTGTGAGAACTTTGGCTGGAGGCAATCGGGCGTTCGGCTGGCATCAAGTTTGTCCAGGTTTTTTCCCCTTATTTCGCTTCAGAGGGAAAGTAGTTCTCAAGTTTTGCAGTGCACCTGGCCTGGCAACGCGAATATTTTTAGGTCACGTTTGAATTGTGCGTCATGAGACTCACCCACTTTGCCACGAAAATAAATAACAGCAAAAACAGAAGAGCTGGAAGGACTGCACGTTTATTTTCTTGATACGTTTTAGTCCTCTAGCTTGCTTCTTACCGCACATCGACAGACGCTGAGACACGCTTGTATTAAACCGTGACTCGTGCATGAGGGAACGCTAGAACGCCGATTTCATGGTCGCGTCTTGCGAGCGTTGCGGAAGTTTTTAGACTGGGACGGAATAGCAGACGGACGAAGGCGAAAATGGATACCGACGCGCCGCTTTCATGTCCGCGTCTGGGCATTGCAGACGACGATGGACGGTGGTGGAATAGCGGATGGGGCCAGAGGCTGCCGCGCGTCTGCTCGCACGACTAGCAGGCGGTGTTAGACTTCCAGACTAGACACACCGGATGTGGTGAAAGTATGGTCGCTAGAATGACAGGCTAGTCTTCCGTCGTCCGGCAACTGCTGCGGAATGAAAGCGCCTGGTGACGCTGAGAGCGATCGGCGTGCCAGAATTTGGCAGCTACCAAGCCACAAAAGAAATCTGGAGAAAATACCACAGACACTAGCAAATGAGCACTTTGTAGATGAATTACATACACCTCCCGGCCTTCAGAAGCCTTAGCCGTTCTCGCCTTGCTTCCCTCTCGTTTATTGCTTTGGTGTAAAGGCGGAAAATGAGGAAGATGAAGGCCTTGAGTGTGGTTGTTGTTTCCACCACTGCATGCATCTTACAGCCTAACACAGGTAAATCTGTCTTTGCTAAGAAAGTAGAAAAGTCAACAATGTTTTTCTCATTAAGCTTGTTTAGACTGAAGAAGGCAGTGAGTGAGCAAAACAGTAGCTACAACAGCACGCCGATTGCGCGCAGCGCCCGCTGTAATGCCATCTACAGCGCTGCCATCTCGCTGCATGGAGAGAGGCGTTCGAACGGGAGACTAGCTAGCGAGTATTTCTAGGGAACATTGCGAAAGGGAGACAATAGGCTTCCGAGCATGTTCGGCCGAGCAGCCAAGCCAATCCAGTAGGAATGGGTGGGGCCACTGACTTGTGGGTGTGGTTTAGAACGGGCCGGGACCTCCATGTAACTTGCGTGTAACGGCGGAAATATTGCACAAAAGAAACCATTCTTGTGAAAAAAAGTTTTAAAAAATTTACGTGCCCCATCTATGCCCTTGAAAGATAAGTTGTTTTTTTTTCAGTGTTTTTTTAAGTGATACATCTGCGCATGCGCCGCGTCGACAGCAACGCCACCGCAGCTGTGGGACGTCAGAGTCGCTTTTTGGTGTACGGACTCCAAGAAGAGGCACGCGTTTTTACGGCCTTTGCAGGGGGGTAATTAATTCCTGCCTCCTCAGCTAGATGGGGTCGCTGTAACCCTACCCTCCCTGCTGCGCTTGAAGTCTTTCCGAGGAAGCACCCCTATTATCGACGAGCTGTTTCGGTAGCGCCCTCTATGGAGCGGTAATATGATCCTCCGAAGTCGCCGCGCCCTGAATTTCTTAAACTGTCAGTAACTGTGGCGCTGGTATGAGCGCTTCTTGCTTGACAGCCATGGTCACTCGTGCGTTCATACAGCGCCACACGTTTTTAATTCTCTAAGGTCTGGAACCATGACGACGAAGACAAAAAAAAAAAAAAGAAAGAGCGAATTTAAATAAGTGTAATGGTAGTTTCCCGTCCACGAACTTCTTTCGATGTCGGGCAGACAACGCGCGGTAAATTTACCTCGGGTCATTATAAGCGAGGCAGACGGAAAACGTTTAAGAAGAGGAAAGGTTTCGCCTTTGACGAGAAGCGCTCTTTCGCGACGGTCGCGTGATCCGTCTATAATATATTATACGGCGAAGGCACACAGAGCCTCTTCCTGCTCTTCCCCGACTTTGCTTTGGCTTCGGTCCCCGATGCCGCACACTGCATGGTCCGAACCTGGACCGCAACGAAGGCTACACGAGCGAGCAGATAGCGTTAATATGGGTGCATCCGTCTCAAGGGCTTTTGCGTGGCGTATACCTTCTAATGCGGTCCAAGTTATACTTAAAACGGAGTAGCGGCGCTTATCCTCGATTTATTTGTCCCGAGAAGTAAGTTATGCATCAGTCTGCGTCCGATACACTTCCTCCTTGGGGCGTCGTCACAATACCTCTGATAATGATGATGGAATTATTTAAGTAATTGTTTTACTACGGTACCACATTACCGTCCATGAGTCGGACTTAACGTGGTAGCACTAAGTTCACAGAAACAGATGAGGATCTTCAATTGGGGTTTTGCGAAGTAGGAAATCAGCTTTTTAACAGGTTGACCTCTTAGTGATCGTGAACAATCAACTATTCTCTCAATTAGGGTAAGCCAGCTTGCCGGGTGACTTACAAATGACGCTACTATGCATCTGTCAGTCCCGTTACGCGACCAGTGCACATTTGCAAGTTGTAAAATAATTCATTTTCTTTATTTACCATAATGTAGCAGAACTATACTCAGTGACACATCTATAAACGTAGGTCTTGGCTCATTGGCTAATCCTGCAACCTCAGTGGCTGCTGTGCAATACAACGATGCTTAGGAGCTTAGCTTCGGAAAAAGAAAATGTTTAAAATTCAGACTCCTAAGAAGTAAAACTTAATTCTTTTATTAGCGGCGAGATGTTTTGGTGGTGCCCTCCTATGGTTCCCCCTTGTGACGTCATTACCTTGCAAACAACAAGTTCGATGGTGTTTGTTATTAGCATGGTGGAAGCTTGAAATCATTGCTCTCTCAAAGGAACACTGCCAGCACCGTCAAAATTAAAGTTCTTTCATTCCTCTTATTTACGACGATGATAAATCCTTTTTAGACGTCATAGTCAGCGTTCGGCCAATCGTGGAAGGCCGACCACAGCGACGCTTTTGGTCGCACACGTCGCCAATAGCAAAAAGGGTGCACGAACCTACTCAGCATACGTTGATTTCGCGAGAATGTGGTGTGGGCAACCCTACGTCTTCAGAAAAGGATATGTAATATCGACTTGGGCTGTGCAATCTGGAACGATCTTTGCCAGATGTCCTCGGCACCGCCACAGTCTTGATTCGATTGCGCGCTGATCTGAGCGGGAACGCAGGCCCCGAGATTGTTATCCGGAAAAAAATGGGACAGCGGCGGCTTCAGTGCGCGTAATCTTGCGTCGAATGCATGCAGTAGCCGAGCCAGAGTTGCACTTGGCATGTGTCCCATTAATATCACTTAAAGGACAAGGCCTGGGCATGACGTCACCATTAGTGGATCAACGAAAGCCGCCACAAAGCGGCAGACGTATTCGTCTTGACGTCGACGCGTGCTAACGACGGGCTCGTTGTGAAACGCTGCATGACGCGCTGGCGGCGATGCCAGCTAGGTGGCGCTGCGTGTATCCACTAGTGGTTCCCCGCAGCACTGGCTAGGTGGCGCGAGTCGCCGCCCGATTCAAAGGGTTCAGCCGCATCCGTCCATCCATCCAGTGATGACGTTTGAGAGGCGCAGGCCTTGTCTTCTAGCTGGGTCCTTTTCAGTTGTCGAGAGTTCCGCACCAAGCATATTGAATGAAGTAAACGAATTATGGAGAGCTGAATCGTTTGTTATGTTTCTTCTTAGTTTGGCAAACGAGGAACGGAGGTTAAAAAAGGGAGGGGGGGGGGGAGGGGAGGGGTAAGGATAAGTGGCCAGCTTTGAGACAATTTTTGAGCAATCACGCGAAGTCTATGAGATTCCTTTGTTTTGTCTTTCTGCGTGTGAGGAAGTGAGATAATTTACATTACTTGCACCGACATTGCGCCAGTTTTCACAGTGGCAGTCTTGCTGCTGAGCACGTATACCTCGTGCAGCGTGCATTAAACACCACCGAATTTGTTTTTCTGGGTAAGAACAAATGCCGTATTTTCCCGAATCTATAAACTTGAAATTTTACGCTTTCTTTTTTCGTAAGGCTGGTTCACACATCTGCGTTGGTCGCATTCGCATGCAACCGAAACGACCGTAACGACAGTCACCGGGACAAGTGTTCACTTTGCGTAGCGTGGCAAGCGATCCAAGGGGTAGCTTTGCGAAGCGATTCACGAGTCACGGTTGTTGCGGTGTTTCGGTCCTTACGGTCGTTCCGGTTGCATGCGAACGCAACCATTGGAAATTGTGGACCAGCCTTTATAGAATATAGATCGTTCATTATGACGAAACGTGGCAGATTTTGTTTATGAGAAAGAGAGAGAGCGATGTTGGTTTAATGAAAGGTATAAGGTTTAAAAGCGCAAACAGACAGGGACAAGAGAAAATAACACAAACGACAGGGACAAGGCGCCACTCTCAACTGATTTATTGGAAGACCGTTCAACGCTTGTATGGACAACTCATCTACCGTTTACATTTCAAACAATGCCAACAACCAATAAAACACTTTACAGACACCCATCTACATAGGTCACTTCTTTATCTAGTAGGCTAACAGATGGCGCGCTGATGCACTTGTCATGCTTCTTTTTAATAAAGAAAGCCTCTATAATTTCCCGCTCTGTTTTTTCTTTCGCTTTTTTCAAGAACGTCGTTGACTCTAAAAGCGGTTCACAGCCACAACGCCTGTCGTTTGTGTTATTTTCTCTTGTCCCTGTCTGTTTGCGCTTTTAAACCTTATACCTACCATGGACCAACTAGCCAAAACCAAAGTTTTAATGGGGGTTTAATGAAGCCGGTATTTGTTAAGGTGTTCTGTGTATACAGAATTTTACGTGCAGGCTAGGCGCCAGGTTAAGACTATCCAATGAGAAACTTTTTTTTTTTTTTAATCGAAACTTGTCCCTGTGGTCTATAGACCCTTTAAAAAAATCTCTTAGCCAGCTCCATTTTCGTTCAATGCCCACCCCTGCCCGCTTCGATCTGGATGAGCATCGTACCGGCGTGCGGTCGTGCATCACTACTGCATGGTGCACGTTAAAGGCCGGTTCCCACATGCAGCGAAGCGCTAATGTAGCGCTTCTCACGTGTCGTCAGCTACTTATCGTCTGCCATGAGCAACAGTTTGGACGGTGCGATACAATGCTGGTGAACGCTCCCGTCAGCACGCGCTTAGCGCGAGGTCAGCGCTATGCTCGTAGCGCTCCGCTACATGTGTGAACAGGCCTTTAAGAGCTCAGGTTAGCGGTTGTATCGCACTGGCTAAATTGCTCATCTACTGCTGAGACACCAGACGCCTACTGAGGCAGACTAACTTCCGGCTGTATAAACATACACGCAACAATTTGCTTTGCGGCTCCATTTTTAGTATTCGTGCGTATGGCGCGTGATGTGCTCGCTTTTCGAAGCGACGAACATGCGCATGCTGGGCTGGGGAGATTGCACGCTGGGTGAACGACTTGTTAACATTGGCATGGTGTATACAGGGGGTGCGGACCATAGACGCTTTGCAGCATCTGTGAATGGGCGCCGCTACAACCGATCTTCAGTTTTTGTTTTCTCTTATTTTGATCACTTACCACAGCAGGAACGTTTATCGCCATTTTAGATCCGACCGCGTCTTTCTCCCCAGTATTGGCCTTTGTGGAGGTTTGTGAAAGCCCGCTTCAGTGGCTTGGTGTCTCGGTGAGACAAGAGAAGTTCAGTAATGGCGGTTGTAATCTAAAATCGAACCAAAAGACAGTCTACATACATTGTCTAAAGCGTGTTTCTTCCTTGTATAACGGTCCTGACACACTTTGTCTTTACTCATGTTCGAAGGGTACATTCTTAAAAACCAAACATGCTTCGAATGTTCTGAGCCATATCTGCCGATAATTTTGTTATCGTGTCTGCTGATTTTGTACGATGTATGAGTGACACTAGGATGAGCAGTGTGATTGCGGCTTGAGAATGACCACCATCATGGCGCGATGATATCATTGACACCCAAATCAGAACAAAGAGAGAGTTTTTTTTTGTTTTTTTTATCAGTGGTCTTAGTGGTCAAGAAGGTCGGGGGGGGGGGGGGGGGGGGACTGCTCGTTCGTGAGGGCTACCACCAGATGAAGGAGCGGATGGAGCGCTCCGTGATAGAAGATGTAAATGCGCCGTCTTTCCTCGAAACATCCCGCACGCTGATGTTGTACGCTTGCGCGTCACTGCAACAATAGAAAGGCAGAAGACACCCATAAATAAACCGGACACAAAGGCGTGAAACTCTAACGGCGCAGTATTTTTACGGTGGAGGTTTAACCTGCTACCCTCCAGCTCCACCCCGGCCTACCATAACGTCAAGCGGAGAAATGGTTTTTTGTTCGGAAAGATTCGTTATAGTTATTTTCAGGGTGAGAACGGCAGGCAGTCTCTTTTAGAAGGACGGCCTTCATCACGCTCTCCTCGTGTTTTGTAGTGGACAGACGTAGGTGTAGTAGACGGTGGTAGTTGGTGCTGTCTCGTAATGAAAACCACGGCGTCCAAACGGCATTGACAAAAGAAAGATAAGTGCATCCATGGAAAACAAAGAGGCTACGGTACATCAGACTAGAGCCACTAAATGAGCCCCAACATTGTTGTGGGCGCCGACATTTTGGTGCTTGTGCAGAGCAGACGCAAACTGCCGACCGTCATGATTCGAAAGTGCGACTTTCTCAGCATTAGATTCGGTGTTAGGAAGCTCATGTAATGTTGCTTTGGTTGTCGCGAACTGTTTAATCATTTGTGGAGGACGAAAAAGCGTTTCCTGTGATTTCAAATAACTGCCAACCATGATTTTAAGCCACAAGATGGGTAAGAGTCGTTACTCTGAAGCGTAGCTTATTTAGTGGAACTAAATCAGACAAGCGCTGCTGCAAGAAGTGATTTGGCTGCTCGTTCACGCTCGAAGGCCACGAGACGCCCAAGTGCTATCGAAAGTAGAAAGCTTGTGCTGAAGGTGCGCGCAACTTGAGCTCCTCACTGCTGTCCCCATCCTGTCAGGGACTGTAGGGTGCCCATCGTCCCAATCTTTACTGATACCGTTCAAAATACTCCACGTTTAACATGCACGGCCCGACCATTACAGTTACCTAATGCATTCCTTTAAAGGCTTCTTGCACCTGACGTCACTTCCGATCAGACTCGAAATCGAAACCATCATTATCGTCTGATATCAGTGCCTTGACGCCACGTTGGAGGCATTCGGCGTCTTGTTGCGGCAGCAGTAGTGCCGTGGAGTCATAGAGCCGTCTTTGTATAACCACATTTCGGGGTATTTTCTTGTCCGGGTCAATCGCAAAGAGGCTCCCCACCTGACACGAAGTGCAGTTCACAAACCCTTAGTTGGGTTACCAAGCTTTTCTGTCTTCATATCATAGAGTTAATATAATAATCTTGAGCGAAAAGGAAGTGGGGGGGGGGGGGGGGGGGGGGGGGGGGACCCGTGAATTTGGCCGCTTCGTAACGGCGCAGGGCATAGGCGCGGACATCGGCGGCCCCAGTTGGCGGTCCCGATGAGCCCATATCGCTGGCGACGCCTTAATATGCACAAAGAAGTGGCAAAACATCACCTGTGAGGTCTGAACCTTGTTAATTTCTTTCTTACATTGCAGAAAAACAGCGGAATTGCGTATTGACTAAATAAAATAAAGTTGACAATCGCTCGAGCAACTTCAACTTGCGCGGCAAAACGAACACCTTAGTCTGGTTTCTTTCTCTGCTTTTTTGTCGCGTTCTTTCTTGTTCTTTCTCTCGGGACTGGAGGTATCAGCGCCCAGGATTTGCCGCTTTCTTCTCCCGTCCTTACTCTCCTGGTCGAGGTTGTGCCGTCGTATCCGTCGTGAGCCATTCATAACGCCGGCGAACCGATTGCTGGAGCGTCTCCTGGTCCGGTTCCGAAATTATAAGAAAACCAATACTGCTAGCCGTAGCTCCATTTGGTCGCCGACTTTTACGACTGGAACAATTAATTACGGCGCAACTGACCATTTTAAACCTCGAGTGAGCGGACAAACGAGAGTGCGAACACAACCCCAAAGCACACAAAACATAGAATAACAGCGACGAATGCCTCCAACATCCATGGATTTCGGCGGGTTCCGGCGAGATTTACGAACCGGTAGTATAGCGTTGCATCATGGTCTCGTGCGAGAACCCTATAGACCTTTCTAGAGTCGCTATATGGACTACGCTTAGAATATACCGGCACTCTGTTCCCAGATATTGTTGTGGGCGCCGCCATCTTGGTGCTTGTGCAGAGCAGACGCAACTGCCGATCGTCATGATTCACATGCGCGATATCTTCAGCATTAGGTTAGGTGTCAGGAAGCTCATGTAATATAGATTTGCTCTGCCGCGAATTTTTTAAACATTTGTGGAGGACAAAAAAGCGTTTCCTGTGATTTCAGATGAAGTTTCAGATAACTGGCAACCATGATTTTAAGCCACGAGGTGGGCAAGGGTCGTTACTCTGAAGCGTAGCTTATTTTGTGGCACTAGACTTTTCCAATAATCGCCTTCTGTGCGCTGCCATCTTGTCTACTGGGCTGTGGATGGCGTTCTTAGCGCGCGCAGTAGCTCTCTTCCACAAAATATGAGACGCCGGGCAAGCGTCCACATCTCGATGACTTGGCAGTTTCCGCCTGGGAGATAAGCGCTGGAAAAGTCTATACACCCTGGGAAGTTCCAGCGTGTATAGACCTTTGCGAAAATCGCCTTCTGCGCGCTGCCATCTTTGTCTGCTGGGCTGTGGAAGGCCTTCTGAGCATGCGCTGTTGCTCTGCTGTGCCGTATATCCGACGCTGCGCATGCGTCCACAGCTAAGGGATTCAACATTTTTCTCCCGGCTGATAAGCGATGGAAAGGTCTATACTGCCTCGCTATGCTTTCGGTACACCAATTATGTGTATCATGTTTCGTTTCTTAGTTAGTTGGGCTACTCAGAAGGTAAACCGGTGTTTCGCTTCAATGGGCGTGCAGCCTCAGTTGCAAAAAAGGTGTGGACTTTTTTTGCCAACGCGACTTTATGTCCATTGGAGCATGACATCGATGGCTTGTTTCCTATTGGTTGAACCGAACAAAACGAAAAAGAGTGACCAAATAATTTTTTTCATTAATGCAGTCATATGTTAACTTGCGTATTTTATTTTATTTCACGACATTCCTTGTCAGTGCACTATAACAGTCTGGACCCATAGGCTTTCACGCCACTCACGGATTCAGTGAAAAAAATAGTCGCCAAGACGCATCAGACAAAAAAAAAAGAAGAAGAAAAGCATGAAGTAAGCAATATTATCACTGAGATTCAAGAAGGAATGCACAGTTAGCATCGTGTTCCGAGGTCATTGTGGCGCACTGTGCATACAGGAGCTTGTGAGAGCGTATAGCCATTGGCAGCTTATGAAATGCAGGGCGTCGCGAGTCCTGCATCTCATTATCGCTTCTCGGCCAATAAGATTGCGCCGTTAGCTATTGAGAAACCCAAAGAAGCAATCACGAAGCAAGATTAAATATCATAATAGGCCACGCCCTGCGTTTCATAATACCGTAACCTGTCGGTGACTATGCGGAGCGGAAGTTCGTCTGCTTCTTTTGCGGGGGTTGTATGCGTCAGAAACACGCCGAGCTCTGATTGGCTCTTATTCGAGGATAGTGGGTAGAATTCACGGCAGCTTACTTTGAGGTCTACCCACTATCTTTCAATCAGAGCCAATCAGAGCGCGGCGTTCTGTAGTGACCACAACCCCTGCAAAAGGAGCAGACGAACTTCCGCTCCTCATAGCCTGTTAGACGGCAAAGGACTAGCCATTAGGCAGCTCTAACATTGGTAACTCAATCGAGTCCTTCCGACATTGGCAAAACTAATACAAAAGCTTCAAATGCACTGTCGCTTTCAAAGTCACAGGCGGTGACGAGAAATGTATCACAGTGTCAGCGTATATGAAAGTAGTCACTTCATTTTAATGTAGAAAGTGTAAAAAAAAAAATATACGTTTTTTTTACTGCAAAAATAAACTAGGCATCGCCGAACGCTCATTCTCCGCCCTAAAGTAGCGCTAGAGGTTACAACCAGATGACAAAGTTTCAGCCCGATCCGATACCTTAATCAAAAGTTATAAGGGATTTTCTGAAACATTCAATGGGAAAATGGCGGCCGACGGAGTTTTCGAATACATGGGGCTTTATAGCTCCAAAAACCGAAAACGGGCAAAAATGGGCTCCACTTTCCCATTGAAAGTTTCAGAAAATCACTCATAACTTTTGAATAAGGTATCGCATCGGGCTGAAACCTAGGCATCTGGTTGTGACCTCTTGCGCTACCTTTGGGCGGAGAATGAGCGTTCGGCGATGCCTAGTTTATTTTTGCGGTAAAAAAACCCTGTAAAGGTTTTTGTGTCACCCTGTACATCCGGTGCACATGTGGGTACTCACGTATTCAGCACGATGAAGACGGTGGCGTTTTCGGGCGTCTTGAAGGCTCCGAATTCAAGTTTCCCACGCTGTTCCCCGGCCAGCCTCGAATCTATCCTTACGCTTCCTCGTGGAAGAAACTTCCTGTTCACAAGGTAACAAAGAGAAACTGTTCAAAGTAGACTCCGGTGTTTTCTACAAAAGGATGAGAGTTAATGGCTCTACAGAAAGCCACGTGGTAAAGTACGCTGTAAAGCCGCAGTAACACTACTAATAGATTAGTCAAAAGAGAACCTGCACACACTCTCTGTGATCAATGTAACTGTCTGCGGACATGCTATAAGCATACATATCTATGAAAAAAAAAAACATTTTTCGAGCGTGCTTGAGGTCGCAGATAATTATACCATCATGATTGCAGCGCACACCATCGTGTCTTTGGTATAACTTCAGAAATATCGTGCGTTTACTTTTCCTCAAAGCACGCGGAAGAGCCAATTGGTGCAATCTTTGGAGGGCGCTCGGCGAAGGACGAGGCAAAAGATACGAAGAAAAAAAAATAAACAGTCCGCTTTGTGACACTGGGTATGATGATTCAATTGCTCACATCATTCGCCTAGTTCCCTTCGTAGGTTGTAGCGACTGCATCTTCTAAGTGCTTTGCGGGAAAGTAAACCCGATGGATTTTTTGGACTGTAGAATAACGGACAATTTTAGAGTCTGGGATTGCCTGTTTACGTTGGCACTTACGAGAAATGCGCCAACGTGTAGTACATGGGCTGCTTGTAGAATTCCTGCCCAGTGGCGTTCACAATAATGGGCGAGTCGACGAAGTTCTTCACCCAGTTGGGACCTCCTACAACATCCAAGGCAAGGTTCCAGTCAACCCAACCCGTGGTCCAGTGTAGAAGATCCTAAAACAAAGATTGAACAGCCGTTCAATCGCGAGTTACAAAGAGTCATTCGGAGCTCTTTCGAGACTCTTATCCATCAATTTTGATCATCTCTCAAGTAACACTGCAACGCCGGGTCGTTCAAGGAATCAGCCAGCCGATATTGTCAAATTAATGCTGTTTGGGCGGTGCAGTGAAAAGTCGACATGGTTGTAGTCAAAATTGTCTTGGTCAAATTGATCCCGCTCGAAATGGTTCACTGTCAAAATGGTCCCAGAGAAAACAGTCCCAAGCACCAAACCCAAACCCAAACAAAATGGTGCCAACAAAATTTTTGCGTATTGTTTGTTTGATCTTCGCGGGTTTCTAGATGGCTTGTACTTGACACAGTTTGAACATATACGAATATAAACTTGTAGCATAAATAGCCAAACCATAATAGTTTGCATAAGCAGTCCAAAACCTTCAGGATTCATGTTCATCAGAAGGCTAAATAAATTTCGCGCGTATGTATTTGTTTTAATAGCTTTCGGATTCTGTTATCGCAGGTGAAATAGGAGAGCAGAGGTACAGGAGGAAAGTAGATATTTTGGCCCATTCATTAGTTGATGCCAAAACGTTGGTTAGATCATTATCCGTCAGCCAACCGTCAGTTTTTGCATTTAATTATAACTTTATTCAATTAAAAATTAACTAAAAGCACAAAATTTGCTAAGGATGAATATTGTCTATTCTAATGGCGAGGTTTGAAACATTATTGCTAAATTTTTACATGGCGCCGTAGAGCTACCTTAAAAGGATAATAGACTTAATACAGTTTTTGAAATTAAAATTTGCGCGTATTTTTAAATTTATATAACAAAATACTTCTATTGAAAGGGATATACTATTAAACGTGTCTGGAATTATCAGTTCGCTGAAAACATTCAAGATTATTTAAGGTCTAAAATTCACTTGGGATCGTCTTGACGGGGCTTGGAATGGGGATCGATTTGTCTGGACTTGTAGTTAGGTTCAATGCACCATGTCCGGGTCATTCTGTCCAGGCCTAATTTCTTCTGGGACAATTTGTCCGGGTCCCACTCTTCTGGAACCCCCTTGACCGGGACCAGCTTGTCTTCCTCGCCCCAAACCCGATTTACCTCCAGGATGTCATGCGCGTAGTTTTCAGCCCGGTCCCAACTTCCGAGGATAACATGCGCCTTGTCCCAGGGCTTATCGCCCTTGCACGCCTCCGTGGCCAGGATGAACTTGTCGGGAAAGTTGTCGTGGGTCTTGTCCAGCACCCAAGGCCCCACGCCTTCGTCCGCGTACCAGTGCACTGCAACGCCCTGTACGTACTTGGCCGCATCGGCGTCCCCTAGAACCTGCGGTCAGGCACAAGGACAGTGATGTGCTCAGAGGCATATTCGTTCGAATAAGTTCAACGGAAATCGCCAAACGACTAGAACCGGACGGAAGAGAAGAGTATACAAAAATAAACCTCTCCGTGCCTCAACGTGTACACTTTCCATTGCTTATCACACTAGCGAAAATTGCTGAGTCACTGGTTAACAATGAAATTCCCGGCGTCTGATATTCCACAGAAGAAATCCACTGCGCATTATGCGAATGTGTTTCGCAGCCCATTAAACAAGGATGCCAGCGCGCAGAAGGCTATTATTGAAATGGTCTATTGGGTCTTGGCCTATACCACCTGGTAAACAGGACGTGGGAATGACGTCATCTTTATCGGGTTTTCAAACCGTTCCAGGCGGTAAACATGCTAAAACTTGACGAAATTGCGGAGCAAAAAGAAAAACGTCTGGATATTTGCATAGACGGGACGCCAACACGAAGAACGCGCTAGTGGCGACGCGGACATGAGTTAAACACGCTGCCTTGGTTCCACTAGTGATGATGTGAAAGGGATAATAGACTGGCGTTGTCTTCGAGACGGTACTGCTTTACCCTTCCTCAAAAGAGGAGCAAGCAGATGCGGGATATATTGATCCTAACACAGCAGAAACGCCATAATATCGTGATTTCAGTTGAAGACCTTATGTTGGAGATGTGCGCCAAATAAACTGAGTTCTCCCTAAAGGCCCGTTCACACTCTTAATTGCGACCGAGTACGACTGAGAGAGACGAGATCTCTTAAAACGTCTTAAATTTTTTTAGAACGAGGGAACACACTGGCATTGTGGCGCCATCTATGCGGTGACCCTGGAACTGCATTTCACAAGAGCGAAGGTTTTGCGGGATTTCCGAGGTACAAATGTGCGTAATACCCATAGAAAGGCTCGTTTATAACATTGACAAACGTTTTTCTAGCCAAGAAAGAAAGGATAATGCGCGAGAGAAATAAAAAAAAAATATGCCGGACCGCCGAGTTTACACTGCTACCCAATAGATGGCGCCAGTGTGTCCTCTGGTTTAAGAAGTTTTAAGGAACCTAGGTTTAAGAGGTCGCAAGAGTGTGAACGGGCCTTAAGGCGAAGAGTAAATCACGCTCTCTAGGGTACCGCGGGTCGTAAAAAAATCCGCCTGGTGTATTTTTTAGCAGAGCAGGCGAATTCGTTTAGCCGGCTGCCAGTCGCCTAGAAGGTGCTTGTTGCACACCATTTCAGATGCAACTCAATTTAGTATTTGTATTCACCTTACGGCCGGGCCATTAAGACTCATATGGTCCCAAGCTTTAGCACGAAACCACTTCGTGCCCGATTGTTTTAAAGGGAAACAACCGCTAACCCATCATCATCATTGTCATTATCATTGTCTTCACTATTCAGGTCTCAGAAGGATGGCCCAGAAGTCATCGCTGCAAGACACCATTCAGAAGGATAATCTTTACAGCACCAAGGGAAGTAGTCTCTTTTTGATGCACGGGCAGGGACACTTGGAACAAGGCAATAGAAAACTCGCTTCACCAAAAACCTGGAGTCCGCTTGCGCTTGTGGGACGGAGGCATAAACAATTCATCACGTAGTGATGGACCACCATGTTCTGAGGCCGATGCCAGAAACGAACTTCTTCCCTGAGTCACTTGACTTAGGGACGGAGGCGGAAACCAATGTGAACTCGAATGATGCGACGCGAAGAGCCGAGATGATAACATAATGTATCAAGTGAAGACTAGAGGACTGGGGAGGTCTGAGCAAGAAGTAGTGAGGTAATTACCACGCAGTTACTTTTAAATGGAGCAGCGCATAGACTCCATTCACCCGATACAAAGGAAATATTCACCAAGATCCAATCCAATCCAATCGAAATGCAGACAATATGGCCTCGCCCTTTTACGTCATCCTCTCAGGGACATCCACGTGCAATGACCACTCCGCGTGAATTGCAAAAGATATATAACAGTGTAAGCCTGAGTGAAGACCCTCATAAGGATTGATAAGCCTGCAAACTTTCCTGCATTTGCTTTATGCGTAAAACAATATAAAAAGATAAATAAGGCCATGTTAATGGACCACAGCTCGTGGAACGTAAAACAAAAGTTCGCACTGCTAATCCCCACCCATGTCAGTTTTGATATGGATGTGCATCGTACCGGCGTGCGGTCGTGCATCATACTATACAATGCACGTTAAAGACCCCTGGCTATCTATCGAACTGCACTGGCTAAATTTCTTATCTCCAGCGGCGACACCACACACCCATTGAGGCTTTAAAACTTACAACGTTGGCCCAGTTTGGAAGGAGGTACCGATTGTCGTCCATGATCATCAGCGTAAGGTTTCCAGGCCCGTAGCCCGCGTCCACAAGGGCCGGTCCTAGGTCCATTTTGATGAAGTCTCGCTGGGAGGATGGTGTGAAGCCCATGCACTGGAACTTGTAGCCGGGCATATAGCCGGCGGAGGGTTCGTTCTCGGCCGTCAGGCCCCACAGGCGGATGCCATTCTTCTCGTACTCCTGCAGGAACCTAAGCGAGTAGCTGTGATCAGTCTGCGCCGCCTGTTGTCTCAAGTAGGAAATAAATCTCCAGATATTCCTCTCAGTCACTAGTGGACGGTCGGAGTAAAACCTAAATCTGTTGTATTGAGGTTGTTTAGACTGAAGAAAGCTAATCTGTCTTGACATGGCGTCTTGACATGGCGTTTAACGCCTCCACTGTAGATGGGCAACGTATAATCCGCTCACCTTTAAAGGTGCCCGGAGGAGGATTTTGAAATCACCTAAATATGGCGATAACTCACACTCTGCGGGCTCTAATCATCCCAGAAATCCATAAATTATAACGATGCGCGGCAGATTTTCCTATTAAAAAAGTAATCATATATCGAAATTATTTCCGGCGATGGGAGAAACATTGTGCCGGCAGCCAGGGTGGCATGTGACCATTGAAAACGCGACATTTCGTTGAGATTGCAAACGCTGTTATTACAAAATATGTATGCTTTTGTACATGATAGAACCAAATAAGAGTAGTCGAAAAGTGTTAGTTTTTGCACAAAAAGGAAAAACAGCGCGCACAAAGCAGGGACAAAGTAGAAGTGAACACAGGACAAGCGCTAACTCGGAACTAAAGTTCAATAAAAAAATAAAAAAAAACGAAATCAGCAATATTGAACGCGTCACGGGCTGGCCAATCAACACGTGTCTATAAATGCAATTTCTTTGCTGTGTAAATTCGATGACGTCTGGCGGACACATTTCTTACCTTCTCTTTTAATCGCATGGGCTTCCAAAATTTCTATAGTCTAGAGTTGCGAGTAAGAAAGGTTATGGCCCCACTTGCACGGTTAAGACATGAAAATCAGTATGTTGACTGCAAGGTGGGAGTTGTTTAAAACATTCCGCTTACGTGAAGAAAAGCATATATCGGTCAGACGGCCACATGCGTTAGCCACAGATTCCGGGGTATGACTTGTCGTTTCAGTCAGAAGTGGGAGCGGTGGAGGGGGAGGGGGGGGGGGGGGGGCACTTGCCTTTTTATTGTGCTAGTTGTGGGTGTCGACCCATCTTCAAATAGACTGATTGTTGGCAAGGGCACAGACCGAATGACTAGGGAAATTTTAGAAGCCTATGCGATTAAAAGAGAAAGTACGAAATACGTCAGTCAGACGTCGCTGAATTTACACAGCAAAGAGATGCATTTTTAGACACGTGTTGATTGGCCACCCCGTAATGCGTTCGGTATTCCTGATTTCGTTTTTTATTAAAGTTCTGTTGAAAGTGAGCGCTTGTCCTTCGTTCACTTGTACTTTGTATCTGTTTGTTTTGCGCCTGTTTTTTCCTTTTGTCAGTATGAACCAACTACCCCAAATCGCCACCCTAATTCAATTAATTGTTCGTGGCGAGAGGACATAACACTGCAATAATCTTCTAAAAAAACAGCAAACTATGTTTGTTTATGTTTTCTTGTCTTTGTGGGTGTGGTGTGTACGGTCCTCAGCTCTAGAGCGCTCGAGCGCTTGCTTGCTGGGTCGAACGTAGTCCGGGCTGTACGGGCAACGAGCCGCGCGCATTCGAGATATCACTTCGCGGTTCCATTGGTCGGGGGCGCGAGGATCGTTAGCTCGCTATTGGCTGACAGTGGTTTCGGAGCATGCTCCTCCCATCAGCCAAGATGAAATCGGTGGGGGATCGGTGGCCGAGTGGTCTATACTTCGTTTCACCTTATCTGCGAGCGAAGCCAAAGCTAGAAGTTTTTTTTTTTTATAGCGCACACCAGCTCGGAGTACGTGGAGCTCAAGCTCGCGCTGCAGAGCCCAGGATCCTTGGCTCAATCCCCACCCCTGCCCGTTTCGATCTGGATGAGCATCGTACCGGCGTGCGGTCGTGCATCACTACTGCGTGGTGCACGTGGCTAGCGGTTGTACTGCACTGGCTAAATTGCTCATCTACCTCTGAGAGACAAGTCGCTCATTGAAGCCTGACTAAATTCATGGCTGTATAAACACACCCGCAACCATCTTTTTTTTTTTAAAAAAAAAAAAGATGAAATCGGTGTGTTGCGATCTTTGAGTGTTCTTTTTTTATTAGGCGAATCGGCCGGGTATCGTAATGATTTATGGATTTCTAGGATGCTTAGAGCCAGCAGAGTGAGTTATCGCCATATTTAGCCGATCTCAGAAACCTCTTCAGGGCACCTTTAAGTTGAGAGTAGGAGCTGCACCTTCAGCGCGAGCTCGCTATATTCCGCAGTGCTTTGGTTGCGCGTGCCTTCGCGTTCACACTAGTGTCAGCAAGGGCAGAACGTTCATGCTGAAGGCGGAGCTTCTAGTCTCAGCTTAAAGGGTAACTGCAAAGAAAAAAAAGTTGTTTTTAAACAGCCTAATTGAGACAAGCATGTCAAAAAACAATTTTTCCGCGAGGAAACAATTTTTTTTCAGCAATATTTATTGCGTGAGACTGATTTTAGTTTGCGGCTATTTCGTCCGGTTTAAATCGCGCGCCACGAAGTTGGGATTCCGTGACGTTGATCCCAATCGGCTGCTATTGGCTAAGAGTTTGATTGACAGCTTAGATCTTGGTTGTTAAACCTTTGTTATATGTTGTAATTTCCTTTTGAGCGGCATATTTTTACGTTTAAAGAATAACCCATGTAATGAGAGTTATTATTTTTTACAAATGGTTTACACGACGGGCACTTCCGTTTGGATTCATACCAATACAAACAAAAGCTTCGCCATTCTTTCATGGTCGCCGAAGTCTCTGCTCCCGCCTGTCTCGCCTTCCTCGACTAGTCGTTTCGCCGAAGTGATCAGTGTTTCGTATTGACCCAGGTGCTTGAGTGAGACTTCCTGAAGTGAAGTAGTGTGTGATTAGCAGCTGTCGCCAGTGTTAGTGATAGGAAGCGACGCGGGGTTTTGGCTTTCATAGCGCGGTTTTTCTTTCGTTTTCCTCTTTGCTTTCTTAGCGTGTTTTTTTTTTTCCTTGCTTGCGCGTGCAAATGCCGACCTTTTTTAGATGTCAGCTCCTGTAAGCAGCGCCGTTGCTCTGTAAAGTGCTGCGAGATGAGTGATCGCGACAGCGAGTCTTCCCGCAGCCATGTCGCCCCGAAAGATCACAAGCTGAATGCTATTTGGCTGCTGGCAATCGGGCGTTCGCGTAGCGACAAACGAGTCCAGGTATGTTCTCGTCATTTCGCTCCGGAGGCCTTCGAGATTCGCACCGAGGCACTTCTCAGGTCACATCTTCGCGACATGTGCTCGCAAACCGCGGAGCTTATCGCGTCCCGCCAAACCAAAACAATACCGGCGCCATGCTGAACGTGCGTTGTTGCCACATTTTCCCCGACCAAACAAAAACAACGAAAGCAAACCGGCTCCAGCTTCCAGCGTACATGGACGGCACCTTTCCCCCTTCCCAATTCCCTCAACCGATCCGCGACCGGGAGTCAAGACGCTGCGTACTCCGCAGCCAAGTCAATCCAAGAGAATCCAAGCGGGAGGGGCGGGGCGTAGTTCTCCTGCGCGCTAAAATTTTTTTTTTGTTTTAGCGGAAAATTTGTTTTGTGACATGCTTGTCCCAATTAGGCTGTTTAAAAAAACACTCTTTTTTTCTTTGCAGTTACTCTTTAAAGGGTAACTGCAAAGAAAAAAAGTGTATTTTTAAACAGCCTAATTGGTACAAGCATGTCACAAAACAATGTTTCCTCCCAAAACAAAATGTTTTACAGCAATATTTATTGGGCGAGACTGATTTTAGTTTGCGGCTATTTCGTTCGTTTTAAATCGCGCGCCACAAAGTTGGTGTTATACGTCACGGAGTGACGTATAACAGCCATTCTGCGCACGTCGAAAGAGCGGGAGTTTCAAATGTGAAAGAAGTTGTGACTCCGACTAAATTACGTCCTGTGGCGTAAATATTGCTAGAAAAAATTTGTTTTTTCGCGGAAGAATTTTTTTGTGACATGCTTGTCCCAATTAGGCTGTTTAAAAATACACTTTTTTTTTCTTTCCAGTTACCCTTTAAGGGGTATTCACACGAGGGAGAAATCCCGCAACACGCGCATCACAAGACGAAAACGCGAGGCTTTTGCACATTGCAAAGCCTGACGTTTTCGTCCGTGGAGAAATCCCCGGAATTTTTCCCTCGTGTGAATACCCCTTTGGAGGGAGTATTGGCGACTCCAGCGAAATCGACGCCGCGTAGCGGCAGCGCCAAGAAGCTTAGGAGAGGAGGTCCTGTCGACTCTGTCGTCTGCTATCGCTGCTTGGTTCTCGTCGGCAGCATAGAAACAAACATCGTTTCCAGTAATTTCTTTTATGCTTCCGTCGTGTCATTCTTACGCACTGACTAGAAGAAGGTTTTTACCGTCGAACAATTGCTTTTGCTTTTATGTATGATATATAACACCGATTTTACGCTGCAGTGCAAGAAATTTAGGGTTGTCCATGTGCTGAACGACGGAAAGGATCTCCTTTCTTTCGCCATTTTCTCTGACCAGCGCGCCCCTATAGTTCGCTGGAGTCGCGAATAGTCGCGGAGATTACAGGATAGCCGGAGGGTACATTGATGATTCGCGTCCTGATTTAAATGGGTAGTTACGGGCGTTTGGCACCGAAATGAAGGTTTATTAGGAGGAACACATTGACAGCAATATCTTGCTGTTCAAAGCAATTGGGTTAATTATTTCAGTATTTCCCGAGTAAGTGGAAGAAGCTCTTGAGTATCTACAAAGGTAATAGAATTATACTTAGTGGTTACTTTCCGTAACTAACTATATATTTTACGTTTTCAACATTATTATATATATGATTATGTTTACCTGAATTTAGGATATAGAAAAAAGATAAGAAAGACAGCTGCAGTTAACAAAATTAATGAACCTAAGCTCCGGGATCCAGAAGTAATGTTTCTTTAAAATATGCTCTCACGACAAGACGACAAATAGCAGCAATCACGTAATTTAGTAAAGCAATCGGAACAGTAGCGGTGTTCTTTGGAAGCATTGTTCAACTAGACTTCCAGTAATGAAGCAGTTAAATCAACCTGTTTTTGACGGGAAACCTAACTGTGCAAAGACATCAACTAGTTTTCTTGATAACCTGTACGGGTTGACTACTGTCAACTTTTATATGATTTTCTATCAGGACATCGATCACAGTTTACCTTTGTCAAAATCACAAATGGGTGGTGGTTACTGGCGGCCATATCTGAGCTTATTGCAGTTGGGCGCAAGCTGACTCCTTCCCTCCAGAACACTTCCGGAGCTTACCTTCCACACCCTCGAAATTTTCGGCCTCAGTGGTTGAGTGGCAGCTCCTTCTGAGCATGCGCTGTGAAGAATGTACTCAAGTATGGTGACCAGTGGATACCACCGATACCCCGCAGTGAAGTTGGTATACTTCCCAGAATATTAGTGAAGCTTCAAAATGTCACTGCCGGGTAACTGCGGGAACTGAACGCAATGCAGAAGAGCTGAATTCAGGAGTATACTACTTTAATCCCAGTTCAGGGTCTGGTCACTGAGTACGGCCTCAATAACGTAGCCCTTCCCTAAGACCGTAAGTGCAGCCTCGTTTTAAGCCCATGTGCATGAGAACGCACCTTACGAAGTACTTGGCCCAAGCCTTGTAGTACGGTCCTCCGGGATTGCCCTTGAGCGTTCCGGCGCCGTACAGCTTTCCCGAAGTCTTCATCCATGCAGGGCCACTCCAGGGACTTCCGAAGATCCAGACGTCCTCTTTGGACATGCTTATGGCCCTCTTAATATAAGGAATCTGGCGGTACAAGATTGGTCCGAAAGAAAGAAGAGATGGCGACGTTCAGTATATTTTCTTATGTACGCTGCCTGATACGCGTCTCCAAATGTTGGTCGAAAGGCTGGTTCACACACTTGAGCTTGAGTGTAACCGACTTGCTTGTACTCGCGTGGGACGAGAGAACACACTGACACACTGGCGCCCTTTATCTCCATGGCATCCTTGGAACAATTTGTATCTGCGTATATGCTTCCTATTTGCTTTTGCGAGTCATCTTTTTACTGTGGGCCTGGAATGATTCTGGCAATGTTGTAAGGAACCATTTCACACACACACACACACACACACATATATATATATATATAATATGTATATTTGATCTTGCACTTACTGCAAGAACTTCAGTCTAGTAATACGAGGGCCGGAAGTCTGAAAGCAGTGTTTACTGTTTTTGTCGCTTTCGTTTATCCCAGTAGAACACGTCCGCAATGCTATCGTAACATTTACATAGCGCCGACAATCGTAGACTTCACACGCGACCCTCGCTTCGTGACTCCAGGGCCAGACTGGCATCAAGATGATGTCACCGCGCCGTGCTTGAGACCTCAGGGTTTTTATCCGCCTACTATACTTGGTTTCAGCTAAATCCAGACGCAGACGACGCTACTAACCAATGACACCAATCAAGCAGTTTCAAAAGCTAAACTCACCGGGGGCTTTTCGCTTTATGATTGGTTCAGCGATGATAGAACACGTATAGAAACATGACGAGCACCATGATGGTGCGCTTTTCACGCTACCTGATTGGCCCCACCAGCTCGTAGCGTCGTCTGCGTCTGAACTTAAGATGAAACGAAGGACAAGAATAAAGGATAAATATTATTTACAGAAGAAAACGATCGAGAACACATCGAGCCCACTTTAGCGTAGCACGCTTCTATGCGGCACAGGGCAGTGAACTTACTCGCCTCACAGTGTAGACATACACAAGGTGCCGTTAAATAAACTTAACACTTAACAAAAAAATGTACAATTAAAAGCAGAAGTATGGAGTTAGTTCGTGTGAAACCTTTTGAACTATAAAATTCGCTTAAAGGAGCAATGCAACGATTTTTGTACTTTGCGCAAATACCGCTTAGAGCGGATTCCTGACGTTAATGACAAGTGAAACATCCGTTTGTTTTTCTCCATACGCAATTGAAGTAACAGAAAAAGTTAAAAAAAAAAAGATTGAAGCGTTCACCCCCTCAGCTCGCAGCCAGAACAAGTGGCCACGTAATCTGGAGCCAATTATATGCCGCCAATGTTGATCATTGCCACGCGCTGAGGTTAGCAAGACACAGGATGCGCGCTGAGTTCCAGACATTGTTATGTCTGGAACTCTGTCACGCTACTGTCGTTATCGCAGCGACTGGTCACGGGCCACTACCCGAATGCTTGTCGATTATAGCTATGGACTATCTCGAGCCCAAATCGAGTGCCCACGCAATGCTCGGGTCGAATCTATGAGCCGCATTCTAATATCGTCACTGGAGGATACTGCGATCCCCCAGTTACGTCATCGAGTTTCGCGAAGGAAAGACCGAATGAAAACGCTCGCTATTGTCCTTGATATTACACCGCAACGAAAACGTTTCTTGGCCAGTGGCGTTGCGTGCGAGTATCCTCGAGTCCCACTAGCGCCAGTGAGCTCGTGTAAAGTGAATACGTACATTCGAATTGAATATGGTTGCACCATCTCTTTAAGCACATTTCAATATGTAATGACAAAGTCCGTTATAAGTACGATAACAAACGACAAAAAATACGAATATAGATGTTCACACAATGTTTCACCGTTCAACTGAACGATGCTCTAGTCAGATCGTACACAAGGTTAGCGCAATGGACGAACACATGAAGAAGAGACCAACTGTGTAACCAACTACTAGACCATCAAACTATTTTGTTCCAGTAAGATCTGTCGGGAAAAAAACACCACTCTTTAATCTCTTTTTTCTTCATCTGCTTCTTGGACGACAGGTTAAGAAGATCTTAAGTATAGAGCGTCACTCAACGTACAACAATCGTAATCTCTCAAGAAGGTGTCCAAGTGAGAACGAGTCGGTGCCATGATAGTTCACCTTCAACGAGAGGTCTTCTGCAGTGAGAGCAAAGTGCGCCATGTCCAGGTCTCCCGGCACGTCGTTGTACGTGTACAGACGGACAGAGAAATCACAACTCGCCATGGGAACCCTGCCGATGTTGTAGGAGAGCCCTGCAGGGGCGAGTCAAATACCAGTCCCCTTTTATTAGAGTCACTGACAACTTCAAAAATGCACGCGTGGCAAATTCCTGGCACGTAATTATCGCTTCCCATAGGACTCCAGTGTTAGCCAATAAGAACACGAGGCAGAAAGCCTGATCATAAAATGCCATGCCCTCCGTTTTTTTTTTCGTTTTTTTAGTCTGTTATTACCTATATTATTTCTAGGTAAAGGCGTACCACAACAGGGGATATCAACGGAGTAGAATGACGTAGTGTACGCTTCTCTTTTGGAAGCCTCATTAAACTTCAGGAATGGCCAGTTTAACCATAATGGGGGTTAAGCACAAAATATAAAATTGTTTCATAATCAAGATAAAGATTGCAAAAAAACTAACTTTGACTGCTGGTTTTAGAAGAATCGTAATTTAAATACGTAGGGAATATTTTTATGTCTCCTAAAATATTCGGCACATGTAGATATAAATTACAGTCAGAAAATCTTTTATTATACTTACTTATTTTCACCTAAAATAATCTTACTTCAACAATGGGGGATTTGTTCCCGTATGTCCACGAGCGTAACAACCTTATTAAAATATTGCTGATACTGCTTTATTCTAAAATCCGTTAACCATCGAAAACCACAGAAGTTCCTTGGGGCTGTGACAATAAAGGCCCGTTCACACTCTTGCGACTGAGTACGACTGAGAGGGACGAGATCTGTTAAAGCTTCTTAAAATTTCTTACGACCAGGGAACACACTGGCATTCTGGCGCCATCTACGCGGTGACCCTGGAACTACATTTCACAAGAGCGAAGGTTTTGTGGGGTTTCCGAGGTCAAATGTGCGTAATACCTATAAAAAAGGCTCGTTTATAACGTTCACAAAAGTTTTTCGAGCCCAGAGAAAAAGGATAATGCGCAGGAGAAACATAAAATATGCCGGACCGCCAAGTTTACACTGCAACCCAATAGATGGCGCCACTGTGTCCTCTCGTTGTAAGAGGTTTTAATGAACCAAGGTTTATGAGGTCGCAAGAGTGTGAACGGGCCTTTAGATAACGTAATGTTAGATTAAATTTCGCAAGATAATTGTGCATAGCCCGGTGCTGTTATGATACCTTCAATGGAGTAGTAAGATTTCAGTATGTTTTCCTGTAGCTCCTCTGGGAGCGAGTGCAGGTTGATTCCTGCTGCATCGGTGAAGGCTCCTCCGAAGCCAAAAATGGACTGGTACTTCTTGGAAGGATCAATAACCACAGACACTGAGTCAGCATTTTCGTTCGGCATTCCTGCGAAAGTGAGAAGTAGGCGTGATTAGAATTAAGTGAATTGAGATTCTTAAGGCAAGCTCCCACCATAGCTCTAGCCTTTGGATTGTTCCGTTCAAAATAAACATGAATCAACCAAGAGTCCCGACATTCTCAGCTCCTAGTTTTGCAAAAACAATTATTTACTGTATATAAAATAGGCTGCTTCTTTAATTCTAGACCTTTTTCTTCTTTTTAGTTATTTTTTTCTGAAGGCTGTAGAAGCTAAGAAGTTTATAACTTTATGACAAATTACGTCACTGAAGTCGTGATAAGCTTAGAGCAAACAAAAAGTTGCCGCGGAGCTCTCAGGGAGCTAGTCTCTGCAATCTACAAAGAAAAGCTCGGCAAACAACCATACCGCAAAAACCTTATCAGCAGAAAACGTTAAGCGCGGAGGCAACTCTGGCTCACGTGACACCCAGCTTCACAATGCAAGTTTGATGTTTACGGTTCCAAAAATTTGTTTTCTCCGGCCTCTTCTTCATTAGCCATGATTTTTTTTTTTTTGCGGATCAACGTGATTATACCTCTCCCAGTGATCTAAGGAAAAGGCATACAAACTTAATGTCTTAATAGAAGACGCGCTGTTTTAGCGCCTTACTAGGCTCACCCGGTCTGTCGAAGCTGAGAGTGACCTTGTCGAACCTTTTTCCCGCCTTGTTGCTCTCGTAGGCGGCAACCACCCCGGGTTGCTCCGGTCGAACGGGGCCGATGAAATCGCAGTGCGAGGTGTCGCAGACGCAAACCACGCTGCCCTCGCCATAGTCCCTCGGCTTACACTGTGAAAGGACACCTAAAGGCAACAAAATAATAATAAATAGAGAGGGGCGCTAACGCTGTGTGAACAATTGTAGAAAAAGAAACTAACAAACTTCATTAGACTTTCTTGGTAACGTGTATTACACTGGATGGGAAATGAAACATCTTATGCAACGAGAAACTGAGGGAGAGGAGGAGATGAGAGTGACGTCAGAAGGTTGAGCTCTGATTGGAAGGATTAGTGGGTAGAGGGGAAGCTAGCTGCCTTTGTTCTTTAATTAATCTTCGAAGGCATTAGAATGAAAGCGTCCGGTGTTTGGCTTTCGCATTCGAACGCATTCGACGACTGCATTGGGGACAAACGCAGCTAGCTCTGCGTCTACCCACTAGGCATTCCAATCAGACTTACAAAAAAAATGTTCGTAACGGACTACTTTGATTTCTCGTCACTTTTTTTTTTAAATATGAAAAATTACAGAAACTGGAGCAATATGAGCGAGCAATTAAGAGGCATAAGGATAGCAAGTTCAACATATTTAAATAAAAACCATCGTGAAGAGAAGTATAAGCGGAAAATAAAAAAACGCGATTGTTTGTCTGTCTGGTCTCTAGAGTTACTAAAAAGACGTGCAAGGCATATACTAATAAGTGAAAAACAAAGACGAAAAAGACAATACCAAGTAGATTCTGCGTCTTTCCATCGCCTTCCATCGTGTTTTTTTCTTCTGAGAAAGCTCCTCGTGTCTATTTTGTTTGACTTTTACGCCGCTTGAAAGGCCCGTTTCAAAAGTGAAGCTTTCGTAGATAGGTTCTTTACCTCCAAATCTCCTCGCGGAGGTAGACGCTGCTACTGAGCATGAGCACCGCTAGCCTTGTCTGCAGAATTGCAGGGATCATTTCCGGCCACCGTAAGCTAGCGGAATGGCGGTGTGGTTGCAACTTTCGCAGCCTTGTCAGCTTACAGGTGGACGGCGCGTACACATTCGTTCTCTTAAACACAATACTTTATTGTTACAATGACTACCATAATGCGGGCGTATGAGAAATGGAAAGTAGTATTGCGGGACATTCTTGAAAACATCAAAATCCTTTCTGCTGTTTCCTTGACAAGCCTTCGGGAAAAGTAACTTGAGAGTAATTTGTAACGTAACCAGTAAAGTCATCCTTTACCTTTCAGGGAAAGTAATTTGTTACGGCAATCCATTACATTTGAGGCTCGGTAATTTGTAATTGTAATCCATAACATTTTTCAAGTAACGGCCACAAGTCTGATTCCAACCAGAGCTTGGCGTTCTGACGTCAGCGCGCTCCCCTCGTCTCCTTCACTCTCTCAGTTATAACTTATAGACAATGAGAAGCGAAAAATCGTGTGCTTTGGAGATGACGGGGACTCTCGAAAATAGCAGGCTCAGAAAACTGTGGTGTTCGACCGCAAGAGACGCAAATTTCGCGTTTTTCTCCTGTTGGAGCGCTATAGCTTTGACAGGGTTGTCTTTCAGATACGTTATCATCGAGGCATAAAATACGTACTAAGTTTCTCTGTGTAACATTACACCAAAGCAACGTGCAAAAACATTTTTTTCTTTTTTTTTCTTTAACGCCTTTACCACGATGGAGTAGGAAAGAGGCAATGTTTTCGTAAAACATTCATCAAAACTGCAGCGATTTCTATCCATACCGGTATTTACGAGCAAAAGCGTGTTCTTTTCTGTCTTTTTTTACTCTTTTTATAAGATTGGGACTCCCCCCCCCCCCCCCCCCCCCCTGCCTCAATCTCTCATTTCACACACCTTGAAGGGATGCTGAATCAAACATTTCAGTGTCTATAATAAGTGGCGCACTTTCTTTCCATGAGTCAGCAGCTGCCGGTGTGCGCGAGCACACGTAACGAAATTGAAGTCATGACGTCAATTTCGTTACATGTGCTCGCGCACACCGGGGGCTGCTGACTCATGGAAAGAAAGTGCGCCACTTATTATAGACAATGAAATGTTTGGTTCAGCATCCCTTTAAAACATTAGAACCAGGCCAAAAGTGGCAGTGGCGGAATACTTTGAGAGAATGGAATATGTCTGAAAGACAAGAACAGAACACGGCAGGACCGCAATGGCAACAACGCTAAACCCGTCTATCTTCGTTGTTCAGGTCACGCTGTGCGTTCTGACTCAGCAAGTACGGACCGCGCCCAACAATGAAGTCAGCAGCTTGAACTCACCGGCAGTGTGCAACAACTGCGCATACCCCGGAGCCAGTGGCGTAGCCAGAAAATATTTTCGGGGCGTGTTGCAAGGTGCTGATGCAATCACACACACAATAATATATATATATATATATATATATATATATGTGCGTACTGTCGGAGTTACTAAATCGAAGTTTATTGCGACGTCTCGAGCGGGGACCGCTCTTCACCATCCCCGCTCGAAACGTCGTAATAAACTTCGAATTAGTAACTCCGACAGTACGCATCTTTGACTTATTAACTTTTCCCGGTTCATTGTTTTTATATTTACCTTTCTTCACCTATATATATATATAACAAAGTAAAATTTCGGGAAGTGTTATGACACCTGAACACCCCCCCGGCTACGCGCCTGCCCGGAGCGCACCATGAAACCTCACCCACAAATCACGGTTTGAAGACGGCGCCACCAGTGGAGGCCTATAAAGAGGATCCCGCCTTGAAATTCCTCAGAAGGCACGGCGGGACCGCAATGGCAGCAACGCTAAACCCGTCTGTCTTCTTTGTTCAGGTTTGTGATGAACATATGCTTCTTGCTTTCGAAGCGATTACAGAAGTATTGTTGTCTTGCCATGTCCGGCCACAGTTGAATGTCTTCTTGAGGATGCATGGAGTGTCATTTTGGGTAACCGGACAAAAGCTCACCGGACAAAAAGCTCACCCGTTTTTTCACAGACCCGGACAAAAGCTCACCTCTTTTGCTACCCGGACGAAACACGGGCTGGAATAAAGTGCGGACGCGATGGACATTGCACAATTATTAGGAGAACTGGTACCCCGTCCCATGCAAAGGTGTCGACATATATGATAAAAGCCATAACAGGCAGAGAAGCAACGATTTGGGACCAAAATTTAGGTCACCGAAACTGAGCGGGGCTGATAAGATAAAGCTTGCTTGACTCAAGGTATGCCGGAGCACCCCTGTGCCACGCCCAAGAAACTTCGTGAACCGAAGTTTTTGAACCCGAAGAGTGACCGAAGTAGCAAAGTCACCCTTCGGTGACCTCGCTTTTTTATTGAGCTTATGTCACGCTAAACGCGCGCATAAAGGTTTGGCGCAATGCCTCTTCATTACTAATGCATGGGTTTTCTTTGGGTTCAGGGTAATACCTGAAGTGAATGGCTAGGAAAATTAAATTCTTTCCGTCATTGTGTGTCATAAATGTATTTGAAATTAAGGATTATCTCAGGGTGATGTGAAAGGGAAACTGAAGTAAAACTGTAATATGCAAACCATTGAGTTGGGAATTTTTAAAAATATTTTGAAGGAACGAGAGTTGGGTTTTTTTTACGAGTATAAGAAAGATGACCATTTTAGAACACTGTGCGGGATTTTGGATAGGCTGGCGTTTCCTCCACCACAGCTTGTGCCCGAAGGACTAACCTACATCAGGAAAAAGTCTACCGGTGACATCGGCGACCTGCTGGACTACCTTGATTGTACGTATGTCAAAGGCCCCTTCCGTTATGCTTCTGCTCCTTCTGCGGCAGCACCCAGAGAGAAGTATTCCTCTGCCTGACTGTGCGCCGACGACGACCGGAGTTTCCCTCAGAACGGTGGAATTTGTACGACGGCACTCTTCAGGATAAAGACCGGACGAACAACAAATGCAAAGGATGGAATACCGGGTTCCAGAAGCTTGTCGGCTACGGCCATTAGAGCGTCTGGAGGCTGATTGACTGACTAGAGGAATATCAGGCGCTCGTTGCCACGGCATTGACACAAGCCCAGAGAGGTGAACCCCCAGAGAAGTGAGTGCGAAAAACCACTCTTCGCTTGCAGAAACGTCTGAAAAATATTTTCGAGGGGTTCCAGGTACGCCCAGGTAAGGTAAAGGACTGCGTTCGCTTCTAACCAATCGATAAATAAACTAGTTCCTACTCTAATCAACAAACCATGCACCTGTCAGATTTAATTTATCGTTGCATTTTAGTGTCGCACTCATGCACCTAAGTTGTCCGCACTCGTGTTAAGACCAACATGAAATATTCTCCTGGTGAGCTTTTGTCCGGGTCTGCAAAAAAATGGGTGAGCTTTTGTCCGGTGAGCTTTTGTCCGGTGAGCTTCTGTCCGGTGAGCTTTTGTCCGGTGAGCTTTTGTCCGGAATTCGTCATTTTGATCCTTCTGTCTGGGGACGTCGAGCAAACTCCTCGGCCTCAGGGAATAGAAGAGCTAAAGGTGATGATAAACGTCATGCTTAACTCACAAACTGACCTGAAAAAGCGAATTGTTAACCTGGCGGCTTCTCAGGAAAAACTGGAATCACCAGTGAACGCTAGAATGGGTGAAGTAATGGCAGCTCTAGAGGAGCATAAGGGAGAGATTCGAGTTCTAGGGGGTAAGTCGCATCCTTTAAAAGGAACCTCCAGCTCCACCAAAAGCGCCTGGACGACTTAGAAGATAGGAGTAGACGTCTTTCGGCTCCCATCCTTTCTAGAGAACATTCAATTTCACATGCAACAAATATACAAAGCTAAAATAAAAACTATACTGGCAAGTGATTTTAATCTCCCGCCAATTAACTGGTCGACTTTGCAGCCTGGCTCAACTGAGGTTAAAAATTGCAACTTACTACTCGAATTGATGCTTAATCTTAATATGACTCAGCTTGTTACTGAAGGTACTCGTATTTCCCAAAATAGCAATAACACACTGGACCTCATTTTTGTTGGAAACTTTCCAAAGGACACTGACGTCGGCGTTCACGATGGAATTTCTGACCACATGCTTGTTTTTTTTACGACTAATGTTGGCCCAGTAAAAAAGGGTCATGTTTGTAAACGCGTCTTTAATTTTGTTACTGCAGATGATGAAGCTATTACAGATACTCAAGATCTGAACTTCAGCGACTTTGAGACGGAGGGTGACATTTCAACATTATGGAATGGTTTCAAACACATTGCTGCAAAGTGCCTTCACAAATATGTACAAAACAAATAAGAAAAAAGAAACATCAGAACGCCCGGATAACAATAGATATATTACATCTTAAAAGGACATTAACTAGAAAACGAAGAGCAAATTGCAGAAATGCTGATGTCATATCTTCCCTCACAATGACACTAAAACAAAAAATAAAGACGTACGCGATTTTGCTTTTATCAACCTTAGAAAACGTCATGAAAGAAGCGCCCCAAAACTTTTGGGGGTACTTGTCGGGCAACAAAAAATCTATTGAACAACTTCATGTTGATGGAAATGTAATTACTGACTCCTACCAAATTGCTAATGAGTTTAACAGCACCTTTCATGCTGTTTTTAGTCTGCGATGAACTTCTGAAAAAACTATTGAATCAGTACCTCTTTTCCCAATAATGCAAGATATAGACTTGAACATCATCGGCATACGTCGTCTACTTTTAAACCTTGATGTAAAAAATCCTGTGGTCCTGATGGCATCCCGAAGGCTTTTCTGAAAAGTTACGCAGAAATGATTTCACAATATTTATACGTCATTTTCAAAACCTCTTTAGATCAGGGATGTCTTCCACCCGACTGGCTTTGTGGAAAAGTTGTACCTGCACATAAGGATGGGAACAAACTGCTTGCTGATAAATACAGAACAATATCATTATTAGCACCTGCTGTAAGTTGCTAGAACACGTCATCGCCAGTCATATAAGATTTTTTTTTTTTAGAATGAGTCAACTTTCAACGTGGATTTAGAGAGAAGAAAAAACATTCTACCACTACTCAGCTTCTTTCAGTAGTGCACGATTTCGGTCATGCGATTAATAACAGAGAACAAATGGATGCAATATTTTTAGACTTATCCAAGGCCTTCGACAGGGTACCGCATCACCTACTACTAATAAAATTGCGGCGGGTTCGAACTTGCTCATCGCTTTGTGACATGGATCGCTGCTTATTTGAAAAATAGAGTGCAATTTGTTGAAATCAACGCACTGTCAATGAGTACATCTTGACGTGCTGTCTGGTGTACCACAAGGGTCGGTCTTGGGACTACTCTTAATTTTAATTTATGGCAAAGACATAGCCGACAATATTGACCTGTGACTGTGAAAATGTTTGCTGATGACCGCGTTGTTTATAGAACTTTCAGAAATACGTTGCATCAAGTATCTCTTAACGAAAACTTCTACGAAATTACCGAATGGTGTGAGAAGTGGCAAATGGTTATTAATTACTCTAAGACATCCGCTTTCACAGTAACATACAAGGAATCCCCTCTTAGCTTTGCATACCACGTAAGAGACCAATGCACCCAAACTGTAAACGAGGTAAAGTATCTGGGCCTAAATCTTAATTCCAAATTAAATTGGGAAACTCATATAGATAATTTAACTGCAAAGGCTTATAAAAAGTTGTTACTTAAGACGGAAGCTTGGACCATGTTACTCGTCGGTAAAACTTTCGGCGTATAAAAGTTTAATTCGGCCAGTGCTAGAATATGCGTCCATTGTGTGCGACCCATACTTAATAAAATATAGTGAAAACGTTGAGAGAATTCAGCGCCTCAGCGCACGATTTTTTTCTTCCGATTTCAGGCGCCTATCATCAGTGTCGGACATGATACGTAAATCTGGACTCAAGTCGCTCGAATCTCAGCAAAAAATTGCTCGACTGTTTTTTTTTTTTTTTTTTCATAAAATTTACAATAATAAGTCCGGCCCAGACAAAACCTTATATCTTTTGCCACCTCCCCAGCGCTCTGCAAGATTGAATCACACAAAAAATGTCAGGCCATATGCTCCTAAAAATTACACGTTTAAATACTCATTTTTTGTGCGTACGATTAATTATTGAAATTCACTTCCCTCCGATAGTGTGCATGCCCCAAATATTAACTGTTTTGACCGGTCCGTTCGAAACTTTATGTAACCGATTGTGTGCATGCCACAAATATTGACTGTTCTGTGTGAAACCTTATGTAACCCTCTCCCGCTTGGATGGTAGAAAACCATCTTCAGTATTGCATAAATAAATTTAAAAAAAACTCTACCTGTCTATGATTGGAATATTCCGTGGAACAAGTTCAAGGGACTCAGCAACCTTTGCTCCCAAGTTATCTTTCAGACGGGCAGAACCGTGCTTGGGGTAAAAACTAACTGATAACATGATACGTTAAGCACTTAAAGCGTAGTTTTAACTAAACACAAAAGCAGCGAAACCGATATTCGGGCTGATTATACGGCTTAATATCATGCTAAAAGAAAACCATGCAGTTGTAGATCGTTCTACTTTACGACACGCTTACAATCTATGTCCATAAAAAAAAAAAAAATCCTTCCTGGAAATATTTTTTTCCTAAAAACATATTTGAAAAAGTTATGGAAAGAAAAACACAAATTCACCTAGAAAGATTACATGTTTGGAGTTTATTTAGACCTTTAAAAAGCGTTTCTACTTTCAGGGCCGAAAATTGTATTCCGTAATCTGCATGATACATAAAAGGACATGGATATTGAAATTCATATGACATTTTACGTTAAAGATGAGGGGAAGCGGCCTCGCTTCTCTCCTCCTCGCCTCAGTTCACCAGTTCGACGGGACGAAGCGAGGAGGAGAGGGAATGGGAATCGCGACGTCACATATGACTCGTCGGCCTCGTCGGCCATGTTCAGTCGCGCACTTCTTTTCTAAAAATACGGCCATCCGTTTAAGATATCGCTGTACGAGTGGTGTTTTTTTTTTTTTTTCTGGTTCTGCAGCGTCTACGTATCGCTCCAGCCCTGTTTTGTGAGCTCGAGTTTTCGGTTGAGTAACCCTTAAGGTGTCAGTGACTATACTTTATCTTTCCGAGAACCAACGGACAACACGAGTATTCGTAAGGCAGCAATCACCGCTCAGACATCATACAAAAGACGCCGTGTTCGGTGCCAACATGATGACGTCATTATCTGCGCCTCAAGCATGTTGGGAGCATGTTCGCTCTATTCACATGTATGCTCCGAACGTGTCTGCAGACAATTTTTGTGTGTCCAATGTGACCGCCATACAAGGAAGACCTCAGACAGTCGTCTCGTTCGTGCACCTCCTGCACCGGTGAAGAAAAGTGTAGGACGCTGTAACTTCCGGTATGTGTATTGAGGATACGACCGGAAGTAAGTTGCCCTACACTTTCCCGCACCGGTGCATGAAGTGCAGGGGAAATCGAACGAGCCTAGTGTGTGCAGATTGTCTTTTGTGCAATGTATTTGCGGTGTCACCGCGGCTTGAGGGAACTAATTCCAGTTTGAACGTAAAGAAGCGCCGAAAGCATAAGAATAGGATCGCGAGGACTAAAGTCGCGCCATCGGCACGCTGCGCTACTTACCAGGAAGCAAGAAGAGTGTCAGAAGCACCCTTATCGAACCCGAAGCATTCGCCATCGCTGACGAGGGAGTATCCTGCGCTAGCGGACGGAATTTGAAGTCCGGGCGTACGTGAACACCGCGCCTGTGGTTCGGTGTCAGCGAGGAGTCCGCATATAGATAGAGACTCGTCAGCTGTCACCCGAGGAAGCGCGCGCTCTCCGTGATTAGATAGCATTCCTAGCGAGAAAGAGTTCTCCACCTCTATCGCTAATGCACACTATGTCGGGCGGAAAAGATGAGAAAACAAAGTGGCAAACGTGTTTTTAATGAGGATAATGTAATACAGGAATAGACTCTGCAAATATGAAAATAGTTCTTAGCACGTTTGCCGGGGCTATGACTGGCTATGCACGAACCACGGTAGAAGAAACACACTTAGGTGATGGCTCTCTGTCTGACGCGGCGGCCACATTATGTTCGGCGCACCGAGCGCTTCACTCGCACGGGGATAGACGGCGCCCAAGTATGGGGTCCCTCCCAAACCGACCGCTTTGGTTGTTTCTCCCAGCGGTAATCCCGCATTCCCTCGCTCACCGCTTCTTGTTGTACCCACGGTAGAAGAAACACATTTAGGTGATGACTCTCTGTCCGACGCGGCGGCCACATTATGTTCGGCGCACCATGCGCGCTTCACTCGTACGGGGATAGATGGCGCCCAATTATGGGGTCCCTCCCAGACCGACCGTTCCGGTTGTTTCTCCCAGCGGTGGTCCCGGATTCCCTCGCTCACCGCTTCTTGTTGTACCTCACCGCCGCCACGCCGCCACCAAGTCGCCAGAGTCCATAAACCTGTGTTCTCTCCCTTCTTCTTCGGGTTAAGGCTCACCTTCATGCACGATGGTGGCACCTGTGCACGAAAGCCAAACACGAGGACAGCCACTGGGTGCACACCACCACCACACCACCATACCGCGAAAAAGGCGAGCACGCTACGCCGCCGACACCGTGGCCACCGAGGAGGGACCTCATACCGCAGCGCCCTCCGCGGCGGCGTGGAACTATACTACTCCTGGTTCGAGGCTAGCTCCGAACACAATCTGGTCGCTCGCTCCCCGCGGGAAGAGCGGCCAGAGTCATCACCTAAATGTGTTTCTTCCACCGTGGCACGAACACAGAGTTTAGAAAGAAGCCCGCTTTGCTCACACTATAGGTGTGGGCACTGCGCGTGCGCGGACAACAAGCTCGGGTTGAGTGAAGTGTTTGCGCATGCGCATTACCGACAGCAGCACCACCGCGGTGGCGTGACGTCAGTGAGTTGAGTTGGTCTACAGAGCAATACCACTTATATAGAAGACAAGGGCTGCGCATGACGTCAGCGTTAGTTGATCCCCGACCCACCCAAACCGGTAAACACGCCGCAGCTCGACGAGAGTCGCCGCCAAGCGTCTGACGCGTCCGGCTTGGCGTCACCGCATGCCGACTCCGCACTCCTTGTGAGACGCTGACGCGAGCTAGGCGGCGATGCCTAGTAGTGATGACGTTACGGGGGGGGAGGTGCAGGCCTTGTCTTCTAGGTGATATCTGTTAGAATGGGGAGGTTTAACGAGGGCGAGATAAAGCTCCTTTGTGTTGTAAAAGTAGCACACGCTACATCGATGCACGAGGCACGTGCAACGTGCAGCCCTTTAGGAGATCATGGCGGCACAGAGCAGCACTGATAGAGTAGCACCAGTAGTACAGTGTACTAGAATACCAGTAGCACTGAGTTTGATTTCAGACGCCATGTTCTTCCCAGAAGCGGCACGCGGCACGTGTCTCGAGCATTTCCACAACAATGAATGGCGCCACTTTTCCCACGATAGATGGACTTTAGGGCAAGAGCGATCCCCCATTTTTTGCGCCGTTTCACCTTATGTTGTACCGCAGCGAAGGATAGAAGCGCGAGCTCATAGCGTTGGCAGCTGCCCTTTGTGCACGAGAGCTTGTGCGGCCGAGATGTGCCCTAGAGCAAGGAGCTCGCGCTTGTAGCCTTTCCTGCGGTACAACACAAGGTGAAACAGAGTATAACTCCGTTTCATACTTAGCGTGCAACGCTGTCAAAGCTACTGGCGCGAGCGCGTGGCTTCATCTATGGTTTTGTTTGCGCGAGAACGCGTGCAAATGATCAACAAGATCAAGCCCCATGCTCGCGCCGCCAAAAGCTTTGACAGCGTGGCACACTAGGTATGAAACAGAGTCTAGTATGCACAAAAAGTTGGCTGCAGCGCCAGCCGCAGAAGCTGTGCGAAAGGTGCGGACGCTGCGGAACTTCAAGCGCTGTGGACTCTGGCTGTAACGCGGAGCCAACGGGAGTGACGAGCTTAGGCAGCACTTCCGTTTTTGAGTACAAATAGATTGTTGACCACGTCATTCGATGAGCGTCCTCCATAGATTTTAGTGATTGGCTTTTCGAGTGGAAATCGGGAAAGCGATGCATCTTAGAACGCAATAACCGTCATTAAGTTGACTTTACAGACCCAAAGAACATCGCAGACATTATACTTGTTCGTTTAAATCAATGTAGCGCCGAAACGAACCGCTAACTTACCGTCGACAGCACAACTTACGATCCCTTTTAGTACACAACAACCGTTCCATAAGACCTCAGACTTTACTTCCCGGTACCACGCCGTGTGGCGCCCCTAAATGCCTTACGTGCAAACACACCGGCCCTCCTCCCAACCTGCTACTGAGAATCTCTGACAATCACACCTTTAAATCTTCTAACCTGGTATACATCATTTCCTGCACACTCTGTCCAACCTTATTGTATATCGGCGAAACTGACCGCCGACTCCACGAACGCTTCAGAGAACATCGCAGACTCGTCACACTAGAAAGAGCGGGCCAACTCAAACATGACCTCTCCACACACGTATCTAAACACTTCTCCTCCACAAATAACTCTGAACTTAACATGCGAATGCGAATATGCGTCATCAAATCAGGCTTCCATACACCCACCTCACGGAAAAAAAAAGAAGAAAACAGATTAATTTTTAACTTAAAGACGGAATTTCTTTCCGGTTTGAACAAGAAAATTTCTTTCGGCTATTAAACATTCCCCTTTCTCCCGCTCCTTTCTCCTCTTTTTTTTTTTTGTTGATAATTTGTCCGGTCACGCGGGGGCTATAAGCTTCCCCCCCACCCGCATTCCTCAACTTGTTGACTTCAAACCTCGCACCTTACTTGACGACTTTTGCTCTTCCCTCTTTTTCCCCAAAACATCACATCTGTCACGTGTTACCTATGCCTCTTGTATATACGGTTTTCTTATTCTGATCTGTCATCTCCCCTTCTACCTGAAGAAGACCGTTTGGTCGAAACGCCGTTCCCCTCCTTTCCTTTGGCACTTGTATGTCACTTCATATCCCTACTAATACACTAACAGTGCCCGGCAGAACCCCACATCTTCTAGTACTGACGAAGCATGACCTGGATATTATTTTATTACACCTCACAAAATATTTCGCCATAGTGGCCGAGAACACCGCGTGCTGCGGAGAACGTTTGTTCGCGGGGGCTAATTCGAGATGAAAGAGATAATAGAGCGCTCTGAGATGGAAACTATAAACGTGCCGTCTTTCCCAAAAACAGCCTGGACGCTTATATTGTGTTCTTGGTTGTCACTGTAACAATAGGAAAAGGGGAACAGCCCTAGTATTCAAAGGGATACTGAGCCAAAGAATTTAGTGCCCATAATAAGTGGCGCACGTTCTTTCTACGAGCCAGCAGCCGCCGGTGTGCGCGAGCACACGCAACAAAAATGACGTCAAAGACCTCCATTCGCGCTTATGAGGACAGTGAAATGCAAGCGCTTCGGGCCAAAGGAGAATAAAGACAGGCTTTTCATCTCTACAAGTGAAAGCTACGTGCTTGTTAGCCCAATTGATCGCTCGTGGAAAGAACGTGCGCCACTTATTATGGACGCTAAATTCCTTGGTTCAGTATCCCTTTATCTGGCAGCAAGAAAAAATAATTAAAGACGTTTACTGTTCTCTGTAATGCGAAATTAGAGCTCAACTCTTGAGGAGAAGGAGGAAGGGAGGGTACGGAGGGGAGGGTATGCCTCTCCTCCCCCTCCCCTCCTCCTCTCCTCCCTCCCATTTAGCGAAAATGTTCCCTCTAAATTCAGTGGGTTAAGTTTCCCCGCTAAATTTAGTGGTGAAAATGATGTGACATGAGTTCGTGTCACGTCACCCATGAACAAATTCAGTCTGTCCGCTCAATTTAGCGGGACAATTGATGTCACGTGACCTGAACAACAATTCCACCCACTCTAAGAAATGCCTGCGCGTCTACTAATCCGCAAAACACTCGAAGAGCCAATCTCTGCGATCTAGGAAATCAGCTCAGCGAATGATGAGGCGGAACATCCGTTTAGCGTCATGCTTGCATTGCGTAATGCAACAGATCAGACTTCATTTTGAGGTCTAAACAGTCGTTCCGCCTCATCATTCGCTCAGCTGATTTCGTAGATCGCAGAGATTGGCTCTTTGAGTATTTTTCGGGTATGTAGACGTGGAGGCATTTCTTAGAGAGTCAATTTCCCGCTAAATTTAGCGGTGCGCGGTTACGCCCACGCCAACGGCGGCGCCGCGAAACGCGGAAATAAGCGCCTAAAAGCTTCGCTAAAAAAAAAAAAAAGTATATATATAACGAAATTCGTTACGTACATTGGAGGTTTAACATGTCGGCTACTTCAAGCCCCCCGAAACGTCCGGCTAAGAACGTTTATTTTATTCGGAGAGACCCGTTAAGCCGTGGTCATACTACTCATACATCAGAAAAAGCATGTTCGAGCATGTTCAACATATGTTTGCCTTACACACATGTATGCTTGGAACGTCTGAAGACAGCTTATGTATCACCAATGTAACCGTCATACGAGAAAAAAAAGACGCATCAGAAACTGTCTTCAGACAGTCTTTTGTTTAATGCATAAGCAGTGCGACCGCGTCTTTAGATACCCCTTAGTATCAACCTGAACTGAGACTCTTCAAGTCACTTCACGTTCAACAAGCACAACTCGACCGCTGCACAGTTCCCGATTGCATTCATAATCTTGCGAACTACCAGAAGCTCCTCGGAGTATACTGCCCCGCAATGCACTCCAAGCACCAATCACTGACCTTCCTTAATTGCGTTCAACCAATCAGAAAGGATTCGCACCCCTGCCTGTTTTCATCGGGGCGAGCATTGTGCCGGCGTGTTGTCGTGCATCATTGCTGCGTGATGCACGCTAAAGAACCCCGGGCTAGCAGTGGTACTGTACTGGCATCAGAAAAAAAAAAAAAACACCTAAATACACCCTTTTTCTCAAAAAAGTCATACCACACCGTAATCGCCCCACTATTCGCAACTCCAACGCTCTATAGACGGCAGGGCGGTAGTCGCAAGATGGCGCAAGAGACGGGGATAGATTCAAAAGGATTTCCCGTGAGCCTACTCGCTGACGCTGGTCAGTGCGCTAAAATTAATTTATTCGGCTCCAAATACGAAGCGGTCAGGGCAAGACCATATCACAGGTGACGGAGTTGTTGACAAGAAAACGAACATGTTAATTTTCAAAAATCGCGGACCGGAATAAAACAATTCTCAATTCAACGTACCCGCTTTTTTTTTCGTTAAAACTGCACGGAGCACGAACACGCCGATCAAACCATGCGGTAACAGCAGCATTAAAACCGACAATCCCTGCCCCGTCTCCATCGCCGTACCCACTCCTCTGGTTCTTCGTTCGTCCGCGAGAGGGGGAGCGACGCGCTGGAGTTGCGATTAATGTGCTTTTAACAAACGTTTCTCCATCCATTCAACCTCATGAATTACTTGTTTGCGTTCCTTAGGCAGCGTTCACCTGACGTGGCCGAATGGTGCATCAACGTTCTGCTGAGGCTCAAGCAATCGGTGAAGTACCAGTTGAACTCGAGTCCTTGTCGAACGTTGACGCGAAACTCGGATTCAATCATTGTCCGGATCTCGATTAACACTTCACAGCCCTTACATGAGATAAACACCGAGCTCTGTAGAAAACAAGCTGAACAAAGCGACCTCTATTGCCTCTGTGCGGCAAGATACTGAGGGAAAGGAGACGAGAGCACGGGCGCACGTCCAAGCGCCGAGCTCTGTTTGGAATGGTTAGTGGGTAGACCTACAGCTAGCTTCCTTTGCCTCCACTGCACTCGTCCAACGCTCACTTGCAATGCCCCCCTTCGTCTTTGTGAGAGCCCCCGTTTAAACACGGACCTCCAGCGGCCGATAAGGACCTGTCTAGGCATAGCGAGGAGTAGGAGTGCGACCGGCCGCTTCCCATACGTCTTTCTGGCGGCCTGGATACCACTCCAGAGTGCAGCATGACCCTCCCGGCTTACGGATAATTTAAGAAGCCCATGGAGGAGATGGGACAGGATGAACGGCCCAGTATACTTCTTTTTCCTTGTGTCTTCGTGGTCCTGTTTAGATGTGCACAAAGTCTGGAACGTCGGGACTGCCCCTAAAAACGCGCCCCAGCATTTTATCAGCATTGGTAGGGAACACCTACAGTATTATGCATTTGAGGCAAGCCACATATTTGAAAAGGCAAGCACTGCATTTGGACGAAGCTGATCTGATGTATTGTCTTTTTTTCTCCTAACATTCGAAGCACTATTAACAGGACTGTACGAGAACTTTCTTGGAATCGAATACCGCAGCGTCATGTAACACTGCAAGAAGAGCCGGTATGTCCTGGATTTTGATAGCACTGACTAGATTATGGATGACGAAGCGCTATGCGGTTAGAACCACTAATCGCACACCACTACAATTTTCAGGATTGTGCGAATATTCGAATAGTTGTTTCGAATAATACGCTATTCGATATTGGCTTCACGGTGAACTGGGATATTCGCATTTTTCGATGTGTTGATCCCGGCGGGTTAGCCCCGTTGAGTGCGCTTCTTACTGAGCACCGGTGCACTGCGGAGAAGAAACACCCACAAAGCTCACTTCTCCGGTGGTTGCTTCTCCGCAGTGCACCGGTGCTCGCTAACAAGCGCGCTCAGCGGGGCTCACCCGCCGCGATCAACTCTTGAAACGAATTTTGGGCTGGGATATATGATTTTAAATTGGGACTTTACTAATCGCATATCGTTTAGTTGGCCAAAAGAAAAAGGGTAGAAACTCAAAAACCAGCTTTTCGGTACGAACATTTGAAAGTATAGCGGACTATTTTGTACCTTCTTTCCTTCGGTAGCTCTCCGCCTTTGCGCTATGATACATCCGCGGTTCCCAAAGCGCGTCAGCGGTTGCAACCTGACGTCAGCCGAGCCCAGCTCACGCATTGGACACGAGAACTGCGTCACTCGGACGTATGCGCTCGTCAACAATAAATCCGTCGACGAATATTCGGATTCGCGTGGTGCCCTGACGGAACTTATCGTCACTGGGGAATGACAAGTTCTATGGTGTGCATAAAAAGCACGGTGGAAGCTAGGAGTCATCGCACCGGTACCGAAGAATGTCCCGACGACGTGATTTCACAATTCGCATTTGAGTTGAGGATTACAGCTAAGGAGGAAGAAGTAGGAAAATCGTTTCATGACCCCTTTAAGGACAAATATCGCTGTCGCGTGCTTAGGAAAAAGACACACGTTTAAGGCGGGATAGTTCACGCGTGTGCCTGGTGTATTTAAAAAGAAACGGAAACCTCGTGAATGTTGATATCAAGACTGCAGTTTTTTTTTTTTTTTCTAAACTAAACTGTGGAGTATGTGTTAAAGTGCTCCTGAAAAGAAACAAGTTTTTTTAAGCACTGATTGAGACAAGCGGGTCAAAAATTCATTTTACGCGAAATTTTTTTTTATAGCAGTATTGAGGGCGCGGGACGCAATTTAGTTGGTAGTCACCTCCTTTCCATTTGTTTTCTCTCTCGGCATTTCGGGCGCGTGGAGGAGAGGTGGATCGGCTTGGCCATTCGTTGAGGTGGAGAGTGTATGACCATCTGGCTGAGGTGGAAAGAGTCTATGACCACTATATGACGTTTTAAACTTTGCGTGCAAAATTTGAAATAAATCTCGCGCCGTCAATATTGCACTATTTTTCATTTCGCGTAAAATTAATTTCTTGACACGCGTGTCCCAACCAAACTGTTTTAAAAAATCATCTTTTCTTTTTAGGGGTTCTTTAGGCGGAAATGTCCTCACAACCTGCGTAACGCAAGTTGTCACGGCATTGTCTTTTTGTTTTCAAATTCGAGATTGAAGAAAGACTATTTGCTTATAGCAAGACTTATAAATCTTCTCGATTAGCAAGGTGATTATTTGGTCCAGATGGTTCAGGGTCTTGAAAGGTATAAACACGCCAAAAACGAGGACGACAGAAAAACACAAGGTGTTTGTCTTAACTTCGTCTTTGTTGTTTTCGGCACTTTTATACCTTTTAGGTCCACGACTGGGTATAGTTGGGCCAGGCACGTAGCCAGGGGGGGGGGGGGGCCTGAAATCTTTCATTTTGCTGGGGCCTCCTCTTCCCCCTCCCCCTCATACAACATTTTGTCATGAACGGCCGGCCCCCCCCCCCCCGAAACAAACTCCTGGCTACGTGCCTGAGCTGGGCATCCCTATAAGTTTAGTTTTGTGTCAAACATTTCGTTTACTTGCCATTCCTATGTAGGCGCTGGACTTTCTGAGGTCATAATCAATATAGGTGGATTACAATCAGCTTAGAAAGGACCACGTGGAAACTTGGGAAGAACGCTCATGACTTCAGCTAAGTTTTCATTTAAGCATGGTGCAGTGGGAAAGACATGAAGAAACTATTTGACATCAACTAGAAAATAGTCGGCCAAAACCACTATTCGCTTCGAACTCGAAATCCACTATATGGTGCATTACGGAGAAGGAACACGCACGAAGCCCTCTTCCGCGGGGGTTGCTTCTCCGCAGTGAACTGGTGCTCGATAAAGGCCCGTTTACGCACTTGCGACTCTTTAGAACCGAGTGACTTGAAACCTCTTCAAATCTCTTCGAACCAGAGAACACACTGACACGCTGGCGCCACCTGCGCGGTGACCCTAGAACTGCACTTCACTAGAGCGAAGGTTTTGCGGGATTTCCGAGGTCGAATGTACGTAATACTTGTGAGAAACGGTCGTTTATAACGTTGACAAAAGTTTTCCGAGCCAAGAAAGAAAGGATGATGGGAGAGAGAAATAGAAAATATACGGGACCGCAAAGTTTCCACTGCTACCCGATACATGGCGTCAGTGTGTCCCCTCGTCGCAAGAGATATTAAAGGGATACTTCAACGAAATTTGAAATATTCCCGTCGTGTTCAAAAATAGGTTGAATATGATCCACAATATCCGTACATGACAATCGCACGTTTGTATTTTGATCCTGGTGGCTGTATTTTTCGTTATAAACGGCCCACTCTGGCAAGCGCTCGGAGAAGGCCCAGCTTAGAGCACGTGACATCCAACGCAATCGTGACGTAGGTCGTCTCGAGACGAGCAAAGCTACGGCGAGGCTGACGCCGAGAGGATGGCCTAGTCGTTCCAGCCATCGAAGCGGCTGCTTTTGTACGAATTTTGAGTGACGGGTTAATCTTCTATAATCTTGTAGGGGGACAATAGCGACTTCTGCGACACACAAAAGGGATTCTCGGGAAGAGGGGAGTTCCTCCTTCCCCCCTTCTCTCGTCGTGGCCGGAGGCGAGACAACCTCCGTCACTAGTCTTCAAGGTTCCTAGACGAGCATTACAAACGAGGCGTTAGCGACATCCACCAGGTGCTCTTCGCTAATCGTTTTAAAATTCCTTTTCGAGACTTTTTGAACAAGATATTGGTATGTTCCATGTGATACTGCTCTTTTGAACAGATATAGACCAAAAAATGAGCGCCGAAATTTCGTTGTAGTATCCCTTTAAGAGGTTCCAAGGCACTCGGTCTTTAGAAGTCGCAAGTGTGTGAACGCTCAGCGGGGCTCATCAGCAGCGATCAACACTTCTAAAGGGACAAATATCGCAGTCGCGTGCTTAGGAAAAAGGTACACTTGCAAGGCGGGATGGGACATTTAAAGTCTAGCCATTTTAAATAGCGGAATTCCATAATTCCTGCCGTAGAAACCTTCATAAGTTCCCAGAGATCCCAAATTTTAAAAGCCATTTTTGCCCCAAAGTAGTGGTCTTCATGTTTAAGCACTATTTTAGGCCCATCACCCCAGTAATCCATTAATGCATAACAATGTGCCATACATTCCTTAGCACACAAATTATTAACTATCTAGGTCCGTAGGCACGCCAAGACCAGGAGGAGTTGCTCAACTGTCAGTTAAGGTAGCTAATGGTCTGTTCACACGATGCATTTTTCTCGCGCATCTCGTGTCGCGAAATGGTTGCGCCGTGTGGACGAGTCCGAAAAGGACGCGCGCATCTAAAAAAAGTTGCGCACACACCTCGCTTCTGGAGCGAGCTTTTGCTGAAACTTTGCCGAGTCCTGTCAATCACTCTGAGGGCGCCGCCAATGGCCGCTCAGAAACGCTCTCACGTGGCCCTTTGAGGGGGGAGCGAGCTGTTTGAGAAGACCACTTCACTGCCGGTGTTGTAGCCGAGCCAAATCCGAAAAAACCGAAACCACGAACGGTGGATACTGCCGGCGCTTCCACAAGCACGTCAAGCACCACTGAAAGAAAAGTGAGTAGCATATCGGAAAAAAAATCCAGCGATGGACGAAGACAATTAGCGGGAGTTGGCGAGATTAGAATAGTGCTCATAGCGTTGTTGTCGTGACGATACCGCTGGATAATACCCCTGTTACACGGGCACCCTCAACCGTGGTTAACTCAGCTTTAACTGCTGTTACGTGGCACCACAGTTACCGCACTATACTCTCAGACAGCTATTTCAGAATAAGTGAAGAGCGCGTGTGCACTGCTTTGATGGGTGCTCAAAATGCTCAAGCGCACGTTCGCCAATAGCTTTGACTGCATAGCCGCAGAATGTTGTCCGCAAGTATTGTGCGCTAACTGTGGCTTAGCGTAACTGCAGTTAAGTGCGCCCGTGTAACAAGGGTATAAGAGACCATCGAATAAACTGAAACCAAGTTTGCTTTGTTTACAAGCGAACGTGAAACCATTTGCGCTCTCTGAAACAGTGCACAGTAAAATCGGGGCAGACATGGGCGCGGAGAAGTAACCAGATTGGGCACGTAGCGTTTCTATGAATACCATGTGCATTGATAGGAGCTTTGGCAATGAATTGGCTGCGTACGGGCTCGGCGCCGGCACATGTCCTGGACGTAAAGGTGTCCGCCTCAATCGGCTTTGCGCACATGCGAGATCGCTCCAAGTAGTGCAGTATGTGAGAAAAAAAAATTAAAGTGAATTGACTGCATAAAATGCGCAAAGCAGGTCCCCAGATAAATAGCGATCTGATTCGGAGCGCCACATCATGGTCAACACCGAAACTATTTTCGCGAGTCTAAACGTCATCGTTGTTGCACGTGAAGCGGTACGTGTGAACGAGCACATTTCGTGAAACTTGAGTGTCGCGAAACTGTTGCGCGCCTAAAAGATGCATCGTGTGAACAGACCTTAAGTGTTCCTCGAGATCAAAAACTTCGAAGACTCCCAAACTAGAGAACAACACTTAGTATGATTCATTGACTTTTATCAAACGAACGAATCATAGCGTTTCGTAACTTGCTTTTAGTAATGGCCAGCAGTCCTTTGTACCATATGAAAAAATGAAAGCCGTTTACAACTCCCTGTAACGCCGAATTAGAGCGCAGCTCTTGAGGAGAAGGAAGGGAAGGTACGTAGAGGGGGCCATGCCCCTCCTGCATTTAGGAGAAAATTTTCCGCTAGCGGGAAAAAATTTCCGCTAGATTTAGCGGGGAAATTTTCCGCTAAATTTAGCGGGGAAAATTTTCCGCTAGATTTAGCGGGGAAATTTTTCCCGATAAATTTAGCGGGGAAATTTTTCCGCTAAATTTAGCGGGGACATTTTTCCACTAAATTTATCGGGAAAATTTACCCATGATGCACCGCGCGGTTACGCCGACGCCGCTCAAGCCGGAAACGGGCGCCTAAGAGCTGCGCTCTAAAATCATGCCCAATGTGCAAAACACGGCAAAAGTTGACGCACGAGACACCCTACAAGTGTGCAACCCAAAGCTGTTTGAAGTATGCCCACGACTGTTTTAACCAAACAAAGAAAACAAAAACCAGTTGACTAGATCTTTATTTGCAAATTTCACAAATGCCAAGTTCACTGAAACAATTTGGAGAAAGGTCAAAAGTTTTTTTATTATGTATATTAAGAGGACAAGACTCAAATACGACGCAGTAAGACCTTCTTTACCACCGCCCCGCCCCCTCCCCCAACACAGGCACGTAGCCAGGGGGGGGGGGGGGGGGGGGCGCTTTTGCTGGGACCTCCTCTCCCCCCCCCCCCTCATACAGCATTTTGTCATGGGCAGGACTTCCCCGAAACAAAATTCTGGCTATGTGCCTGCCCCAACATATAAAATATTGAGCAGACTCCAAACCCCAATTCCCACCTTCTGAAACACGCAAAACCCATCTTGACTTTTGATCCAAGATGAAGCAGGACGATTTGAGGTAAAGAGATTTTTTTTTCTACAGTGAGTGCCATGTAGGCATCATCATTGCCACTGGTGCTAAGGAAAGGGCATGATCAAGCCTGCACAGGGAGTTTCTGCTACAAATATTGCACCCCATGAAATAACCTAAAGTTGTAAACATAAACATTTGCTCATATGTCACCAGACCTCGCTGAGCACTACCTCGTCTTGCCACTTTTTCTGGCCGGTTAGTAGTCAGTCTTACCACCGTCCTTAGATTACCTGGCCTGGAACCTTTCATCGCGCAATGGGAAAGTATTCCCTAGGGACAAATTAAAGCGCCAAAGGCATGCTGCTGAAGTTAGGAGTCAACCAATCAGATTGCTCGGAGAGTCTGACAGGTGGACGTGGGTTTGAGGAAGCGACAGTGGACAAAGTCGTCTAATGCATCTGCCACATTTTCATGAAACCCAACGGATTTGTCGAAAAGATGGACGGTTGTAAGTGTCATCTATACTTAAAACCTTGGGGTCATATTGTAACAATTACAACACCATGTGAAGGGTGGTACATCTGCTTTAAAAAAATTGTCAGAAATTTTCAAAAGTATCTTTTTCCAATATTTGTTTTTTCCACTTTTTTTACACCTACATGGATGAGTCTGCATGTAGTGACAAAATATACTAGGGAAGAAACCATCGAAGTTTCCAGGCCAGTGAGTAGTTCCTCTAAAGCCTTTGTCTCCTATGTTCTGAACTCTCCCATTTCTTACTACAAACGCTTCTGAAATAAGAAGTCCCTTCAATGTGAAATATGAACGAGAATGAAATGAATAATAATGAATGAAAATGACAGAACAGAATTCAGTCCCGTGATCACAGATCCACGTCTCTTTCGCGTCCGTCGCGCGACCCGCCCAAAGTCCGTTTTCTGAACGATGAAAGCCGTCCAAAAAGTCACACGTCCATCTCCGAGCCCGATTTCCGTCTCGGAGTTCGAGCCTCTTGCTGCGCTTCCACCCTGCCCCTGGTTCGCGACTTGTTTGCCTCGAGCTTGTCCTTGAGTCCCGTCTCGTGCTTGGCCGGTCGCTGCTCCAGGTACCCAGGGTGCACGTCTAAATGCAGTATCTCCGGGACCATGTAGGCCTTGAGCCAGCCGACCAATGGCGTGACTCCCTGGTGGTAGTGGGCCCTCTTGTGGAAGAACAGCAAACCGTCCAGCTGTGCAGGAAAGTAAACACGTAGGGTATGGCATTTTTGGTTTTTAGATGCGTAAGACGCATGGGAGGAATCGTAGGTGCATTCACGGGACCAGCCCTTTGCGCTTTCGTGCCCGAGCCTGGGAGGTAGCTTCGAAAGATTGTGCAGTTGCCGTGTGTAATAGGAGACTACTTTTTGAGCAAGGATCTTCCTTGTGCCAAAAGCGCTACGCTTCAAAATGCCATCCCTTTAGAACACATTTTTTTATTCCTTTCAAACAAGGCATACTTCTCTCTGTTCTCATCTACGGTCGACTCTTTGTGATTCAAAGTCGCTTAATTAGAACTTTTGGTTAGTTCGAAGCATACATGTCTACGATATGGTTCGAAGCGTAGATGTCTATGATATGGAACCAAATGCATGGTAATTGGAAGCCTAACTTCTGGACCTGGTTAATTCGAAGGTTTGGTGCGCTCCCGAAGTCTGACAACTTCAGCAATCAATCACAGAAAAAAAGAGAAACACATAAATGAAAAGAACAAACAATGTTGTCATTCCATAAACAAAAACAATGATACCTGTTTCAATGCCGAATTTGTTTCTGAAAACCTATTCTTCTTTTCGTTCAGAAATAATACAACTAAGCCACCAGGAATTCACTAATAGTTTCTTGAAATTTCGAAGGGAACAATGGAAATGTCTTCAGTCTTCAATTTTCCCGAACAAAACGGGGACTTGGTAGCTGCCTCGTTGCTTCCCATAATTAGCTCTGATCTTGGGAGATAGTAGTAATATACTTTATTACCCTTCACTTATTTTTATTACTACCAAATTATCTATAAGGGCAACTACAGTTACTTCCAAGAAATTTGAGTTAGTGGTTGATTATATATCCCAAAGTAGTAATAAGTCTAAGCTCATTACAACAGACCTGGTTACAACAGACATTTGGATATAACATACCAATTTGTGAAGTTCGGTTGGTTTTCCTCTATGCACCATTGGCTCAACTTCGTATCTGCATATAACATACTCCTTTTACAACAGATTGAAATCTTGGTCAAAAATCTGTTATAATGAGCTTACACTGCAAACGGTTCTACGTCATCTCTCTAAAAAATGTAACATTTTTCTCGCAATCTTCATTTAAATCCCCCCACAAACCGACACCTTGCCTGCGGCGGGCGACATTGCTCCTGTGTCGTCACCTGCATCTCTAACCACGTGGTACTACCGCAGCTGCAGCTTGTGTTCTAGCGCAGAAAAAACCACGTCCCCAGGGGTTGTTTTGAAAAGATTAGTAGGAAGTGAAGTCTAATAAACCACATGTGAATATGTCGCGACGGGTTTCTTGAAGTATCCCTTTCAGTGATGGAAGCGGCATTTGACCTTTTGTAGCAGGTTCTGTAGCAGGCAAAATATTGTTTTGGAGCACCCACTGACGCTTTTGGAGCAGATGCCAACATAAGAATGAAAAAGTGATTGCACCTCTAAATGAGTTCATTTGCGATAGTGATCGAGGGTTCCAGCGTAAAGGAAGGCAGACTTCTTAAAGGGGCACTGACAACCCAAAGGTCGTATTTTTTTTTATTGTCTAAAACGATGCAACTTGTAGTCATAGACACGCAAAAAAAAACGCATCGCGAAAAAAAATTTTCTCCCGCGCGCGCGCGTTTTTTTAGTTTTGGCATTTGTATTTCCCGCGCTCACCTCCTCGCTTCTTTTGATCGGTGACGTCAAAAATCAGGAAATTTAGAAGCTTTCTAGGTGACATTTCTATAACATTTAATAACGGCAATCGTAAAACATATTTTTTAACGCAATTGCGAACGCACTACGGCCCCTCTTTTTGAAATACCAGAAATCAGAGTTCGGTGTGATGTTGCTTCCTAGATTTGTACCCTCCCTCGGAAAACTTCACAGCGCCCGTTGGCGAGTCGGAGAAAGACCGTTTTTTTCCCGCCGGCGCCTTTCTATCCCTCACCTCCTCCTCGGTTGGGGTCGCCGTGACAACGGCGGAGGTTCGAATGAAAGTCGAGTCGCAGGAGACCGCAAAATTTGATTCACTGCACTGGTGCGGATCGCGCGGGAACTTCAAATTCAGCATTTGGAAATTGTTTTTTTAATTCACAAATACTGAATTTTAAAGTTTCAAATTTTGAGGGTAACGTCCCGGCATTATTTTCAATCGTTTCGGATAATAAAAAAAAATATGATTTTGGTGTGTCAGTGCCCCTTTAAATAAGACCCTAGTGAGAGTAGGTTTTAATTTACAATGGGCATTAAAAAATGACTGAAAAGTAAATCGTAGCGCAACACTTCATTGGGATAAAACCTCTCTCACCTTGCCATTTTAGTCGGTAGTTTGTTTACCCTGTAAATATAATTTGTGAGATGCCAGCAAGAACCAGCATATCCGCTAACACATCTAAAAATAAAAATGCGTCCCGCAAGTGTAATGAGCCTACCAAACTCAAGACACTAATATCATACACTCCAAAAACAAGCACAAAAAGAATTATAAAAGCCTACACTCGTTCTTTGTAACCAATTCACACGACGGACCGAACCGCGATTTTCGTCCCCGGATCGTATACCACGTGACTGTCGTGTCACAGATTCCTGCGATCCAAGCCTCGTCCGCGGACGTGCGGACCAATAAAGTCCAGTGCCTTTTCACTCTCACATTTTCAAGGGGGGATTGACTTGAAAAGTGTTTAGTCTGGCAACGGTACAGTGTTTTCTCTTTTTTTGTTGCTTTTTTCAGACGATTAAAACAAAAATGGCGCATCGTTGTGTTTTGTGCGTTCGCTGGTTAATTTTGTCGCGCCATTCTTGGCTCCACGCGTGAAAGAAACTGCAGAAACTTTGTCCGCCTGACGCAATGCAGGTTTGGGCACTCCTCCAGGTCCGTGTCAAGAAGCTTCCATCAAAACTCATCATCAAGCCGCGATAATTCTTGCACGGCCACTTTTCGAGCAAGACCGTACTTGTGGATGTGGTGTACTACTCGAGTACTGTGCACGAGCGCGGAGTGTGTGAAGGCACCTCCTCCAAACGCCCCACCGCTACCCCCTGCACTTCGTTGCTTCTACGCCAAAACCTTCTCGAGCAGGACTATGCCTGTGTCGCAGTCATGCCTTCGGTTAGTAAAGCCAACTGCGTTTCGCGCGAAGCCTATCACGGATGTTTTGTTTCAATCCGTACGTTACAGGGTCGTACGATTCTTCATCGCAGTAGGAAACGTTGATTTCTTTCTTGGACAAAAGTTCCACGGTGCGATGTTGGAGTTTCGCGACACTGTGGAGTGGCCAACAGGTTCGGTCCGTCCTCGCTGGCGTCTGCTCGTCGCTTCCCTCGTGTGGGTGCGCTTGGGAGACGGACGAACCGCGGACATGTCGTCACGTGATCAATCCGTCCGCGGATCAGTCCGTCGTGTGAATCGGCCATTAAAGGTGACACTAGCAGCGAAGGAACCGGAGTTTCGTCAAACTTCGCTGCTCTTTCGATTAGCAGCTGCACAGGAACTACGTGACTACCGTATTTATTCAAATATATATAGACCCTTGTTTTATTGTGTGTCTCTATTTCTGCTGTTTTTTTTCTTGTTTTTTTTTTTAAAGATTAATTTACAATTAGGTCAAAGAAGGTCGACCTGTAATAATCCTGAGCATAATTTGGGCGACTATCGAACTAAGCCAGGCGCTCCCCCATGTCAGCTGCTGCTCCTAGCACTCCATTGCAAAGCTGTGAAGCTCGACGCGCGCACGCGGCTGGCACAAGGGCCACGGTATTCTGCAGCCAGAAAATGAAGGCATGTGGCAGACATGATAACCGAGTGATCTTATCAGGAGTACAAGACCCTGGTTCTGTTTCAACACAGTAGCCGCAATCGGTAATCCCAGTACTTGGCAACTTTTCTGGGGACTCTTATTTCCCGACATCGACGACATCATCTGGAACTACGGATGGTGTCGGCGATTAACCAGCCATTGCATCTACCAGCCAGAGCAGTTGATGCCTAGCACCAACGGCTCTGGCCGGGTGGTTCGCAGCATCAAAGCGGGACATCGTAGCATTCGTCATCTCCCCGTACGTGTTCTTTCATCGGCTAGACCAATCAAGTACAGCGAATGTCCCGTGACTTGCGCTTTTAGTCTATGTGTTTGTGGCTGTGTGTGCTCGAGTCTTCGACTGTGCTCTGAACTAAGACGAAACAAACTATACGGTGAGTAGAGACGCCTGTGAAATTCATATGTGTTCAATTTTTATTTTCTTCTACTTCTCCAAATATTAGGTTCGACCAATAATAAATTATTAGCTTTTTGCTTTAAGCCCATCTCGGCGCAGGTGTGGCGCAATTTTATCAAAAATTTCATTTTGGCGCAAGATGTAGCAGACGTTCCCTCATGGCGCAATTTGACGCAAATGGCGCAGCACTTCCATCCCTGCCCTTTGCTCAACGTTGTAAGCTGGCTCTCTCGCACGTGACAGACGCTGCCTGCGATGACGCATGCTCGCACGGGAGCACACAGGCACATGCCGCGAATCACGTGGTCAACGATGAGCGCGCTGCCAGCACTGGCAGTAGGCTTTGCCTAAAAAAGTACAAAACCAGCAAACAAATCTCTCTGAGAGCCCTGGACATGACGTAGGTAGCGCAGGGTGGGCTGCGCCGACACGGCAGCATTGACTGCGCCGTTGGCTTCGCCACACCTCCCACGCTAGGATCACCACATTTTGGCAATTTCGCGCACCTCAAACTTCGTTTGCCAGTTTCCTCGACGTTTAGGCAGAATTAGATCAAACTATTTGCTGTGCAGTCATTGTAGGCAATACTAAAGAGAATTGCATTGTTTTCCTAACATGTCAAATGAACTGGAGTTGCCCTTTAAGAGCACTATATGTAAGGAAATAAAAAGAAATACATTTCACAAAAAGAAAAGTAAAATACTTTTTGAATTTAGGACGAGTTAAAACAAATAATAATATTAACAACAAAAAAGTGTTCCTATGTGCAAACGCCAAAATTAATGTTGCCCGAAGTGAAAGAAAACCGTGCCCGTCTGGCCCCCCCTACATTCGTACTTACCTCGGCTTCGAATGGAAGCGGCGAGTTCATGGCAGCTGTAAGGCCCTGGGCAGAGCAGGGGTACCGTGGTAGTGGTAGGAACCGGTACCGGTTCTCCTCGCTGGTTTCTTTCACCTCTGGAATTTCCTCCAGCTTGGCATCGAGCCAGTAGAACCGGAAGTCCGCCTTCAAGGAGCGAGAAAGAGAGACAAGTTACTATATTTTCGCGCGTATAACCCGCATCAAAGTGCGCATAAAATTAAAGGCGAAGGTGCGGGTTATACGTGAATTTCAGCGGGAAGTGCGGCTTCCCGGCAATGCGTGCGAAGTCCTAGAGATAGATTTTCCCCGAGTCAAGCTTCTCCAGTCTCTCCTATATTCCATCTCACCCTACGATGAACTAGGGCCCGAAGGCTGGTAGGCGGGGCACTACCTCAGAAAAGCTTGCATCCGCATTGCAAGAGAGTGCACGAGAGAAATTCCGATAAGCAGAGTACGAAGAGCACTAACCTTACGCATCTGGTTCTCTGTTGCAGTAAGTAGCGCGCTATTTTATATTGGTGAAGTAAACGTGCATGGTATTTAGTTTTATAAAGATTCGTGCCATATTTCGTAAACATGTCAACTGTTTGGAGAAATTGGAGGACGCACAGGCAACACTGACATCAAGTCGTTTCACCTTAGCCATATCAATCCAATCCATTCCAATCTCCGTGTACGTACCCGGACCGCCTGAAACCTCCCTTCCACACGTGGTCCGTACACACGCTCCCGTGTCGAACACTCGATCAGACCCATCTTTGTTTCTTAGTGGCCACTCGTTCTGATCCCGGGTTCTCTTTGCCACATCGCTTCCAGACGTTATTTAATCCCTTCAGTACAGTAGTCTTCAATAGTAGCAAGCAGACGGAGTCGCCGGGAGGGCTCGATAAGCAGACGAAAACCTCGCTTCCGCATGACGCGTCTTCGCGCACCAATACCTACGACGGAGCAAATATACCACGTGGTTTCTAACAGACCCGGGATTGTACCTGCGACCTGTAGCATTGGGCTTTAGTCCATTGCAGGATGAGATGGAGCATAAAAACTTTCTTCTCCCCGCCTTCTTCTGCTTTATTTGGGTAGCCATCTTTGCATTGCTTTGGCGGGTTGAGCAGCCGAGCCGCTGAGCCGCCGAGCCGAGCCGTCGATTCGACGGTAACACGCGGAGCGTCATGCGCCGTTGCAGTCGAACGCGCGTTGCCGTCGACGGCAACAATCTCTGCAATTTCTGATCTCTTTGGCAAAGAATCCGACTATGGTTGGATCTGTTGTCCAGGAGGTTGGAAACCGAGAGGCAGGCCGGAACTACGGCCGCTACGATGTTGATGAGTCGTGTGTGCAAGAATGGACAAAGAATGTGAGCATGCAAACTGCAAGCCACGACGGAAGATAATTTTGTGGTCCGAAGACAGGGGCCTACCTCGAACTTCAAAAGCACTCGCGGAGTTGATCAAGAAGAGAAGAGGTCACGGTCACGCCGCATCGATACAGATCCGGCGTGGCAGCAACCTTTCCAGACGAGATGGTGCGGAACAGTTTTAAAAGGCGCTGCATCAGCAATCGTCTTGATGGCACGGATTACGACGCCACCCGCGACAGTCATCTAAGATAGCTGCACTGACGGCAGCAATGTGTATTGAAAATAAAGGTATGGTTTCTAGCGGGATCTGGACAATGCTTTGCATGGTTAGCCCTTTTCATGGTCACTGACGTACCTGTACGTCAGCGCGGGACCGTCCCGCATGGTTGCTGACGTACTATGTACATCTGCGACTGCTCATTCAAAAATTCCTGCCACTGCTTGAACAGGGCGCAGTTCGCAGGGACGTGCTGCCATCTGGTAGGTTTGTAGGGAACTACGACCATATAACTCCGGTTGTGTTTGTTTTGGCGCGACCTTTTGAAATTGCGAAACCGGACGCTCTGTGCAAGTTGTACTTTCGAGATGGCTGCGCGTGCCCGCTGCTCCGGAGGTAGCGTAGCGAAATTAGAGCGATGGCTCTTCAGGTTCAGACTTTGAACCCTTCTCGAACTCGGAGTCGGATGACAGCTCGACATCCCACGAACAACTGGAAACCAGCTCCGAGTCGAAGTCCGAAGTCCGACACGCAGCCGCACTGTCTGCTAGACGGTCTCGGAAGTGGGCACGTGGAAGTTTTAGTCCTTTTTGTTTTGTTCAGCTTCCAGCGAGCGTGCCACAAATGTACTGAAGTGTGCATACTATCTATTTTAAGTGTTATATTTTTTTTATACGACAATGAACTAGTGTACTCTCTTTGCTATTGCACCGAGTAAAAAAACCAGACCAGGGGGGCCCGTCTTTGGACAAAAAATGCGACCATGAAAGGGTTAGTAAAGGCAATCTAAGACTTTATTAATTTTTTTTTTTTTTTTTAAAGCAGTAGTTTGGGGTTGCGGGTCACATGCAGGGGCGGGAAATATGCACGAAAATTTGTTATGCATAGATGGACACAAACTTTATGGGGAGAGACCAGGCATTATAGGCACCATTTGGTAACTGCATGTACTTAAAAATATTTTTCATTGAGAAATTAAGCACGATCAGAGAAATTCTAATAATTGAAATTTTAATAGAAATGTTTGGAAAAGAGTCTTTCCGTCTTCGAGTGTGTGCAAACCACCTGGTTTGTACACACTTGAAGAAAGAAAGAGTGTGAGTGTGGCCGCACGGTGGTCAACAGAGCTGGGCTTGAAGAAACAATCAGCCTTCGGAAATGTTTTTGGTCCATAGAATATATCTATGTCAACAAACATGCCGCAACCTGTGGTCCGAACAGTGCCACGGTGCAAGTGGTTAGGTCTAGGAGTGGTCGCGTCGCTTTCCGTGCCGAGTGGTCGAGTGCCACTGAGACGGAAGCTTCATGGGACACCGCGAAGGACTTGTTTGTGTTTTCTTCGGCAAACAAAACACCCAAGGTCTCAAACGTGCGGGTTGCATTTGTCCCGCGATTCTCTTGAGCCCTCGAGCTTTCTGCGGCTCCAAGCATCCGTTGAACGTCTTGACCTCCAGACTGTTGTTCGCGTTTTTGTTGCCGTGCATGGGAACAACACGTCTTTCTCACCTCTCATTTTGTTCCAGAAGCCTAAACTCACGAAACTTCCATACGATAAATGCACCGCTTAAAGATACCTTGCTTAGGAGCAGGGGACGGTCAGGGAAATTTCTTAGCTTGGGGAACCCAGTTTGAGAGCCCACGCATTAGTGAAACATGTCGTTGCATTCTGTCCATTAGCTTACGGTATTTATATGGTTTCCTCGACGACTGAATAGCACTCGCAAGCACCTCTAGTTAACTGCGACTAGAGCTCAACCCGATGTTTCGGTCCGCTCGATTGAAACATACTACCGTAATTGCCTCGGTTGAAAGGCTGTGCGGGAAAGCGGTGGCCAGGACACTACTGGTTAATTGTCGAGTGACCCATCGCTTCCATGAGAAAGAATAACTTAAAGGGGTAGGGAAACGAAATTCCAGCGTTCATTTTCTAGCTTGAATGTGTTGCATGTTGCACCCTAACCTCAAAAACACCAGTTTTCCGCTGAAAGGCACAAGAAAACTAATTTTAAAGCTAAATAAACAATCTTTCAATGTGCACCTGGTGGATGCATGTGGAGCCTATTTGGGAGGTAATCTAGCAACGTTGGGGAACTTGCTACGTAGTCGTAATGTAGCAGATTCCTTCGGAGTAGCGCCGCTCTTTGGAATTTCAACATTTTCCTTCTTAGCTTTCCTCCTAGCTCAACTCACAAATCACGCATTGTACCAAACGGTCCATGAAGACGGAAAGGAAGGACTCCCCTCTTTCTCGGACCCTCATTCGTGCAACCGGACACAGCCATACTCCCCCTAGAAGATTAGCCCGTCGCTCAAAACACGAACAAAAATTGCTTTCCCCACCCCGTTCAGCCCTAAGCTGACAGTGTTGTGGAAGCTACGTGCTCCTTGAGCCAGCCACACGCTCGTCACCCAAACGGGTACTTCGAACGGCTCGGTTGTAACGCGTTGACGCTATTGGCACCACCACAACGCTGACAACGCCACCAAGGGCAAAGCTCATAACCACGGCAGCCTTGCTACGTCACGAATGCGGGGAATCTTTTCTTTCTGTTTTTGTTTGCGCCGGTTATCCCATGACGCATTGCGCTCTCCGTTCGCTTGCTCGAGTGCACCGTTTGGAACGAAAAATATAGCCAGTCATTCAAAATACAAACGTGCTATTATCATTTACGGTTATTATCCGTCATGCTTGACTCATTTCCGAACAAAATTTTAATATTTCAATTTTTGTTTCCGTACCCCTTTAAAAAAGTAAAAAGAGTAGGAGAAATGGAGTGCCTCGCACCTCGCTGTCGAAGATTGGGTGCGACTTCCAGCACATCAGGTCCAGGACGTGATATACCTTGTGTAGCTCAGAGTAGATGCAGTCGAGAAGGCAGTAATCTGCGACGGGAGAAATGACGGGTTCGAGCTAATGTACAGGCACTCATAAGACCGGGATCCAAACTATCTCAAAGCACTCCTGTCAAAACTTGCTAGAGTAATGCAGGAAAATGTACAAAAGATATGTCTTAGAGTCGCCGATTGATTTTTTGGACACCGATTTTTCAGACATGCGCGATTATTCGCACGTTTTCACCAAACCGTCGCTCACCCCCTAGAGTTAATGTATAGCAATGACCGAAATTTCGGATGCCGTAAAGCTTATTGCTCGATATTTCGGACATAATTTTTGTGATTTCCTCAGTTTACAGCCACAAAAAAGCCGCCGCGATAGCACCGCGAGCTTAGTCACTGCCACTTTGGCTGTTTCGATTTTGCCCTGCAGCCTCGATACCACGTCCTACGCAATAAACAAGCTGGGTTGAGGCTATAGTCTGGTTTTCCGGTTCCACTATAGCCAACATGGCCGCCGTCTGCCCATTCTTATGGCTCTTCCAGTTTTTCTCGTGGTCGTGTTTTTCGAGTGCGACTGCGAGAAGAGCAGCCGTCTGCCATTCTTGTGGTCTGTGAGCGCGAAGGTTTTTTTGCCGATAGGCTTAGTATTAAAGCGAGTTTGGTGGACTAGACATTGTCTACCAATAGTGCCAAATGGCGCCAATTTCAACTTCGCTGTTTGCCCCAACGAAGGCGCCGACAAAGTGCAGCACAGTGATAAAACAGATCAACAAACAAGTGAAAAGTGAACAACGTAAAGCGGAAGTTGCACAAGAACTTAAAACTGACACCAAGCAAGTGGATAGTGGCCAATATGCAGCGGAATATGTGCAGAAATTTGATATTTTGGCTGAATTCGATTTTTCGGACAATTTCGGGGTCCCCTCCGAGTCCGAAAAATCGGTCAGCGACTGTAGATGGTTTTCCGTGAAATGTAGCCAAAGAGAGGGGCACGAGAACGGACCATTAAATCGTCCTATTTTCTAAAATTTAGGATTCCATTTTAACAGAACGGATTTTGCGAGCGTCTGTTGCATGCCGTGACCTGGAAAAGTGGAAACTGAGTGAGGTGGCCCGGTTGGTCAGCTGCCAAATTCCCGCACCAGGAACCGACTGCGCATGCTAGCAGGTGTTGCATGTTGACGACATACTACAAGATGCCTAAGTGGGGATTTCTGGAGTAGGGGTCTGGCATCCAGAAATGAACAACCTCAGTCTTCATCTTGAAACATTCCACACATACATTTTTCTATGATACCTCTCGATAACACAGATCGCATTCTTTGGCTCGTCTTTACCCGCCACAAAAAATTAAAACACAACACAAAATATCGGAGAAAATATCTTAGTGTCTTCAGCCACTTCGAAATTTTGAAACGTGATCAATTGACAAACTTTCGACTACCTACCTCGTTTCTGTAATATGCGATGTCATCGCCTACTTGTATGCTGAGTGCTAACTCTCCTCCGAAACATTTCAAAAGCTACATAGCCTGCATGCAATGCAGCATTCCTAATGCCTCATCTCCATGACTCAATGTTACGACTGCGTCAACCCCACTACTTATGAAGCTGAACTGCAGTAAACGTGCCTTTTCGCAAAGCTGGGAAATATGCAGAGCCCCCTTGAAATGCAGCGAGCAAAATGTGGGTCATTTACTCAGCTACCATATCACACTTCACTGCATAGTAGCAGAAGCATCTTCTACGTTACCATGCTCCACTCATAACTGAGTTTCATCTAAAAAAGAGATGTGGAGATAAATCCGAATGTTGCATTACCTGAGAACTTTCCCTCGACGCCTTTGCTGCCTCCGGGGAGCAGCGAAGAAAAGGTGGCCATGTGATAGCCGTTCCTGGCATACGCTTTGGTTGAGCCCTGCATTGTATTGTTCAACTTACCAGATGCTACAGTACATTGTGAGAACGCTACATCATGTAATGAGTGCAGCGAGACAGCCGAATGGGTTATGAAACCCGCATCAGGCTAATGTGAATGCTTGTCAGATGCATAGGAGAACATTCGAGGCATTGTAATAATATTGCGAGAACCCTGCACGCTACAAGGGGTATGAAACCACCGAACGGATTATGAAACTCCCTACCAGACTAATGTCCTTCTGAGCATTTTGACATACTTCGAAAACCTGGATAATATGAGAGTATGAGATCATTGAGCGAGTTTTGAGACTTTTGATGGATCAATGCAAGCACTGTATGGAGTATGTTCGGCATCAACTTTCTTGCTCAACATTGTCGAGGCTAGCTCAGTTTACACGTTGCTCCAATGCTGTCCAACCTACTTACGTGAACGCCCGGCTTCACTCGTTGTCTATGTGGCATGAAAGTGCGTGTTAATGAGATATAAGAGAAAGCCACGTGCTTTGATAGCAGTGCAGAGCTGCAACACTGTGCAATCCTTTACAATGTAGCGCAAAAAAGTTTAATGCGGAGTATAGCGAACGCGAAGCAAAGTGTACCGCACACGCAGAACAAAGTTTTGAGTGCTGAAACCGACCCTAGAGGAGATGACGAGACAGCGCTTTCCAACAGGACACAGCTTCATCACCCAGTCCTCTTCAAACTGTTCGGGGTACTCCACCAGCCACTCGGACAGCATCAGCTGAACAACGAAAAAAAGAACCAAAATCACATGCCGTCTCAATAGTTGCGATGCCTAAGGCCTTTTCACAAACACACACTGCAGTGCTATTTCAATGCTGTGAGTCAGCGTAGGAAATAGCACTAACCAGTGGCGTACCAACTTGTTTTTGAGGGGGGGGGGGGGGGGGGCAAACCAGACACCCCCCCCCCCCCCCTCCCCCAGGGCCGGGAGGCGGTGCCCTTGGTATCCATTGGGCACCGCCGGCCAGTGTTTGCCCTGCCCAGTGGCGGCTGTTTCAGGGGGGGGGGGGGGGGGCAAAACACATACCTTGCCCCCCCCCCCACTCTGAGAGCTGGGGGGGCAAGCACCCTCCTTGCCCCCCCCCCCCTGGTGAGTACACCCAAGCGCTAACCCTGATGGTGTTGTGCCAACTTGCACTATACATGTAGTGATGCATCACTGACGAAGCCACATCAATGCTAAGTTATGTTGAAGTCAGCATTGCATCAGTGCTGTTTTTTGCGTTGATATAAAGCTGCGATGTATGCTTGAAGTGGCCTTTAGCGTCGAGATTTAATTTCGGAGGGGATTTTTATGCCTCATCCTGTATTAATGGTACTAGACACACAAACAAGAATGCTGCCACAAAATTTGTTTCTTATTAAGATTTGCTGAAACCTACAGTAACAGCCCGGCAGTGAGTGGGGCCCGAGCTATATGTTTCAGTAACCAGAAGGTGAAAGTAACTTATGATGCAACATTCGTACCAATTCCTGACATCTTAGCGAAATGTAGCAGGATTCACAGAGGTAAACGCTTTGGCCCATCTTGGTTCAAAGAGCCGAACAATTACATTGCTGGAAGGTCCATCGACAGAATGAAGGAAAGCAGGTTAGTGTATTATAGGTACCATGTCTGAGTGCAACAAGGCGGCTGCAGTCTAAGTGATTCAATCTCATCATATCTCTCCCGCATATCACACACTGCAACAAACTATTTCAGACGGAATTTTAACTTATGAAACTCCAGTTCGATTACGCCATTTAGACATGATCAAATCCATTACGCAGCAGAACGCAGAGAGGACTGTCTCCCCTGCAGAAAACCAAGGCAGTTCCAAGAGACTCGAGACACCGACTGACCTGGTTTCTGTACAGCCTGTCTGTATTCCTCCTGGGTTTCTGGATGCTGCAATCCATCTTCTCTTCGGGGTCCCTCTTGGTACTACTGCCGGTGCTACTTCCAAACCCGTCTGCCAGGTTGCGTGCATGTTGCTGGAAGTCGAATCTACGCCTGGAAACGAAATTCACTGTTTAGACCAGGGGTGGCCAGGCTGACCCGGCCTAAGAGCCGCAAACAAAACCACGAAACTTCCAAGAGCCGCGGGGGGGGGGGGGGGCAAACTTAAATTTTGTACAGGGTCTGACTGTACGTATGGGAGCACAAGACTGTACGACTGTACGTATGGGGATACAAGGCTGCCAAATCGCAACCTGTGCTTTATTCCGAAATCCTTTTGTTTTTTTCCTGGGGAAACGCGGAAAGGAGCGGGGGGGGGGGGGGCTCCCTTTACGAGGTATCCGCGAGCCGCACTTGGACCAGCGAAGAGCCGCATGCGGCTCGCGAGCCGCGGTTTGGCCACCTCTGGTTTAGACGAAGGAACCGTAAAACAATGTCTGATCTGGTTTCGGTTACCCTTTCGTGCCTGAAATATATTTTACATGAAATGTGCATTGGGCCTAGGGTTACAAAAAATAGTAACGGGAAAGCGTAATTTCTCTGCTAAATTTAACGGGAAAGCCTGGATTGGTGTATAATTATACACTTATTCAATTACCCCGCTAAATTTAACTAAAGAATGCTTCCCACTAAAATTTGGACAAATGCAATAAAACGAGACAAAGAACAAGGCTAGAACAATGAGCGCAGCTCAAAACACACTGGACATTCTGCTCAATTTTATCTGTTGAATTAAGATACAATATAGTTTTTTTTCTTTGGCCAACAATAGTGAATTTGGTGTGTTAAGGACTAAAAGGTTGTGCCCTTTCTGCAAACTTCTCAGATAATGTGAAAACGAAAAAGTATGAAGATGAATTACTTTGCTGCGGGTCACATTTGTGGTAATTTGACAACAGTGATCTCAAAATTCCCTGTTCCATGGATCGAGAGTTTTCAGTGTTGATTTCCTATGCATTAAAAGCGAGACCCCTCGACCAATAATTTCTGCCGATGACGATTGACCACTCCACTTTCTAGGACATGTATGTGTCTTAGATTGGACACAAAAATGTCTTCATTTTGATACCAGTGCTAGTTGCCTGCCTCTCACCAATAGCAAAGGTTGCAGGTTTACTTCTCTTAAAGTTGCTCCAATATTCATGGCTATGAGACATGCTCGAAAAATAAAGCTTTGTTTTCAAGGTGTCGTTACAACTTCAGTACAGTGCGTTCAACATGAGGGTGAAAACGCAAGTGTTGACCAATCAGTACTGCAAGCACTTTGAAGCGGCACTTCTGGAAAAATAGCTAATGCACTGTTACCATACAGCCCCCTTTTATATGTAAGTCTGGATATGATCAGACGAGTGCTTCGTGTTTATGAAGATTACACAATCAGCGAGGTGGGAACCAAGTGCTCTATTTTTTCCGATCTTGAAGCGTGCATTATCTCTTCTGGAACACGGCACTGATTTTAAAACCTTGCTTCCACTGTCACAACTGACGAGCACTTCGAAAAACGTAACCTAAAACAGTAGAATCTGTCGTTCGAAAAGCTCCCTGAAGCGGCATTCGAAGCCAAGAATGGAGGTGGTACACATTATTGCAACGGTGCATTCATTTTTATGGCTTAGGCGCCGCTAGTAGGTGCTTGCAATACTGATCAGTTGACGTTTGCATGTTCATCCTTGTCTGGAACACGAGCGTACAGTGGGCACAAAAAATGTCATGGATATTTGATGGGATAGTATGTGCACATCGCAACAAGATGGATTTTACCTAGAAGCTTCCTTTCTGCTCAGAACTTTAAAAAGTAAAGGGGTGACAATTTTAAAGCACTCGATATTCAAAACTACATCCAGCACCTTCGACGAAGGATAGATGCATGCAGCTGAGCTCCTTAAAGGGGCCCTGCAATGACTTTTTTACTGGTTTTTAATTTGCACCGAACCTGAGCGCACTGAACGTAGTAACTTAATGAAACTTTTCTTTTCTCATATTTCGCTTTATTTTAAAAGTTATAGGCAAATTAGAATTACAAAAACAAGCAAAAAAGAACCTCCTTCATGACGTCGTAGGTCCTGGCTTGAGTGGCCGTGAACTAGAGGAAGGGTAGTGGGCTCATCGAGCGTTCACGGCTGCCGCACTCCGTGTCGACGGCTAGAGAGGGCGCCACTAAAGCATGTTTTGGATAGGCTGTATGAAGCGGGCGGCCAGGGCGGCTCGCATTGCATTTGCTGCGCGATTAAAGACTAATTCGGCATAACACTTCATTGGCCACAAACGACAGACAACACGGGGTAAAGATCAGTTAAGAACGGGAGCCACTTCGCGCTGCCATACCGCCAAATGGCCAAATCGCCGACCAAGCCCGCGCCGAAGGCCTTCGGAACGCTCGAAAGCGGTCGGATGCTCGAGCCGGTATACGATCGCAGCGCCGCCGCGTACACCCGGGATTTTTCTACGCTCGCCGTTCGTCGGGGCCTCATCCCACTAGCCCTTTCTAGTCTTTTCCGCCGCTTGGTGGCGGGTACGTCGACGAATCATTTCTTGTTTCCGTACTTTACAAACTGCATTTGTTTCTTTTCTGATCTAAAATACTGAACAAAAACTAGTTTCATACATAATTGAAACGGTTCGCGACACTTATATTTTGTATCTCGACTAAAAAAAAGCTTTTAGCGGCTCTGACCAGTAGTAAGCCCAGGACCAAAGACGTCACATTTCGCGCGCTTTCGGCAACGTGGGTCGCCCTCATAGGCGGAGGAGGTTTCTACGTTGTCCGGTTAAAATATGACGCACTGATATTTAATTACTCTCTCCATGCCCGCTGGCTTTCCCGAACCCCAAGAGACGTGGAAACCGCAAAAAAGGCAGACGCTTAAATATGATTGCAGGGCCCCTTTAAACCGGGAGGCAGCTTGTGCCACCTAGCGAGTGTATTTTTCCCAATTCAATGCTCCTGGTAGACAGCTCTGGACACATGAAAAAAGTGGTTTGACACAAAGCACGGGTTGATATAAATTTCTATTCTGATCAACAATGATTAACAATGATCAACCTTTCTATTTGGCCGGCAGTTCCACAGGAGTGAATCCGCGCTTTGGCATTAAAGAAAGGGGATAACAGATTGCGCCTTTCGTATTTGTCGGCCCATATGCCCGGACATTCGCACAGAATAAAAATTTCGTGCTTTTGGGTTTCGAACCATTTCAGCCCTGATCAAACATCTGAGTTGAAGCTCGGTGCAAGGTGCAATTTTGACTTGCATCAAGATTAACGTGAGAGTGCGCATGTGCATGTAAGAAGCATGCACTAAAACAACATTTAACTATTTGCATTCAAGGTGCTGCATGAAGAGGAAAAAACGACAAATTGTTGGTGAGCACTCACTGTTTTTGTTTCTCGATGAATTCTCGGCGTCTTTCCGACTGCGAAGAGGCGCTGTATTTGACTTTGTACGAGGCAAACCTCGGATGCTGTGCGGCAGTGCTGTTCGCGTCCGTCGAAACTCGGAGGTCCGACGACAGGCTGTCTAAAAGGTCGTCCATCTCGACTAATTAAAATCAGTTTGAAATTCCAGCTCTCACGCACTGTGTACGTTTACTATCCTCCGCGCACCTTCAAGTCTTCATTCGCTCAATGCGCGCATTGCGCATGTTCGGCGGGTGGCGCCACCTTTGAATAGTTTAATAAAGTCTCCAAACACGATAAAAAAATAGAAGCCACTTAAATTTGTCTGCCAGACTGAATATAGAATTTTAAAATGTGAACAAAGACAACAAAACATTTTTCTCTACCTACATTTTGAATCTCTAAATTATACGGTAACTTGCGTCACCTGGTGAGCGTATCTAACACTTCATTCTCTTAAAGCGTGCAGCGCCATCTATGAGCAGCCGATCACACCATAAAAACAGCATCCCACCCATCGCGTCCCAAGCGGCCAAATCGGGTAACATCCCAGCTGTGTATCCGCGACCATCCCAACGTCGGATCCGTCGCCCCGTCCGTGTTTTTAATCAGCGTAAAAACACGGGGCAGCAAACCGTCGTTGCGGACGGGTTCTGTGCGCTCTCCAGTCTTCTCCCATGGCCCCGTCTCCGCTGTGAACGCGTAGGAAGTCTGTGCACCGTAGGCTTAGCCGTTTAAAAAATCAGCCGGACACTCGGGCGCTCGAGACGGTGACATCCCATCATGTCCAAGATACTGAAGCATTTGGGTTTCGGCAAAAAGCCTCCGATGCCGCCTCGAGTGGATTACAATATGCGGGCCTTTCTGGGATTGGGTGAGTGCATTCATCTCTTATCGGTTTGCGGAAATGTGAACCGTACGAGCCGCTCGTTTTGCGTTTGATCGTGCGTGGACTCAGTCCCGCCCGTCGACTCTTCGATCCCAGCGGGAAAAGGTTAGTGCACTCCAAAGATGCACGCTGTGCTCCTCTCGCCGGTTGTGATCTGATGTGTTCGCTGTTTCGTTGGCGGTTCGCTGTTAAAAAAGGGTTACGATTTTGGTTATTGTTGCTGATTTCTCTGAGTATCTTATTTATCACCGAGCTGATTTTTTTTTTGTGTGTGTGTTTTGTATAATTTAAATTAATAATGGAGCTGATCGTCGAAGCGAAGGTAACAGATTATCACGACTAGTTTTGTTTCCTGTCTTTTTTATCGTGCTAATTTTTAAATTAAGCATTGTGAAATCGTAAATATTCAGCCTACGAAATCTTTATGTTCAGAAGTTCGTCTTAAATTTAATTAATGACAATAATAATAATAAACTTTAATATTCGGTGTGCACATCGTTGGGAAAATCACAATGTGCGCGATGGGCAGGCTTTGAGTGCCTTGGAAGTTGAGTTACACATACGGTTGCTAACTTGACCCCGCCGCAGCCTTGAATGATGTACGGGCGTGTGTAAACGAGAGAAAGAAAAGAAATGGGAAAAAAAAAAAAAAGAAAGCGAAAATTCTTGCGGTCATTAGTGGCAAATGTCCTTTCGTAAGGCGGATCGTGGACTCGAGGTTATGAAAGCGTTTCAAACTTGACGGCAGAGTACGAGAGGTTGATATTATACATGCATGAAAAATCGGAGACCTAAAGGAACGCGTGTTCACTGTATTTTTTTATTTCATGTGTTTATTTGAATTATGTGCGATTCATATGTTTATATTAATCTAGCGTAGTCCGATTTGTTCACCCTGTAAGTCGCAAAACTTTCTAACCCCCCTAAAGTTCCAAATGAAACTGACTAAATTAAAATATAAATAAATAAAAACACGTTTCAGACTGTTCTCGTTTTGAACTCTGATTTTGTCGGAGCAGTATTGAGAGTTGATTGCTCGCTTGAAATAAAAATCGCGTTCGAAGCTTTATGCAGTAGCTTGAATTTGTCTTTTTTATAACGATAATTTAATCTACACTCCCTCTAAACGTCCTAAAAAAAAATATAAAAAAGTTACGGGCATGTATGATTTTTTGTTGTTGTTAAAACACGATCAATCATGGCAATGTGCCCTTTCCTTGCATCTGTCTGAGAAAAGGGGCGTGTCGCGATATTTGGTCGCGTTTGCTTTGTAGCCTGAGTTTGCGGTATGAAAGGACGAACTCAAGAACCAGTTTAGAACTTCTTTACTATTGCGGCAAGTTTCTGAACCCCACCGGTAAATGCTGGACGTAATGATGTCAAACCATTTTTTTTTTTTTTTTTGGCAGTCGGAGATATAATAATGATAATAATAGTTAAGAATACTAACCCGCAACGGTCTATTTCCCTTTGTCTGGATAAATTAATTGGTTTAACAGAAAATGCATGTTACTTTGAGAATCTGTATCTCGCACTTCCCGTTACTACTTTTGTGTCTGTTTAAAGCGTAGGCTAATGAAGACTTTCCAACTCTTCAGCATAGGTACAGGTCATCTAGCCAAAATGGCCTGTGATGACTCAGCATTTTCTTTGAGTACACAAACTGTTTGTGACGCCACGCGCCAGGGGACCGCGCGCACACTAAAACGCTTCGCTTTCCGGAAAACGGGTTTCTGCGCGTGCGTGGTGCCTACCGCTCTTGTGGACAAGTACAGGGTGTCACAAAAGAAAATTTACACGGTCTTTTTTACCGCAAAAATAAACTAGGCATCGCCGAACGCTCATTCTCCGCCCGAAGGTAGCGCTAGAGGTCACAACCAGATGCCAAAGTTTCAGCCCGATCCGATAACTTAATCAAAAGTTATTAGTGATTTTCTGAAAATTTCAATGGGAAAATGGAGCCCATTTTTGCCAGTTTTCGGTTTCTGGTGCCATAGAGCCCCATGTGTTCGAAAACTCCGTCGGCCGCCATTTTCCCATTTGAAGTTTCAGAAAATCACTTATAACTTTTTATTAAGTTATAGGATCGGGCTGAAACTTTGGCATCTGGTTGTGACCTCTAGCGCTACCTTTGGGCGGAGAATGAGTGTTCAGCGAAGCCTAGTTTATTTTTGCGGTAAAAAAGACCTTGTAATTTTGCTTTTGTGACACCCTGTACTTCTGTTTATAAACAATGAGTTGGTGTATCCAAGCAGATCTGTAACTCCTCCTAGGGTAGGATAAATGTATGTCGTTATTGATGTATTCTTTTTTTGTTTATTGATGATGCCCACTCAACAGCAGTAGTGCCTTTCCGATTGTACGAGCTGTGGCAGAAAAGAAATGAGGCTGATGTTCTTTTAACCATGAATTTTATTATTTTTACAAATCAAGGTTATCCCCTTTAGTTTCCTTGGACAGCTACACACTGACGGAGGCGTTGTTTCCATTGTTCGCCAGCTGGTTGGTTACGTTCTTCTGGATATTATCCAAAGTACCGAAAATGGCGCTTTTTCGAGTGGTCTTTGAGCCGGAGGACTAAAAGAAAGTCAGAAGGACTAAAATCCGGCGAATATGGGTGCTGGGGAACCACAGGAATGCCTTTTTCTGCCAAAAATGTCATTGATGAAGATTGCAGTGTGACATGGGGCGTTGTCTCGTGTGTGCAATGCCTGTGGTCGCACAGGTGCCACCTTCTTCCTGAGCCTCTCAAGGGCTTCCCGATAAAAAACATTTGATTGACGGTTTGTCCTGGAGGCGCAAATTCTTTGTGGACAATCCCCTGGCTGTAAAATAAAAAAAAAAACAAGAAAAAAACAACAATGAGCATTCATTTGATTTTTGATTTGATGACACAACGTTGCTCACAATTTTGCCGCTCTATTTTAGTAACGCACCCTCACAAACACAACTTTACTTGAGACGCTCTCAACAATCGCGTAACAACAGTAGCAAGTTCAAATTTATACTGAGTTAACTGAATAGAGGTGTTACACTGAGTAGAGGGATCAACCTATCTGGCATAGGAAGAGAGAAGCAGCAGCATTGTCGGATCGTGCACAGTGTTGCCAGTCTCATTACTTTTCTGCCACACACACACAACAGAAACAAAAAGGTCAGTGTTAGGTAAAGTACATCTAACAAGTGCTTGAAGTACAAAGTATGTAAAAGGTTATGTACTTCAAGTAAAATACTATAAATGCAATGTGCTTTCAAAGTAAAGTACAAGCAATTTTTAACACAAGCTTTCATGATGCCCTTTATTCCCCTATACGGTTTATTTTTTTTTTTTTTCTTACTGATGTGAACTGCGCCAGGGGTAATCGGGGGTGCTTCAGTTATTTTTGGAAATGCCGGAAAATATTGGATAAAGTCAAGTCGCCACAGAGTAATTATTTCACTCTCGCTGACGAAGTATTTAACACAATCAACTTATATTTAACACGATCAACGTTTGTCGGTCTTACGGCCACCATTACTTCACTCAGAGAAGTGACCAGATGACGTCTCGTGAGACGATAGCGGGTTTTCACACGAAGATACGCCATTTATGATATACGTCGTTTGGACGGTATGACGCTTCGCCCCTTTTGGAGCGATGCGTCGTCTGCTCGCGTGTCTGGTGAGAATTGAATATCCTTCCCCAGATTGCTTCAAAGTTGACAAGGCATCATTTTGTGATACAAATTTAGCAAGATCAAATTCAGGGTATGTACTTTGAAGTCGAGAGTTGTACTTTCCGGGGAATGCACACACAAAAAAGTACTGAAGTACAAGAATATCTCACAGCATGTACTTCAAGTAAAGTACACGTTTTTAAAACCTACTTGAAGTAGTACTTAAAGTACAATCTACCATCGGGTTCGAATGAAATGCGAACAGTGATGGAATTTTGATCCCACTACCGGAGCCTTCCACGCTTGAGTTCTGCTTGGCGAGAATCAAACACATCGCGGAGTAGGACGCACAACCTCGCAGCGCCCTACACAGATGTGGTTGAACCTCGCCAAGCACAACCCAATCTTGCAAGCTGCGCCGGTAGTGGGCTCGAAATTCCGTTGCTGTTCGCATTTCATTTGAACCGGATGGTACACATCGTGAGACTGTTAGCGCGAGCACGACATCGGCGCCTTTTCGCATTTTATTAGGAAATAGTATTAGTGGGCACACAATTTTACCCCTTATATTCGAGCCCTAAATGAGCTTTTTCTATAGCAATGATATTTTGGATGACAACTTTTCGGTTCTAAGAGAAAAACACTGAAAACTGGCGATCGCTTGTTCGCGTTAACAATGTCGCGCTCTGTGCCTCAAGTACTTCCCAACATTAAAAAAAAAAAAAAAAAGTACAATAAACATTCTAACTTTAGAGGCTTAAAAATACTGATCAATATAAAAACAAAACGACATTGCCTTGACAGTTTCTACATCACTAAGTTGTTGTTTTTTAATTTGTTTTTATTCAAAGGCATGAACATTTGACAGATGACGAAAAACTTGTAAATAAGTCTCCAATTCAGTAAAATGGATAGGTGGGCTAGTTGGTATATGTTTAACTTGCATAGAGCCTAAAAAACGAGGACACGAGGAAACAGAGACAAGACCAAGCGTTAACTTACAACTGAACGTTTATTGAAACACACTATTTCTGCACAAATTCGGGTCAGAGGCGAGAAATTGGAGCGTTCACCAAAATAGGACAGTCCCAATGATCTTAAAGGGGCCCTGCAATCATATTTAAAGGGGTACTCCGGCGATTTTTTGAGCTACCTCAACTAACTATATTTTCTGACTCCCCGGCCTTTACCCTTTCTGGTATGCTATCTAGTATCGCGAAATTCATAATAGTTATTGTGAAATCGGCAAATGAAAATGATGCAAAAACTAGCATTCAAATATACCCGCACTTTTCAGTGCCGTGACGTCAGTGGCGGGCAGGCTTGCCAGTCGAGCAAGCAGTCTAAAAATAGAATATGCCAATCATTAGTTCCGTGCCGGAGCGCGGGGACTGGAGCGAGCTTCCAAAGCATTCATTTGACACCATGAAACTGCTTCGAATCTGTTGGGAACAAATTCTACAGTCCAAAAAGTGAACCCCTGCCTTCCACTGACGTCACTTTTTCGTGGTTGCCAGTAGAGACTTTCAGTTTGAAAAACACGGTGAAGACCAAAACTGTACATTCAATAACTTCGTGAAAAAAAAATATATATATATTTTGACCTAATATTTGGGATACTATTTTAGCATTGTTGTTTGGCCAGTTTAGCAAAATTTCAAGCAAATCGGGGACCATGAAGAAATCGCCGGAGTACCCCTTTAAGCGTCTGCCTTTTTTGCGGTTTCCACGTCTCTTGGGGTTCGGGAAAGCCAGCGGACATGGAGAGAGTAACTAAATATCAGTGCGTCATATTTTAACCGGACAACGCGGAAACCTCCTCCGCCTACGAGGGCGACCCACGTTGCCGAAAGCGCGCGAAATGTGACGTCTTTGGTCCTGGGCTTACTACTGGTCAGAGCCGCTAAAAGCTTTTTTTTTAGTCGAGATACAAAATATAAGTGTCGCGAACCGTTTCATTTATGTATGAAACTAGTTTTTGTTCAGTATTTTAGATCAGAAAAGAAACAAATGCAGTTTGTAAAGTACGGAAACAAGAAATGATCCGTCGACGTACCCGCCACCAAGCGGCGGAAAAAACGGCGCATACTAGAAAGGAGGGCTAGTGGGATGAGGCCCCGACGAACGGCGAGCGTAGAAAGGTCCCGGATGTACGCGGCGGCGCTGCGATCGTATACCGGCTCGAGCATCCGACCGCTTCCGAGCGTTCCGAAGGCCTTCGGCGCGGGCTTGGTCGGCGATTTGGCCATTAGGCGGTATGGCAGCGCGAAGTGGCTCCCGTTCTGAACTGATCTTTACCCCGTGTTTGCTGTCGTTTGTGGCCAATGAAGTGTTATGCCGAATTAGTCTTTAATCGCGCAGCAAATGCAATGCGAGCCGCCCTGGCCGCCCACTTCATACAGCCTATCCAAAACATGCTCTAGTGGCGCCCTCTCGAGCCGTCGACACGGAGTGCGGCAGCCGTGAACGCTCGATGAGCCCACTACCCTTCCTCTAGTTCACGGCCACTCAAGCCAGGACCTACGACGTCATGAAGGAGGTTATTTTTTGCTTGTTTTTGTAATTCTAATTTGCCTATAACTTTTAAAATAAAGCGAAATTTGAGAAAAGAAAAGTTTCATTAAGTTACTACGTTCAGTGCGCTCAGGTTCGGTGCAAATTAAAAACCAGTAAAAAAGTCATTGCAGGGCCCCTTTAAAGAAGAAGGCCGGCGCACATAAGCTCGCGGTTGGTATGAGGCTTTGGCAAAGCAGAATGGCTTTTAAAAGTTTTTTTTTTTTTTTGCAAAATGACAAGTATTTTTTTTCCGAACTGAATGATGGCAACCATAGAATCTGCTGAGGCCTCTAATATTTTTATGATATGTCTGGCAAAACAAACAACACCGTTTACCAACATAAGAAGAAGAATATGTTTTTAAATATATATATATTTTTTTTGCCGGGGGGGGGGCAACCCGCTTGCTTTTTAGCTGTATCCGCCACCGCATGCCTCGTCGACGCGGGACGTCTTTTTTGCACGTCGTCAGGGCGCAGTCACGTGCATTTCTCTGCACGATTTTGTTTGTTTTGTTTGTTTGTTGCTTTTTTTTCTTTCGCTACAAGCTGGAGTTTCGGCAGCGCGCTGAAATGAATATATAAGAAGCTTATTTGTTTAATGGAGTTTTTTCCCAAGGTGTTTCTACGTAAAACCGTTTTTTTAAAGAACAGACGTGACCAAAGGAATTACATATGAGTGGTCACATGCCAAGCTAATGACTGCTGTCTTCAAATATATTTTGCTACTTGCGCTTTCACTTCTGCCTTTGTCATACATTGCTGTTATGTTGTAACCGTGTAGTAAACTAGCAATACTATTTTTTTTTTAAGCCGGCCCTTGAGCTGGGGTTAATACGAGAGAGATACGCACAAAACTATGTCTATTTTATCGAAGCAGATTTTCCACCCAAAGATCACGGATGTTGGATACAGCTGACACGTTAGCGGGTACGAAGTTCTTAAAAGTAAAAGTAAATTTATAAATGAAGGCTCGCCTGGGTTTCCCTTCGAACCTTCTTTTTTGGGGAGCCTGGAGGACACAGTCTCGAAGGGCTCCCCAATCTTGTCGAGATTTTTCACTTTAGGGTGCCATGGGCTCAAGCACATTTGACTCCCCAATCTTGCCGGGATTTTTCACGTTAGGGTGCCTTCGTGTGCGCAAAGCGGACATGAAGGCACCCTATTTCACGTAATTCCGGAGCATGGCTTCGTCGTCGCTATCTGACATTGCACGCGCGACTCCACAACGTGGTTTCGTTTTGCAAAGATTCCCTCCACCCGCCCCTCTAAAACAAACAAAAAAGAAACAAAAACAAACGAGCAAGCAGAAAGGCCACAAAAAAGAAACCACACGCAGGAAAAGAGACATGTCGGAGAAGAGGACGAACACGATCTTGACACTATCAACATAAAAATAGGAACTTTGGGACTTTGGGCCGTTGAAGGAGGAAGAGGGGGGGGGGGGGGGGGGGTACGTAGACGGTCATGCTATGGTCATGTGATCTTTGTGTACACGTTACTGCTCCCTGACGACCTGCAAAAAAGGCGTCCCTTTAACGACAAGTGCTTCTGTCGCCACCTGGTGATGCTTTCCAGGCGCAGGAACGGTTCCTGTCTGCTAAAGTGTTTCCTTGCTTGTTCGTCTAAAGACCTGTCCTCACAGACAAGCGTACCTGCGCCTTTGGCTGTGCACGCTTCTCGTGGAAGGATGTAAAGTCTTTTGGCAGCTCCTGTCGCTTTAAAACTGTTTTAAAGGACCCGTCCCGCAGTTGAAGCGCAATGACCTCCGTCATAACTTACAGGTCGTTTCCAAGGGTAACCGCAAAATTTCCCGAAATCTTGCTCTCGAAACAAGCATTTTAAAGCGAGTGAATGACGCCGATATCTTAAAAAAAGAAAAGAAAAAAAAGTGATCTGCATTGTTTGCGCACTTCACGTTTCGTACAGGCACTTCACGAAATCTCTCGACCATTCCAACAGTCGCCTTCTGCGCGCTGCCATGTCTGTACTGATACTACTGGACTGTGGAAGTCACTCTGGGCATGCGCAGTAGCAGCTCTCGATCTCAGCCCGGTGACTCGGCATTTTTCGCCCGGTTGACGAACGCTGCTTATTGGTGTCCCAGCATCCGAGTCCCAGCATCTCATTATCTCTTCGCAGCCAATGAGGCTGCGTCATTAGCCGCCAAGAACGCTTAAGAACCAATCACGAAGCGTTAGCATAATAAGCCACGCCCCGTGGTTTTGACGTCACACCGCCGCTGTGGCGCTGCTGTCGGCGCTGCGCTTTCGCAGTCGCTTAAGTTACACAAATCTCGTTTCTTCACATGCGTAGTGCTCAGTGTGGGCAAACGCGGAGCTGTTCTGTAAACAGTGTGCTGGTCTCTGTTGAACGCAGCGAGGCGATTATAATTATCGCGGGAGTGAAAAGATGCAATACGTGCTTAGCTACGGATGTTTGGTAATTAAACTAATATTTAAAAAAAATCGTGGCGTCATTGTTGCCTGTTTTCTTTTTTTTTTTTTTTTTCCGATACCTAATCGCGTCGGGGAGTGATTTGTAAACGTCTGCCTAATGGCTTCCAGCAATTTGGGAGGATGTGTCACTTCCCGCGGCGTCACGTTTTTTTTTTTTTTTTGTTCTTTCTCGTCTAGCCCGTACCGTATATTTGTTTTGGTTTCCAAGTTTATATATTGCCCCCGATGTATCCGGGTCCGGGTCGTCTATTTCGGGCCTGCCCCGAAGTCCCCGCGCCAATATCCTGCGTCATCTGCCAACACTCGGCTGGAGGAGTAGGAACCCTGCTTGTTTTGGTTTCGGTTTAGCCGACAGTGATTGCGTTTTACCCGTGGTCCTGATATATCCCTGCATGGCTCCTAAGCCGAGGGGTTCGGTCGTCACGTCCTGGAGCCTGTGTTTGGGAAAGCAATGGTGGCACTCTATAAATGTCGCACGCCGATCGTTGAGTGGTGAATTTGGCCGTCGGATGTGACGTCATATCCGGCATCTCGGGTGCCGCCATGTGTGGTCCAAAGAAGGCGAGAAATAAGAGAAAAGAAAGACGTTTGACAAGTCTCTGTAATGCCGAATTAGAGCGCAGCTCTTGAGGAGGAGGAGGGGAGGGTATTCCCCTTCTCCCCTCCCCTCCTTCCCTTCTGCTCGCATTCCATTTAGCGGGAAATTTTCGCTAAATGTCCCGCGAAATTTAGCGACGAAATAATTTAGCGGGGAATTTTTTTCGCTAAATTTGGCGGGGAATTTTTTCCGCTAAATTCAGCGGGGAATATTTTCCGCTAAACCTAGCGGAAAAATTTGGTGGTGAAACTTTCCCGCTAATTTTAGCTGGGAAATTTCTTCCCCAATTTTTTGCGGAACATTTAGTGCACTGTGCAAGAAGCAGACGAAAATGACGCAGTGCTTTCGGTTGGAACCGGCATTCTCGCTCCTCGAATGATAGACCATTCGGAACCTAAGAATTGAGCTATTTATTCCTTTATACTGAGAGGACCGGTATAGACACAGAAGAAAGCAAACAAACAAAAGCAATGACCACCACTGTCGCGTTTAGGTTTTTGACCCCTTTCCTCTGTCCTGATTTTCGCACCGTACGTGGATCGGGTTTTCAATCATCACATTTTGGATTCTTTTTCTTACATACATAATAATGTCTTTGGTTCATGAGGGGAATTGGGGATCTATAGACCATAAGTGGCGATGTTAGGTACATCTTTGCAACATATCTGTCAGACGTAATAGCGGGGGCAAGCTTGGTCTCATGCAACGCGGAGTTGGGGGGCGGGGGGATGTTTTCATTTGCTGCAGTTTCGGGGAACGTAAAGTCACGTGATCTGGTCACGTGATGCAGTCATGGCGCTTGATTGCCTGCAGTGGCTCGTAGCGTCCGCTTCCAGCTCTTCTGCCGTCGTAAACGGGGCCAAAAGTTGGCCAGGCCCGTCCTGGTTCATGGGAGAATCTGGGCAAAATGCGTCGCTTTCTGCGATAAGGATAGATGCGCTATATTGAGTTTCTGGGGGAAATTTGAAACTCTAGGTCATGCGAGGGGCGATGGAAGCGACTGACGTTTTTGCGTGTGCGCCTTTTATTCGTTTTTATGGATGGCTTTTTATTTTCGCACTTTTCTACGATAAATATTACGTGTGTTTGTGTATACGTGAATGTTTTGTTGGGTGCGTCCGCGATGCCAACTTGTGTATTTTGTTATGTATGTTTAAATGTGCTTTCACGTGATTTTTGCGTCTTCTTGCATTTTTAGATGTATGCGTGCTTACTAGATCATAGATTGTGTCCGTTTGCGTGATTAAAAAACCGTTGGTTCCGTAATAATAAAAAAATTACAAAATTACAATACTTGAAAAACTTCCAAGGGTACACTCCTGTGCCACCCCCCCCCCCCCCCCCCAAAAAAAAAAAAAAGGAGTAACGAACTTTTTAATTTAAACATAAAAAAATGTAATGCCTGTGCGTGTGTAGGATGTCTACACATGTAATTAGTTTCTTGATTAACAAAAATGTACTATAATTTTTATTTTGAAGAAGTAACTATTATTACGCCGACTTTATCCTTTCCAAACAGAAATAATCAACGATATTCTTACTCCCGATGATTGTAACGGATTAGAGAAGTGTGAAGGGATCGTGGGGTGTCTACAGATAAGCCTTTATTCCCAAACAAAAAGGTAACTAAATTTTGTTCATTTATCAATTAACCAAATAACGCGACTTTATTTTCCTGACTCAAAGGAAGCATTGAAGTCGTACGTTAAATTTCGCCCGAAAAAACGAACGCGTTTCGGCAGAGTAAATCAATAGCAGTGGTGTTTGCACACGGTGTGGATCCTTTATTCCCCAATAATAGCAACAAAAACTACCTTGTTACTTAAAGAATTGCTGTCTTAAATTAATTGATCAATTAATCGTATTGTAATTTAAAAAATAAATCACTCATATTGTTACTCGAAAGATTGGCTATGCTGATACTTCATAAGGTACTTGAAAAATTGCCCATATTGTTATCTTGATGAATCAACTATATTACTATCTGAAAAAATTCATCTGTTACTTTCAAACTTCACTATATCTGTTTCTTGACAAATTAATCATATTGTTATCTGAAAAAAGGAATAATCTGTACCTAATAAAATAACTTTATTATCAGAAAAAATTAACACTAATGTTAAATAAAAAAAAAATCACTGAATATAGCTGTTTCTTACAAAACTAACATATGCTGCTTTGAAAAATTAGCGATATTGTTATTTGAAAAACTAACAATATTGTTACTTGATAAATTAACTATTGTTATCTAGAAAATTAAAAACAGTGAGTCTTACCCGAAACACAAAGAATACTTCATAAATTAAACATATACTGTGGTTTTCTAAAAAAAAAAAACTCTATTCCATAGTGTTACTTGAAGAAATGATCATACTGTTAATTGAAAAATACACCATATATTGCTATCTGGAAAACAACTCTTGCCACTTGAGAAATTATCTTAATAGCTACCGGCTAAATTCACGATATTGTTATCTAAAAAAAAACAGTACTCTTGAAACACTAGCAGTATTATTACTTGACAAATTAACCACACACCATAGTTTTCTACCAAAAATAATCCAGAATACTTCTTGAAAGAATCACCCATATACTGTTACTTGAAAGATTCATCATACTTGTTTCTTGACTGATAAGCCATACTGCTTTATCATTTTTGAAATGAAAGAGAAACAAACTTAATAGTCGAAATGCTGAAAGGAAGTTTCCTATTTCAACATTCTAATTCTTTCAAAGAACCCGTTGCAAAACCTGTGGTTGGCGTACGGGCCACGGCGCGCTGCGCGTCCCGTTTTCGCAGTTTTCTCGTTTGTTTAGTTAATGTATTGCTTGTCTTGTTTCGTTTTTTATTATGTGTATACGTGATTACCTGATAATGTTTGTAGTGTTTTCTTTTTGTGTGTGTGTTTTTTGGGGCGTTGTTTTGTCGTTTTTATGATGGATCATGTTCTCGAGCGCCTGCGGAGGCGTAACTGGTTTTCTAGGGGAATGAATTTTCGATCAGATCGCTACACCCTGCCGTGCGCATTTCCGCGCATATTTGTGGAACGACCCTGAGCCAACGTCCGTTGCGGTTGCTTGTGTGCGTTTACAGACTTTGTTTTTGTGAAACCGCTACCTAGAAAGCAAAAAAAAAAAAAAGAAAAGAAAGCCACTGTTGACGGATTTGCATTTATTTACACGCGTACGTTTCTATACATCTTTTTTTTTTCGTGCGCAGGCTGGTTTCAATTGAAGTAACTGTCGGGGGTTTCCGTGCCCTATAATTTTCAAACCGGAAACATTAAATAAGGCTGCCTGCGGAATAATCACGTGCAACTCGGAAAATCTGTATTACTTCCTGACTGCAAATGGCCGTATTACCTAACAGCAGCCTTTAGCCGTCTGCTAGATATGCCTACCCGTTAAGCGTATACGCAGATCTGAGAACCGGCTTTAAGCTAGCGCGTAAATTGGCGTGTACACCTAAGCCTCGACCCCTCCCCTCCGATCTCTCTCTCCCCGTACAACAGGCGACGTAACGTTCGTGAAAACGCGCCAATCAGAGTGCCGAAATTGGCCTGTCGACTTACTCCACAAACCTGTTTTGAATACAAGGACGTCAAACCACTACTGATGATGTAATGCGAGCCGTTGGATTCTACGAGGTATTGATGAGTGCCCCTGCAGTGAGAATACAATAACGACCTCGACGTAGCTGAGGCCGCTTCGCTAAAAGCGCCAGTCTTTTTTTATTATGATTATTATTCATTATTTGTCGCCCTTGGTCGAAACAACACCACTCTGCAATTACTGGCGCGAATGTAATTTGTCGGCCTTATAAATCTACCTCGACCGCGGTGACAGCTCAATAGGGCGAGGGCGCGGCGTGTGTCACTTTTGCTGTTTGTTTTGCGATTGGTGGGAACTCTAACAGCTCCACGGCGTTTTCAACAGGACGAATTGAGGTTCTATAAGCATCGCTGTAGAAGAAAAAAAAAAAAAAAGTTCGATTATCGTAAGAAATGAACTGAGTAGAGAGTAATGGAAATGCAATTGGGAAAGTTGCAGCAAAGAAATACACAGTGGAGCAGGTACGTTGTAAAGAGAAATTGAGAAACTGCTAAGCGGTAGAAAAGTACTAAGAAAAGTGGGGGAAAAAATAATTTCATATGAGGGTAATTGGAACAGGTCGAGTTGGAGCTATTTCATAGATAAAGCACTTGGAAAAGAAATGAACTATATAGGTGCTCCGCAGATAATTCCTATAGAAGCAGCGAGAGACATTCATTCTATTGGAGCGTAATTGAAGGAAAGACCAATCGTGCAAGACAGACCACATCGATGCTTTTGGTCGCTTGTGTCGCTATACATATGCGCATGATATTTCAAAGTAACGAAACCTTAAAAAAAAGACTACAACGCCTTTTGTCTGGCTATTGCTTTAAGCCAAAATCGCTCTGTTCGCACATCAAAAAAAAAAAAAAAGAATAAAAAAGGCATTGTTTGCTGGAGACATGGTGACAAATATATAATCGGCTATACTCCTAAAAAAAATGTTGGAAGCATGTTTTGCTTTATACATGCTTTGAACATGGCTGCACACTGTTACTGTATGACCAACGAAACAAGACCTTGATAAAGGGAGAAAAAAAAATAATAGAACGCCTTGGGCAGTGTTTGCGGTCTGTCTTTTGGATGCATTGATGCATTGTGCATTAGCGTGGTACCGCGGCTTTTGACGTTCGCCGAGCGCGGCGCTCGCGGTCTACCTCAACTAGAGTTCCTGTATTAGCGGCGAGATGTTTTGGTGGCGCCCTCCTGCGGTTCCCCCTTGTGACGTCATTACCTTGCAAACAACAAGTTTGATGGTGTTTGTTATTAGCATGGTGGAAGCTTGAAATCAGTGCGCTCTCAAAGGAACACTACCAACACCGTCAAAATTAAAGTTCTTTCATTCCTCTTATTTCCGTCGATGATAATCCCCTTTCTTACGTCATAGTCAGCGTTCGGCCAATCGTGGAAGGCCGACCACAGCGACGCTTGTGTTGGCTCTCGGGGCTAATAGGCTCCCTACGGGAGCCAGAGTTGCGCGTTCATGCATGGCATGTGGATTCAGCTCCTCACGTGACTGAATTCGGCGAATAGCAGCGCCGCGCGTTCGAGGCGCGCGGCGTGCTCAAAAGCCGGGGAACGTACGCCGGAGCGCGTGCAACGTCTACTTTGCTGCACGACACTTGATACGGCTCCTCACGTGATCGGATCTCGGCGAATAGCGGCGAGGGCGGCACGCGGCATGTGGAATCAAACGCGCAACTCTGGCTCCCGTAGGGAGCCTATACAGGAACTCTAGACCTCAACTAGATTCCTGTATAGGCTCCCTACGGGAGCCAAAGTTGCGCGTTTGATTCCACATGCCGCGTGCTGGCCTCGCCGCTATTCGCCGAGATCCGATCACGTGAGGAGCCGTATCCAGTGTCGTGCAGCAAGTAGACGTTGCACGCGGCCCCGGCCGTACGTTCCCAGGCTTTTGAGCCCGCCGCGCGCCTCGAACGCGCGGCGCTGCTATACGTACGCCGGAGCGCGTGCAACGTCTACTTTGCTGCACGACACTTGATACGGCTCCTCACGTGATCGGATCTCGGCGAATAGCGGCGAGGGCGGCACGCGGCATGTGGAATCAAACGCGCAACTCTGGCTCCCGTAGGGAGCCTATACAGGAACTCTAGCCTCAACTAGAATTCCTGTATAGGCTCCCTACGGGAGCCAAAGTTGCGCGTTGATTCCACATGCCGCGTGCTGGCCTCGCCGCTATTCGCCGAGATCCGATCACGTGAGGAGCCGTATCCAGTGTCGTGCAGCAAAGTAGACGTTGCACGCGCCCCGGCGTACGTCCCAGGCTTTTGAGCCCGCCGCGCGCCTCGAACGCGCGGCGCTGCTATTCGCCGAATTCAGTCACGTGAGGAGCTGTATCCACATACCATGCGTGAACGCGCAACTCTGGCTCCCGTAGGGAGCCTATACAGGAACTCTAGCCTCAACTAGAGTTCCTGTATAGGCTCCCTACGGGAGCCAGAGTTGCGCGTTCAGGTGATGAGCCGGATCAAGTGCTGTGCAGGAAAGTAGACGTTGCGCGCGCCCCGCTGAACGTTCCCCTGCTTTTGAGCGTGCCGCGCGCCTCGAACGCGCGGCGCTGCTATTCGCCGAATTCAGTCACGTGAGGAGCTGAATCCACATGCCATGCATGAACGCGCAACTCTGGCTCCCGTAGGGAGCCTATTAGCGGTGAGATGTTTCGGTGGCGCCCTCGTCTGGTTACCTTTCGTGACGTCATCACCTTGTGAATAACAAGTTCAATGGTGTTTGTAATGAGCAGGTGGAAGCCTGAAGTCATAGCGCTCTCAAAGCAACACTGCCAACACCGTCAAAATTGAAGTTCTTACATTCCTCTTATTTCTATCGATGAGACATACTTTGCTGACGTCATAGTCAGCATTCGGCCAATTGTGGTGGGCCGACCACAGCGAAGACGCTTTCAGGCAGCTGTGCATGGGCGCCGCCATAACCGACCTTCAGTTTTTGTTCCCTCTTACTCCGTTCGTTCCACTTCATCATTACCACAGTAGGTCAGGTCATTGCCATTTTAGATTCTACCGCGTCCTTCTCCCCAGCATAGGCCCTTGTGGAGACTCGTCAACGCCCGCTTCAGTGGCTCGGCATCTCGGTAAGACAAGAGAAGGTCGGCTATGGCGGCTCAATTTGGCGCGCGCTGAAAGCGTCTATACAGGAACTCTAGCCTCAACGCGGCGGCGTTTTCGCGCCTATTTTTCGTCAATCATAAATCGGTGTATAATTATACTTTCCCGCTAACCTTTGAGGGATACATTAAACCGCTTATAGGGTACAACAAAACACCAGTTGAGATTGTCTCTAGCTTAGAGAACGCTTCTTGCGGAAATTCGGTGGGGAGGCTGAATTGGTTTATGATTTTTCGCCCATTGAGATTTTTTTTTTTTTGCTACATTTTGCTATCGAACGGCATCGTACACGATCTCACGGTCTCGTGTCCCTAAAAACGCGGTTGCACTTAAAGGGGAACTCTGGCGAAATTTTGATGGTGTCTCATTTTGTTTTGAATATAACCTAAATGATGTCAGGTGAACGACTGAGGCTATGTAATTCTTTCCATTCGTCATATAGACACGGCAGATCTAGTACCCAAACTGTAGGTCAAACTATTCGTTATTCGCGACGGTATTAAATATTCAAACGTCGTGCGCACCATTGTTTTGTTTATTTTTTATTTCGAAAGGCTCTGTTTGCTACAGTAAAAATGTGACGAACGATGTTGAAGTTTGAACGGTGCGACTTGTTTCCAACGCTCAGAAAACTGAATCTGGCGGAATGAATAATAAAACTAAAGCGCGACATATTGTTTTTTTTTTTTTTTTGTTTTAGATTGTCTTTTCGATCTGCAAGTTTTACAGCATGTGACGCCACCCTGCTAGAACGCGGCGGGAAATTTAAATGTACAGGGTGTCACAAAAATATATTTAGTTTTTTTTTTGTTTTTTTTTACCACAAAAAAAAATAAAGTAGGCATCGGTGAACGCGCATTCTCGGCCCAAAGGTAGCGCTATAGGTCACAACCAGATGCCAAAGTTTCAGCCCGCGCGGATACCGTATTCAAAAGTTATAAGTGATTTTCTGAAAGTTTTAATGGGAAAATGGCGGCCGACGGAGTTTTCGAATACATGGGTTGCACGTGACGTCATATCCTTCCTCCTTTCTGGTGGCCAAAACCTGCCGTTATACTTCGTTTCCCCTTATGTGCGAGCGAAGGCAAAGCTGGAAGCGCGAGCACGGAAGCTCCGTGCGTTCAGGCTTTGCTCGAGCGCGCAAGCTGGGGAGAAACGCAAAAAGCGCTGGTCTCGCGCTTCTAGCTTTGGCTTCGCTCGCAGATAAATTGAAACGAAGTATAATGAAGCTGTGCTCACTTGTTTCCGCTCGCTCGCGACGCTCGGGTACTGCTCGCAGATTATGCACAGTAAAGGCTACGCTCGAGGAAGTTCGGCCACCAGAAAGGAGGACCAAATTACGTCAGTGCAACCTATGTATAAGGAGTATTCACTGGGCGCCATATTTGTGGGTGCTGTCTAGAGCGCATGCTCAGAACGAGCCCACATTAATAGGCTGCTAAGACCGGCAATCTTGAGGGTGCGGAATGCACGTTACAAAAGAACTGTGGAAGCTCGCCATCTGCACGCGCTCAGCAGTCGCGCACACAGGTATGGCCGCCAGTGAATACTTCCTATACATGAGGCTCTATGCCACCAGAAACCGAAAACGGGCGAAAATGGGCTCCATTTTCCCATTAAAATTTTCAGAAAATCACTAAAAACTTTTGAATGAGGCGTCCGTTCGGGCTGAAACTTTGGCATCTAGATGTGACCTCCAGCGCTACCTTTGGGCGGAGAATGTGTGTTCGTCGATGCCTAGTTTATTTTACCGGTAAAAAAAAAAAAAAAAAAAAAAGAAGATCTTTTTTTTTTGTGACACCCTGTAGGTATTCGCAACACCTTATTTACAGCTTTCTCAACAGAAATTTGAGGTTTAGACGTAATAAAGATTATACCGGAAGTGTAACGCCGGGGTGTTAGAAAAATGTGTCATAAATGGCAAAAAAAAAAAAAAAAAAAAACCATTTACGCGTTTATTGAAAAACAACAACGAAAGAAAAACAACCGAAGAATGATTTACCGACCCTTAAAGGTCATACTTGCGAAGGTGCCTAGCGCATTTTACATCCACAACAGCCTACATTTTTTTTTTTTTTCCCCCATTGTTGGTAGAACGTCTCTCGCGATGGACAAGCTGTCGTGTCCCTTTGATGGGAGGGTCGTTAGATGCGCACGAACGAATGGCTTCGTCACGATGTCGGTCCGATTCCCCGTGAGAAAAAGATCGTTTCGATTGCGCATGCAGTCCGCGTTTCAAAGAGCCGTTTCGAACGCGAGGCTCGCTCAATACGTTTCGCGTTCGTCGTTTCGCGAGCGAGTCCGCTGGCTGAAGCGAGCTGCAGGGTTTGGCGTCTCGAAAGAGCCGGGGGTCATTGTTACGAAAGTGAGCCTCTGGACTGCAGTGTGGATCCGCCGCCGGCACTCGTGGTGAGCACTCGCTGTTCACACACGCGTCAAATGCGTTTTGCGTTTTGTTGCGACGCGCGTTGGTGGGTCGCGCGGCGTTTCTGAACAAAAAGGCGTTGCGTTTGCTCGCGTGTTCGTGTGTTTCGAGACTCCGAGTGTCGCTACGGTCGAGCTATGCAACAGTGATGTCGGAAGCGTTCGGAATAGGGGGGTGGGTGAGAGATTTTTGCTTTCCCTTCCCCAAATCGTGTACAAAAAAAAAACTTTCAGCCTTTCCCCTCTGGTGAAGAAGGAAGACCAGCGAAGCTGTACTATGGTGGAAATGAATTAATGGTTGGCCGCAAGTCGGCAAACCAGAGTGGAAAAGCTCGAAAGGTTGCCGCCGTCGTTCATAGATGGCGGTATCTGTCCAGAGTTCTGTGTCATCATTTGTTTGCTGACGGACACGATCCTGGGGAAACTAACCCTTAGCAGCTCCGCTGTAAAAACAAAAAAAAAAGTCGTGCGTGTTGTTTGATGATTTTTCAACCAGGTCCCGTTGTCTCGCTCAGCATACAATCTTCGACTATAGAATCATTTTACTACATGAAAGATGCTCACCAGAACAGACTATCGCGCGTGATGCGGATGTGTAAATATTTCCAGGGCTCATATAGATGCACAAACGCGATGCCGGTATTTCGTACAAAACGGGAAAACAGGACGCCAGCCGCAGCGAGTCGACGCGGAAACCGACACTATATAGTGTGACACTCGCTTCGAGATCCGCCGGCGTGGGCGTTTTTCCGCCATCGCGTTCGTCGTTTTCGGGCGACGAATACGCGATGCGATGCAACTTTATACAGTATACGACACAATATTTACTTATTTCCCCTTCGAAAATATAAGGCTTTGTAAAGTCCGGATCAGCCAAAAGCAAATGTGTGAGTCAGCCTTTAAAACGCAGTAAAGTGGCGATGTCGCGCGGTGTATAATTACTTTTTGTATCGAATAAAGACACGAGCCGTAGGGTAGCGATTGAAGAAAAGAGGATAATTTAATGGTGCGTCCCTTAAAGGGGCGGTGCAACGTTATTCAATTGGAATGTTTTTCACTTTACACGAGCTTACTGGCACTCGTGGGACTCAAGGTTACTCGCACGCAACGCCACTGGCCAAGAAATGCCTTTGTTGCGGTGTAATTTCAGAGACAAAAGCGATCATTTTCATTCAATCTCGCCTTAGCAAAATTTGATGACGTAAAGTGGGGATCGCAGTACACCCATATGACGATATTTGAATGCTGTTCATAGATTAGACCCAGGCATTGCGTGGGCACTCGATTTGGGCTCGTGATAATTACTTGCTCGAGAAGCATTAGGGTAGTGGCCCGTGCCCAATCGCTGCAACGTCGACAATAGCCGATCCATAACAATGTCTTGAACTCAGCGCGTGTCCTGTGCTTTTCCAACCCCAGTGCGTGGCTATGATCAACATTGGCGGCATAGAATCGGCTCCAGATCACGTGGCCGCTTGTTCTGGCTGCGAGTTGAGGGGGCGAACGCTGCTCGTTTTTCTTTAATTTTTTACTGGGACTTCTATTGCGTGGAGTGAAAAACGAACGCGTGTTTCATGGGCCATTGTACGTCAGGGATCCGTTCTAAGCGGTATTTGCGCAAAGTACAAAAATTGTTGCATCGCCCCTTCCAGCGGTGGCGCTGCCCACGATGCAGCAGGTTGCCAGAGTAGCAGCACCGTTACACTTTTAGTTCACGTAGCGTTTTCTTTGTTTTATCTTATTTACCCCTCATCGTATACGATACGGGTAGACACTGGGGGAGAGGACAAAACGAAAGCGCGATGGAGCTGAGTTGTTACCAAGAACGGACCGCCATTTTCCCACGGGTATTTTCAAAAAATCACTTATCACTTTCGAATAAGATGACGGTTAGTCTTAAAACATTTGCATCTGGTTCGGATTGGTAGCGTTACATTTGGGGTTAAAAAAGGCGTCCAGCGGTTATTGTTGCGCAAAAAAAAAAGTTTTTTTTTTTTTTTTTGTGGACAAGTTGTATATTTTACGGATGTGTTTGAGGGACGGTCAACTCGAACTCAAACATTTTTGTTTTGTATTTTGGGACAGGCATGCCCATCCGGTGCAACAGCGAGGGCAACCTGTTGGAGGCCGTGGCCGAAGAGCGGGCCATCAACAAGATGACGCACCGGTCGCAGGACGACACCCAGGTGAGAGCGGAACACCGTCACGAGGCCGTCAACCCCTGACGCCTCGCGTCCGCCATTGTGTCGGTGTGTTTGACGACGGAGGTGATCGGGGAACAATGCGTCGGCCTTGCGGAAGAACAATCAGTCCATAGTTGGGGAATAGCAATTTATACAGGCGCGAACCAAATATATGGATCGAGCTTAAGTAAAGCGCGAAATAAGCGGTCACCAAGTGGGGGTGGGGGTTCTGACGTATATTAAAGTCGGAGCTCGAAGCCGCCGTCCCACTAATCGTAGATGAAACAAAAGATACCGCTCCAGACAGGATGGAGGCCCGTTCACACTCTTGCGACCGAGTACGACTGAGAGAGACGAGATCTCTTAAAACTTCTTAAATTTTTTTAGAACGAGGGAATACACTGGCATTGTGGCGCCATCTATGCGGTGACCCTGGAACTGCATTTCACAAGAGCGAAGGTTTTGCGGGATTTCCGAGGTCAAATGTGCGTAATACCCAAAGAAAGGCTCGTTTATAACATTGACTAAAGTTTTTCGAGCCAAGAAAGAAAGGATAATGCGCGAGAGAAATAAAAAAAATATGCCGGACCGCCGAGTTTACACTGCTACCCAATAGATGGCGCCAGTGTGTCCTCTGGTTTAAGAAGTTTTAAGGAACTCAGGTTTAAGAGGTCGCAAGAGTGTGAACGGGCCTTGACTGAATTATTCCTGGACACTCCCCTAGCTCGTTCATGTTTGCTTCATACGTATGTACTTCGAACAAGTCCATATACACTTTTGTATGGCTAACATGACGTGGAACATGGAAGACCTCAGACAGCGCCCGCACACTGTCTCTTGCACGGTGGCCTGACCGCGGCTGGATAGATGGATGGATGGATGTTAATGGCCATACCTTTTCTAACGGGCGGTAGCTTGCGCCACCTAGCACAAGTCTGAGAACTAGGCTAGGCTTAAGGAACGCAGTGCACGGCGAGTCCCGTCTCCCGAGCATCTCATTACCTATCCGCAGCCAATGAGATTGCTGCATTTGCCAATGAGAACGCCGACGAACCAATCACGAAGCAGGAGGCGTAAACAAACTAAACCACGCCCTGCAAAAAAAAACAAAACAAAAACAAAACGTTTAGTGTAGCGTTATGAGGTTTTGCGCATATTCATGCGCTGCGCGAAGTAGTTCTCACAAGTTTAGTTGTCGAAAGAAAACAAAAACGACGCTTTTTGACGTTTGAAACGTACACGTCTCGATAAAATGACATAAAGCTAATATTCTAATTGAACGCACGAAGAGGGAAATTCAAAACCTGCCGCGAGGACCCAGAGCTTTTTTTAATGCTGTTCCCGAGGTTTCCGTGGAATCTTAGAAGTGAAAAGTGCGCGTGCGCATCTTTCTTCGGCTCTCGAGGTGTGCAAGCGCACGGGCACCTACATGGCTTTGGCGTCATTGCCACGGAAAGTTGCCCCCGCGTAAACAACTTCCAAGCATGGAGATCGGCGTGCTTCTCTGTTCGACTCGAACCGGAAACAAATATTACCGGTCTGTGCGAGTTTTCTTCCTTCCGATTTCCTCGTAAAAGAGAAACAACGACGACGTACGTCCCCTTTTGTCGCGGGTATCTATTTCGGACCGATCTCCTAGGAAGCGCGACGCGAGTCACCGCGCGTGCCCCGACTCGCTCGTGCTTCTGCGTCTCTAATGACGCGCAGCTGTCATGAACCTCGGGGTCAGGAAGAGACGGACAGCTGGAAAGCATCTTCGTCGCCGTCGGAGAAACCGGATTTGGTCGGGCAGGCCGCTATCGCGGCACGGTGCCTGCCCTTGGCTTTTTTCCACATCTGGCGGTGCGCGGAAAAATGCTGACAGTGCGGTGGAAGCTATGTGCTCACCGAACCAATCAGCCGCATCCCTCCTCCCGTCACGTGACCCCGCTCTCTGAGCCTGCTTATGGTTCAGAGTGCAATCACGTGGCGAATGACAGACATACGCCAGGTTCAACGCAGTTGTAGCTTCCGCCGCACTGACAGCTTAGGGGTGTACGTCCCTGGCTTCTCTGTATCTGCGGGTGCAGGGTGCGAGCGAGAGGCAGCAGCTTTAGCTCTTTGTTTTCTTTCGGTCGGGTGACTCAAGACAGGACGCCGCCTCGCATTAGGGGCGGCGTTGACCGCTGAACTTTGTTCCTTATTTCTTTTCTAAGTGGCCTTCTCAAGGCCGCCGGACTTGGTTTGTTTTTCTCGGTCTGTAGGAACGCGCAGACGACGGTGTTTTTCTTCCCTTCTTTTTGTATGCGATACAATCCGGGGAGCAGAAGCGCGTCAAGGTTGATTATGAACAGCAAGAACAACAACAACAATGACAGAAACCAGAACAGCAACAGCAACATTACTAGCCGCGGCATTAAAAGCAAGAATAACACCTGCGGCAATAACAATTGTGGCAACAACATCATAAAAAAAAACAAAAAAACTTGGAGGTTTTTTATGCTTCGCCTTTAAGAGTGCTCTTCGCTCGTCGCTTGTCGTGCTCTTCCTGCCACTGCCAGTGAGCAGCAAGTGTGGCGGACAAGGCCTTGTCAGAGCGCCTCGTCTGGCTCGCAACGGGAGGGTCGTGGGTTCGAATCCCGCTTAAAATCCCTCAATTTTTTTTTACTTTAAAGCAAATGAATTACGTTATAAAGTGAAATCATTTGAGACATGCGGCAACCTTTAATTCGAATTACATGTCATGTTTTTATTTAATCTCTTTCATTCCGCGCGTGACGTCACGTGCGCGTTGTGGGTTGTTTGAAATTCCCGCGCGAGGTCATGTGGCTTTGACGTCATGACCGTATCGACCAATCAGGATTTTCCCGTTACAACGCTGCCGACCCCGGCTTTTCTGCGCGTCCCCCACTTAACAACACCAACAATTCAGTTCAGACAAGTGCAACAATAACAACGGCAGTAAGAACAATTACGATAACAGCAGCAACAATAACAGTGAAATACGAATACATGAAAGGATAAAAACCAAACAAGCGTAGAGTGCAAATGCGTCCTCTGTTGTTTTGTCTTGTTTTCTAATTCATTTTTGTATTTGTATTTAATTCACCAACACGCTCGTTTTCAATTAAGTAACAATAAGAAAAGCAACATTAACGGGAACAGCAGTAATACCAACAGCATGAACAGCAACAACCACAACTACAAATTATGTCCTTTATATAGGGGAATGTCGGTTCATGATTCTATGTTTTTGCCAAGTTTAAGTTCATGGTTTAGTAGATGGTCGTAAACCTGCTGCTGTTGTACACTTTCACGTCCTAGTTAGCTCAGATGCCACGGATATTTTAGGATTTGACACCTACTTGCACTGCAACTGTGATCGGTATTGCCAAATCAACATATAAAAACAAATCAGTTTCTCAATTAAGATAGATAATTTTGCACAACCCTGTGTTAATAAAACATGTCTATGCATACGTGGCGGTATTATGTATTTGTACAAATTTTGTGCTTTACCGGTAACATTATTGGGCTTTTTGGTAAGCATACAAAATTAATGTTAAATTAATTAATTAATTAATAAGCGTACGTGACACCGTGTCATCACGTGCCACGGGGTATGCGCCGACAACTTAGTTTGCAAAATAACAAAGTAATCAAAGCACAATTAAAAAAAATACAATTGGGATATTGAAGAGAGAAAAAAGTAATACACGATTTATGAACTGCGATTAAATCAAATCGGTTTGATAGAACGGCAGCAACCACTAGACGTGATAGAAACAAGATATTACCATATATTTAATAATATTTGCTATATTCGCATGAAACTGGTATGTCAAAGTTTACTGCTGTCGAGATTTAACGTGGCGGAGCAAATAACATTAATATTATCAAGAATAAAAATCGTCAGTTTGATTCGGGCTTCTTACAAAGTGAAAGGTGTGGAAAGGAACGTATCATATTTTTCTTTTCCAGACCAAAAAAAAAAAAAAAAAAAGTCCGTCAAAAAGAAACAATGTTTTGCGGTTTCTCTCGGGGAGCCTAATCGAGTTATGATCAAAATGGCCGCCAGCAATTGCAGCCTAAGCTTTTCTTTAATTTTTTTTTTTATTTTACGTTTTTCTGTGGGTTTTTTGAGCCGACGCTTAGGTTAATTGTTTTCACCATTTGAGTATGATACTGGGTTCGTGCTTTTTGAGAATGGAAGCAGATTAACTCTATTTTTATATTGTGAAATAAGTGCGAATTTTCGGGTCAGCTGTGGAAGAGAACACCCGATAAACGATTTCGCACATTTTTGTGCGTTCATATAAACGCAAAAAAGACCGAAGAGCAAGGTACCGTGAAAAGAAAGAGGGAGCGAGGCGCTCCCTGCCACCTAGCGGAGGCGAGAATAAACTATCGATATCGAGTTGTTCTCGCTGTTGGCTAGAGATGGCGCTGCTTGTCCGGCAGCTTAGCTCTTGTCATGGCAACCGGCACAATTTTTTTTTTTTGAGCTCCGCCGCTACGAAGGCAATTGCTGCATCATCATCATTATCATAATCGTCATCCCACTTGAACAATAATAGCCTTTCTGCATAAGCTTTTATATAAACATCTGGAGTTGTCGTTGTTGCTTAATTTCTTCGTGTTAACTATTCCGAACGTTTCTGTATATTACTTGAGTAAGCTTTTATTTTCTTGTAACGATTCTATCGGATTCCCAGTTTTATACGTTGATTTGATGGGGGTTAGATTTAATTTCGATTATGCTTGTGCGAAATTATATATTCACGCCGTGTAGCTTTTTACGGGAGCGTCAGGCGCACAGGAACGAAACTTAATGAAACCACGAGGCTCTCGTTAAATATACCCGACCTGCTAGTGCAAAAATATCGTGACGTAAGGATGGGGATCCAGGGTGAATATTACAAAAAAAACAAAAAAAAAACAACACAAGTTCGCAAGTCAGCATTTTAATATTTCACATCGCAAATGTATCTCAAGCATTAGCCTGACTTGCACGTATGGGGTATCAACAAGAACACCACGCGTACAATTGTGTGCACGCACGAGCGAAAACATTCCATTCACGTTAGTGATTCCTTCATGCAGGAGCTGTGAACGACTCAGAACTCTTCGTTTCCAACCGAATCGAGTTTGAACGCGGAATTCGAACACGCAGTTCGATTTCGGTTACAGCCGTGCGTTTGAATTCAGTTGCCGTCGCGGCGCCCCTAGCGGCTTAATTTAGAACTAAATCCATAGGGACAGCAACACCGTGAATGACGTTTTCGCGTGTTTCTGACGCAGCGCTCGGCTGACGTAGCCCAACATTGCGCCAGCATTCGGCTGCGGCTCGTGTCCGATCGGTGAGGTACCGACTGACCAGGAGTTTCAGCCGAATTCGCTGACGCAGCACTCGTGTTCAATGTGTGTCCCGAGCTTGATCAAGGAAGATGACGGAAAGAATCCGGTTAACAGGCCTTGTGTTGGGGCAACGCCGAGCTCTGTGGAAAACAGACTGGACAATGCGCAGCCCCTGTTTCCCCCCCCCCCCCAAGAAAAAAAGAATACTAGTACATATATACATATACACGTTTGATTGAGATACCGGTTAGTTCTGAAACTTTTGCCACCTGAGTCGGACCTCTAGCGCTACATTTGGACGGAGACTGAACACTCAGCAAGGATTTTTTTTTTTTTTTTACACGTTGTAGTTTGGTTTTGTTGCCAGTAGTTCGCACCGGGCGCTTCGTTTGCACCTATGATGCATTTTTTTTTCAGCGCTTGCCTCGCAGGCGAACAATGCCGACTCACTGGGCATGTGCACGCGTGAATGTTATTCCAGAGAAGAGAGCTTCTGCGCATCATCAGGACGCGTTCCGCAGACCAGTAGACAAAGATGGCAGCTCACAGAAGGCAGATTAACTTCCGGCTGTAGAAACATACACACACCTTTTTCTTTTTTTTTTTTTTGTCTGTAATGGTGTATGTAAAATTAGTGAAATGTTTATGGTTCATTCATATCCCTGGAAATAATGCCTATTATTTTCAGTTACCTGTCCAGAATACTTCCGCATTTCCAGTTCGCTTTATGTATACTTTCCCGCTGCGTGAGGACCGTTTGTCGTTCAAGATAAAAACATAAAAAAAGAAAAAAAACAACAAATGCTGGAAAAGAAAAAAAAAAGAAAGAAAAGAAAACGGTAGTACTGTCGCGACGTGCTCCTCCATGAGGTCGGTGCTGCGATGGCCGAGGCGTTCGGAGACTTCAGTCCGCGTTTGTTGACGCATACGAGGAACTGTTTGCCCTCCGTTGACGAGACGCGTTTGAGAAAAGAAGTTGGGCAAACAGGGGAGTCTGAAATGCTGAGTGTGTGGCATCCGCTTGCAGCCAACAAGCCCGTACCGCGGGCGACAGACTCTGACAGTACCCGGAGTGTGAAGTTATCCAAAGTTCCTTTACGTTGGCGAGGTGTTGCGCCGGAACGCTGCATATGTGTGTGTACTGTGTATGCTGAACAGCAGCGATTGGATTAGATTTTACTGAATTCTTCGGGCTTTCAAAAGGATCCACTGGTCGGTGGGCCGATGTGTTCGAATTTTTTTAAAAATTTATTTATTCAGATATTTACTGCGCCATGAGGCATTACAGTAAATGGGGGGGGGGGGGGGGGAGCTGACAATGAAAAATATAAGTAGCTATACAAAAGCTAGGAAAAGAACAATAACATCTCATAAATATTTCAGTCTCACAATGAAGTTCAGGCTCCTTAGAAATGCGGTTTACAAAGCAGTACGAGTTTAGTACTAAATAAAACATATCGTTAGGAACAATCCCAGTCCTACAATGAAATCTGTTATTAAACAATTTGAGTCGAAGGCTTCCTTTTAGAGCTTAGCTCCCTCAATCCCAGTCTCTCTTTCGCATGTGACATACTAAGTAGCTTGATCAATCGCGTAAATCAACGAAAAAAAAAAACAAAAAAAAAAAGAAAAAAACAACGAAGTAGACACTCAAATACATAACCAAAGCCAGGTGGCTATGATTGGGCTTCTCGCTAGACATATTTTACCAAAAACTGAAAAAAAAAAAAAAATGTTTGAGCCGCTGAGGTTTTTATTTTGAAAATATAACGTTTTTTGAGCTACCCAAACAAATTGCATTTTCTGAATACCCGGACTTTAGTGCTCTATTTATGCTATTTATTGTCTCGAAATTTAAAATACTTATACAGAAAACCGTAAACGAAGATGGTGCCGAAACCAACATTCAAATTTCCGCGCTCTCTCCAGCCGTGTGACGTCACAAATGGTACAGCCTTTCAGGTCGCGAGGTGGTCATAAACAGAGCATCTCGAACGTTTGTTCCTGCTTCTCAGTGAATGAGCTTCCGCGCATTCTTTTCCCACCATCAAACGTCTTGTAATCAGTTGGCAACCTGGTTTACTGCCCACTTTGTACCGTATCTGTCGCCAGACTTCAACGTTGCCAGTACAGGGCTCTCGGTTTGAGAAACACGGTGAGAACGAAATTGAAAAATTCAATCACTTCGTGAAATATTTTTCTTTTCACACAATACTGGGGAAGTGGTATAGCCGTGTCTGTCGCTGTGTTTAGCCAATTTTGAGGCAAATTAGCGACCATAAAAAAAAAAAAAAAAAAATCGATGGAGTACCCGTTAAAATCGCTGTGCCTTTCCTCCGCGGCCAGTGCTTTGTCGAAATAAAAGGTATTATAGGCACCAGCGATGTTTTCTTCTAAGTGTTGACAACATGACGACTGTTGCTCCAGTATTTATAAGGCGCGTAATTTCATAGCGTGTCAAATTACAACGCCTTCAATACAAACAACTAGGGTGCCTTCATGTCCCGCTTCGCATGAAGGCACTCTACGAATAACCGCAGCCCGATATGCACGATGTTGTTATAAACCGAAGGAAGCCGCACACTATAAACGATGTGATTATATGTGACGTCCTATTAAGTGGTATTTGCTGTCGAAGACTAGGTTCCTATATCCCTTATATCCCTTCTTGGAGGAGGAGAGTGGTGTACAAACATGCTAAGCCCGCTGTAAAGAAAACACTCTTTTCTCTTTTCTATGATTTAATACGGTTCTTTTTTTTATGTTTTCTTTGGGGGGTCTCAAATGCGCTCGCAGTCGGTGCTTTCCCGATGGAGCTTCGAAATTACTTCCGTGTCAAGAATTTCGTTAGAAGGGTACTAGACTTGTTTTTTTATGTAAACTGTTTTCTGCGGATTTTCCCCCCTGAAGTTAACGCTCGCATTTAAATGCAATATTGGGATCATAGATGGATGATGTTGGCGATGCGTGTGGTGATGTTTATGTTCACTAGAGTCGGGTCGACCAAAGTTTTGAGATGCCCGTGACTCTCATCCTCAGGCATGATTTCTATTTTACGGGAGATATTTCGACGGAACCGCGAATCACCAAGTCCGGAAAACCCGGTGTGAACGTATAGGCGAGCCCGCATGAGTCTAACAACGTCGAGCTCTTGACGGCGCCATAAAGAAAGGGAACGAGCAATATTGGAAGTATAGGTGTATGGCCACTTGAGTCGCCGTGTGTTTGTGCGAAGACTACTATGTCCATTTCGGCAAGCGAGCCGATTTCGCTCTCAACTCCCAACAGTGCGCATATTTAGCGAAGAGTCACCAAATATACACTAGAGTATGGGCAATTCCCGTTCCCCGATTTTCTTCTTGAGGGCGCGCCGCCATCTTGATGCATTGCGCGGAGCAAGAACAATAGACTATACTTCCATAAATCTGTCACCTCGCCCGTTGCATTCTGGGAAGCTGTGGGCCAGGAGCGGAGCTCGTATAGATTTTGCTTCCCACCGATTTCCCACAATGCATAACGTGGCATTACGCCACGTTGTGGCGATTCGAGTTGTGGAATGAGCCTAGTGGCGATCGTTACGATTCGAAAATGCGATTTCCTGAGCTTGAGGTATGGCGTCAGGAAGCTGCAGGTGATATGGTATTGCTCTGTCGCGGACTGGAGGACGGAAAAACGTTTCCTACGATGTCAGATAAAACTCCAGATAGCTGGCAACAATGATCTGAAGTACCGAGATGGCGCGATCGAGTGTTGTTATCAAGGAGGTTATAAGGGGGCATGTTGCAATATTGGTGAAGCCTAGTCATAAAAAGTTTAAACGATATTGTGCCCAGCGTGACCGCAGATCTCTCTGGCGATTGGTGCGCGTGACATGTCACGTGCGAGATGGATGGTTGATTGTAGGAGGATTCCTTGCAGGCTTGCGCGCGCTCCGTCCGGTAGGTTTTATCAGATCGAAGGCTAGACTGTGGTGTATTCTAGTACACCATAGCTAGACGAAGGCTAGCTACGGTCACGTGTCGGGCTGGTGAGTAAGGAGGAAAATGAGAAAGAGACGAGGCGTCAAGGGAGCATGGCTTGTGGAGGCTACGAGGCCGACGTCATGCCCTCTCCTACCCTTCTATCCTCCTTGGTTGTTACTAGGGTACTAGTAACGGTAACAACTAGGCACCCTAGTTGTTACCGTTAAGAGCGTAGCTCATTTAGTAGGTTCAGTTCTTCGGTTCGGGTGTTTCTGCGTTTCAAAAACGCGGCAGGGTGTGCTAAATAGGGATGTCGCGAACCGATCGAGGTTTGAGTTCGACCAAGTTCGACTTTTTCTACCTTCTTGTAAAAAGTTCCACAAAGGTTCGACTCAGGTTCGACTGCTATGCGCATGCGTGACAGGCTGGCCAGTTGGCTTCGGATTGGATGGCAATGGCTAAGGGATGAATTAAAGGAGCTGTGCAACAATTTCAGGGCTTCGCTTAAATAATTGTGGAAGTTGATGCCTGACACTTCTGCAGTGAACTACAGAAAACAGATTTTGCCTGGATACCCTAGTTTTTATTTAAAAAAATGAAAAATATCCAGGTTTTTGCCGCCTCTCAACTCGTACATCGTCTTCCAGGTCACGTGCGCAGTGACGTCACTGGAGTAGGCGCGGGGTTCCGGTAAATTCCTCTCTCTAACGCCATGAGTGAGCGGCGAGAACTCATCCGCTCACGACCACGTGACCGCGTCATCACATGCTTGCGACACGCGATCAACATGGCCACCGGCTGCTGGAGAGGCGAGCTCAACGAGGTCGAGCTCCAGATGCTGGAGTACAGCGAGTCACTGGGGCTCGTTCCGTACGCGGGGACGCCGGACCCCTGAGAGGTTCTTCGCGCGGTAAACGATGCAACAGGAGCTTTTTAGCACGGACAAGAGGGCTTTGTGGAGTCCGGTTAGGACACAGGAGAACAGAGCACCCGGTCGGCATTGCCGAGCGGCGGCGTTCGAAGTCGAGATCGACACGGCGGAAAACCAAACCAAGGCGCTCGTTCGGCTCCTCGTGCTAGCCGCTGACGCTGCTCGAGCTGACGGTTTTGTTCACCTCGGGTAGATGGCGCCACTAAAACACTGTATGTATAATAAACATTTTTGTCAATGATACTACGTTTTTGAAGCATTTATGTTGTTGGGACGACAATATTTATGGAAAAAATACCCTTTATCGAGCAGGTATTTGCAGAACTTGCTATCTTTTTTACAACTACGCAAGTGACGTCACGCCGCGTGTTTCCCATGACGGCCGCTCGCGGCTGCAGGTCGGGGGATATTCTAATTTTTACCTCGCAATTACGCGGCGAAATCGCAACATTTCGATGAAAAAATGTGTGTTTTCTGTCATTTGTGACAAGGTGAACAATATCAAAAGCAGAAGATGCCAATTCTTTCAACGTTAAAATCGTTGCACAGCTCCTTTAAGGGCAGTACTGATTGGTTATTTCAGTAATTACAGTAGAAATAATTAAGTTACTAACTTTTCTGGTGATTAGAATTAGTTTCTTTTAATTGCAATTGTTCATAAAATTAAAAAAAAACGTTCGCATAAAAAAAAAAGAAATTCTCCAAACCTAGACACACTTGTAGCAAGGTCTGGCCACACTGTCCACAAAAATCGAACCGGTCGAATCTGGTTAAAGGTTCGAATGTTCGTCTAACCAGTCGAATCCCGAAAGTTTCGACCTAAAAATCCGGTTCGACAAAAGTTCGCGACATCCCTAGTGCTCAATAGAGGAACCGTTGCGAATGCCAGATGTGCTGCATATAGCCCATCGTAGGCTGAGAAGAAGCACAGGACCAAAAGGCGACTCTGAAGTCCCCGCCGCAGAGACGGTGGCGCCTTTGTTTGCGCAGACGTTGCAGCTCACGCGAATCTGATTTTTGCGCAAGCGCAGTATAGACCGACACGCTGTTAGCAAACAAGCCCGCGTTTGCCCACACCAGGTGTGGGCACTGCGCGTGCCCGGAAAACAGATTCGCGTGAAGGGAAGCGTCTGCGCATGCGCAGTACCGTCGACAGCGCACCGCAGCTGCGTGACGTCAGGGCCGCGTGCGCGAGATGTGGGCGAACGCGCGCGTCTTTCTACACAGCGAGTTGGCGTCTTCGTGACTTCTGCAAAACGGGACGGCACCTGTAGCGGGAAAACGCTCGACAGGACGGAACAGGGCTTGTCGCGATTTCTGTTCTGTCCCTTGTTGTCGGCGGTCGGAGCGATGGAACAGTTGTCCTCCGGTGACTCCGTTTTTTACCGTCGTATCAGCGTGTTGTCCGGGTCGCTCTGAACGCAACCTATACCCTACCCCGCGTGAACCAGAACTATCAGGGAGTTTTCGTAGATGGTTTTCGCCGTCCCGCAACGTTCTCCGCAACCCGCTATACGATACCCGGAACTCTACAGCCAAGGCCATTGGCGTGCAGGCGCAGTTCAAGAAAAAAAAAAAAAAAACATTTTCTGCATAATCTATAGGCTGCGCGAGTTAGTTCTTACAATAATTCATTGTCAGAAAAAAAAAAAGAAGATGCTTTTGAGGTTTTAAATTTGCATGTTTCGATAAATAAGAAACAACTGTGCTTTTGCGGGCCTGTTCAATACTATGTTTGTTTTCTTGAATAAATAGTATTATTATTATTATTATTATTATTATTATTAATTCTTCTTAAATGCAGGCATACATAACTCAAATCACCGCATAAAGGTCAGTATTATAACGCTCCGCGAGGATACGATTTTTTTTTAAAGTGTCGATGAGTATAATAGTACACCACTGGGCAGGAGATGGAACAGTCGTGCCCCTAGCGGTTCTCTTCAGCTCGGCAACGAATATTAATTACTGTTTGTTTGTGACGCGTTCTCGAGTTCACTCGTGAAACATCGATGAATCGCGAGCCTTGGGCTTTGCATGCTGGACAATGCGCCCCCTATAATTCGATCTCCTCTCCAATATGTGGTGTTTCGTCGACGTGGTGCCTGGTTCGTTTCAGCCGCGGCGTCCACGACAGCGTCGATGAATCACGCCGGGGGAGCTGGTCTGTTCTCACTTCGCGTGCGATATAGACCAAACTGACATTGCGCAGTGTTTGGGATTGTTCTCTGCGCGAGTTACTTTCTCTTATAACTTATGACGTAAGTGCTATACCCACGACATCGTGTTTTTCTTTCTTTTTGCGGTGCTATATAGAGCGGCTTCTTTCGCGGTTGCAACTGTGGGCTGCGCTGCTTTCGTTTACCACGTTTATTTATTTATGTTCTCTCAGTGTTGGCGGCGCTACAGAGGAGAGTGGGCTGAGTAAATTTACAACCAAGAAACGCGGACATGACTCAAACCACAAATATAGAACAACAGCCCGAGTGCAGCTTGTTCAACGAAGCCGCGTTGGCGCTAAGAAATCTACCACAATCAGCGCGCTCTCCTGTAATGAGTGGTTGGTTAGTTGTTCAAGATCTCAGATTAGTAGTCGTACTACACCGCCCTTCTATAGCTAATCGAAATACCGGACGCCATTTTTGAGACAGACTTAACCTTCTGCTACGTAACCCTCCATTCAACAAACCTGAATTTTGAGATAGGGCAGTGGGGAGCTTCAAACTCTTCCTGAATATTAATTAGGGATGCCCGGGCTCCTTTTGTCTTTCCTCTTCGGCGTCTGATAAGCCGCTTTCATTAAGCGGTCCCCTTTTAAATCAAGCCCCGCGGCAGCACGCTGTGAAAGAACCCGCATCCTAATGAAGATATGCCTCTGATGATGGGACATTTCTGGTTACTTTCTTTTCTTTTTCTTCCGAAGACAGCGTTGCGCCGGGTGGTGTTCCCGCGGGAGTGCTGAGTATATCCTTCAGGTTCTAAGAGGTTACCCCTTGCCGAGTATGAGGCCGAGAGACACTTGGATTATACGCAATCCAAAAGTCTGCATTTAACGTTTACTATTTGACTCCCACTTAGACTTATCGCGATGGCGCTAGTCTAACCCTTCCATTTGCCTCCCTTTTTCTAATCTTTCCTTTTCCCTCCCACCTTGCTCTTTTTACCTTTTACTTGTTCCCTAAGTTTCTCTGTATTTTCTTTTTCTTTATTTGATACCTTTTCTTTTGACATTCCCTGAATTTTTCTATACCTTTTTCCCTATGTGCCCCTAGCTTTTGCCTTTCTCATTTATTTGCCTTAAGTTTTTCCTACATTTCCATAGTCCTTGATTTTTCGCTTCTTTTATAGACAGGCCACTCTCTTCTGCGACCTTTCTTTTATTTTTCTACGCTTCTTTCCTATCTGTCCCCACATCCTCTTCTCTTATTTATTTTCCTGCACACTCGCTACAGCCACATATTCCTTGATTTTCCCTTTTCATATATCCCTCTTTCTTTCGCTCTTCCCTTTATTTTTCTACTTCTTACATCCATGTGTGCCCATATCCTCTCTCTTTCTCATTTAATCTTCTTCAACCTTCCCTACATCCCCATATTCCTTGATTTTCCACACTTTTTATATAACCCTTTTACCTTCCTTCCCTTTATTTTTCCACTCATTCCCCGTGTTTCCATATTAACTGCTTCCCATTTATTTTATCTCAGATTTTCCCTACATCCCTATACGCTCCTCGCTTTCATATCCCCCTTCTTTGTTTCTATTTTCCCATGTCCCCGATCTTCCCCATATTTTTCTTCCCCTTCTTTTAAGGTAACGCCGAGGAACTTGTACACTCTGACGCGTTGGATTTCGCTTTCGCTAATATTTAGTTTAATATTGGGGCATGAGCGTCTCTTCGGGTGCGGTAAAAGCTTATACGCAGTTTTCTCTTTTCTTTATCACACTTCACTCGTTGTAAGCCGCATGATGTATGCTCTACCTTTCACTCATCTCTCTGACACACAGAAACCTCGCTTAGAACGCCTCCACCGCCGAGGACTACGAACCGCCTTGGGCGTTCCGAGAGCAGCACCTACCGAGTGCATATATGCAGAGAGCTCATCTCTAGAACTTAACCTGAGAGCGACACAATCGGTACTTACTCAACTTGTACGTCTTCATCAAATCAGAAGAGGAGTGACGTTGCTAAAGAAACTAGAAGCAAGACGTTCCAATTTCATCCTACTTTTACAAGAGCTATACAACGTTGAATCATCGCTCCAGAAATCTCGTCCCCTAACCTGCGCCGAAGAACCGCCATGGCGCGAACCATTAGTAGTGTGCGATCTACATCTCCCGGGAGCGTATAGGAGGAGGAATCTACCGGGAATTGTACTGCGGCAAATTGCTGAAGAGGTCCTTTCCTCAAAATACCCAGGAGCTCTACAGGTATATACCGATGGCTCCGTTCACTTTGGAACGAGCAGCGCTTCCGCGGCCTTTGGTATACCAAAGGAGAAGATGACATGGAGCGGCCGCTATCAAGCGGTGGTCAGCTCCACCGCGGCAGAGCTTAAGACCATTGAGAAAGCACTCAACTACATTACATCGCATACCCCACACCACAGACTGTATAGTGCTGGTCACCGTACAAATGCGTTTTTTTTTTTTTTAAATAAAATATCTGCTACCAAGAGCTCCCAGTGTCTGAACTGCAACGATGAAGAAAACACTTGCCACATCCTCTTCAAATGCGAAGAATACAGCGATTCGCGTCACCGGTTCGTCACTGAGCTCGCCAGAATTGAACTTCGTGATCCAGACGACGAGGACATCATCTATCCAAGTGGTTCAGCCCGTCGCCGCCGAATAATTCAACACCTTCTACTGAACTTTCTCGACGAATTCGGTGTCACAAATCGCCTGTGAAATCACTCTACATTAACTCTCAGTGCGTTCTTATCTTTATTTCATTTTTCTCTATTTTCCCTCCCCCTTCTCTTTCCCCCTTTCTTTCCTTTCTCTCTACTTTCTTTCATGGGGAACCAGTTCAGCATCCCCGCTAGAACAACCTCCCCTACTTCTCTCACGTCACCTCTCTCTCTTCCACTTCTTCCCTATATTCCCCTCACTCTCGTTCTCTCCGGTATCTCTTATCCAGACCAGAGCTCATCCAGACCTCTGATCCAGACCATCACCGAAACCCCATGGAGCGCGTTTCATTCCGGCGTCTTCCCTAATCCAGCAGCCCGAAACTCGCACGCTTTCCCGCGTTCTCCCACCTTGCTGTGGCGACCCCTCGCGCCTTACTTATTCATTTCCGCTGTCGTCTCCCTCGGATTTACCGTCTCATCCGCCCTGGGCTTCTCGCGTAGCCCCCTGCTTCTCTACCAGGAGCGTCGTACTGCGTTTCCGGATGAAAAGAAAAAAACAAAATGGTGGGGTGTTTGCGGTGAAGAGCGGTACCTTGCCACCTTGAATAAGTCAGACTGCCGTTACGTCTTGCGTCGTGGTTGGCAACTCTGGGCGCGATACCTGCCTGGCCCGACGTCTTCGCATGCAACGTTAAACAAGAGCCTCTTTGATGTTCGCGCATACATCGTCTATGTTATATGAAGGCGCTGTTTTCATTCGTTGTGGTCCGGGACCATGGGTTTATTGGTGCTAAGGTTGCGACAAGGGTAGGCCGGTGGGTTGCTCTCTGTCTACCAATGAAAATTGAAACAGGTGCGACGCGATCTGGTTGAGGTATCAATGAACTTATGTCTGCTTCGGTTTGAAGCGCTGCAAGTAACTAAAGCGCCTTTTTTTTTTTTTTCGTATCGGAGTACAGCTTAGGGCGTAGATTGGACGCGAGTTCTGCGTCAGCGTTTGTCTGGGACCGGGGTCCTCAATGAGAACACAAATTTATCGTGAACCCAAACAGACTCCCTCCGCGCTGTTTCGGGGCACAATTAAAGAGGAACTGAATGACTAGTTCAACTGGCTTGGGAACGCAGCGTTTGGAAGCCAATTCAACAAGTCATTCATATTTTGCTTAGTAATTTGGACCTTATAGTTATACATGATGTGGAAAACAGCTCAGAAAACACGGATTACGAAAAGGAACAAACACGACAGGACAATGCTGTACTCGCAACTGAAGAATTTTAATAAAGGAAACAAAGACAGAAAAAACATACACAGTATCTTCTTACTGTCTTACGAACTGTCTCTGTTTCCTTTATTAAAATTCTTCAGTTGCGAGTACAGCATTGTCCTGTCGTGTTTGTTCCTCTTCGTAGTCCGTGTTTTCTGAGCTGTTTTCCCCATCATGTATAACGTCAACCAACTGGCCCAGTTCTCCACCTTAAAGTCGGTGTAAACTTCAGCTCTACGGTATGAGGGGTTATAGAAAGGAAGATGTGACGATCATACGGGTGTGTGCCGCTTCGATGCTATAGACAATAGACTCTTTCCAAAGTTCAGTGCCATCTGGTGGCTGAAATGGCAGTTTTACTTTTACCGTACTAATGGTGGCAATGAACCTGTAGTATGGTGCCTGGATCGCGTCTCCGACTGGTCTGTTTAGCGTCCTACGCCGCCCATACATCAAAAGTGGTACCCAAGTGGCAACAAAGGACGTCACAGAAACTGCAGTGTCATGCTGTTGACTGTCGCGATCCTGGCGGTTGGCCGTAGAAATGCTGGCGAAAAGCACGAGCGAACGCAAGTGTCGCTGTCGTCACGGCGTCCCAACTTCTGACTGCCAAAGCTTCCGTAGACTGTCACAGTGGAGAGCGACCTGCAGCAGAACAGGCGTCTGCCTCGTACACCACAACTGTTAGGACGCCGCCAGGGTCGCGACTGGCGACAGCATGATACTTGTATGACGTCATCAGGCGGAAATCGAGGAACCACTTTTTGGGACGCGGGAAACACAACAGTCGGAGACGCGTTCCAGGCAGCGTATACCTGTTCTGCAGTATATTATCGGACACCGTAACTTTTGCAAGTCAACGTACTGTACAGTTTCTTCCTCGATCTCTTTCAGAGTCGATGGCCACAAATATACTACCAGCTAAATAAGCTACGCTTCAGAGTAACGACACTTACGCATCTTGGGGCTTAAAATCATGGTTGCCAGTTATCTGAAGCTTTATCTGAAATCACAGGAAACGCTTTACCGTCCTCCACAACTGTTTAAACAGTTCGCGGCAGAGCGAAGCGATATTACATAAGCTTCATAACATAACAAAAGGGAGCGTGAACCAAGTACCAGCACCAATTCAAGTAGGCGGAAAAGAAAAAAAAAAAGAAGATCCATTGGTTGATTTTGAGAGAATGCTTGAGCTATGACCCTTGGGAAACGCCACGCATGGCCCCCTTTGGGAAACGCTAAACTGACCCCGCAGCGAAGCCAAAAAGAGGCAGCAAGCAATAGAGAAAGCGAAAACGGAAAAGTGAAGTGCACAGTGTTAGCGTTTCCCAAAGGCGGACGTGTGTGGGGTTTCCCAAGGGTCAAGGCATTCTCTAAGGATCCACCAATGAATCTTTTTTAAAACCCAATTTCCAAAGAATTAACTGGTTGAGGCACTGCTGCCAGTTTACAGTTGATACCACGGTGTTAGGGACACATATGAGGCGGGAATCACGTGGGACCGCTCTCCGCCGCTAGGAGGAGCGAGCGATCAGCACACCATCCCCCTCTAGCCCACAATAACTGCCACTCACTATCTAGGTGGTGTTGGCTTAAGTTGGTCCTCCGTTTCGCACTAAGTCCGACCGCTGTCGACAATCCGACAGAGCCAGTCAAGCAACGCCAAATGTTCGCTCCGCCAAGAAGTGCGGAGCGCAGGTTCGTCTGCTTCTATTGCAGTGACGCCAGAATGCCGAGCTCTGATTGGCTCTGATGGAAGGATAGTGGGTAGACCCCAAAGCGAGCTGCCTCGAGGTCTACCCAGTATCCTTCAATACGAGCCAATCAGAGCTCGGCGTTTTGACGTCACAGCAAAAGAAGCAGACGAAGTTACGTTCCGCATACAGTCAATGCGCCGCGATCGTGTTTTTTTTTTTTTTTTTTGCGTGATTGGTTTAACTAGGGGTAGCAAACGGACAAAGTCCATGAGTGCCGTGACGATGGACTTTTGGCGCTGTCCTATTGGCTGCATGAATCGTAGGGTCGGTTGCGGTGGGACTTCACGAAGTATAGAAGAAAGAAGAAGACTCCATCTGAAGCTCTCTTTAACCGATACCACTTTCAAGACAAGGCCTAGCCTCTCCCTCCCCCAAACGTCACCACTAGTTGATCGAGGCAGCGCCGCCAGCGTCACCACCAATATGTCCTGCAGCGGCTCACGTCGAGCGCGACGCCAGCATGCGGCGACGCCAAGACGGACTCTACTGACTGTCGCTTTGCGGCGCCTCTCGTGTACCTTCAGCCTGTGTACCGCTTTGGGGAGGGTCGGGGATCCACTACCGATGACGTCATGCTCAGGCCTTGTCTTCTCTAGGTGGTGTTGCTTTAACGCGAGGCCACCGGTAGAGGCTTGGGAGCAAAAAGTCCCGAACGCCGCGGTGACGTCAGCAACAGCGTGGGAATCGATATTGAGCAGACTTTATCGAGCGACTTGCTTTGTTTCGGGCGTGAGGGTGGCGCTGGTCATTACGCGCCAAAAAAGTAATTAAGGATTGTGCCACGGGGCGCGCTTCGCCGCGTCGGCTGAGCGGAATAGACTTTTGGTGGGCGTCGGATGCTCATTGGTGTACGGAAAGATTGCCCGATTTATTTTTTTTGGTGAAGGAATGAACGGATGGATGCATGAACGGCACACGGTTTCAGCTTGGCTAAGGGGCTCCATTGATGCGCTAATTGAAGGAGCTAAACTAATAATGGTTATGCTAGTTGCGTACAAAAGTTTATCGCATTTTCTGGATTATAGTCCGCGGATTATAGGTGTACAATGGTTGAACTCTTACGCCGTGCGGGCCATCTACAGGTGCGGTCTGTACGAGTGTTGTGCTTCCGATAAGCCATTCTTTATGACGGTACACGAGGGAATTTGTGAATTAGAGAGTAAGTTAGTGATGATTTATGTATGTTCCAAGCTCCTTTGTCAGCTAATAAGTGGCGCTTGTCAAGGTGTGCCTTGTATGGTAATTTTTACGTGCGGACAAGGTACCAGATGCCCGCTGAGCGCCGGGTACAGACCATATAAGGATTTGTTTGTATTGTTTTGTAACCGAAGTTTGTTCTTGCGGTTTGTACACCGGATGCGGACTATACTCGAAAGGCCTGATACATTCCGGAAGTTGCCCATATGGTAATCTGTGCTTCCGGGCTTCGGCGTTTATTTCCTACGTGATTTGGCCTAATAAATTGGCATCTTTTTCTTTTCCCTAAGAACGAAGTTTATCGGCGTTTATTCTACGTGGGCTCGGTTCCGGCGTGTGTCGATTAGGAGCAGAAATAACGGAGCAGAAATGAGCGAAAGTGCAGAGGTATTGTATGGCCGTAAGATATGTTCCTTTCAAATTAACCTCTTCTCTCTCTCTCTCTTTAAAGGAATTCAGACTCTCATTTAAAGGAAAAACTAAGTACTTCTTGTATGCTTGTGACATGTACTGGAGACGTCACAAACAATACTGACATAGTTTTATTCTAAGTAAAGTATAATTTACCTTTGAGACGAATTTAATAAAAAAATTCACCGGTGATGCCAGTGGCTCCGCATACGCCCTAGCGGCTGATGATGGAAACACGTGCGTGATGTCCAAGTCTTCTCTCACTTTCTCCTTCATTTGGTCTAACTTAGCTTCCCAAGAGTAGTTTCCGTTTCGGTTTGAGTGGTTGTTCGTAGTTATAACGTGCCCCATAATGTGAATAAGTAGTCTTCTAAAAAACAGAGATCTTAAGTAAACGCTGGTGATATCTCTTGCGTCACTCCAGATGCCATTCAAAATGGTATGGCTGCTTTTAAGGGCATGCATTGATTGTACCGATGCGTTGGTGGTCGCATTACCAAATACCTATTATGGCGAATACTTGACATTCCGGATGAATACGAACGAGCCGTTGGAGGTGACAAATATTCGTTTCGGACGCTAGTCTACTCCAAGAGATGGCGTTGTGGACGTTACGATAACCAGGAGCGTTTAGTGCCTTTATTTATGGAGAACCGTATGGAGATCTCGTCATGTTTTGAGCCCTCGCACGTGAAATGCGGCATATCATATAATGGGTACACCGCTCGCAAAGAAGGAGCTTCCTACGCGACAGGTTTTTATTGCGGAAGCTAGCGCCATCTCTTGGTGTGACGCCCCTCAGATAGTTCTACCTTCGGCATAGAAGTCGAGCGTCCAGTATCTGTATTACTAATAAATTGTGTTAGATTTTTGCCTGTCATGTTTTAATAAATAAATGGCTGACAGTCATATTTGGTCGTTCGGTACCCGAAAAATGTAACCAAATAGATATAACAAAAACTGAAAATTTGGTGCAATTTTTTATTATCATATGATTCCACACTGCGCGCTCTAAAGGTTTTATTATATTTTTTTTACCGACTGATGCATTTTTGACGCACATTTTCTATGCTTGCACCATTAAGTTCTAAATATTTTTTTTTTACATGTCTTCGAGTGCAAAAAAAGGATACAACGTGCTTCTTTTTTTTTTTGTGTGTGTGCAACTAAAAACAGGTGAAGATTTTTGTCTCTTTTTTTTTCTGCTTCTTTAAAAAAGAAATTTATACAATATATAATACGCTGCTGTTTTTGGTGTTTTTGATTTTGCAAGCGCCTTTCCAGCTAGAAAAGTTTCTTCCATTTTCTTTGACACCACGCATGCTTGAGGGAAACATTTCTTTTCTTTTTTTTCCCTAGGTTTTTTGTGGAAGTGATGAAAGAGAAGAACTTTGGAAATATGAGACGAAAGTGCTTTTTCCCCCCTCTGCTGCCAAACCGCTCGTGTCAGCACTTTTGGTCTTTTTGTTTTTCAGCTTACTTTCATATTTATGTGTGTTCGCAAAACGCGATGACACTAGTCCTGCAAAGTTGACGCGTTATGGAAGCGGATCTGATCTCGCATACTTTGGCGACAAGTTATGCCATTTTATTATTTTATTATTTTTTGCCCTTTCGGCCTTCGTCGCACGTCCTTCTTGGCCAAATAGAAAAACTATAAGTTTGGTACTTTGGGGACAGTCACTGTCCTTTTTTTTTATATACACGTTCCTGCTTTAGATTGAATTTTCCTACCCTAAAGTAGTTGGGAGAGGAGGTGGGGGTCAATCTACGAAGCGTAAGAGTTTCTGAAATTTTTGTGGATTTATCGTTTTATTTTTGTTACTGATGGGACGCTTAGACACGCGAAGAATCTCCTTCCTCCGGCGAAAATAACGTTTGTTTTCGGAGGTGTCTTTTAAAGTTGTCTTTGCCTGAAGCCTGGGAGCTGGTCCGCGAAGCCGACTTCTTGGCACGAAGGCTACTGAAACGATTGTGCGAAGTTCGTATCTGGAGCGTTATCCTTTCTAGACGGGCTGCTAAACAATAACCCAGGGCACCCCGCCGCCTTCGCTCCAGGTTCATTAATTCGGATCTGGAAAGAAAATTATGAATATTAAACTGGGCGCGTGAATATAATGGTGTAATTAAATTAAGGTTAAATTGAAATAATATCTATTGTATTCGGGGACAACTTTTCTGGGCAGCGAAGTCAAAGTACGGGCGCGCGTGCCTCCTCCCTTTTTGAGCGTGGACTACATCGGTACGCAAGATCTCCTTTCCTTGAAAAGAAAAAAAAAAAATTATCCGGGAGTGTAGTCGAGCTCACTGAGAACCACTCTCATCATATCTCTTACCGTGATCTTTGTCATTCTTTGCCGCCCAGTTATACTTTCGATAAAATCGTATATCTGGTGAGGCCCCTCTTGCGTAGCATGGAATAATATTGCAATTCTTGCATAGCGTATATGTTTGCGATTGAATTGATGTAGAGGTATAGTGTATTAAATTGCGGTTCTGAAACGTTAGATGGGTATGGGGGAACGGGAAAGGGGGGGGGGGGAAGTGAATATTAGGGTAGCTCGTTTTTTTCTTAGTTTGTTATCTGCGATCAAGCATTCGCGAGTCTTCTACGCCGTCTACGAGGCGAAGTAATTTCGTTTATTACTCTCGACACACGACGCGCTAGCTGTTGGAACTTCCCAAGCAACGTGATCGATTGCTGCACACTTGTTGCTTTGTTTGCGTGCCACCGTTCCGCTCCACTTTATCACTTTCTATCCCCAAATGGGATCTTCCCGGTTATTCGCTCGCGGCTTCTTTCGTCCCCTCTCACGATGATGTCCGCGCGCGTTCGCATGTTTTCGTTGCACTTTTGTGCTCCTAGCGCGATGTTTTCTAAGATACACTTCACGTCGTAGCAGCGGACCGAGGCCTGCAAAGTGCGCAATTTCCTCTGGGGACAAATTTACGGTGACGCGGCCGCGTTCTTTGGACCGGAGGGTCATTTTGACCAACGCTCGGACCAGGTCGACATACTTATCCCCATGGGGAAGCGGCTGAGGAGGTTGAAGGTAGAAAGAGAGAGAGAGAGAGAGAGAGAGATTGGTAAGACGGTAGGAAAGGGAGGGGGGGGGGGGAGAGGGCGGTGCGGTAGTAAAAAGAGGCCAAGGCTCGGCCAGGTCGACATATTCCCCTGGGGAAACGGGAGAAGTTGAAGGCGAAGAGGGGGAGAGGGCAGGGGAGACAGAAGTGTACGGAGTGTGCGGTAGGGAAAATGTGCGAAGGGGCATCGTTGTATTACAGGACATTGAACTGAGAGAAGAGAACGGGGAAAATGGCACATGGAAGTCATGATTAAGGGAAAATGGGGATTGTGGGGAAGGGGGAACTTGGGGTGGGAGGTGTCATAGTATATTTCCGGTGAAATTGAGGGAGGAAAGGCGGACGTGTGAGGTAGGGAAAATGAGCGAAGGGGCGTCGTTGTATCGAGGGATTTTCGCTCAGACAGGCCGATAGGGAAAGGAGCATATGAAGGCTATGACTAGGATTCTGTGTTTTCGAAGTTTATTTTTCGTCAAATGCAAAGGGTGTTTTTCGTGGTTTTTTCTTCACCAGAAATTTGGAGTTTGTCGGAATTTTTTTATTTTAGATTCTAAATTCTTTTTTTTTGGTCTGGATCTGGCGTTGGCGCCCTTGCGGTTGGCAATAAAGGTATATATACCTATATAGGTATATTATTAGGTATATAGGCAATATACCTTTATACCAAGGCTTTGTCTCACGACAAAGCTTGCAAACACGTTTTGGTTTGATAAACGTCAATACCTTACAACCCCTACACTCCCGGAGGTAGTCGCTGGAAAGCTCGTTTTTATCCTATCTTAAGGCTGAACTCCATGGAGCGAATATGCGGTGGAGAACCGACGAACTTCACCCGGCGGCGCGTTCGCTTGCGTGCGGTGGAACAGCCACTCTTCTGACGACACGCGCAGAGTGAACGCCGCCACCGGGTGAAATTCGTCGCTTTTTTTCGTTCCATCCAGTCCAACGCTTACTCCATCACCATCACATAGAAATGGGAAGAATGCCAGACAGAAGCTCACCGGACGAAAGGTCACCGGATTTTTGACAGGCCCGGACAAAAGCTCATGACTCTTACTCGTGAACCCGGACAGAACGGCACCCGGATAATTTTTTTTTTTTTTGCTTCTCTACATGAGTTCAAATAACATGAAAAACTAAGGAGCGCATTTTATGAAAAAAAAAAATATGTATGACTCGCGCAAGGTATGTTTCTTGTCTACGAAAATGACTTTCGTTGATCAAATCTTTAAAGGCGAATACAGCTTTCCACTTTCTCGAGCAGTTTCGGCATGTCTTTGCGAAGCTGTTAGTCCACACGCAGCTTCCTCATCATGTGGTTATGAGGACGTTTCGTTGCCTTTCGAACCCTCTTCAACGAAGGTTCACCTTGGCGTGGTTGCAGCAAAGCTGTCACGACTAACGCTTGATCCTATATTTTCCCCTTTGTTGGTCAGGGTTACCTCCATCGTAGAAAAAACAAGCCGCTTCATTTAGCACCCGCATAGATGAAGACCAATAGAAAAAGCCCCAGCAGAACCTCCAAAAGCTTTACCTTGTTTTTTAGTTAACGGGGTTCGAAGTTTTTACATTTCAGCATATTCCGTACTGAATAGCGGTCACTACGTGGAATCACTTACGTAACCCTATTTAACCCCCAGTTTAGCCCAGCCCATTTTACCCCTGAGAAAATCTTTTATGCGGGATATCAAAAAAAAAAAAAAAAAGAAAGGTGATTTTTGGTACAGGTCCGCTGAAGAATGAGTGAGCTTTTGTCCGGTGAGCTTCTGTCCGGTTACCGGAAACCGGACAGAAGCTCACCCCCCTCCCCCTTTGATGAAATCTTTATGGTTCATAGTTTTCACTGCTACACAAAAAGTATTGTCCTTCCTCTAAAGTATGATCAATACTGGAAACCGGAAGTGTAGTGCACATCATGACCCAGAGGTACAAGGACCTGTTGCCCTGAGATTGAACCTTGACGAGAGAAACGGTAAGACAACCTTTGTCGGTGGTCCGAGATTTGAACGAAAATCGGGGTGGAATTTTCTGAGGATTATTGGCCCTGTCTTAATTTCGGAATACCGTTTTTTTTTTCTGCATTGGGGTATCGAAATTTTGAGTTTTTCGTATAAGTACGAATTGACGAAAATAGTACCGGCAAACGTTTTTCGAAGATTTTTTTTTTTTTTTTTTTTAAATCTGAAAACACGGAATTCTAGTTATGATCAAGGGAAATTGTGTTTATTGAAGGGAGTAACTTGGGAGCTGTAAGACAAAAGCTTGCGTTGAAATTCAGTGACTATTAAAATTTAAGGTGAAGTAGGTATTTGGAGTTGAGGCAGGGGAAGGTAATTTACTGATGACGATAAAAAGAATTAGAGTCCACGAGGAGATGGTGTTGGAAAAGGGGATGAGACTAAGTAAAAGGAGGTATTTTGAGGAGCTTATAATTGTACACGACAGAGAGGGTGTTACAAAACGAAGTTGACAGGCGCGTTTATTACTGGCGTAATATAAAAGGAAGAGAGGGAGAATAGAAGACCAGCCAATTTTGAACGGGGAATGTGCGTTATGATGCATGTAGGGCGAACGTCGCATAAATTTGGGGACCAAGGCAGGCAGTTATTTTTTAGGACAAAAATATAAATTTCTCCGAAGTAGGAGAATATCAGGAAAAAGGGGAACCTTAGGGAAAATGAGAGCATCTTAGAAATATATGAGGTAAACCTTAGGGAATGAGGGAAGTTTAGGTTAATATATGGCTGACATTGACGGACGCTTTAGGAGAAATATATATTTTCCTTAGAGCCGGAGGTAGAATAATGGGGGAGGTCTTAGGAAACGAGGGAACACTAGGAAAATATGAAGGAAACTTAAAAAATGGGGATACCTAAGGAAAATATGAGGGGATGTGAGGGAACCTCGAGGAAACTTTAAATATTTGTTAAGGTGGAGCTTAAGGGAAAAGGAAAGGAATTGAAAAAAATTAAAATGTTTTGGCAGGAAATGGCACTGGAGAGACGTGATCTGGCTTACCGTATAGGATAAGACGTAAAAGAAAAGACACGTAGTCGAGAGGAAAGGGAGAGGGAGAAACGGTTGTTTGTGCAGAGAAGGGCCATGATTAGGTTGAGGGGGAGTACGAAAACGTGAAACGGTTTCGCTCGCTCGCCGCTCTATCCTCCGCTTCACCTTAGGACGGACCGCAGCGGAGGTTACGAGCCGTCCCAGCCAATCCATCGCGGTGGTCCGAGCGTGTTAGCGCTCCGCAGCTCGGGGCACGGCGAGCGAAAGCTCGCGCTGCAGAACCCAAGCATCTCTAGTGTTCAATCCCGACCCCTGCCCGTTTCTGCCTGGTTGAACATCGTGCCGGCGTGCGGTCGTGTGCCACTGCTGCGTGATGCACGTTAAAGACTCCAAGCTAGCACTGGAACTGCGCAGGCTGAATTGCTCATCTACAGATTCAAGCATCGTCGCAATACCTCGAAGACAGACCGACCTTACGCCACCTAAGCACGCACCTCAATTTAGGTCTGGTTTACATCTGGATGAATATCGTGCCGGCGTGCGGTCGTGCATCACTGCTGCGTGGTGCACGTTAAAGACCCCAGGGTAGGACTGGCTCTGCACTGGCTAAATGTCTAATATGCAGCGTAAAGAATTTTTACGAAACCTCAGAGGGAGATTGACCTTACACTGCCTAAACACGAACCTCAAATTCAGTTTGGTTTAAATCTGGATCAATATCGTTCCGGCGTGCGGTCGTGTATCACTGCTGCGTAGTGCACGCTAAAGAACCCAGCCTAGCACTGGCACTACACTGGCTATATTTTTTATCTACACTGTAAATCGGCGTCCCCCAAAGCTGACCGAACTTGCGCCGTCTAAACACGAGTTTCTTATTTGGTTTAGTTTGGAAAGTATCACGAGACTATAGGCCCCGGACGTCGCAACCCTCCTATCAAGGGTCGCGCCATACACACGCACACGGCTTTGGATTGGCTTGGCTTCGATGGCTCGTAGCATCCACCCTTGTCCGTAGTAAGGTGAAACGGCTAGATCGTCCTCCCCTCTCGCAATTTCCTACAACGCAGCCTCTTTTTCCCTCGAAGGTTCCCCGTGCGCGAAATGTTGGAGGGCACGCGTGGCGACTGCAGAGAGACCGGCGGAGGGAGCAAGTGTCTATTTGGCCCCGGTGTTTTAGTCCCGAACCGCTGGGGGACAGTTACCGATACTGTCCCACGTTGCCGGACTGATTGCAGTCGGTTGATTGGACGTCGAACCGTTCCTGCTAGTCTTTTTTTTTTTTTTTTGTGACTGCGCGGTGGTACATTTGTGTACCTATGCTTGGGGCTTGCTTGTTTTTTTTATGTTTTCGTGTTGCTGGGGTAATTTGGTGGCTGTGTGCGTGTTTGCTGCCTACGTGTTTGTGGTTTTGATTGTGTTTGGGGTGTTGGGCCTTGGTTAGGGGGAGGTGGTTGTTGAGAAAGAAAAAAATACCTGACATTTTGACTCCGCTTTTTTTTTTTAGTTGGGTTTCTTGTTTCTACTTGGCGAACGTGAACAAGAACTGCTTGCAAACAGGGTGACGGCGCCTTTTCGAAGTCAGTTTTTTTTTTTTTGCGTTAGTGTTTTTACGCGGTGATGACAGAACGAGTTCTTGAACATCCCGAACCGAGGAACATTATTCGAGCCTTCAAAAACCCAAGTTTATGATGTCAGCGTGCGGCATTGGTTTGTTCTTTGTCTTGTGCGACGGGGCCATTTTACTGACAATGACAAGAATATGCGCCCGTTGGTTTAGCATGGTGTACGCTGCTGTAAACGTAAGACGTTCTTTGTAGGGCTGATAGTTCTGGATTAGCTAAACTAGTCGGTATGATGAACCCTGTGTCTTATGTGTTCCCCAAACCAAAGCATTTTTTTTTTAGGAAAATGAAGTTTTATATTTCGGAGCAAAGTTATCAATACCGTGAAGGGAACATCGCACACGTACTGCGATGGTATATTGCTCCTCTAACCAACTTCAAGCCGCTGCACATGAGCAATGGTCTGTGTGTGCTAAAAGCGCGGCTTCCCCCGATGAGAAACTATTTGTGTGCGACGTCGGCGTCGGTGTGGGTCCCCGTGACCCTTTCCGCGTAGGGATTGTTAATTCCGAGAGTTTTTAGCAATGACTGACCAGTTTAGTGACCTCAGCGATGCGAACGAGGCTCGTTACACTAGAAAGCTTGTTCTGAATGGCGTTACGTACGGCGATCAATCTGCGTGAACGCCGCAGAAGGGACGCTGAAGCCTGACTCCCATAATGCCGTCCTGTTTGTGCTAAACAAAATACAAAAAAATAAAGGAGCGTCGACTAATGCTGCGGTGCTGCCTTTCGAAATGGAAAATCACAAGCTGAAACGCACCATGTAGCTCGGGCATAATTACAAGCCGGCGATTGTGAGCGGCCACTCTATATGATCAGCATCAGCTTGCATCTACAGTTTGTTCCGAGCCTAAATTTACTCCATACTAAAGTGCCTTCATGTGCGCTCCCTACCCCAGATACCTTTCACGTTTTTAAACGGGCTCGCAATTACTTCGTATCGCGCCGGCAGCGCGTAGGCCGTCGTTATGGCCGTTGACGTTTCAGCGTGGAAAAGTGCTCGGAACATGTACTCCGAGGTACCCGAACTCCTTGACGTTGCTCTCGCATTCGTGTGGAATCAGTATAAATAAATTATACGAAAACTAGTCTCCGCGTGAATCTATACCCGTAGCAGGGTGCTTCTCGCACGAGAGATCGTGGTCCAATGGTACCTAACTTTCCCTTCGTACACTGCAGAGCTTATCCACGCTTTCGAGCGAATCGGACAGGCAGAAAAGAAAGAAAGCGAAAACTGATATTGATTTTTTTTTTCAACTCTTTCGGTAGAGCTCAAGTCTACGCAATGCTGCAACATTTCAACAAAAAGGCAGGCTTCTGGGGTGTCTTTCATAACAACGCCCATACCCCAACAAGAAGTGCGCCCGAAACGCCTTCTTGACCTGCGCTGGGCGCCTCTTTTGAAGTCAGACAAAGCTTACGAAGTATATGAATATTTGTACACCAAATGCTGATTGTATTGCTACAGAAGTTTTATTTCCCTTCGCGTGTGTCGTGACACCATTTTTAATGCAAATTCGCACAATGCAACGTTATACTCTGCGATGAATGAACGCTCTCAGTCAATTTTTTTTTTCTTTTAGAAGTCCAGGTAGGTGACATGCAATACGCGCTTTATTCGCGAGAATATATATTTGTTTTTGCCTCATCGATGACAACGACGCCTGCCCAAGTCGCGCGCTGACGTGCTCGAGTGCAGGGAAGCCAGGCAGTGAAGCCACTTTCACGCCGTTCTTGATGTCCATGCAGACAACAGCACATTCTTCGGCGATTGATGGATTTTTTTTTTTTCTTAGAATGTCCCCAGAACGACGGGACGGGACAGCACGATTTTCATTCACCTTTCCTTTTTGTTTTCATTTTTTTTCTTTGCCCGAGATATTTGCCCGGCCTTTGGACGACGGTTGAGAATGCTCTTCCACTCTTTGACTCTTTGCATCTCCTTCGTATTTTTTTTGTATTAGGCTTTTTTTTTTAATGCTGTGAATGTGTAGATGGAATCTGTGTGCTATTAACTTGTTTTCGTTTTGTTGACGTCGTGGCACGCCCATTAGGTTCTATTCCGAAGTTTAAGAGGAAAAGAATGGAGGAGGGCGTGTCTTCGGGAAAAACGTACAAAAAAGATATGCTTTTTTTTTAACTTCATTTTCGCTCGACGACGGACCGTGTCGTTGTTTTAGGGGGTGTCGTCGTCTTTTTCGGGTCTTGTATTTTTTTTTTTAATTTAATTCTTCTCGGGACATTTTTTGGTGCAGGAGTTGAGAGACCGTGTGTAAAAAACAAATACAAGAGAAAAAAAAAAAAAGACTACCCAAAGAAAGAGCGGCGCGCCACGTATTTTTTTTTTATTATATATCCCTCGCCGTCTTTTATCTCTTCTCTCTACTTTATATATTTCTCTCTCTCTTTCTTGACTTCCACAAGGATGAGTCATTCTATCCCGGCATTCCTTACGCGCCCGACCGTCTGCACCCGCGGAGCGCCGGGACGACGTATTTCCAAAACGTACTCGCTTGGGGCGAGGCGCGGAGCGCGTACGGTGCCGATTGGCCCTGACAGACACCGACACCAGCCTGCGAAATCGGCGTCAGGAATAACGTAGGTGTGCAAGTAACGGAGCAGTGAAACGAGTGTTGAGGTACGATTATAAGGAATTATTTATTTGGTTGCTCGAGCCTTTTGTCCCCATATCCTAGGAAAGACACGCAGCGTTATCACAATCGCTGTCTACATTCCTATCAACGCTAGTACTTGCCGAGATAACATAATAAAATGATCATATATGCCGAATGATCGATCAAATTTGTGTAGTCTTTCGCACCTCTGTTTCGGCGGAAATTTATTCGGAGTATATTTCTTTGCTTTTTTAAGGTAAATACTGAACTAAGTAAACCCCGCTGATGACGCCCTTATATATTTTTTAAAGTTATATATGTAACTGAAGTTTTATTTTTTGCAAGGAAGTGCCGGAATGCGCCCGACGAAGTTTACCCAGCGAGAGTCAATACCCGAGCTGCCCGATCTTCGAGCTTTCCATCGTACCGTGGAATTGGGGCAAATATACAAACTGACTTTCTCCAACAAACTGCCGCCGGTACCGTCGCTTCCTCGAAGACTGTCGTGACCGGGTAAAGGCTCACTCTACAAACTGCCGGCGTCTCCAGGAATCTTGTCAACGCCATCTAGATTTACTAGAGCCTGTGAACGGCGTTCCCTACTTCCACGTTACGTCATCACACTCGGATGGCGCCAGCTCAGCGATGGACGTTTTTTTCCAGTAAGAATCTGCACACGCGTACACCCATGGCCTTACTTCCCTGTGTCGCCATTTTTGAAGGGCAGCGTCCAGCTCGACCAACGTGGTCAGCACCTACCTTTGCGCGTATTTCTTTTTTTTCCCTTTTTTTTCGATTCTCTTTTCGTGAATATTGGTAGAAAAGGCCATAAAAAAAAAGAATGAAATCCGATACAACGACACGATGCCATTGTCTTCTGACGGCCGAAGGCATGTTGGCCTACCCTTCACAGACAACCCCCCAGATGGAGCGCGTTACTGGAAATTTTACGAACGCACTGGGATTTAGGGATAGTGAGGGAAAAATAGACGCCGGGAAGGTCAAGAACGAAGTGGAAGCTCCTCCCACCTCTTTCCCCTTTAGCAGAGCGAATGGTGGAGAGGGGGCGGCCTCCTCTCCGGCGTTCGCTCTGCTAAAGGGGAAAGAGGTGGGAGGAGCTTCCACTTCGTTCTTGACCTGTCACCGACTATAGGAGAGATTACCTGACTGGTGGCATAGGTCGAGGGAGGGATGAATATTTTCTTATTCCCTTCCGGGCGACCCGTAAGGCGGAAGGTATGGGCACCCGGTTGCACAGAGTCGCCTCCGTCATGCGGATCCTACGTATTCTTAAGAATAAATCTCTAGATATACAACTTTATGTTAAATAAATGTTAAGAAAAAAAAAAAAAACTGGCTAGGTGGCGCAAGTCACCGCCCGATTCAAAGGGTTCAGCCTCATCCATCCATCCATCGAGTCCGACCGCAGCTGGTGCTACGATCCGATGTAGCCAATCAAGCAGCGCCAAAAGGAAATCTTAGCCGGCGCTCCTTGTCTTTGTGGGTTGCTATAGGCAACCTGCAATGCTGTTTTTGGCGCTATCTAGCGACTGAAGCAAGAAATATTGGGTGTGCCTGGGAGTGGCGGCTGCATCGTTTAAAGGTGTGCTATTACTCTGGTGGCGCCGCTTAGCCTAGTGTCTGCAGCAAGAAATACTGGGTAGGCCAGGAAGCCATGATCTGATAACACGCCAGTGCGGCGGAAGCTACGGCCCTGGCGGGCCAGTCGGAACGTGACTACGTATCACCGGAATGCGCTTTTATCTCGAAGAAGTATCGGGCTTTTCGCTGCGTCATGCTCCAATGTGTGTGGGTTGCGCTCGTAGCGCATATCGAAGCCGTGGGCACGCAATGTGGGGCTTATCGTTCACCCTTTAACCAAGTTACAACGAGACAGGGTAGAACCGTGGGCTCCCACTCTGCTGGCGCCGCCTGGCTGTTGCCGGCTGTGGCTATCTTAGCTAAGGATTCACAAACTCACCACGAAGGCGATGAGTGCCGTCACGACGCACTTTTGGGCTGCTTTACATCGTAGGGTCAACTGCGGTCCGATTTAACAGTAAAACGGAGTATAAGACCAACACGCGGCCCTGACGTCTCGCAGCTGCGGTGGCGCTGTCGACGGCACTGCGCATGCGCAGACGCTTCACTTCACGCGAATTCGGTTTCTGCGCACGCGCAGTGCCCACACCTGATGTGGGCAAACGCGGGATTGTTTGTAAACAGCGTGTCGGTCGAGCCGCGAGGCTGTTGGCGTGGCGAAATGCCGTGTCTCTGTCCACCCCATGAGATGCGGGTCTTGGGTGCAGAGTGCAAACAGAGGAGCGGCTTTCGTTCCTGTTCGTTCGTGAACGAGGTGTACAGGGGGTTTCACGAAAGGTGGACAAATTCGATATTGCGAAAACTACGCGTCGCAACAAAAAAAGGCTTTTGTCGTTTTGTTCCTGGGCCAGGCGCCTATTTATGAAAATTAATAAAGTGCGCGATAATTGAGTTGTTAAATATTTTTGCGTAATTAAATTTTTAATATTGTGTTTAAGGGCATTGTGTTCAATTAGAAAATTTTTGCGTGCCTTCTATCGTTCTGCAATTTGTTGATTAAGTGTTTTTTGATGATGCTGAGCAATTTTCTAATTGAAACTATGCTTTTAAACACAATATTATAAAATTTAATTACGCAAAAATAATTAACAACTTAATTATCCCGGACTTCAATAATTTTCCTAAATAGGCCCCTGGCCCAGGACCAAAACGACACAAGCCTTTTTTTGTTGTTGTTGCGACGCGTAGTTTTCGCAATATCGAATTTGTCCACCTTTGGTGAAACACCCTGTATATGCTGTCGTCGTCGGATGGGCTCCTGTAGGGTGATCACTTTGGTCCGACTGAATGTCTTCGTCTTTTCGTTTTTTCATCCTGCTACGCACGTTGGCAGCGTCTCTGAAACCTTTCTGATCTCCGATTTTTCAGCTTCCAGTTTTTGCACCGCCATGGGCCCCGAAAGTTTAATGCGCTGGGGAATAAGAAGTTGTACTCGAGCTCACATAAACGTCTTTTGTCCACTTTATGGCACATTTCTCACGATCGCGTTTTCATTTTTGTATCGAGACAGAATATCACCTATCCCTAATGTGACACACGGGATGCTATTCTAAACAATTAATAAACAAAAAGTACGCCCGCGACGGATGAAAAATATACATAAAATACGCGCGAACCATCAAACATGAAAGTGCGCAATTATAGGTTCGTTAGCATCTCATCCACTTACCCTTTAATAAAATAACGTAGGTTTCTAATATAGCAAAGCGTGTACACCTAGAATTCGTTAGACGTATCTGCACTGTTCTTACTATACCGATGGTATACATTGATTTTGTATTGTTGGCGCTGTTTTTCGACACCGCTAAGATGGAAATATCGAAAAAAACTTTTTTCCGACGTCCTTTACGTAGCTTCACGTTTCAATCACTCTATAGCTTACGACTTTGGTTCAGTCATGTGTGCCCGTCACTCGCCATGCCCACGTTTCTTAAACTTCCAGAGGCTATAGAGTGACAGACAAACAGAAAATCGCCGATTTCTACAGGCTCTGTATACGTAGATCCGGGCCGGCACACTTTGACCACCTGGAACGACAATCTTAGAAATCGAACTCGCGGGGGGACGAAAAAGAAATCGATTTTTGGGAGGGCGAACCAACAGATCTTGGGGAGCTGTGTTCCTGATACCGCCGCCATCCGCGCTGCCGGACTTTTTTTTTTTTTTTTTTTTCTCGATCCCACCGGAATGTTTGCTTCGTGTCGTTTGCCTGTTTTTGTTCCTTTAGGCTTTTCCATTCGTTGTTGTTGGTCTTCCTGGGAAGATGTGGGATTGGGTCGTTGAAAAGCCAGCTGTGGGGATGGTTGTTGCGCGGACTTCGGTCTACCAATATTTTTGCTTCTCCTCCAACAGCTTTTCGTACTTATTTTTTGTTGCTTACTGGCTTTTCTTGTTCTTTTGCCCCTGGTCCTACTTTACCCTGATCCGGTTTGGCGCTTGTTGTATCGTGTTTTGCACTTCGGCTTGCTTGATTTAGTAGCACGTTTTCTGGATATTCTGGAATTGTCGCGTCTATTAGGTCGTTTTTATTTGGAGGATATTTTACTTTCATATCTTCGGAATGTCATTTTGTTCTAGTGTTGGCGGCGACCAGGGATTGCTTTCGCCGTTTTTTTTTTTCTCGAGCAAGCACAACACGCTTTCTTATCCCTAGTCTCGCTCTCTGTATTCCCCTCTTCATTTTTGTTTTTCTTAATCGTGCTATTTGCTTTTTTCTTTTCCTCTTTCGTTCCTTTTTTTGTTGTTTAGTTCTGGAGGCCCTCGGGAAACCGCAATTACGGAAATTCCAGTGTGCCCGAGTTTGTTTAGGTAACTGTCTGCGATCGTGCAACGACATTCTGCTTCAGAGTAACCTTAGCTCTCTCTTTATTTTATTTTAATTGTTTTTATTTCATTTTGTTTTTCACTTACCGATTACTTTAGAAGCGCGGTTCGTGGCTTAATATGGCCACGCATATCTTACTTTGTGATGGGTTCTTCGCCGCTCTTATCGGCCAATGCTGCCATCCCATTGGGTGAGGATAGATAATGAGATGCTCAACCCTCGTTACATCCCGCGTTTGTTATGCTGTCGGAGACAATGGCACTTCAACGTAACCGTGGTGCCTGAAACGCGTCTCTCCGACTGGTGAGTTTACCGCGCCCTAAAAAGTGGTCCCTCGACTTCCACCCGATGACATCATAAAAGTGTCGTGCTGTCGCCGGCTGCGATCCTAGGGCGGTGACGCAGAAGCTGTTGCATAGGTGGCAGACGCCTGCCCTGCTGCAGGTTGCTCTCCAGTTTTGACAGTCCACCAAAGTTTTGGCCGGCCAGGAGTTGGAACGTCGCGACGGCGGCAACACTTCCGTTGGTTGCTACTTTTCGCCAGCATTCCTAAGGCCAACCGCCAGGATCGCGGTATCCGACAGCGTGACTTTGTTCGGGCTTTTGTGACGTCATTTGTTGCCACTTTGGGACCGGTTTTGATGAATGGGCGGAATGCGGAGAGCAAGTAGTCTGCTCCTTGCGCAGGAGTTGCGGTGACGTCAGTACGCCGCCGAGCTCTGATTGGCTTTGATTGAAAGAATAGTTGGTAGAGCTTGATGCTAGATGTCTCGAGATCTACCCACTATATTTTTCGATCAGCCAATAAGAACTCTGCATCGTTCTGACGCAACCGTAACTTCTGCGCAAGACGCAGACGACTTGCTCTCCGCATAGGAAGCAAATGACACCAGTCTAAGGCGGGTTCCAGGCACCATAATTTTACGTTATGTGGAAATGTTTCGCAAGTAGTAGTTTTATTTCCTGCTCGCGTGTACAGAAAGGAATTACCAGGTGGTCAGAATTTGTTCAGCTGCTTTAGAGATGAGAAGCTTCGTTCGGCATTGCTGAGTAAATGAACTGGACATCTGTCATGGGATCATTGTATTAGGTAAATGAAAAATATTGTTTTGTAAACACCCCTGTTCTGCTGTCAAGGACACCGCGAGCTCTCAGTAACACCTTTTCTTAAGAGAGCGAAGCGTCTGCGTATGCCCCATAAAACAGCCAGTGCCTCCTTTGGCTGTTGGCAGCGTTAGAAACGTGAGTTGGCGAGAAGCTTCTTGCCTTTCTGCCTTCTTCTCACATCACCCACATTAAACGGAGGACACAGAAAGTGGCGGAAAGTGGCCGTAAGGTGAGACGCAACTCAACTGCCCGTCCACCAGCTGCTGAGAACCAACCTTTGCCGTTCAGCTGTTGGCGGTCTTTCTGACTGCACTGTTGGTGGAGCTCTTCGGGGCCTTGCTATCGGATTTCTACCAGAGCACTCTGTCGGCGCGTCTTCTCTTCCACGTAGTATAGTGCAGCCGCCCTCAATTTCCCCAGTTTGTTATTGTTCCGTTATCCTCGCGTAAACCTTGAGGTAAACTTTTCCGTCGTAAGAAGCCTAAGAACTGGGATATCGGTATTGTATTTTTACGAGCGTTGCGTGCACTTTGGTTGTTTGACTTTTGTCGTATTTCTTACGATCTCTTTGAGCGAACTCGAACCCTGAATGGAGTTATCTGTATGTTTGTGTGCTTGCGTGTGAGTAAGTATACAGGCGTGTGGCTCGTGTGTGTATTGTGTTATGTGTTGCGTTGTATTGTGCCATGCTGTGTGGTGTTGTGCTGTGCTTTTGTGCTTTGCGCTGTATTGTGTTGCGCCCTGTCTTTGCGCTTGACTGTGTGAACGGATGCGTGTCTTTCTCTTGTGCGTTTGCGTTCATCTGCACACGGTAACGCCTCCGCTACCTAAAGGGGCGTCAATAGGGAGTTTTCGTAGATGGTTTTCGCCGTCCCGGAACGCTCTTCGCAACCCGTTACGATACCCGGAACTCTGCAGCCAAGGCCATCGGCGCGCAGGCGCCGTAGCGGCTTCTTCGTTGCGGAGGGCTTGGCGGAGGGGGAAACGCGGTCTACGAAAACTCCCTAATATGGCCCCGTTTCCATGGGTGCAGCGGTGCCTTACAGATATGCGCCCAACCATAGCCTCCTCTATACTCACAAATCCTGGCAGTTTGACGTCGGAGCCATATAGAGTGCCCGGTCGTAGATTTGGAACGCGAGGATCTGGTAGCACAGAGCATCAAAGAGCCATTTCTCGGGGAACCTTGCCGTCAGCGCACAGCTTCTGCAGCGGCGAGGACCCGAAACACACTCGTTCGCTCGGGAAAAGTAGGTTTCGGCGTCTCGCCGCAGCGGGGCGCCAGTCACGTGGCTCCCCTCTCATCCGTTGTCTGCCGCTATCTGCGTGGCGATCTGCCAGGCTTTGTGAGTATATAGGAGGCTATGGACCAACTATACGCGCATATAAAAACAGGAACTCGAGTCACCGACGAGATGAAATCGGCAGGGAGGAGCTTCAGTTGTCCCGCCTCCGCCGCGAGCTTCTTGCCTTCGATAGTGCTTCGGCGTCTCGCAGTCAAAGCACGCCGAAGGGCACGAAGCGCGTGCTGAAGACCGGGCGTCCTAAAGAGACGCCCTATCGTTCTCAATCTGTCGGTGACAATAAACGGGAAAAATCCTAAACAGGACAACCGCTGCCTCTCTACTGAGCATTAAATAAAAAAACAAAAACACATAATTAGTAACGGCCTCCGAGGAGCCGCACTTTGTGTTTAATAGGTTTTTAAGACGAACACGAGAATATCATTATTCTGGATGCTAGCGATAATCCCAGGGACATTCTTAAACTGGCTCGTTTTAACCCAACGTTTAAAACGTCTCGTACTCCTTTTTGTGTGCTTTTGAAGGCATGTGTTTGTTTTTTTAGTATGTTTGGAAGGAAAGCGTAATTGCGGTCGTGCACGTCTAGGCGAAATTTTGGTACCATTATGTCGTTTAGGCTCGATGACTCGTCAATTTATTTTAATGGCGGATTGGTGAGACCTCTAATTGTAGCGCTAATCGTCCATGTCTCGCCTCTTTTAAATGACACTATCTCGCGCGTGCGCACTGATGGCCGTCGTGTCCCGACGCACTCTAATTGCGTTGCCCTCTGAAAGCTGCAATTAAATAAAAAAAAAAAGTCCGAGCATTTACTTTTTCTACAAAAAGTTAGCGAGTTAGTGACACTTTAAAAACGCTGGACAAAGCTTCTTATAATCACGCTTCTTGCTTCGTGATTAACATTTCAACGTTAATCTCATTGGCTCTGTAGTGGTAATGAGATGCTCGCCCCGTTTTTTAAACTATCGCCAACTTAAGCCGGTCCCTATTTTTCCTGTCAGCTGAGTTGAGACTTCCTTGTTTCACACACTTGTTCAGATAGCCGAAGTTAAGGAGCGCGTTTCTCTTTGAGTGAATCTTGGCTACGGTAAACCGTTCTCAGCTCCAGTCCGCCGCTCGCCCTCTCGCGGACGAACGGAGAACCAGAGGAGTGGGGGCTGCGGCAGAGACAGTGCCAGGGAGTGTCGGCCCTGATACTGCTGTTACCACGTGGCTCCGGTCGGCGCGTTCGTGCATCGTGCAGTTTTAACGAAAAACAAAACAAAACCGAGTGCTTTAAAATAAGAATCGTTGCGTTGCGCTTCGTAATAGCGTTGCACGAAGAGACCGGGGTGTCTAATTTAATTGGAGACTTTTCGCAGTCTGTGCTCGGCGTGACGACAAAAGCTCCCGCTAGTAGTGCTAAGCTCTTGCGTACGATCTACGAAAAGTATTTTCTTTGCCGGAAGTAGAAGAGAGCTGCTCGCTCGACGGTGCGTCGAGTGACTGACACCATGCAGGAAGGGGTTTGCGTCAGCGCTTGCTGAAAGGCCGCGACAAGGAACATGACCGTTTGCTCCAAGCACGTTTAAAAGATAGACTTGGAGAGTACGTGTACTCGTCTTGGGGTATTAATGAAGGCAAATAAACAATGCTCGCAGCATTCTTGAGCGCGTCTGTGTAAGCCAGCCGTCCGTGACGAGAACGGGCAGTTTTCGCGAGGCAGGTCGCGACACTGCGAATAACACGGTACACAGGCGTGGTATACAGTATATTTGAATATTTCTTTAGTGCAATAAAGAACAACCCCAATTGCGCTAATGGCATTAATATGCAGTTTTAGCATAGCGTTACCACAAATTACCGTATAGCGCACGGTATCCCTCCTGTCGCGCGCTGAAAGTCGTGCTTCAAAGGTGAAGCGCGAGATGCCGGTTGCAATGTCGCACCGTGCGGTAGCCCGCGTTCACGCTACGCTAAAACGGCTTGTTAGTTACCATGGCGCATGTTGATGACGTGTTGCAATGCACTAAAACCGCGGCGGCGTGCAGTGAGTTGTGTGAGCCTCTTTCGCAGAGACGTCAATGTGAGCTCTGCTATTTCCGGAGTTGCGCGGCTCTCCGCGGCTCGCTTGAGCACCGGTGACCAGGTACAGTGCAAACACCACGGTATCTTCATCACCCTCGAGAATCTTTTGCCACACAGAATGACGTGACCGACACCCAAGAGGCGCTCCGCAACTTTAAAAAATTAACGCGAAACTGAGGTTTCAGAAATGAACGTGATCGTCTTTTTCTAACAACGTCAACATCTCCGCCCCCCGTGACACGCTCCTGCCCTGATCGCTTAGCATTTGTAGCTAAATAAATTAATTTAAACGCGTAAACCAGCGTCAGCGAGCGGGGCGCACACAAAATCCTGGGTAATCTATCCTCGTCTCTTCCGCCATCTTGGAACTACCGCCCCGCCCGCCATCTATAGGACGCTGGAGTTGGGAATAGACCAACACGCTGTTTACAAACGAGCCAGCCTTTGCCCATACTACTGGTGGGCACGGCGCATGCGCAGAAACCAGATTGGGGGGAAGTCAAGCGCTTGTGCATCAGCCGTGCCGACAGTAGCGCAACCGCAACAGGACTTGATATGGTATAGCCGGCGATGTTGTATACGCATTGACGGATCTGACAATCAGTCGATCGAGAAATGCCGTTAATCATGATTTTACATTGAGCGATGGTGACTGCAGACTCAAAGAATAAAAAAAGGATTAAAGAAAAAAAAGCTTAAGCAACGTTTGCTTTGTCCGGTACACGCTGACAGTTCATCGATCACGGGAAGCAAGTAACTTGAGTGTGCAAAGAGGTGGCACTCAAACCCATTTTTCTTAATTGTGAGACGAACATACGACGGCTGGAAATGTTTTGTTTAACAATTAATAAGATGCAGGATCCACATTAGACAACCGAAAATATTCAGAGCACGGTTGCATTTGTATTGTAAATTTTTAAATAGGTAAAACAAAGAAAACGGAATAATACAGCGACGTACGTGCAAAATGTTGCAATTTAATAAAAGTCCTCTCCAGGAATATGTGTCATATATCTTTAAACTTACGACATATAACTGTCAAGGTAAACGTTGAAACACTTTCTCTCATCCTTCATCTAATTGAAAATACGGATTGTCCTGAAAGGTACCTTGTGTAGTTTCAGTCAGATCTCTTTCGAATAACAATATTCCTGAAATAGCTGGCGACGAAAAGCTTGCGACGGGTTCAGTGACGCGATTGCTGTGCCATTCGTGCCCAAGCTGCGCCAAAGTGTTTAACATCGTGCTACATTTTGCCGAAATATAAAGAATTTTCTCCAACACTGCTCCAAAACATAATTGCACTTTTAAAGGCGTGAGTGTGTAAGAATGGTCCTCGTACCATTGATCACGTACTATGATCCACAGGTATGCTCCACGTATTCCTGTGCGCTGGTACATGGAGCGGGGAGCGGTCTTTCGTCCGGATGGTCGTGGTTTGGACTGGACTGGTTTCGTGAGACCGCGGCGCGGTTCCCGTTGTGCTCTTTCGCCCTTTCGTTCGCTCGTTACGTTCACTTTCTTTTTCACGTAAGAGGGAGGCAGTCTTCTCGCACTCTTTCAAGGACGTGCCGCTGTTTACGCGCACTCCTCATACGATTTCAAAGAAGCGTAGACATGTCGTTTCCTTTCCCCAGTGTGCATAACGTGCAGGACAACGTTAAACCGAGACGCAGCGCCGACGCAGTTTGCGCGAAACCGCTGACACCCGAACGGAATGATTGGCTCTTTGAGGACAGCAGTATGCAGATCATGGGCGGCGACCGAGATCAGCTGAGGTGACTGCATCCGAAACTGCCGATGCCGGGGAGAACAGACTGGCTTACAGAGGACAACAGCATGCGGACCGTTTGCGAGGATGCAATTCACAGCCTTCGCTGAGTCGGGACTCCCGCGCTAAATGTCGCCGAGAACCAGCGTAGCAACAGCAGCGATTAATGTATTAATAGTTGAAACATAATAGCTCGGGCCCCGCTATACGTGCGGATATTTACGGTAGGCTAATGCAAATTTTCAAAACTGCTGATTATCGCCTACAATAACGTAATAATTGATTTTACCTTTGTATCAAACACTAACAGTATTGGGAAATTTCGCAATACTTCTTACGTTCGTGGTCCGCTCTAAGTGCTCGTGTTAACACAAACTGTGTTCATTCCTGCTATGTGGAATGTGAAAGAAATGGCTTCCTATATATTTCAGCATTGTTGTAGGAGCAACCCCATATGCCGACTAACAGCGTTTGAAGTCTCTAACGTGGATGCGTCTGGATTGAAAAACCGTCCCCTCACGCCCACGGGGAAGACCTCACTGTGGAGTCAACACCAGTAGCGCCCACAGTGTACGTAGTACCTCTCTGCTACCTTCCGACGGATTAACTCCATTGAGTGCGCTGCAGTGAAGGGACTACCGCTAAGTGGGCATAGCGAATTTGTGCATCTTGCTTGGCCGCGGTGCACCCTCGTGGTAAGGAGGAAGAACTCGTCCAGAGCTGGACGTCACACACGGCGGCATCGATTATGTAAAAACGAACTTTGCGAGTGCTGATGGAACAACTGGACCTTGCAGTATTTTTTTTATTAAAATAAAACTGCGGCTAATAACATTGATAAGGTGCAATATACTGGCCAACTTTTGTTTATCAAATACGAGATTTAGCAAGTATGCTTGCGTGTTGCGAGATGATTTATATGGATTGCTCCGTAGGTTCATCTTTTTTGTGAACTCTGTCCATTTATCACCTTAATATAGGTTCGATCTGTTCGGTGACACGGTCAGTAGAGTAATATAAAATAAATTAGGCTGGAGCAGTGAATGAAAGCTCGGGAATAACCTTACCGATTTCGGCTGGATTGTTTTTCAAGAAGCGTATCTATCGCCCACATGCTGACTGTCTATCATTAAGTTCTGCATGTAAGATATAATTTATTTCCATAATCAAATAAGAAACGCTTTGTTTTCATCTGAAATATGAACGACAGTTTTGTTATATCCTTTAGAACTTAAAGGGAGCATCAGTTTGGGGGTGGACATTTTTTTTTTATTTCATATTTTATTTCAATATGACGTACTATTTGGTTTACCTCCGATTCCGTACCTAAAATAACCATTTGCAGCAGTTCATACTGTCCTTCATCAATCAGCATATTGTCGTTTCCGTATCTGGTGCTGCTACGCGGAACTTAAAACCTAGTTTTATGTTCGAAGAAATGAAGCCTGCCGTGCAGTTGATGCTGACGAACGATTTCACGCAAGTGGGAAAACAAAGAGGCATTAAAAACGTTTTTTTTTTTTTTTCAGCTCTAAAACGACTCGAAACAATAGCATCGCCGCGGTTTGTAAACGGAATTATTTTACGTTTAATTCGACAAATGCTGGTTTAACTTTAGTTTATCAACGAAATCCCCCGAAACGGCTACGGCGACACTTGGAGCGGTCTGGTTAGACTTCTGAATCAGTCGGTCTAATTATCGCAGTCAACGTTATATATATATATATATATATATATATATATATATATATATATATATATATATATATATAAAATAACCCTTTAGCAGACGAAAGTCTAGACATCGGCCGCCGCCGCCATTAATCCGTTTTTCCTTTCGATGGACCTCAGCAGACGTTACGGGGCCATCAAAGCCAATCCAAAGCCACGTGAGCGTCACGTTATCTTTGGGACGAGCGCAGCGACGAGAAGGGCGTGTAGTCACGTGATGCGTTTGCAAGCGCTGGATTGGTTAAAATTGCTCCTAGCATCCGCTGCGGGGCACGGTGAGGTTAAACGGAGTGTATAGTTGACAGCTTGTGGGTGGGCTAATTTCGCATTAATTAGCGTGGACGGCCATCGCGCCCTAACGTGCCTCCTTAATGGATCGGGGAGTCTAAGGTGTCAATTAGGCTAGACGCGATATATCCTGGGGCGGTTTCCGTCTGGCGCCACCGGCCCTTTCCATAATAGCGGAAGCCATGTGAAATGTGGAGAATATATTGTACGTATCTTTTTTTTTATGTTGAACTTTGGTTTGACCTGAACGCTTGAAAATGTTCGGAGGGGGGAGTGGGAGAGGAGGGGAGAGGAAGTAACAAAGTAGAGAACTGCGCTAGTTGGTGGAAGTTAAACATGGTGTAGGTGTAACAGCGCGTAGGAAAGGGGAAGTGTAGGGGGTGAGGAGAAGAGAGGAGGTGTCACAGAGGAAGTAACAAAGTAGTGATTTGGGCTAGTTGGTGGAAGTTAAACACGGTGTAGGTGTAACAACGCGTAAGAACACGCTGTTACACCTACACCATGTTCACATTCGTCTTTTTTAGGAATGTGGCATACTAATTGCAAAGAAGATAGATGGGGGGGAAGCGAGGATGAGGTGGCCTGCCATCTATATATCAGTGACGGGTTAAGAACTGCTGGGCTTGGAGAGCCCTGCATTTCTTACTCTCGTGTTAGGAACGCCAAAAGACGAATCCGGAAGTAAGAAGCGTGGACACAATAAGCGTACGACCGGCATTTCTTGAGTTGTCGGTATCAACACTGGTGTAGTTGGGATTTGGCGATTGCCTGGGACGCGTCTTCGACTGGTGGGCTCTTTTAAGCCCAGTGCATCGTTGTGTCATGGAATAGGCAGCTGACTGCGCCATGCACTAAGGAAAAGTCTGCGAGTTCGTGATGTTAATGCAATGGATGGAAAGTTGCAGACAGCTGGACAAGAATAACGATAATAATCCCTGGATAAGGGGTGCAAGGGGGCCAAAGAACAAACATAAATCTCCAAACACAGCTATAGGTGACCGGTGCGCGACTGAAAACATCCAGTCTGGTCCTGGTATCGAACCAGGGACCTCTCCATTTCCAGCGGAGTGCCCTACCAACTGAGCTAACCAGGAGTTAGATGTCAATATAGCAAACGGGTTTTAACAGCTGCCTCTAGTAACACCAACAGGCTGAACGGCCTGCATTTTAAGGTTATGATCTTAATCCAATTAATGTGAAGGTGCAGCGAGCTGGACAGGAATAATGATAATGATCCCTGAAACCTAGTTGTGTTTGGAGATTTTTGTTTGTCTTTTGTCCCCCTTGTTCCCCTTCTCCAGATAATATTATCGTTATTATTGTCCAGTTCGCCTCTGCATTATTTGTTTTAACATCATAACCTTAAAATTCAGGCCGTTCACCCTGGTGTTAGACTGGTAGCAGCTGTTAAAAGTTAAAACCCGTTTGCACTGCTGACGTCTAAGTTCTAACTCCTGGTTGTCTAGTTGGCAGGGCGCTCCGCAGGAAATGTACAAGTCCCTAGTTCGATACCAGGGGGCGGATTTGTTCAGTCGCGCACCTTTCACCTAGCTGGGTAGCAGATTTGTGTTTGTCTATTGTCCCCCTTGTTCCCTTTCTCCGGGGATAATTATCGTTATGTTTTCAGTTCACCTTTCTGCAGAATACGGAGACAGCCAATCGCGGCGGACAACAGAAGGATTCGAGCGAAAGACTTAGCTTACGATTTCACTCGCTCGCGTCTCTGCGCACATGGCATTTTTTTTTTTTTCAGATCTTATCGCGTTCTGTGCTGCCGTCTTCTTGACTGCAAAACGATAGTTAAATGCTCGGGACTGACCACGCCCTCCGTTTCTTAAGCTGTCAGTACTTGCAGTTGAATTCGCCGGTACAAATATTAGGGGTAGGGACTTTTCCAAGAAACTAAAACTTAAAAATTAACAATTGTAAAAAAGAAACAAAAAAACATGTGCAATTTATTTTGGAGGCCTACGACGACCTTTGTCACTGTCTTTTTCTTTCCCCCTCTTCTACCCTTGCTTTTTTGTAAGTGTCATAAATGAATGTTTTTTGAACCTATATGACAAAAAGAGGGGCAGCCTCCCTGAGATAAGTCTGGCTTTTCCAGCCGCTCCACTTCGGGACTTCTTCGTGGATTTTTCTATTCGTTCCTTGACCTTTCTCCGGCCTCATTTTACTGAAGATTGAAGCGCTCTTGCAGGGGCAGCAGGCAAGATGCGTTTCGGTCGGCCGATACCCAGGCTGCACGTCAGAGAAACGCCTAGCTTGGCTCAAATCTTGGCAATCCTAGGGGCGTAACTTTGGCCTAATACTGTTCTCCGATGCATTAGTTAATGCCAGAGACTTTGGCGTTTTTTAAGGCTTTTCGCTGACTCGCCACATTATCGCCAAAGTTCCAGACTTGAGCCGAAGTGCCATGTATGAACCAGTGAACCTACGAAGAAGCCTAAATGTGTCGATTGTTTAGTAATTTGAACCCTAAGTTGCCACATGAAATTCGAACAACAAGAAGTGAGGCCTAATTCTGGCACTTACTGGTTGGCGATTTGGGCCCAAAGATGCCAGATGCCAGACGCAGTGACGCCTGACTTTGGCGATTGTTTCGCGAATTAGCGCCAATATACTCTGGCCAAAGGAGGTGAAGTTTGGAGCAACCGTGGCTTTTTCGGCCTTTTTAAGGTTTTAAATTCTCGGACAAATACCAAATTTCGCGTCAAAGAAGTGTGCTACCTCGGTAGTCAGCGCGCCTGGGGGCCGAAAAGGGCAACTTTGGGCGGGCCTTCGAACGATTGGACATGGCCATGGCGTCAGGGTTCGACATAGTGCAGGGTCCGGCAGTAAGGGCTGGTCCAGCGGCACTCGGGGGCGTTTTGGCACGAAAGCCTCGGAAGGTGATCCGGGTCCTTTAAGCCGTTAAACAACAACAAAAAAAAAATATATAGGTTGGAGTAAACTGCCACTTCTTTTTATTGTCGCAATGGGACAGTCCGTTTCATAGCTTAGCAAGCCGGACCCACGCCATGCTACATTTTACCTCTTCCAGCTAACCCTAAACTGGGCCACCTCATATTGCCACAGGACCCTGACTGTACGGGCCGAAAAATAAATTCCTCGAGCGTAGCCCTCTCTTCGTGTCTAGAACGAGTGGTGTGCAACTTCGCCTGCCTCGTGTCTTCGCAATAGCTCCGCTGATCGAACGTTCAGCACCGCTGATCGAGCACATCCGGAATAACCACCTCTCGAATTTTTCTCACCTCCTTCGCGCAATACCGAAAAAAAAAAGCATTAAATTAAAGCGCAAATTACAACAAACAAAGGTATATTGGCCTAACAGCGTCAATGTAAACGAGGGCGCACACGTAGACGATCAACAAACAAGCAAAAAAGCCGGGACGTGTCGACGACGGCACCGGCGTCTTATCTCGGGGAAACACTCGTTCTCGTCGGAGAGCGTTTTTTATGCTAAAGAAGCCGGGAGTTGGGGCTTGACTCTGCTTGGCTTGAGTGTCGGCTTAGGCGATGAAACAAAGGCGGAGGAGTGGAGCCGAGCGTGGCGAACGAAAATTAGGTTTTTCTGCCGTCTTTTTCTTGAAGACTGGGAGTGCTGGAAAATGATTCCCTTCGAAGAAGATGGGATCCCGTGTCACACACCGTTCACCCCTATGCTGGCAGTGCGGTAGAAGTTACTCGCTCGTTGGGCCAGGTATCCGTATATCTTTCGCCTCGTAATCACGCTCTCATCTATAGACCTTTTCGGCCTCCGTTGCATGGGCGCTGCCATCTTGGAATCACGTGACGCGGCCGCCATAAGGTGGCTTCAACTCGTCGCTCCACCCTCCCCTCCGCGCCTTGGCGAAGGCGCGGCATTCGCGTTTTTCGTCGCGTTTCACCCCGTTTCTCGCCTTATTGTAAATTGGCGCCCGATGTTTACATTTACAACTTAATTGCATGCCATCATTATGTGCACGATTACATATGCAGTTAATTGTATAACTGATTTTGACTATTTTCACCGTCGGCGTACCGGATACGCGTGAGGAGGGAGGAGATACAGAAATCAGCGTCAGACCTGGCGCATATTGAGCCCAATTATTTATGACAACTGAAGTTTGGTCAGTGATAGTGGCGGCATATTCGAAAAAAGTATAGTGCAATGTATATGTATAATTGCGCATTTAAAATCTTAAGAAATGTGACCAAAATACTACGCAGCATATGAAGCTATGTGTGTTTCCTGAAAGCCTCCGGCCTTGCCTTCATAACAAATTTAAAATAGTTGTTTTTGATTATATAGGACATATAATATACACAGGTGACGAACGTTTAACTCACATTTTATCTGATGCTTGGGATAATGGTAACGTCCACATTGGGCGATTTATTTTAGCACGACGTTACACCTAAATCTGTTAGACGGTCTTCAATCGTTTTTGCAATAGAAACGTTTGCTTGATTTGTTTCTTTATGAATTTAGAGAAACTGTACACTGTGCTCGGTCACATATCTGCAGTCATTAAAGGGTATTAACATTTTTGTATAAAATTTAAGTAATGAATTTTATTTATTTTAAACACAAAGACCCCTGTGAAATAATCTGTCACAGGCAGCTTGAGAGTGCCTAGGGCTCGCATTATGTGATGCCGAAAAGAAGTCATCTACATGTAAATCACCCAAGTTCAGGGTTGTTGATTTTAAATCGCATCAGTTTGCATGGAGATCTGTCATGAAGGTTCATGGAGTCGTGCCTAGCATTTGACTTTAACCAAACGTACGAGAGATCACTTCTTTCGTACCCTCAATTTTATTTGGCAAAGTTTGTACAAAGACAAAATTTCAGATTTCAATTGACGGGCCTCACTTATCTTATGTGCCAAGCACGTCGTAATCAAATATCAGTAAAACAAATAGTTCATTTTCTAATGCCAACGTTGTTAAATGCTGTTAGTAAGTACGTTAGCAAGGTCAATAGCTAAATGAATTTCCCACCCGACCTAGGACGCGGACCATCGAATATATCTCGAGTACTATTTTTTTTAAAGAAACCAGCCCGAGACAATATCACTTATTTCTTAGAATATCTGCGTATTATAGGAGACATTTCAAGTTTCTAAAGTCCACAGAAAGTTGGTGTCCGCGAAAATCAGTCAGTGAACTTGCGACTTCGTGTGTTTTTCGCGATTTAGGAGGCTTTTAATCAGGTTGTGGACCTGCATTTTTACTATATATCTACTCATTAGTCTCTTCATTAGTTTATTTTTTCTGGAAACTAGGGTCAGTGGGTCAGGCCGTAGACGATGGAATCCTCCTTGTGCATCGCAGTCGTTACGCCGCCGAACCTGACCGAAATTAGCGACGAACATGACCACTGACCAGATGCATCGTAAAGCGTTCGTAAAAAAGTCCGCGAATATGACTCGAAACCACTTCATGGTTCTCGAATTGGCTCAGTACAACAGTTTTATTAGTTGTGCGCTATAACGGGCACATTTGCATGACGAAATTAGGCGAGAATGACATAACACACCAACACAGCCGAGAGCGCGCTGAAACCGAAACCAACCGAATTGAAGCCACCCAATGGCGCCGAATGCGTCAGCGCCCTCTGTCCGCCGGTCGGGTAACTACTGAGATGAAAAGGTCTATACCCACGCGCAGGGAGAAGGGTAAGATTATGAAAGGGAGGCGTTGATTGGTCCGGAAAGTGCCTAGAACTTCCACCGCACTGTCAGCTCAGGTGCGAAGAATATTAATAGGGAGTTTTGGCGAGTCGTTTTTCAAGCACACGCTTCCGAAATCACGAACGGTACAGCTGGTCTGTTCCGTGAAACCGTACGTGAAATTTGGCATACTTTAGCGAATCGTGAAAGTTGCGCGACCGTGTAAACGATGGCGATGATAGTGCTTAACGGTGGCGCCATCTTCTAGTGAACATCTGAAACATTCTGCAACGTGTAAATCCGTGGCGGACACCGTGCTGGCGGCTCGTGTTTCCGGCGTGCGACTGATGTAAACAAGACGGCCGATGTAACATTTGCGGTCGGAATTTCAAGAACTGCGAAGCTAGATGGTGTAAAAAGTATCTAACCCACCGTAAAGGTATGTGTGTGTCTCCGTCATCTTGAACTTCAACGATCGTTCACGTTGTGTGCCGTAGAACCAAATCATTTCGTCTGCTCGCGGTCGCCACGGCAGCTAGTCTGCCCGCAGATTGCAAAATTTACTAGCATGCGTAGTTTACAGCATTCACGATCGCTTACCATTGTGAGCAGTCTTCGAAATGATTTGGTTCAACTTCTCAAATGAAGCAGACTAACAGGACGGCAAATCTCCTGCCGCTGTCCTAAGCCTAACGCTCGGCTGGGTCGGCGAAGGTAGTCGCCGAACCGACCGCCATCTTTTTTTTACCTGAGTCGTGAACGGTGCTGGCTGCGTTGCGGTGACGACTCCAGCGGCCGGAATGGGAGAAACGAACGAGAAGAGCCTCCCAACGTCCCGAACGACTCGCGCGCGCATGCGCAGTGGCGTCGCCGATGCGTTGGAGGGCGAACCGTTCGTGTGGAAACGACCTGCTAAAACCCCCTAATAATGGTGTTGATTTTGACGGAAGGAGACCGAGGAAAAAAGCTGCGACACACAGCTTGACGAGTCCTCAGCCCCCCCCCCCCCTTTTCCCCCCTCCCTTTTCCCCCTCTCTTTTTCCCCTTCCCCCTTCCCCTTCCTCCTTACATTGACAGCAGTGACAAAAGGACAAACAAATAATTTTTAACAATGCAACATGTATGTCAGGCCAACAATGGTTCTGCACACTGATATGGCATAGAAAGTTATAAACATTTCAGGCCAAACATACTCAAGCAATAATTCAGTTTCAAAATATATAACAGTTATTCAGCAAGATCGTACGCGTGTTTTTAGAATAACAGCAGTTATGAGTTGTGTTTAAGGAACCATATCTGTAAAAAAATGCTCGTAGGTATTTTACTGATAGCTTAGATGGGGATTAGTTTTATTTGTGATCAGATAATTACACATATTAGAAAGTGCATTTCATAGCATTTGTTCACCATAGGTTGTTTTATAATTAGCGAACGGAGTGAAGGCCCGTTCACACACTTGCGACTTCTTAGGACCGAACTCCTTAAAACTGCTTAAAATCCTCACAACGAGATAACACGGCTTTAAACAAACTGGCACGCTGGCGCCATCTATCCGGTGACTCAGGAACTGCATTTCACTGGGACGCAGGTTCTGCGGTATTTGCAAGGTCAAATGTGTGTACTACCTATGGGAAATGGTCATTTATAACATGGTTAAAATTTTTTAACAAAATAAATATAAAAAGAGTCTGCGCGAAAACATATGAAATATATGGGACCGGCAAGTGTTCCACGGCTCCCCGATAGCTGGCGCCTGTGTGTACTCTTGTCGAAGAGATTTTAAAGGCCCGTTCACACACTTGCAACCGAGTACGGCCGAGAGAGACGAGTCCTGTTAAAACCTCTTAAAATTTCTTAGGACGAGGGAACACACTGGCACGCTGGCGCCATCTATGCGATGACCCTCGAACTGCATTTCACAAGAGCGAAGGTTTTGCGGGAGTTGCGAGGTCAAATGTGCGTAATACCTATGAGAAAGGCTCGTTTATAACGTTGACAAAAGGTTTTCGAACCAAGGAAAAAAAAGATAATGCGCGAGAGAAATAGAAAATATGCCTGACCACCAAGTTCACACTGCTACCCAATAGATGGTGCTAGCGTTTCCTCTCGTCGTAAGAGATATCAAGAGGTCCCAAGGTACCCGGTTCTAAGAGGTCGCAAGTGTGTGAACGGGCCTTAACACTTCGTGTGTATAGCGTGTTGTGCTCAAACGCTGATGACAATGGAGTGAAAGCCTTACGTGCCTGGCTGCCCAGTCATCTGTGAGCTTGGATCCACCCGACCCGGTTTCTCACGTACAGGCAGACGGAAACTGTAGTCACGTGGTTTGTAGTAAGACTGTTTTTTTTTGTTTTGTTTTTTGTCTATGAAGCGCATATAGCCTCCGCCTTAATTAGTGTCAGCAACCCCAGAAAAAATGCATATCGAAATGTAAGCTGCTTATTTGAGGAACCCCAATCTGTAAAAGAACACCGCTCGTGCCTCGGGCCCCGTTTTTCCACTGACCGTGGAATTGAATTCTCCCATGCTTGCCGAACCCGAAAATGCATTGTTTTAAACGAGGTGGCCAGGTTTCTCGCGTGCACACGGGTGGAGGGCGCGGTCACGTGGCTCATTGCGGGCCGTTGATTGGCCTAGGAGGCACGTAGCTTCCACAGAACTGTCAGCTTACCAGTTAGTTCTCCCGTCGTAAATGGTTACGACTTACAAGGAAACGCAAGCACTCGAGCACACTCAAAGGCCAATGTGTGAACCAGTCTTAAAGGGCAACTCCGGTCATTTTTTTTTTTTTTTCAATTTGGGATTACGACTGCTTTCAGCTAAAGCAGTCAACATCCCTGAATTACAAGATATACTTCTTTTTTTCTCCCGATATGGTATCTAGTTTTATAAATATCACGGCTCAGAGTTTGGTTTCGGGCGCCTACGGCAAAACCGAAACTATCTGCTAGAGGGATGGCAACACTGATCGTCTGCCGCCCGGCCTCGACGTGACGTCACCGTGGTGCTGCGGTACGCGATACAACCAATCAACCGCAGCTCCACCCACGTTATTAGATTAGCTCAGTTACGGAACTGCTCATAGACGCTGAATGCACGAAGCAGTCTCCCCCCCCCCCCCCCCCCCCCCCCCCTCACTCACCACGGCTGGCCTCCCTTCGTTCGATGCGCCGGACAGCTGCTTTGGTAACTGCAGTGCATTCTATGGAATACGTACGTTTCGAAGCACAGTTCTACCGCACTCTATGGAACACACAGTTCGTAAACGAAAATCTAGATGGCGCTTCGAGCGGCGGGAAGCGGACTGAAGTGAGTGAGGGGAGGTACCCCCTTCTGCGGGAGTTCCGCAACTGAGGTAATCTAGTAACGTTAGCTCCACCGCGACGTGATGTCACGGGGGGTGCTTCGCCAGTGTTGCTTGACTAAAAGCTAACCCGCTTGCCGCCCGCTAAACACCAGCTTGTCGCATCTTTCAAATCGGTTTTAGTGGAGTACTAGGCTTCACATCGACGTAATATTTCGGCCTGTGATCATATTTCGTGCCACTAAAGCGACTCCAGGCATTTGCTTTGGTTTCGTTTTAAGCATACGCGCGATGGGTACTTTAAACGAAGGAATTACTCTCCCTTTATTTTGTGTGTGTGCTTTTGTGGTGAGCTCTTGCGTGTGTTCTGTACATTTTTGGTTGGATTGCGAAGCTTCGAGGGTAATTTTGACCGACGTTGCTTGGCTGGAAAAGGGGCAGCGAATGGGGAGCCTGTCGCGATGGTACCGCGGCCGCACCCGCGCAATTCAATTTGCGGATTAAGTGGATTACCGACGGCGTGAAAAGAGGATGCTAGGTTGAGTAGGAGGGGGATTAGCCAACTCTCGTTTATTTACGTCGGATACGATGTGTGTCGGATTAAGGTGGTGGTGGTGTGGGGCTTCGACGGAAATTACTTTGACTTTGTCTTTGTGTCACCCGGTATACCCGTAGCAGCTTTAGGGTTGTTGGTGTTTATTTTTCGGAAGGGTTTCGTGTACTACGCCGGTGTTTACTTTTCTGCAAACATTCGGCAAGACTATTGTTTGTCTGACTGCAAGAATGGAGGATCTGTGTGTGTGTGTTTACGACTGTGTTAACGTAAGGCTGCTCGGAGCACGTGCATCGAAGGCTCCCGCTACAGAACCCAGGAATCCTGGGTGTGCAGTATCTACCCCTGCCCGTTTTGATCTATAGATGAGCATCGTACCGGCGTGCGGTCGTGTAATCACAACTGCGTGGTACACGTTAAAGATTCCAGGCTGGCGGCGCAAAATGAATCATATACAGCTGAGACACCAGCCGGTTATTGGGGCTGACTAACTTCTCTCTGCCTAAGCACACAAACAATTCCTCTTTTAAGATTTCATTATTTGCGAGGGATATGAAGGTTCTTTTTTGTTAAATTAGCTAAAGGGTCGAGGTGGCCCGTGTGTTATGATTTTTCCGGTCTTGTATGTCGCGCGTGGGAGATTGAGAAGGTCACGAATTTTCACTACACCGATTTAGCCCGGAAGGAATTTCCGCTGGGTTTGCTTCTCATTATATTTGCTTGTCGGTTTCTCACCGGTTTCCACGAATGGAAGGGAGCAGCGGAAGCGAGTTTGGAAGCAGACAGAAAAGGGAAAGGGGAAGACACGTTCGGGAAGTGTTCGTCCCCAATTTCCCGTTCAGGATTCAATCTCGTGTCCTCGTTCGATTTAGCGCCTCTTCCGCCCCGTGAAGAGATTCCGTAATCTGGGTAGATAGGCATTGCTTGGGACGTGTCTTCGGTTCTTCGGACACGCGTAATGACTTGAGGGCGAAAACGCGATAAGGCGCGGGGTTACGACCTATTTCTACACCGGCGGAACTTTGGAGACGGTCACGTCGCTTCCGCCTTAACCGACGAAGGAGCGAGTCATTCGATCGAATACACTTCCTGCAATGCTCCACCGGACGTTCCCGCATATCTCTGTATGGAACATATAGTAGCTGACAGAGGGAGAACGGCACAAAGGAGTTCCTTCAGCGCGAGCTTCGTATCTTCGATAAGGCTTTGGCGTCTCGCGAACTTCGAAGGGTACGTGTATTTGGAGCACGGCGGAAAGAAACCAGCGCGTGTTCGAACGCTGGCATCGGAAAGAAACTGCCCTGCCGTTCTCATCTTGGTAGTGACTGTAGTAGTGCCATTCGAATTGGCTAGGTGGCGCGATCCGCCGCCCGATTCAAAGGGTGTCGCCGCATCCATCCATGCATGCATCCGGCGACGTAGTCGCCACCCTGCAGATTTTGTGCGAACTTCTCTCGGGGCAGCCGGCGCTGTAGTTCGATGGGAGCCGATGGGGCGGCGCCGTCTTTGTGCATTTGATATCACCAACTTCCAAACCAGTCACGCAAAAAAAAAAAAAAAAAAAAGTTTGAATAATTGTGCGTGATTGCCGTGATGAGGCGACGATTGTCGTGATGATGTATTTATAAACGCTGTTTGATTGCTCTTCGCGGTATCGTAGCGTTGGCTGCTCTCCGACTGACGAAACGGAGTCTACGACGTAGTTTAAGACGCATTGGGGAGTTTTAGGAACCGTTTTCGCCCTTCCGATACGGTGCGATGAGCGCTCCGCTGCGAACTGCGCATGTTCTAGCGCATAAGACTCGCGCATGCGCAGTTGGTACCTGAGGGCCCATCGCACCGTATCGAATGTTCAAAAATGGTTCCCCTAAAACTATTTAATGTCTTCGTTTCCACTGTGATGGTGTGTTTGAAATGCTGTATTGATGCTTTGTCCGTCTTTCAACGAACTTTTCCTAGGTAACACTGCGCACAGGAACTGGAAGAATAAGCTGCAATTGAAACGAATATGGGCGCTTGATACGCTAATTAAAGTTCGCGTTTTTTTCTTCTTTTTTTTCTCGTTAATACAGCGCTCAGATAACATTTACGCGTCCGTGTTTTTTTTTCTTGTTTTTTGTGAATTTATGTGTTGTTTTAGTTAAGACAGTATGGCCGGCACTAATGAAAACCGCACCGGCAAGAAAAGCACAACGTGGCGCGGCGATTAATAATGCTTATTGTTTCTGCTACGCGATATATGGGCTCCACGAAAACCGTCGCGCGTACAGCCCCCGATACGCCGCGCACACAAAAATACCCTTAGGCGGGGATTCTGTGGAGCTTGGAAAATGATAATGAATCGTCGTTTTGGTGTGCCTGGTTCATGCCCTGTTCGCGACTAGATTGGAGTTTCAGTCTTTGTTTAGGATTTGTATTTCGCTCGTTACAATTCTCTACGCCCCTTTTCGCGCCTTTGTCTGATTTGTTTTTCTTTTTTCGCGTGACGAATGTTTTGTTATATGTTGAGGTGCGTCGTTATAGGGGGGGTTTCGTTTGGGAGATTTTTGTTTTATGTGGGGATTTCGCTATATGCGGTACTTCGTCATATGGGTTTTTGGATGGTCGGGTTTAGCGAACCCAGATTGCCGCCGACGCACCTTAATGAAGAAAAATATGGGCCCCGCTCGTTTGTGCGAGACCAAGATATTCAGCTTTTCTTGTTTGACGATGTCGTCAGTTCTGCTTTCGTGGCTACGACGGAGCGAGGTCAGGCTTGGTTCGCTGCAGTTTGACTTCTTCATATTGGGTACTTTACACTTAGCGAGTCTGTGACAAATGCTTTGCTTTAGTTTTAAAACTTACATGTTCTTGAGGCAACAATCGGAGTCGTTTGGCCGCGAATATTGGCGTTGTTTTCACCTAAGGTCTTGAGACCCTCTGTAGCGGTCTAATATGTATTGTCGTTCCTAAAATATTTTAGAAACCCGCGGATAATAATAAGAAAACGAATTATGAGGCGAAAAGAAAAGGGCAAACCAGTATTTAGTTTTCACCTTACGACACCATCCCTTTAGGAAGAAAGCGAAAATACGCAGTGAGCTGGTGAATGAACTTCATAACGAAAAAACCCTAGTTTGGGGGGAAAACAAATAACGGACAACGACACACACCGTCTCAAATTTGAAACGGTGTGTGTCCTTGTCCGTTATTATATTTTTACACCAGTCTCGGGTTTTATCGGTATGGACCATTCCTTTGTCAACTTTTTTGCACATCTACGACGGAAACATACGTTCCAGTACTTGAAGGCAAAGTGAAAGTCTTTGGTCTATGGTAGTGTACACAGCTTGAAGTAAGCATCCACTCCAGATGTGCAGTTTTGTCAGTGGAGTGCGTCTACTTCTAACCTTTAGGTATTCAACCACCATGATCTAGTCGTGATTGCACGCCTCTATACCGCCCGTCCATAAATAAACTTGCGCGAATGGGATTTCAACTTATGAACTTCTGTGATTTGAAACAAATGATCATGATCTTGAGTGTTAACTCAATTAGTTCAAACTTTAAGCTCGAGATTCGTGAGTTCATGAGTACAAACTCATAAGCGTGATCATCACGAGCACTCATGAGCACGAACTTTATGTGTTTAAACTCCTAAGCATGATGTTTATGAGCCGATAAGTTCTAACTCATTAGAAGCAGTATCACGACTAGCCTACTCATAAGCACGGACTTCAATAGTTTAAACTTGTAAGCACGAACTTCCGAACTTCCCAATTCATACTTGTGAGCGCAATGTTTCTCTCGACGCGCCGCCTATCCACGCTACATTTAGAAATTTGACCATAAATCTCCGAGACATGCATTCAGATATAGCAGCAAGCACACAGGCGAGCTGACGAATGGTCTGAAATGTATTGGGGACAAGAACAAAAAGGGGGACAGCCACAACTTCGTCTCTAACACCAACTGTGTTGTGACCCTTGTTTTTTTTTTTTTTTTATTTTAGAGCGCAGCTTTTAGGCGCCCGTTTCCGGCTTGAGCGGTGTCGGCGTCGCCGTCGGCGTGGGCGCAACCGCGCGGTGCATTATGGGAAACGTCCCATAATGCAACGCGCGGGACCGTCGTGGCGTCACGAGGGTCACCGGGGGCGTCACGACGGCTACGTCTCATAATGTAGCGCGTGGACGTTTCGGCACGGTGATGTTTCGGCACCGCACGGTGTATTTTGGGAAACGTCCTATAATGCACCGCGGTGACGCGCGCGTTGCGTTATGGGACGGTTCCCATAATGCACCGCGCGGGAGGGAGGGAGGAGGAGGAGGAGGAGGAGGAGGAGGAGGAGGAGGAGGAGGAGGGGGGAAAGGAGGAGGAGGGAAGGAGGAGGAGGGGAGGAGGAGGAGGAAGAGGGAGCAGGCGAGGAGTACGGGAGGAGTAGATGTGGAGGGAGGGGGAGAGGGTACGGATGAGGAGGAGGGGCATACCCTCCTCTCAGTACCCTCCCCTTCTCCTCCTCAAGAGCTGCGCTCTAATTCGGCTTTACAGGGAGTTGTAAAAGTCTTTCATTTTTTGGGGAAAAGACAGCGAGTACGCAAGCGAGCTTGTGATAGTTAACCATAATATTTTTACAACATAAACAATAACAGCAACAATAATAAGAATATTAATAATAATAATATAATGTGTGTTTGTTTATACAGCCGAAAGTTAGTCTGCCTCAACGGGCGTCTAGTGTCTCAGCTGTAGATGATAAGTTTAGTCAGTGCAGTACATCAAGTAGCCTAAACTCTTTAACGTGCGTCACGCAGTCGAGATGCACGACCGCACGCCGGTACGATGCTCCTCCAGATCGAAACGGGCAGGGGTGGGGATTGAGCCGAGGATCCTTGGGTTCTGCAACGCGAGCTTTCGCTTCACGTGCTCCGAGCTGGTGTGCGCTTGCCCACTCGGCCACTAATCCTCCTTAAACGCAAAATTAAAAAAAAAAAAAAAACGCAAGAAAAAAAAATACTTTTGAGATGAAGGCGAGGGAGACGTTCCCCTCCTTTGTCTTTTTCTTCGACTCGAATGTTTCTCTTTTGTCTCACCGCATTTTCGGGATTTACACAATATGATCCCTTTGTTTTATTCTATTGTCTTCGGAGCTTTTCCAGTATGTCCCGGATCTAGACAAGCTTTCCCGCTGTATAAGCGTCCGTGCAACAACCGAGTCCACCTGTCGGTAAAAACGATGCGTATCCGGCTGGCTCAAGCGACCCCGCAGACAAACGGAACCCCGATGCAATTCGAAAGTGAATCCGGAGAATCCAACCGTTGCGAGGCCGTAGGTCCGTTCGGTTTTTCTCCTGACAAATGGCTGACCGCATGAGAGAGGCCAAACGTCCGTGGACTGCGTTTTTATCTGCTGCTTCTTCTTCGCTTTTCTTGCCTGTGTTGTACGTGCTCTTTTGGAACAGGCCTGGTGCTTTGGTCGTTGCTCCAGGTCCGGATGGTGGTCATGCGGTGCCCGCAAAGGGGCAGGGACTTTCTGAGACAAATGGGGAGCAATTGTGGTTCCGTTCGAAAGTGCTCTTCGCAGGGTATTTTTCTGAGTGTTCTTTTTATTTTCTGCTTGGAGTTAAGTTTTGATACCTGAGATAGTGCGACTCTAAACGAAGAAAGAGTCTTGGGACGGTGGAAGACACTGTGGTTGGCGTTTTTTTCTCTTAGGCGAGCAGTTATTTTGCTTCATTAAATGGGCGGTGCAGTGATATTCACTTTGAATGTTTTTCACTTTACGCGAGCTTACTGGCCCTAGTGGGACCCAAGTAAACTATTACGCAACGCCACTGACGAAAAACCTCCTTTGTTGCGGTGTAATTTCAAGAATAAAAGCGAGCGTTTTCTTTCCATTTCTCCTACGCAAAACGTGATGACATTGTTTGGAGGTCGTAGTGTCTCCCAGTGACGATATTAGAATGCGGCTCATGGATTGGACCCGAGCATTGCGTGCGCACCCGATTTGGGCTCGCGGTTATCAATAGCTAGACAAGCATTCGGGCGGTGGCCCGTGTCCAGTCCCGGTAATGACGACAATAGCCGAACCCTAACAATGTCTGGAACTCAGCGCCTTTCCTGTGCTTTGCCAACCCCAGGGCGTGGCTATGATCAACGTTGGCGCCATATAATCGGCTCCAGGTCACGTGACCGCTTGTTCTAGCTGCGAGTTGAGGGAAAGAACGCTGCTCTTTTTTTTTTTCCTTTTTTTTGCCACTACTATTGCACTAGGAGAAAAACTAACGTTGCTTTGCGTAGACGTAAACGCCAGGGATGCATTCTAAGTGGTATTTACGCAAAGTACAAAAATCGTTGCACCGTCCCTTTAACTTTATTATTTGGTAATCTTATATTTTATATCGAAGAAGATACTGACTGATTTTGTTTTGAGCAAGGCGGTCTTTGTGTTCTACGGTTGTTATTTTCATCAGTTTCATTTGCAGTTCATTACGCTGGCTTACTCGGCGGGAACGTGGGATAAAACTTAAACATTTTATTCGCGTGTATCATAACCATACATGTACACGAAGGAAGTGCCGTGATTAGCTCCGACAGTAACTGATCATCCTACTCGCCACCCAGCCTCAAAAGCAATGCCTTATTTTATTTTAAATTTAACGCTCTCTTTTTACTTTACGTTTCTAATTATCTGTTGCCGACGCAGAAAACTACCAGAAAATGAAAAATAACTGCTCTCAAGTCACCCGAACCTGATTCTGCTTACTCTCAGGGTTAAGAACGATCGGATGAAGAGTTCAGCGGTGGGCCTTGCCGTCCCGGTTGCTGGGCTCCTTCGTTTCCTTCGTTTCATTTTGTCTATTTGGTACTTCTGAAACGTAACTAGATACCGTAACTCATGACGTAGTTAAAACGTTCCCGATTTCGTTACTGACCCCTGCTCGTAAAATCTAATGAGTTGCGTGCAGTGCCTTAGGTCCAAGTCTGCCATTACTTTTTCTGAAAACGCCGATGGGGCATCGTAAACTTTCGTCGTCGGACTGAAATTGTCTCTTCTTCCACTTTATCTCCAACTGGCTCAATCACACTTGTTCTCCATCCAGAAGCGCGGCGTAGACGTTGTAAACTTCCGTCCCAGGCGCGTAAAAAAAAAAATAAAAAGCTCGCTCTTATTGTGACCGTAGAAACGACCTCGAAACGCCGTTCGACCCTAGACTCTTGGGGATTCTTCTGGGCTCGCTTCTCGACGATAATACCCTGAACAATTTCTGAAGCCGAAGTACCCCATCTTATTTGACCGTTTTTTTACTGGTTTACTTCCTTTAGCGTTGAATGCTCGGCGATCCCGAACGACCTTGAAAATGGCGCCCAACGTGGGGTGCGCCATTTTTTTTTATTTGCTGGTAGTTTCGCTTCAAAGCTTTGGTGGAATGCAGTGGAATTTTTTTCTTTGTTATGTTTTTCTCTTTCGTTCTGGGCATTGTTGGTACGGGTCGTAAAACATCTTGAACCTCCCCCCCCCCTCCCTTTTATGGGGATGGGTCTCACAGAGCGTGACGGATATCTATTTGGGACGGAAGCGTTGTGTTTACGTCAATTGCCATCATGTCGTAACGGCTTCAATTTTAGATGAACGTTGTCACGCGTTACATCGATCATTCCTGCGCGTGTTTCCTATTGATAAGCCTTTGTGCGGGAATGGTTTTATGCAAACAAAGCAATGTTTTGTTAGGAGTAACCGTGATACGTGTCCAAGTTTCAAGGAGACTTCTATTCTTAATTTATTGGTGCTCAACGTTCAATTTAATATGCGGTACGCATACGTTGCCTCCAGTGCAAGCTTTGTATTTTCCTTTGTTGTAACCGTAATGGGCAGTGAATAGCATTGTGCGCTAAGTTATTAACCAGCTAACATATTGATAGTACTAGCCCTTAAAGTAGTTACCCTTATCTACAACCGTTCAATTGGGCACTTGTGGAACAAGCAAAATTGGAGCTGTCATCTTCAGATAAGCTAGGAGGATTCGAACTCTTCGCCTGAAAAGCTTCCAACATTCCATCTCTCATCGTCAGAAAAGCTGGCAAATTTGTATTTTACCCTCTCAAAGGCTGACATAATTCAAGTTCTTTAAAAAATATGGCAAATCTAAATTGTGATCCTCTAATGAACATGAAAAAAGATTGCGCCAAACTAGTACAATGTTTTTTGGGGAAGCTGACTGGAGTTCCACTTCTTAAATTTTGAGAAGTTTCCAACGTTCCAACTTTTATCGTCCGGAGAGTTCGCAACATTCGAAATGTAATCTCGAGGAAAGCTGACAGAATTTGAACTACTGAGTTCTGAGAAGTTCGCAACATTCGCACTTGCCTCTTCTGGAACGCTAGACACATTTGAACTCGTCGAACCCAAACGTCTGACAGTAGCCAGACGAACACGGGCTCCTCAAGGTTGTGACCTTTTGTGTTTTCCCGTCTCTCGGCTTAGTTCCCTCAAGGCCGATTCACACATTCGCGTCTGAATGTGATCGGCTGCGTTGCCACCGCTCGTTATCGCTTACCACGAGCGAACTCACTGGTACACTGGCACCATGCATCGGGGAGGCCTGGAGCACTTCCGATCTGCTTATAACTAAACTGAAAATTTGTGGTATCAGCGAGTTGAAATCTACGCGCTATGTATGAGAATGGGTCATTCATATTATTGCCAGAATTACTCGAGCACACGTTGAAAGAAGGATACTTAAAATATACGCAGATCAGAAATGTTCCAGGGCTACCGGGTAGATGGCGCCAGTGTTATCTCTTTGTGAGCATGTGTTTGCAGCGCAGTCAGTCGCATTCGAAGGTAAATATGTGTACCAGTCTTCAGTCTCTGCTTGCCGTCATCAGCCTATATCATCCCGCCTGCCTCGGTGCTTTTTGATTAACTACTACGCCCGTATATTCCAGAAGTGTTGTAAGTTGGGCGAGTTGGTATGATGGCATAGTGAACAGAACAGCGCACAAAAAGACAAGGACAGATAGAAGGAACATGCACAACACAGAAACGCTGACTCGCAACTGAATTTATACAGAGAAGGAAGAAGAACAGGACGTGCCGAAAGTCACGCAGTGCACGCAGTGCGTGTCACACGCGACACAACACTATTTAACTACAATGTCTTTGCCCCATTGTCCGATGTGAACACAAGGTTTCTGGTTGAAGTTAAATGGTGTTGTGTCGCGTGTGACACGCACTGCGTGATTTTCAGCGCGTCATCTTCTTCTTCTTCCTTTTGTGTATAAATTCAGTTGCGAGTCAGCGTTTCTGTGTTGTGCATGTTCCTTCTATCTGTCCTTGTCTTTTTGTGCCCTGTTCTGTTCACTATGACCACATATTCGTCTTTAATTAATCGGAGTTTCTTTTGCTGCCGGCAGCAAATTGAGTGTTTGTCCGACTGATGAGACCAGAGTCTTCATCCACTATGAGATTCTCATGAAGGCATTGCGAAAAATCCCCGTGAAGCCACTACACATAATTGCCTCCACGTGGGGGGGGGGGGGGGGGTTCGCACCCTGTCACTTGGGAGGAGATAAGGAAGGACGCGGGAGTAGAACAGCCAACAAACATGCGGGAAACAAACAAGCAAACAAATGTGGGAACGAACACCCCGTAACGTTCCTCGTGATCCGGGAATGAGAAATGGCATGTCGGGGTCTGCCTTTTTCCGAGAACAACACGACGTCTTGGGCCGCAAGATACATTCGTCATCGGGGATCTTTGGCCTTGGCAGAGGGTAGGGGAGGAAAAAAGGAGAACTATGAGGGGATAACGGATACAGCGGGAGCGCTGGGTTTTTATGGCGGGTATGGAAGAACAAAGGGAAAACAAACAAAGGATTACAATCAGAAATAGGAGGTTAGAAGATTGGTGGAAAAGGTCTAGAGAAGTGTAATATTACACAATGCAAGCGAAGAAACACAGACAAGCTGGTAAACTAACTACCCGAAACTAGGGGAAACAGAAAATGTGGACAACCACGAACAACTTTTCAACGTCTCGACGACAACCGCTTACAGCGTTTTAAAACGTTGTGCAAATGTTTCTGTTTTTTTTTGGTTTTTTTCGGGTTATTTTTAGTTATTACTCAATATTCATGGATAAGACAATTTAGCGAAAGACGGAGTTTGGAGCACAATTTAAAGGGACACTGACAGGGTATTTATGCTCGCCGAGGTTTTTAGTTGTACGTGACATATGAGAGCCCAACTACCCAGAACAGAATTTGCGGCTCGAAATTCGGTTTCTTTCCGCCCGAAAACCGCCGATCAAGAACTGGCCGGTTCGAGTCTCGCTCACTCTCTTTTCCGTGGTCACGGGCCGTTTTCTAAGGTATCGATGCGACCACCAAATTTAATCAAAGTCGTGGGTCATTGAAATCACACAGTCAATATTAAAAATAGAAACAAATATGAAACCCATTTTTTTGTGGCTTCAAAAAAGCTGCAAATACGTTGATTGAAAAAAAAGGTAGCACAGACAACCGGAAGCTTTCTGTGCGTTCACTGCATAATTCTCAACATGGCGTCGTTTCGCGTATCGTGGGACAAGCGAATGGCAGCGGACGACGGGCGTTGGACCTCTACTTCAGAACTGTCGTTCACGGTACTGGCGAATTCTGTCTTTCTTCGAAAGAGAAATTTCGGACCAATCAAAAGAACTGATACTCATACCGTACGACACGCCCGACCAGCAAGCCGATTGCACGAAGACGTCGCCGAGCCGTCGTCCCTTCTCCTGGCTGAAGGCATCGCTCGCTCAAACGTCAAGCACGAAGTGCGTACTTCGAGTTGAATACGCACGCGTTCGGTTACTTTACGAGGTGCGAATGTGCCCTATGCTTGGTGCTGCTCGACTTCAAGCCGGGAGCGCATGTGTTGAAGGGAAATCGGCAGCAAACTTCCGACATACAGTCTACCCGCTGCATAACTACGCATGAGACAGTTCCTTCAGTAGCTCAGTGGAAAGACGTCCGCTTCGCACGCAGAGGGCACGGGTTCGATTCCTGGGGGGTGTACCTTTTTTTTATTTTTATTTTATTTTTCTTGTCAAGCATTCTGCGATGTTTACATTTCTTTTTTTACAATTATCACAGAAAAAAAAATTGTTGTGGACGATACGTCGCTGAACTAATTGGTATGGATTCCATTTTTGACACCTGCGAACTCAGTGTATATCACTTTCCACAAAATGCAAGGAGCATATGAATCGGGTAGCGTCCGCTTTCCGAGCTTCGCGTAATGGTTCTACAGGAATTGCAGCCAGCCATTGATCCCGACCCGTTGATCTTTCGGAAACTTGTGCACTCTGGCCACTTTCAGATGCAGGACATGTGAGGCAATTCTTCACGCAACATCTTGGGTTCTTTTCGGAGCTGATCACCGGAATTCACCACGGCACTCGGGCACTCACTACTAATTGCCAACACTTAAATGTAGAAAACAACTCATCTTGAAGTACAAAACAGCGAGCGGAACAAACATAACTGCAAAGGAATAGCACGGCGAACGAACGCATTTCGTCTGCTACGTGCGAAAAGAGGAGAAAAAAAAACAAAAAAACCGCACGGTCGGGTGTAGCCACGTGACTTCCGCCACTCACGCTATCCTCTCCACTTCTCCGTTTCGGTTTCGGTTTCGCGCAGTTGCGTTTTTTGGCTTTATTAAAAAAATACGTGACTCTGTAGCAAAATATTAATTGGGTAGTATTCCGACACCATAATAAATCGCCTGAGAAAAAGGGGGTGTCAGTATCCCTTTAAAAGGGTGGTGTGTACATTGTTATACATAAGGTAGCTCTAACCAGCGTCCTTACAAAGGGCACCATCCATCTCTCCATTCATTCATACAAGGAAGAATGGGGAAAGGATATAGCGTGGGATAGGCGCATATATGGAAAAAAGGAAAGGGCATATTGTTAAGTGAGATTCTTTTCTAAACTAGATAAGAGCGAGCGAAAGGGGTAAAACAATGAAGAGCTAGAAATTAATATATATATATATATTGTTTACAGACACGAAGAGGAGGTTAAAAGTTGGCGGAAAAGGTCTAGGCATGTGTGGGTTAGATGATTTAACGGGAGAGCGAATTTATAGGAGCATTTTATTGAGAGACGTGTACATTTTTCTTGGCTGGATGGCTCATGCTACCGCCCGATACAAAGAGTATAGCCACTACTATCTATCCGTCTATACATGCAAGTAAGAATGGATAGAGAGTTAGGGGGGAAAGGAAAGGGAATATTGTTAAGTAGGATTCCTTTCTAGACTCGGGAAGAGTGAGCGAAAAGGGTAGAAAAGGACTGGAGGACTAGAAGAAAAGCCGGCGAGATCAAAATAATTGAAAGAGAAGTGGTATAAAAAAAAAGATGCTATCCGCCAAAAAAAGAAGTGCATGAAGGAAACAGAAGCACTGAAATAGATGGACGGAATTGAAAGCGAATGAAAGGACGTATGCGAATGGAAAGAGAGAAAAGCGACGCGGAAGCTCAAGAAAATACAAACGTTTTGTGTATTAGAAGGCCGAGTAAGAAAGGAAGAGCGAGAGAGGGATAGGACGTGTGTTAGGGGGCAAGAGAAAACCAGAAAGAGCATCCATTTAGAGGATAGCGTTGGCACATGACAGCGGAAATACGTCATCTCACCGGAACAATGGATCGGATAGAGAAGCGACGCCGTTCTCCAACAAAGGCACCGGACCGGGAAAAAGAGCGGAACTTTTCATCGTCGAGTTCGGGGGTTTAGCTGACGGAACGGCAAACTTAGCGATTTCAACTATTCGAAATTTCGAGCAACGTAGCTGGCACAATTCGCTGATTTTGAGCGGACTACTTCCGAGGGTCGTCGCGATGCCTTTTCAGTACAAATGATTTGTCGAATGCTTTTTTCTATGGAACTAACGTATTGCAGACTATGTGAAAAGATACATAAAGAACTCATCGATGATACTGCATGTTTGGATGTCGGCAACCTGGATCGTAACCAATACAGTGAGCTCGTTTCATATTCCCGATTACGGAAACCTACTCGGGAAGCCTTGAGAACGCGTTTTTAGTGTCTCTGTGTTTACGAGTCGTTGAGCCTTCGACTTTGCTGAGATCTAAGGTGAAACTAAGTTTAGGAGTGCAGCCTGCTGTCTTGGTAGGATCAAAAAGGGGCGCAATTTGCAAAAAAGCGACAAATTAGGAGCCTGCTTGCTTCACACATGCTTCGGTCTGCACACAGTTGTTGTTTTGTTTTTGCCCAATGTTACCGTCATGGAAGAAAAAAAAAACACAAAAAAAACTCGCCTCAGTGCTTGCAGAATGTTTTTTGTGCGACGTATGAACAGTCTGACTGCGGCACAACGCAGCGAATATTGTTTTCATTATTATTTAGGAATAACGGGAGTTCACTAGTCTATATATGTACGGAAAGATTTTGCTTTCGCTTCGCGTCTTCTATGCTGGTATTATTTTTATATGCGGATATTTGGGATATATATCGGGTCCTGTCCACAGCCTGGTGTTCGGTGTCTATATGAGATTGTGGCTCCGGGGCCACGACGTGCCGATAAAATGAATCGGGCTCCTCTTATCGGAATTGTCTTTGGATGAGAAGACTCGGAACGTCGTCCCCGATAAAGGTGTCACGGAGCTGGAACAAGCTCGGAGGAGCCTATGTTTTTTTTTTTCTTTCTCTTTCTATGCTTTTGCTAATGGTCTTCCTTGCGGACTAGCGCTTCTTCCCAATCATCACGAAAGCACGAACAGAGCCGGACGATTGCCATCGGATTGTTGTGTATCGCTATGGCACGAAAAAAGAAAAAAGAGAGGCTAGTGGACACATAGAAATCTTATTCTCTCTGTCAGCGTTCCATAGACTTAATATTATGAAACTGGAAGAAAGAGTCGATGATAATTGTAGGATCTGAAACTTGTTTGGCTAAAGGAGGAAAATGCGCAATGGAAGTGACTGCGGACAGACAGGACAAACAGAGAAAAAGGTCCGCCATATTCCCACGCATTTGACCGCCGTCAATTTGTGGGGCCGGTCAAGCAGACTCAAGAGATCCCAGTGAAACCAGATTTCCGGCAAAAACTACATTAAACACAAAAAAAATAATCAAGATGTTTCTTACGAGGTTGGTGCATGGCTAGTATTTCTTAGTTTTCATTGGAGATACAACACTGGCGTCGCGCATTATTGGAGGAAACGCCAAAGTTGAGTTGCAATCGAACAATTTCAACTTGTTGCGGGAAATCCATCTATTGTTTCTAATCTATGTCTATATCTAGCGCTAGTCTTACTTATTTATTTATTTACTTTTTCAGTTGGTGCTGGTGCCAGACTACTGCGACCCCGCGGACTTGAAAGAACAGTTCCGCAAGGAGATGGGGGCTCGTCGCAAGGCCGCCGCCGCCAAAGTGGCGCTTTCCAAGAACGCCGTGGGCACCCTGGACGACGACTTCTACTCCACGCCGTACGAGACGCAGCGGGTCGGCAAAGGTACGTGCCTCATCTTAGCCAATCCGTATCCAAGGCCCGTAAAAGCAAAACGGCCTCATCTTATCCAATCCGTAGCCAAGGCCCGCAAAAGCAAAACAGCCGCATCTTAGCCAATCCGTAGCCAAGGCCCGCAAAAGCAAAACAGCCGCATCTTAGCCAATCCGTAGCCAAGGTCCGTGAAAGCAAAACGGCCGCATCCTAGCCAATCCGTAGCCAAGGCCCGTAAAAGCAAAACTGCCCCATCTTAGCCAATCCGTAGCCAAGGCCCGCAAAAGCAAAACTGCCCCATCTTAGCCAATCCCTAGCCAAGGCCCGTAAAAGCAAAACTGCCGCACTTTAGCCAATCCGTAGCCAAGGCCCGCAAAAGCAAAACGGCCGCATCTTAGCCAATCCGTAGCCAAGGCCCGTAAAAGCAAACGTGCGCGCAACTACGCTGCCCGGAACGCGTCTTCGATTGGTACGCCTAGCGTCCTATCCCGCCCGTACATCGAGAGCGGTCCCAAAGTGGCAGCAAATGACGTCACGAAAGCCGGAGTGTCATGCTGCCGCGCCCCTGGCGGTTGGTGGTAGAAGTGCTGGCGAAAAGCACGAGCGAACGCGAACGTCGCTGTCGTCGCGGCGTCCCAACTTCTGGCTGCCGAAGCTTCGATGGTCTGCCACACTGGAGAGCGACCTGTGGCAGAACAGGGGTCTGCCACAGCCACCATTGCTACTGTGACACCGCCAGGATCGCAACCGGCGACAGCGTGACACCCGTATGACGTCATCAGGTGGAAATCGAGGGACCACTTTTTAGGACAGGGTAAAGGCACCAGTCGAGGCGCCTTGCAGGCACCGCAGCGGTACGGAACCTCAGGAGGGAACCCAAAACGGGGCATAAAATGGTACGTTGAACAGTTTTAACTGTAGCACAAAAATATATAAGAAGTACTGTTTGCTAAAAAGACATACCGTCTACAAACATATGCCACTTTGGTCAGAAAACAAAAAATTGGAGTCAACGGAAAATTGAGAGAGACATGTGCAAAATAAATAAACGATATGAAAATCTGTACATATCTATTCGCTCAATTTATAGAGCATGCGCGCATGGATAAGCGTACACGCTTACACACAGCCATGCAATCATATATTTGGATATACTGCATATGTACACAAATACTCGAAACTGTATTAGGAATTGCCACGGAAGCATATTCATTTTTGGAGGTTCTCGAAGTCCGCCGTCTAAAAAAAAAAAAAACGGTGATGTACTAAAATTTTGAAAATGCTTCTTGGTGCTTTATGTGACGTAACAAGTAGAAGTATTTTCAAATCGAATATTTATTTATTTATTTATCTCGAATAAGTTTTCCCCGAGAGGTATATTACTGCGACCGATGGCGTCATTATTGTGGCTGGTTTGGCACACTCGAGCTTGTAAAGTCCACGTTGCCCAACTCGCCAGTTTATCTGCATTGCGAAAATCATTGTGAGTTGAAACGTTTTGTTTCACAAGAGCATTTCTTTTTTAGCAGTAGGGTACTTTCACACCTTACTTGCGACACACAAATAAAAATAGTTTATGGCGGCAAGTTACCCGCACCGCTTAGCCGCTATTTTCTGGTCTTTATTGGCTGCTTGCCTCGGTTTCATTAGCACCCTGTCACGTAAGTGGGCTTGGAGGTTATATCCGAATTCCGTTGGGTCAAGAATTCCGTTGGAGAACTACGTCACGCTTTCGTCATCTCGTTGCACCCTTTCAAAATGTCCGGCATCCCAAGGTGAGTAGGGCTTTTCAAGATGGCTGCCCGAGCACTTTTACCACAGATCGTCGCGCGACAACGTGTTTCCCTTTCTTCGCGCACTCGTTCATCATGAAAATGGTGGCAATTTTCATTGTCTTGAAATGGAAAAACCTACGCCTCTTTTTTTTTTGTCTTGTTTCTTTTTTTTTTTGCAAAGAATACAAATGGGTGACCTAATTTTTGTCGATAAATGTGGGATTTATTTTCTGATCATATTGTTGTAATTTGACAGTTTCTAAGATATATTGCCCTGGTTGTCGTGTACTGATGGGCGACTGATGGCGACCAGAGTGCACTGGGTGTCTAAAACGTGTTTTTCCGCGGGAGTTGCGACCATCACACGTGCGCACAGACCTGTCTTTTTTTTTTTTTTTTTAAGCGTTTGCGCATTTGTTGTTAAGCAACGACCGTCACGTACCTCTGTGTTGTTACGTCACAACTATCGCTTGGTGAGTAGCGAATCCATGACAGAGTTGTGTTTCGCTCGCACACGGATTTTGTAGTTGTAGTATATGCTCATCCCGCACGCTTTGTGTCACTTCGTAGGTTGCACACAAGGCGTGCGTGATGATAGACGAGCGCTAGCGTAATGCTTTAAACGAGGCTTTACTGCGTATGCTACCGCGATTGTTTATAATATTGATGTTTACTTGCCTACCCGATTCACTAAGCGAATTACGTATCCCCCGTTATATGTTGCAAAGTTTTGCGGAACTCGAGCCAACGATGATTGAAAGTGGTTTTGACGTTGGATGATGGATGTTTCCGCAAACTCCTAAATAGAACGGCTTGCCCCAACGTTTTTTCTCCCTCGGGACTTGTTTCTTGTAAAACCAGTTCTGTGTTTTTTACTTATGTATTTTTTAACGCTTGAGGGCGAAGCTCAAGTACGTTCGGCGGCATCATTATGAAACGGCGACTTCCTATACGCTTGTTATCTTTAAAATTTCAAAACTGAAGAACTTTTTTTTTTTTAATACGAAGTGATGAAATTTTACTTTGTTCAAAGACTCTCACGAAGAGTTTTTGTGCTTGAAGGAAACGTTCGCGCAACGAGGCGATCCAATAAATTTAGAAAATACAAGGTGTGGACTCTTGATACGTTTTACTTGGTAGACAGGTGGACCATAATCTTATTTGAAATCGAGCAATATTTGGGGTCAATCATGGTGGGATGATTCCGCCGATGCTGCGCAATTATTTACCTGGGTTCGTTGATGTGAGTCACGCAGTATTGGTTACCATTGATATCTGCCAGCACGATGCCCGTCGATATCAAAACTGGCAGCAATAGAAACATTAGATTAAAACTGTCGGAGATTTCATGGCGCTCTTAATGCCTAGCATGCTGTGTCCTTTTGATTGTTTAATTACGTTTTTACCTTACATCTGTTTATTTTGTTTCGCCTGGGGACGGGGGAATAGAAAAGCAGAGTACGAATAATAAAGAAAAACAAAACTTAACAGGCACGAAATTAGATAGGCAACGTCGACAGCCTATATTCAGATTTCACAACGGAAAGTTGTGACAATACTCATGACTTGAAGATGAGTAATATAGATCCGCCGAAGTTTAGAATAGGTAAATAGGGTCACATACAACACCTTCGTGGTTGCAGAAATTGACATTACCATGCCGATCAGAGTAAATAAATACAAACCTGATTTTCTTGCGTACGCTCCGATACCTTGTAGTTTCCTATTCACGTTACCGGAAGGTGATGATAATACAATCTGAAATATTTATACCATATTGTCAACCATTGAGAGTCACACATTTCTTGTGCACGTTTTTCAAAAGAAATCGTATATTTCTTGGTTCAATAGACCCTGTTCAAAACTGCGCGCCATTGCCTGTCCGCCATTGCTTGGGCAGGTGTTCTGAGCACGCATCGAAAATGAATGCTGCGTCAGCGTTTCACGAGGACTCCAATTCTATCACCCGCTTCGTGCCCCAGAAATGACGATCGCTGTTGTTAATTGATGGACTTTTGATAGGGTCTATTAGCGCTTGAAAACATTAGATGTTTGCACGTTCCGCCTTAAAGGGGCCCTGCAAGGACTTTTTGACTGGTTTTTAATTTGCACCGAACCTGAGCGCACTGAACGTAGTAACTTAATGAAACTTTTCTTTTCTCAAATTTCGCTTTATTTTAAAAGTTATAGGCAAATTAGAATTACAAAAACAAGCAAAAAATAACCTCCTTCATGACGTCGTAGGCCCTGGCTTGAGTGGCCGTGAACTAGACGAGGGGTAGTGAGCTCATCGAGCGCTCACGGCTGCCGCACTCCGTGTCGATGGCTCGAGAGGGCGCCACTAAAGCGTGTGTTGGGTAGGCTGTATGAAGAGGGCGGCGGGCGGCCAGGGCGGCTCGCATTGCATTTGCTGCGCGATTAAAGACTAATTCGGCCTAACACTTCATTGGCCACAAACGACAGCAAACACGAGGTAAAGATGATTCCAGAACGGGAGCCACTTGCCGCTGCCGTGCCGCCAAATGGCCAAATTGCCAGCCAAGCCCGCGCCGAATGCCTTCGGAACGCTCGGATCCTCGAGTCGGTTTACGACGGCAGCGCCGCCGCGCACATCCGGGACCTTTCTACGCTCCGCGTTCGTCGGTGGCTCATCCCACTAGCCCTTTCTAGTATGCGCCGTTTTTTCCGCCGCTTGGTGGTGGGTACGTCGACGGGTCATTTCTTGTTTCCGTACTTTATAAACTGCATTTGTTTCTTTTCTGATCTAAAATACTGAACAAAAACTACTTTCATACATAACTGAAACGGTTCGCGACACTTATATTTTGTATCTCGACTAAAAAAAAAAAAAAACCTTTTAGCGGCTCTGACCAGTAGTAAGGCCAGGACCAAAGACGTCACATTTCGCGCGCTTTCGGCAACGCGGGTCGCCCTCGTAGGTGGAGGAGGTTTCCGCGTCGTGCGGTTAAATTATCATGCACTGATATTTAGTTACTCTCTTCGTGCTCGCTGGCTTGCCCGAACCCCAAGAGACGTGGAAACCGCAAAAAAGGTAGACGCTTAAATATGATTGCAGGGCCCCTTTAAGCGGCTGCTTTCCCTCATTGAGTGTCACGTTGCGGGGAAGCACGCTTGCCGTTTCCAAGTCGTGTCTTCGCCGAAGCATGCAGCGTCGAACGTTCGATGGTTTTTCCGCCCATCAGTGTGACGGTTTCCCTAATTGTACTCCAATCATGCACCGTCGTCTAACACGCTTCGTCGTCATACTAATAGCACGTGACAATTGATATGCCGTTTAAAGAGCGTCTGTGAAATGTTGGGAATGTCTTCGATGACGTGGTTCTGTTGACAGGAGAGAGGCACCTCATTGCCAAACCCGTTTGAACGGAGAAGATGCTTTGAAAAATAAGAGTCGGCGCAGTGTTTGCTGGCTCTAATGGAAACGGAAGCGCCGCTATTCCCTAGTCTCTTTATGGCAGGAGGCGCACGTAAGCCCCTGGGGGATCGAAACTGACTTTATTCTCTTTTACTGACGCGGTCGCTTTAGAAAGAGCTCTAATTACCTCTTTGTAGTGGCATCGCTTTGTTTGGACGCTTGCTTGATAGGCTCGATTGGTATGGCGGTGTGTTGTTTTGTTATTATACTTACAATTCTTTTTGGTTTTGTTTTTTCCGGCCGAAGTTCACGTCTAGTGAGCTCGTTTCGTTGATTGCATTGCGTTTGTTTGACGAGCGAGCTCCGGTATCTCGGTTTTTGTGAGTCTATTTACCGGCATTTTTTTTCTGCCGTTCCGAGATTACCGGAGTTGAGTGTTGCTTCGATGGTACGGCTACACCACCCCATAAACTATAGTCTTCGAAGTGTAACAAAAACGCAGTTCGGGTTTTGAAGAGAACGTAAACGATTGGGCCTAGGTGAATAAACAATTCCGGCGTTCGAGATTTCAAAAGATAGCAAGTAATCTATGGCACCAAACAATAATATTGTCTTATGTTGAATACTGTTTTAAATCAACTACTATCATCGTAACAACGAAGTACGTGTCAAGTTGCCTTATTGTATTTATAGCACAGCACTACTAGTACTAAATTACTCTATTAGTATACTGTTGATTGGCGCCACAATTCGATGGCAGTGTAACCGCGAAAACAAAATAATAAGTGGCTGTCAGATGACCGTTTAAACTTATTGTCCTTGCTAAATGTTCTCGTGTTTTTGCATATAGCTATGTTACTTTGGGTATAGCTTAGTCTGATTATAATCACCACAGTCCTTCATGAATACATAGAACGTGATTGAGTAGTTCTCTAGTGTTAATGTTAAATGTATATTTTTATATTAAAACCTCTATTAATGTTCAATAATTTTTTGTTTTTTCATTATCAGTCATAGTGTGTGAGTATAAATAGTTTGCACTATAGAAAGTGGCCATTGTTTCACTAATTTACAGATGTGGGGTAGTTCCCAAATACATAAACTGAACTACGCGGGACAGCGCGACCAGGATATCAGTACCTCGTTTGTGGTGTTATTTATCGAATGAAGTCCCTTACCGAGCAGTAAGTTTTACGGGCTAACCTGGTGTACAGCATCAGCCCATTTCACCTCGCTTGTAGTTTTGATGGAATCTTTTTATTTGCGCAGCGAAAACAGCCAACATATTCCAGTCATTCAACTATTTGCGTTAACTATGTCGCTTTCTTTTTGCGTAAAACGTATTCTTGACGCCTTTTTGAAGCTTTTTAAGATATTTCGTGAAGTGTTTTATTATTGTTTTTCATTCAAGCGAAATGTTACGTCAAGGGGGAAAAGAAGTTCCAACATAGAGTCGGTTCATGCCTTCAGCCCTATCGCCAGTTGTAGACACAAGTTGTGCCCTACATGGAACGCCGAAAACCTTAGGAATATTCTTCGATTTTTACGGGAATTATTTCGGGTAAATTCAATGCGTAAATAAATCTCGCCGATTATCTCCGTCAATTATTATCACTTAGCGTGCACCTTGATCGCAGGTTGTAAGCGTGCCACGCGCAACAAGGTTTTGCAGCAGGCCATTTTTTTGTCCATTTTCCGCGCTTTAGTCACTGCCAGCCAAAGAAAAGAAAGGCGTGACCAACGATCATCCCGCTTCTTGCATCCTGGTTTGTTTTTCCGTCTTCTCGGATGCCGCAAACCCCATCGGCTGGGAGCTTGGTGCTTGGGAATTTTCACTCCCTGCGTTCCTTTAGCTCTCAGTGACTATACGGAGAGAAAATGAGGGAGAGGAGGAACTGAGAGCGTGCGGTGACGTCAGAACGCCGAGCTCTGATTGAAAGAATAGGGGGTAAACGCAAAGGTCAGCTGCCTCTGTCTGCAACCACCGCCTCCCTCCAATCAGTGCGAGCAAGAACGTCGCCTGCTCCTCGCGCAGGATCTAGCGTTCGAGTGCTAAACTCCGAAGGAGTCTCCGGCCGCCATTTCGTGCCTGACGCCGGAACAAAGGGAAGATGGAAATACGACTAAAGCAAAAAAAAAAGGAGGAAAATGGGGAAGAATCTGTGTTACGTATTATGCGCAGCCTTCGGCCGTCTTTGTGCTTGGGAGGTGGAGCGGGAAGCGGGCGAGCTCGGAGATTAATTAATCCGGCAGCAGCTGCTGCCTAGGGAAGTGGTGTGCGCGAAGGCGTTAAGGAGGACGAAATGGGGAGCACCTGGGGAAGGGCGAGGGCCGCGATGGGGAAATGTGGGGGAAGGAGGAGTGGATGAGGGCGAGGAAGAAATGGAGCTACACCTTACTGCACGTGTCCGTGGATATCTGTTGACATAAAAGGTGCTGCATGCGAGCAAAGACAGCTGACTACGTACTTACCTTGGTAAAGAAAAACTATACGCTAAATGTGTATTTTACAAAACAAAACGTACACTTAATGTATATTTTGGTGTACGTTTTATATGTTGACGTGCATACATTCGTATGCGTTTAGTATGCTTTGGGTTGTAGCGGTGTCTGGCAAGTAACGTGGACACACCTTACTTGCCTGTCTTCCAAGTAAGGTGTACACACTGAAACTATGTGTTTAATATACTCTCAGTATGCTAAAACTATACTTGAAGTTTTGGCGATGGTTGGTAAAAAGTTTGTTTGAAGTACATGGGAACCGTGGCTTTGTTTTGCTCACTTTGTCATTTTAAATTTCTGCAGTTATATGCCTTCAAACTGTTTTAAGCGTTTAGGAATCTCCACAGGTAGGTTATTCAATCCCTAGAAATGCATCTAAAAGCGAATGTCTTTTCGGCATATAACTTATATTGGAGATTTTTACCGAAAAGTCTTTATATCCGCGATTTTTTTATAACATTGAGGACATTCCTTGTTAATAAAGTGTCCACCATTCTTTGAATGGAGATTTATTTTGTTGCTTTTATTGATATGGCAATTATCATTATTGTACCTTGTGTTAGCGTGGTAACAACTCGCATTTAAAACAATTGTGGTGGAGGGATACATACGACATATCAATTATAATTGGGCGCTAGGATGTGCCGTCTTGCGAGTTTTTCTGCAGTTACGCCGGCAACCGGCGAAGACATCAAACTGCGAAACGCTGATGCCGCGCATATCAAAGTTGACAGCATAAACTTCCGCCTCCTGGCGACAAAAACCTGTAACATAAACATTTGTAGGAGAGAACGATAAGTAATTCGTGGGATTCTTCAAAACGCTTAAACAACCGAGTTCGTCCTTTATACGTACTTGGGCCTGAGGTGCCTTTGTCTGGTCTGCTTTCTGAAAATCTTTTCAAAGCGAAATTGCTTCGCAAACATTTTTTCCGAAACCTGGAATTCACCCCCTTGTCTTTATTATTCTGCGCACGTGTTGTCTTTGCCAGGATTTTGACGTGAGCCTGAAAGGGGCGCGGACTATGCAAAATAAGTAAATGTATAGAATGCATGTAAGTCGGTGTTGCTCCATTATGATAGTATATTTTTGTTTTGTTTTCCTTTCTGCATTTCGCTCATCTCTTATTTGCTCGGCGTGAACAACCGTCTCCCACGGGAAGTCTGAAGTTCAATATTTTTTTAGGAGTTGTTGTTTGTTTGTTTGGTCAGAAATCACTCGCCACGATTTCAAAAATTGAATTATTTTTTTTTTTTTTAGGAAAGTTGACATGTTCTTTGATGTGTGAGGTCGTGCTGTACGAAACTAAACACAGGTGGAACGTGAAAATGGCTCGTGTTTACGTTTTGTGACTGCTCGCGGAACGTACAAAAACGCAAAAAAAAAAAAAACCAACGATCAAGAAACAAACAACAAAAGTTTTTTTTTTTTTGTTTGTTAACATTTGACAGCGGAAAAACGCCAAGTCAGGCGAAAATTGAATTTTGAGCGGTTCCAGCTTTCGTTGCAATCTTATCTCGAAGTTTAGAGGTTGTTTTTTTTTTTTTTGACGTTATTGATTTGTTTCTTTTTTTCTCCCCATTGGATTCGCTCTCGTTCGGGATTGAGATTTATCGGGAGATTGTGGAGTTGCGAGCCGTAGTTGTTGGGGAACCAGACGCGATGTCCGCGACGCCAAGGAAGATGGAACAGTGAACGGAAATATACGAATCCGAAGACTGAAGGAGAGGTCGTACGAGGGTTGACCGATACCCCGTAATTTCGTTTGCTCCAGTCGATGTTGGGGTATTGTTATTATTTCTGGACAATGATGAATACGATGAGTTTGGTCGGCACCGATCCTCTGTTGTTGTTAGGGATTCTTTGTTCTTTTTTTATTAACTTTTTGTTGCGAGACAGACGTCCGTGTCATTGATTGGTAGGCATCTGGACGTGGGTCTTCATCTAATTCTTCGCCGCCGTGGAGGTTTCGTTGTTTGTCTTTTTGATCTTTTTGTGGGCTTTGGGAAGGAGGAGAAAAGAGGAGGAAAAAGGACTACCGTATGGCGAAGCCGCTATATCTACGTATGCGTTCTTTTGGGGTGCTTTTTTACGAAGTTAACTTCGCACTTTATCATGCTTAGTCCAGACAGGCGCATGCTATTAAAAAAGTAACTATTAAGCGCTACATGTTCCTCCCTCAAAAAATATTTAAATACGTTAGACAGTTAGCCTCTATCCTGTAGTCAACTCCGATACCCATCTCTGTACAATTCGCTGAAAAAATGAAGCTTTCCGAATAGTGATGTTGTCAAAAACAAATTCAGCATTTTCACCGAAAATAACAAAATGTGAGAAATGGCATATCAAGCGGCATCACGTTTTACAGTATGGGGTATAATCGCAGACAAAATGAGAAAGGCGGGGCGTGTCTTTCGAAAACGCGGCCTTTAGCACTTGCCCTGCACCATAGCGTCCTCTATACACAGAACGCCTGCCTGCAGTTCGACGACGGAGCCATAGGCCCAGGGTGCCCGGTCGCAGATTTGGAGCGCGAGGATTTGGTAGCACAGAGCATCAAAGAGCCATTTCTCGATCGGGGAACCTGGACGTCAGCGCGCAGCTTTTTGCAGCGGCGAGGACCCGAAACACACTTGTTCGCTCGGGAGAGGTGTGTTTCGGCGTCTGGCCGCAGCGGGGCGCCAGTTACGTGACTCTCCACTCATCCGTTGTCTGTCCAATTTCGGCGGCCGCTTCTCGTGGCGATCTGCCAGGCTTTGTCAGTATAGTGGAGGCTATGCCCTACATTGTTCTTTGGCTGTGCACGCGCCCGCTGGAGGTGCACGAGCTGCTGTAGCGTCGTCGAAGGTCGGAAGCTCGCGCTGGAGTCTGGACAACGGAAACCCCTCTCCACCCTTCTCGCCTTGTCAGTGACCATGGTGTCATTTTTCTCGGTGTTAGTTTGTCGCGAAGGGGGCCACTTTCGGTGCCGCGTTTGTACACGTTAAGCCGGAGGGTCACACTGCTCATATGCGTCATACAAAAGACAGGTCTGCAAACACGAGTCACCGCATATATCCGCGGATTCGAATGCCGAGTGCCAAGTTTCTGCTCTTCGAACACATTGCCACGCGGCATTCGAAACGCGGATCTCGCGGTGACTCGAGTTCGAATCTCTATGCAGGCCGTCTTTTGTACGATGTATCTGTATAGCGTGACCCCGACTTTATGAATGTAGTATATTGTTTTGTCGCTTTATAGGAATGATTATTTGGTTTTTGAGTCTTAAATTTGTCCTTTTATAAAGTTATTTCTTATTGACACCAATTTCGGCGTCTGGTGTATGCCGATCACGTGAATGTTCGCTGCGTTCAACAGTTGCCTAAGCTCGCTGAATGATGTGACCGGGGCTGAGGGGGGGGGGGGGGGGGGGGGCGAATACACCCTTCTCAAAAGTCCATCGAACCACAAAGGCGATCGCCATTGCTCGTACGCGAAACGCGTGATTGGATCCGAGTCTTCGCCGAACGCTGACGTCACACTCGTGTCCAATACAAGCTCGGAGTATGCGAGCAAGCTATGGCGGACGGCCGTTGGCGCCGACTTTTGAAAAGTCGCCTCGTCAGGCATCTTCATTATCTTCTGTGACAGACAGTTGTTCTGTGACAGTCAGTTCTTCTGTCACAGACAGTTGTACTATACTTTGTTTCACTTTAAGCCTGACCGCCGCCGACACTACGATCAGACCGAGCCCGTCAAGCAACGCCAAAGTGCTTCGTCACTGCGCTCGCCGCCTTTGTATACGTTTGCGGTTACCGACTTAACCAATCACGCACAGCCAATGCGCCGCCATCGCGAGCTTTTTTTTTTTCTTTTTCTGTGCGTGATTGGTCTTGCTTGCGATAGAAAAACCCACGAAGACAACGACCACCGTAACAATAAACTTTTTTGACGCTGCTTGAGAGGCTACATTGGATGGGGCCGTCAGCTGCTGTCGTATACTCAACGTGACGCGAACATTTCAATCGCTGAAAAAGAGTACAAGCTGTGGCTCTGACGACGTGCAGATAAGTCCCATAAAATATGTTATAATCTCATATCTCCCTGTTTGACGCATGTCTTTGATTTGTGCTTACAGCGCGGGGTATTTTTGAAAAGAATGCAGATTGCAAAGATCAGTGTTTTGTACAAAAAGGGTGATAGGAATGACATAAGTAGCTACCGGCCGATTTCAATCTTATCATTGTTTCCGAAAGGCCTTGAAAAAATTTCGCATTCGCGCCTAGTGAAATGTTTTGATAAACATGCTATAATCGCGTCGTCACAGTCTGGATTTCGCAAGAAACGATCTACAAAACTTGCTCTTTTAGAACAAAAATGGTACATTTTGTGTAGTTTTGAAGATAAAAATATGACACTCGAAGTTTTCATCGACTTTATCAAAGCATTCGATCATTTAAACTACAATCTGTTAATCAGGAAGCTGAAAATGTAAGAAATTCGAGGTTATGCCTCAACTTTAATCACGTCCTACCTATCGCATCGGAATCAATATGTTCATATAAAATGCTTCTGTTCTGGTGTAAAACCAATCTTTTCCGGTGTTCCACAGGGGAGTATCTAGGGGCCTTTTTTGTTTAACCTGCATGTGAATGCAGGTTAAACCCAGATATTAAATATGTAATCTATGCTGACGATACGAGTTTATTATATTTTTTGTTCAAGCAACTGCTGTCACGAATAAGTAATTAAAGCAAACAAAACTCTCAAGGACCTAGTCATTTGGATAAGTTGTAAATCCTTAAAAATTAAAGGGAGCAAAACAAAAGCCATTTAATTTCGTCCAAGAAACAAGAATGATAATATTACGAGCGATATTATACTGAATTCAACAAAAATAGAAGTTCTTTCTAGTTTTAAAACACTTGGTATCATTGTCACTGATCGAATGAGATGGGACGAACGTGTGAATTATGTATTGGTAAAGCTGTCACGCGTGGTTGGCATGATATACTGTCACCGCCATATTTTACCCAAACATGTGAAATTACTAGTTTATGATTCATTATTTCTTTCCCATGTGAACTATTGCCATCTGGTCTGGGGAAATGCAGCAAATACAAATTTAAATAAAATACTTGTCCTTCAAAAAACGTTTTTACGAAACGTCTGTAATGTCCCATATGACCATCGTAGTGCGTCTCCTTTCAAGGGCCTGAGTCTGATGCCTGTAAAATGCCTGTACCAATATCGACTGTGTGCAACTTATGCATCACATGTAGAAAAAAAAATGCTCATACATTTCTGGGACTTGCGGCTTTAACACTAAGAGTGTCCGCATATCCCACCCGTAACACGGAGTACTGGATGCTTCAAAATTACCAAAGAACGTATGGCGAGCAAATGATATCAAGTGTACTACCTAGGCTACTCAACTTACTTCGCACCGAAAACATTCACCTCCCTACCTCGTCATATAAAGACCTTCGAGCATTTTTTTTTTTTTTTTAATATGACTGTGTAACAAATGTATAATGTTTACCTTTAAAAAAATGCTACCATTAATGTATTGCCTTACTCTGTGTATTAAGCTGTGTTTTACCAGTATTTTTTTTTCAGTGAATATTCTTTTACGTGAATGTCTGTTTTTTTTTTTTTTTTTTTGTGCCACTGCTGCCAAATGTAAAGATGGGAAGCCGAGGGCTCGTCAAGTTGAACTCATGCAGCTTTTTTTTTTTCCTCGGTCTCCCTCCGTCATACACATTTTGGCGAAAAAAAAACACATTATTATTATTATTATTATTATAGACGTTGTAATAGTCGGATCTGCGAATAAAGAAGTTTATATCATTTCTTGTCCCGTTTATGTCTGCGTACCTTCATTTTATCCGAACCTATTCTCGCGACTTCGCCAATCGCCCATTGCTCCTTCGTAGAATTCAGTGATTGGGCGCTCGATTACTAGGCGGTAAAATTAACGCGATAGCGTTTTTGTGTTCCAGTGAATTGATTTCACGAATTGATGCGTGATAGCTCGTCGGACAATAGACTTGTTTCAAAACTCGAAGCGCCTCGTCTCCTGGTGTGACGCCACGTCGTGCATTCTGGAAATTGGTGGGCAACAAAATCCATACGCGCTCCGCTTGTGGCCCACGAGTTCCCAGAATGCAACGAGCGCGGTGACGTATTTATGAAAGTAGTCTATTATTTTTTGTTCGACGAAGTCTACTAGAAGAAATATTAGTTGAATAAAGAAACGTAAATGTTTTTTGTTTTGTTTTTTCGTTCGGGCTTTATTTGAGTTGGGCCCTTTTATCTTTTGAGGCAATATAGTCACTATTAAATATTTTTAATGGCTGATTATAACATTAAAGCGGGCATAATGTTTTATGTGAATTGCGGCGTTTTTGATTCTTGCCCTAAAACGAAAGAAAGCGGAAAGCTGCGTCTTACTGCTTTGGTGATATCAACGAAAAAAGGGCTTTTTGCTCGTTCAGGTTTTGTGAAAACGTTTTTTGTGCTTCGGTTTCTTTTTGCTTTTCTTTTTTTTTTTATTCTGCTGCGTCTCCCTTGAAACATGCTACGCAAGCGCTTCGCGTTTTTCAAGGGACGCAAGTTTTTTTTATTTAAAATTTCCTTATCATTGGAATTTGATTTCAACACTTATTTGAATATATATTTCTATAACTATTCTAGATTTGTTGATTAGGTGTCTGAGAATATATTAAAAAAAACGGTTGTAGGGTTTGTTTTTGAATCGAATGATTTATCCCTGGTTATGTCTTTTGTACCTGCATGATATGTTCGCGATCACTTTTTGTTAGTTGTCGTCCGCCACCCGTGCTTAAATTACAACCTAATGCGGCCAGAGCCGCCAATTCCGAGGAACTAAAGAAATAATAACTAAGTTGTATCCTTCCTTTTTTGCCGAGTATAAGTAATGAAAAGTGGATATTTGTAAAATGCGAAGAGTACCAGAGAACTACTTTCCTTTGAAACACCTTTTGTTTCGGCTTGTATTAAACATGAATAGTGTAATAAGGTGTTCAGATATAGAAAAAATCGTAAGGGTGCAGGCGAGCTGGTGAATATTAACCATGTTCATTTAACCTGAGACTGGGGTAGAAAAGAAACATCAAAACGTAGAAAGGACAGAAAATAGACAGGACGACGTCTCAATTGGAGACATCGTCCTGTCTGTTTTCTGTCCTTTCTACGTTTTGATGTTTCTTATCTACCCCAGTCTCAGGTTAATTCAACATGGTTAATGTTCAGATATATTCCTTGGACATAAACTTGCCGGCGGTTCGATGTGAGACTAGAGGATTTTTAGTTCATTACTGTTCGGATGAAATGTCTGGAGTTTTTCCTGCCGTTCAAGCACGATGACGTGATGGAGAAGCCGCCTTTAGTATCTTAATATATCCGAAAGATCGGCCTTAACTGTATTTATCCGTTCATGGAAACCGAGCATGGAAGTAACCTTGCCATTAGGGCAAAGTTATCTTCATTGATTCAAAAGCTTATTCTCCTTGAGCGAACCTGTTATGTAGTTTCGAAATGTAAAGAAATCGTAAAATAGGTACAGAGTGAAGATTTTTTTTTTTTTTTTTCACTTAGCCTCAAGCAAAAGCGTCTGAGACAAAACTGACGATTTCGAATCAAGATTAGTCCCGAATGAAAGTCAATGTTCCGCGTGGCATTTTGACAAAATCGGCCTGCGTGGCATATGTGACTGGTGCGGGCCAACATTCCAGAGGTTTACTTTTATTATTGAAACTTTTTTTTTTGTGAAAGGGAGAGAGAGAAAAGGGGGGGGGGGGTGCAATCTGGCCCTTTTGTTGCAACACCGCATTATTCCGATATTACCGCGACTGATGATTTTTAATACTCTTGCGAGGTTGGATTTGGCTTCGTTTATTTGAATAGAGCGCTCGTGACTTCGTTGCGTTTACAGTTCGTCATCCAGCGGGTGTTTCGACTCTTCAGTCACGGTTTGTGACGTGGGTTAAAATCTGCTGCGGAGCAGGTTTTTTGGGGCGGCTGTATATAGGCGGACGGCAGATGCCGCTCTAGGGGGTACGAAACATGGCGCTCTCTCCTGCCTTGACGCCGCCGGGTTGCAGGACTCTAGTGCTCGTCGTCGCCATTATTCTCGGTGAGTCCAGAACGACCGATATCTATGTTCACCGACAGTTAAGGAACGCCGCGCGCGACGAGTTCCGATCATCTTATTATCATACTAAGTCGCGCCCTTCCTTTCTTGAGTTGTCATAGACTGCAAGAGCTTGCACATCCGTCCGCGGTTGAGCCATGGAAGTTATTTCCTTTCGTTTCTCTATGCACTCCAAAAAGAATCTGGTAAACGCCATGCGCAATGCCACTGCGCAGGCTGTTTTTTTTTTCTTTTTCTTTTTCTTTTTTTTTTAGGTTTAAACACATTAGCAGTCTTGTCATTCGCCGCCCTCTGTTTATTAATGGCAGCGATTGGCGCTTCGGAGTGCTTGGGGGGAAAGTATGCGCTCCAGATTTTTTTTTTATAGTATATCTACATGGTTTCAGTCAACGTTAGATAGAACTACCCAGTTGGGAAACTGCCATCGGAGCGGGCTTTGAAAAGGTGCCTGCGATCCGTACTCGAGAACCGCACTAATGACGATCGCAACGCCGCCATTTCTCCCGCAGCGGCCACTCCGAGAACTGCGCGGCTGCACGTACCGGTTCGGTAGAGTAACGCAGGGGCCGGTGCCGCCATCTCGCAGTAGCTGTATAAAGCAACTTTCACGTTTTGACTCCCCGCTAAAAGGCGGCGCTGTAATCGAATCTAGTTCGGTCTCGGCGGGCGCGAGCAGTCTGGGTTTCACGGGCGAGTTTCCCAACTGAGTGTTTTAAGAAACTTTGGTTTCGGCTTAAGTCCAGACGCAGCTGACGCTACGAGGTGACGGGACCAACCGAGCAGCGTGAAACGCGCGAGTCACTAAGCCTTTTTGTTTGTTTGTTTGTTTGTTTGTTTGTTTATGTATGGTTCCGCTTTCATAGAACGCGTACACGAACACACCGTGATGGTGCGCTTTTGAGTCTGTCTGGTTAGTCCCGTCAGCCCGTAGCTCCGGCTGCGTCTGGACGTAAGGTAAAAAAAAAAAAAGTATAACCACTGTCAGGTTATAGAACGAGTCGAGTCCGGATAATCTTTTCGTGGTTCCGCAGCCATGCGGCATTGGCCGATCAGAATTTCCAAGAACGCGTCGCAAAGAAAAACAAATTGTAGAAATAATTAGGCGCGGCGTGGGGGTCTTCAGTTCTCGGGGACTGTGTAAAACTTTTTCGAATCATTGCCGTATGCGCGCCGCCGTCTTTGTTTACTGGTGTGCGGAACGCGTGTTGTGGGCATCCAGATCCCAGTGACTCCGAATTTTTGTCACCCAGGGTTTGAAGCGCTGGAAAGATGTGTAATGACGCACAAATAAAAAAAAATATATATATTTTATTTTTTTATTATTATTTTAAAAGTGAACTAAGCATCGCCGAACGGTCATTGTCCGCCCAAATATAGTGTGTCAACGTTTCACAAATATCAGTTATCTCATTCAAAAGTTATATATGATTTTGTGAACATTTTACTGAAAAAATGGGGCCCTTTGTTGTTTGTTTTGGACCGTTTTTGGTAACTGGCGCGATTCAGCTCCACGTATTTGAAAGCTCCGAAGGTTGCCATTTTCCCACTGCAAATTGTGAAAAATTCGCGAACTTGTGAATAAGACATAACGCTTAGTCCTGAAACGTTTAACGTTTGGTTCGGATCTCTAGCCCTACATTTCGGCGTAGAATGGACGCTCGGTGGTGCGTAGTTCCTTTTTGCGGTACAAAAATACCCGGTAAATGTTTTTTTTTTTCTCTTTTTTTTTTTGGGGGGGGGGGGCGGTCAGCCTGTACTCATGGCTCTGCACGATTGGCTTCATCGTACAGCAGCGTCGTTTTCCCTCGGACATACAGCGTGTACAGTAGGGCTTCGATCCCACTTTGGGCTGTACGCATACATCGGGTTCTTAACGTATCGCGCTAAAATTTACTACGGAGGTACCCGAAGGTGGCGGAAGCTTTCACTAAAATTGGGGAAATATTGGCTCACCCGAGTAAATCACGAAAAATAAAAAAGTATGTTTACCGTATACTTTGCATGCACATTTTCAAAAAGAATATGTTGCGTCACTGTGGCGCTTTTTTGGGCCAAATGAAATAAAGAATATGTAAGCCAATTGTATTTTCTTTCCGTTTCACCGATGTTTCAGTCGTATTAAACGCCAGAATAGCCCATAACGATTTCTTTATGATTTTAAGAAAAAAATAAGCTTGGCGATAATGTTTTCATAGAAAAAAAAACAGTTTTTATTTAATTTTTTTTTTTTTTACTCCGGAGATTTCATGCATTCTTACTCTCAATCAATGCAGCACCTGCGGACACATCCGCAGTGAATCCCAGCGCGATAGTTGAGAAACCGATTTTGCGGATCGTTCAAAGTGGGATCGAAGCGTTTGTATGAAGGGGATCATAGATACGTCGGCGCATCAATAACGACGTAATATACGCTCTTTAGTTTTCTAAGACCCGAAGTACGAGAAAATAAAGCCGGAGTCGCTGCGTCGCGAGCAGCGTCCATCAAGCTAGCGTGTTGAGTGGTTCGTCTACACGTGAAATTTGGAACATAGTGGTCGACTAGACACTCCATCTCTCTCTTCTAAGGATAACGAATCTGCCACTCAACTGACAGTTTGCCAGAACGTGCAGTTCTAACGAGAAAAAACAAAGTTGAATAGTGGGGCTTTACGTGCCAAACCAACGAAGGGCACCTGGCACGCTCAAGGCGTAAGGATTGGGTGTCGTTTGACGTGCAACCAAAATCTCGATTACACGCCATCTTCTCCCCCATAAGCCTCCGTCAGATTGCGACCACCTCGGTTGGGATTCGAACGCGTCACCTGGAGACCTTAGGTGGGAACCTCGTCTCCGAAAAACCGAAGCGTCTCTTTATAGTAAAGAAACAGACAGAAACAAGGAACACACTTTGATAAAAACTTTGTGCTGCGGGGATCTCACTATAGTGCTCAAATTGTCGCAAGTCTATTGGAACGGAAAGAAAAAAAAAGCCCCGAAAACCTGGGTTAATTCAGTTCAATATAAGTGACAAAATTGCTTCGTATACCGTCCCTTGTGTTCTTAAAAAAATGCATGTCACTTTCAAGATGTCATTAAAATAATAAGTGGAGATGGTGGCTCGATTTCACCTAATATTAAAGGGTTTTCGGCGCATGTGCACTGCGTGTCAGATTACAAACGCGACATCTGCGCCTCTTAATATTTTTCAATGTCGGGGCATTGACCGATCCCTAAGCTTAATGGCTCTTCTGAATCCCCATATGGATAACGTTTGGACAAACAAGTAGCTTAGAGGCGGCATCTCAGTTATGACAAAAATCAGTCAGTATCGGCGATTGTTTGTTCTGGCTAGTTAGCCGTGTTGAACCCTTTACGCAAATGTACTTATAGTGTAATCGCTTAATTACATAGCTGTTTTAAAGTTACTACGGTTGATTTTTATGCACTGTCGAAATAACTTTTATTTTTACCGATCATTGCCCTGGATCACGCTTGACCCCCAATCAATTTTACTTTTAGCCGTTCAAGCGACACGAGCAACCGCTGAAGAAATCACTCTGGTGTGTACAAGTGGCTTCGTGATATGCAAAGGAGGCAAGATGATCTGCAATCCCGGTTCAATCATTTGCAGGAATGGAATATTGGCTTGCGGCACGAAAACTGAAAAAGGCAGTTGTTCGATGAAAGGTAACATTACGTCACCAAAACCATCGATGGGACCTATCTCCGTGTCTGGCGTCGAGGGGACTGGAAGTACCACCGAGGATGAGGGGGAAGAAACAACATTGGAACCACATACAACCGAGTCTAAAGTGCCTAATGAAACACCATTCGAACCTTCTACAACCGAGTCTGAAATGTCTGATAAAACACCCTTCGAACCTCCTACAACCGAGTCTGAAGTGCCTAATGAAACACCATTCGAACCTTCTACAACAGAGTCTGAAGTGTCTGATAAAACACCCTTCGAACCTTCTACAACCGAGTCTGAAGTGCCTAATGAAACACCATTCGAACCTTCTACAACCGAGTCTGAAGTGCCTAATGAAACACCATTCGAACCTTCTACAACCGAGTCTGAAGTGCCTAATGAAACACCTTTCGAACCTTCTACAACCGAGTCTGAAGTGTCTGATAAAACACCCTTCGAACCTAATAGAACCGAGTCTGAAGTGTTTGATAAAACACCCTTCGAACCTAGTACAACCGAATCTGAAGTCTCCGGTTCTGAAGGACCAAGATCTTCAACATCCGGACCTTTGACATGGGGAGTCTCCGGGGGCATAACCGTTACATTAAAGCCCAAAGATCAAGATATCAGCGACGTTATTGAAATGAAGTTTATTAGGCTTTTCTCTCTCAAGATGGCGGCGCGGGGTATGAAGGTGGAAGACGTGAAAGTCCAGTACATCGACAGGCGCCACCATGGAGCGAAAATCACCGTGACAGCCGTTCAAGGGCAGTTCAGCGGTTACCATCCCGAAGTGTTCGTTGCCTGGAATCATCTTATGTCGACAAAGTCTGAGTATATTGTTCAGGTAAAGTTTATAGGGTCTGCCTTTGCGTCATATTATGTAGTGATCTGCTTGAACGAGGGTTAGACAAGCCGTCATTTTTCGCCTGCTCATTGATAATGGCGTAATCGAGTTATGGTGATGAAGCTGAGAGTATTTCGTTGCCACGCTGATATCCAATGGCTATTAGGTGAGGTGTAGGGCCAGGCCGAGATGATCCCTCCTGTTAAAAAAAGAATATTTTATATATGGGAGGACAAGGCACATTACAATTTTACGAAAAAAGCGTCAGGAAGGCACGTCACACAAACAATTCATGTTATGCTTTTGCATCAATTTAATGTGACGTCGTAGCGAGAGGTAACATCGCGGGTGGACCGTATATCCGTGACGTCATACTGTCAGCTTGCGGGCGGCGTTACTTGACCACGTGACACAAGGTGGTACCAAGCACGGGACCACGTGGTCAATAGTCGCTGAGATTCACCGGCCCAAAACACATTAAATGGACCGCGATAATGTCTGGACTGACCAAATCCTTTTTCTGGAAGCAGACTGTCCGCAATAATGACGCAGAGACGTTATCCCTCGCACTTCAATTATTATTCCTTTGTTTTTAGAAAAAAAAAATAGTTTCGTTGTCACAGAATAATTGTATGCTTTATGAGCGCACACGGGTTATATCGATTACGATACAGCCAAGTACGTAAAACCGTAACATATTTTTTTTTTTTGCTTCAAAACGTCTCGCCCGTTTTTTTTTTTTTTTTAATTTTCGTAAACAACGAAAAAAAGTTTTGGGTGAGTGGACTGCAGCTGACTTTCCCAATGAAGCTCTTCGTGGATCTGAGCAACATTACCTAGATCAGTGAAAGCCTGTGCACTTGATTTGTGACGATATCACGGTTAGATCGAGCGCAGGCACACATTGGACACGAGCGCTGAGTCTGCATTCGGCTGGCAGTCGCGTCCGGTCCGCGTGTCAAAAGGCGCTCAGCGTCGGTATCGGGATCAATTGTTCAGTTGCACAGCCTCCTATACGTATACTGACAAAGCCTGGCAAATCGCCACGAGAAGCGGGCGTCGAAACGGAAGAGATGGAGCGGCGGACAACGGATGAGAGGAGAGCCACGTGACTGGCGCCCCGCTGCGGCGAGACGCCGAAACACACTTCTTCCGAGTGAACAAGTATGTTTCGGGTCCTCGCCGCTGCAAAAGCTGTGCGCTGACGTCCAGGTTCCCCCAAAAATGGCTCTTTGATGCTCTGTGCTACGAGATCCTAGCTTTCCAAATCTGCGACCGGGCACTCTATGGCTCCGCCGTCCAACTGCCAGGCTTCGTCAGTATAGGAGGCTATGCCAGTTGGCGACATCCGAGTTTGATCACGTTCCGTGGGAGAAGAGAAGGTCGTTCGCAGGCTTCGATCGTTCTAGTTTGTGTTGGTCTAAAGCTGCAGTCCCACTGCTGACCCACGTCACACAAACTACACGCGGTGTTGGCCGTGGTCATGATTACAGAATTTTCTGCGGACGTGCCTCGAGCGTATTCGAAGCATGTTTACATGGTTCGAACTGCAGACCTCTATTGAGGACTAATGTATCGCCATGCAAGGAAGAACCAAGCCTCAGATCCTCCGCAGACTGCTTTTTTTTGTTTTTTTCTTCAAAGGGTGTATTACCAGTAGAGCCCCGGTTTTAGTGAGACTTTCGTGGGCTGAGGTCTTGGAAAACGAAATAATTGACCGAGCGACTGCGAACCAAACACGGGAAAATACACGTAAAATCCTCGTACCCTTACATAAATCCACATACTCAACCACTAGTTATAAGCTATGAGATCGACATAGCTTAAAATAGGGAAAATAAATTGTAGATACCACGGGGGTGATTATCTATGAATGCGGTAGCATTCATCGTTGCACACTCGGGCAGGGGTTCGGTTTCGACGACCGCGAACTGAAGCACGTGGACTGAATTCTCTACAATTCAGTTCCGCTAAATTTAGCGCGGAAACTGAATTGGTGCGTAGGTCACGTGACGTCAAATTTCCGCTAAATTTGGCGAGAACATTTTGCGCTGAATTTAGCGGAATATTTCCCGCCAAATTTAGCGGAATATTTTACCGCCATATTTAGGCGGAAACGTTTCCCGCCAAATTTAGCGGGGAAACGAACTGGTTGCATAAGTCACGTGTCGTCGATGTTTCGTTCAATTTGGCGGAAAAACTTCCCGACAAGTTTAGCGGGGAAAATGTTCGAGGCCAGGTTCCAGATAAAGAGAAATCGGTGATGAGTAGCTTCGTAATGCTTCGCAGTGAAAAAAAAAAACAGAAAAACAAAACGAAAACGCATGAATTACATTAGATTATTACTAACTTCCGCTTTTCTACCCTACGGTTTCTACGATGTCCCCCAGACCCGGATTGTGACCCTCACGACTGGCGAACTTTTCACAAACATCTACGTGAGCGATCCGTCGTCCACTACGGGCATGAGGGTGCCCGTCCGAATCAAGCTGGGCATCGGACAGTTCCTGACCACCACCACGCTCAAGAAAGGATCCGGCATGGGGTCCGGAGTGTCCCTCAAGGCCGAGAAGCTGGTCATCGACGACGTGCAGGTGCTCGAGCATCCCCGCGAGGTCGTCCGGAAGCTCGGTCTCCAGCGGCTTCAACAGTTTGGTCAAGAAGGTGGTCAACTCGCATATGCTCGAAAAGGCTCTGGCGTCCGTTATGAGTAAGGAGTGGAAGTCTACGTACGTGCCTCTTCCTCGTGCCCGCCTGCCGACCTACAGCTATGAAAAGTAACAAAAATCGAGAAAAAAAAAAGAAAGAAAAATGAATCCCGAGTTGTCGTTTTTCTGGGAGTTACCTCTAGTGGGAGTTACCTCTGGTATCAGACGTGTTGTTCTGGGGTCCTAATCTGCACACTTGGCGAATAAGTCGGCGAGAAATCCGGCGGCCTGTGATGGGTCGGTGCCACGCTTGAAACTCTGTCGCTGGTCGTTCATAGCCGCCGGATTTCACCGCGTCTTTTTCGCCAAATGTCCGCTTAGGCCCTCTGCTGCGTGCGTTTAACGGAACGGTACGCTAAATGTTTGTTTCTGAAAAAAAAGAAATCCACTTTTTTTGCATGTTTTTGTGTGTTGTCCTTCGAGTCTTCAAGATTGCCGTTCTAGCGCAGAGTAAATGGCTGTCCACATTGGACACAACTCACGTCCGCTAAACGGACAGAAGTCACCGGAGTCGTGTTCTTTCGCAGGACTCATTAAACCTGTGGTTGTGTAGTTACGTCATTTTGTTTATTTAGAAGATACTGCCCGCAGTGCCGTGAAAGCAGGTCGGTAGGTATGTAAACTGTAAAAACACGCTCGATCGTTAAAAAAATATTCTCGGGAAAATTACACGGATTTGCACTATTTACAGCACCTGTGGATAGACATTCCATGACCCGCCTTTTTCCGCCACGCTTAATACAAGAAAAGCGACCTGAAATTGAGGCGGCGAGGTGTAGAATATCAAAGTGAGATTTTTACTCTGCAGGACCTTACAAGCAGATCAGAAATTCAACTTTCCAGAAACACAGCGGTACTTCAGAATGTAACTATCCTCAACTATGGTTCGCTTCCTTCGTGTAATGGAAGGTTGTTGTTTGTTGATGCGTAAAAGAGCTGAAAGCTCAGCCTTGGCGTGTGCCCCACCATTTAGAGCCTCTTCCAGTTAATTCGGCAAGCAACACATACCGTGTGCACCGCACATGCGGCACACACAAATCGTCTGCACGATTTTCTTTTTTTTTTTTTTACGTTGGATCGTTGCCGATTGACCACATAAGAACATGCCGCACGGTGGAGCATTTGACCAAAAAAGAAAACGATTTGGTTTTTCAGCAGTTAAAAATTGGTGTTGTTTTATTTGGTGAGATTAAATACTGAACTCCCCGTTTGTCGCGGAAGTAAAACGAAAGCGTTGAAACCGCGAGTCACTAGCCCGGTGAGTCAGAGTGCGTCAGAATGTAACTCTGCCAATCCGGTAAAAAAAAAAATAGTTGAGACCACGAACGTAGGTGTTTTTGTGAAAATGTTGCATTGAGCGACGGGTCGAAGACGGAACGAATACAAAACATTGATTCTAAAGCGCTGGCTTGCTTTGGATCAACGAGGTCATAAATTAATGGTACCGAAGACGCGACTCGATATCCTTTGAACGTTACCTGGCTTCTGAAGTTTGCTGGGGTCTTCGCCGTCTCCCCGCATGCTACGAGTGAAGGCAGACGCGTTCACTTGGCGTGTAATGGTAGGTCGTTCTGCTACCTTCGCTCATTGTAGTTTTCTTCTTTTTTCTTTCGTATAGGTATTTTTTCTACCCTAGAGCCACTAAATAGGCCACACTCCGGAGTGACCTTACGTCGGCCATTTTGTTTCGTGGGCTCAGTGTTGCCAGGCGCCTCCAGTTTTCACCTCCAGTTCATAGCAGAAAAAACGTGAAGCACTTTTTGATACTTGAACTTCTTAGACATTCCGTGACAGGGCTTCCTAACGCCGTGCTTTCACGACCAGCATCCTCGTGGCCACTGGGGTGACCTTACTGCGTCCGACTAAACGACCACGGCTACCTCGAATAGTTAGGCGTGATATACCTTCTCCGAATAGACCGATGTCGCCAAGCGAACTGCGCAGGTGCGCGTATTCCGGAAGTGGTGCCGCCGCCATGAAACTTGTAGTGATCCCTTTCCGGCTTCCCGGCTGCATAGGGCTGTGGTGCGAGTACATCATCGTACCCCATCGTTTGGGACGCGCCGGTATCAGTTTGGATTCTCCTGCATGTCTGTACTTCATAAGATTATGTTGTGTGGGATGCCTTGGTTTGTCAACAAGCGCAGGAAAGCAGTTCCAGTCACCTCATCGCTTTAGAATCGCTTTGTCGTCTGCTTCGTCCTCGTCTGATTCTTCGTCTTCGTGAACGCGTGAACGCACTGCGGCCGCGGGGAAAACAACGACACCACTACTGGAGCACTCCGGCTGCTCGGACGTCTCAATGATCTTGGAAACAAGTGAACATGAACATCCAGTTCAATGGCAAAGGACACGAAAATTCGAAAGACCATTGGCTGGCGGTGTATAGCACCGCGGAAGAGCATCAAATATGTCGGAAGGAAGGGGGGGGGGGGGGGGGGGGGACTGAGCTTGGTAGTGCTCAGGCTTGTGCCTAACGCTTAATCGACAATGAAGTAAGAAGAGTTAAATAGACTTTCTCGGGGAGAGAGAGTTTTCTAAAAGTCATTTCATTCTGGTTGACCGATGAACTGCGGGGTGAAGCCTGTACACAAAGAAAAACTTTCAGCCTTTCCACTCTGGTGAAGAAGGAAGAGCAGAGGAGCTGTACAATGAAAAGTGATGGCCGGCCGCAAGTCGGCAAGCCAGAGTGGAAAGGCTGCCGCCATCTATGAGCGACGACGGCAACCAGATACGTGGCTTGCCGCCGTTGCTCATAGATGGCGGCAGTTGTCCAGAGTTTGGTGTCTTCATTTCTTTGCGGGGGACACGATCCTGGGGAAACTAGCCCTTAACAGCTCCGCTGTAAAAAAAAAAAAAAAAAAAAAAAAAAAACGAACTACAGAAAGACCCTGCCTGACGCTTCGTAACAACTGGCATCTGTCAAAAAGAAGCAACCATGCCAGATACTTGAAATCTTTCGATGGAGATGAGTTTTCGTGTACAGTTTCTATTCAGTTTCATTTTGTTTGCGCAAGCTCCGAACGCTAACAGTTTGTTGCATGACGGTGGAAGCTTTTCTGTGCAGTCTCGATGGGTGTTAATGCACGATGGATCATTAACGCCAGCCTATAATGCGGATTGCAAGTCGTCTGCTTCTTACGCGGAGGTTGCGGTGACGTCAGAACGACGCAAAGCTCTGGTTGGCTTTGATTGAAAGGGTAGTGGGTAGGTATCAGTGCTAGATGCTTTGAGGTCTACCCACTATTTTTGTTCTCTCAACCAATAAGAGCTCGGCGTTCTGACATCATCTCAACCCCTGTGCAAGAAGCAGACGAACTGGCACTCCGCAGAGAGCACCGCAAGGTGAATAAGGTTCGTCTGCTACCTTTTTGGCGGTAAGTTTTGCACTTATAAATTGCAATATGCAATGTTTGCACGTTTTGTTTAAAAGAAAAAATGAAAACTGCTTTCGAAAAAGTCGTTTTATTTCAAGTGATGCATATCGGGAATCGCTGCTCTTTTTAGCGATTGTCCTGATCTTTTAAAGCACAGTTGTGCTTGAAACACGTCGTCGAAATAACAGTTATTACCACCAAAATACATCGAGCGAAAATTGTATTAAAAACGGTGGCCGCAAAAGCAGTGCGGTGGTTCCGATTGAGATAGACCAACGGATAGAAGATAAAGTGAGTAAGCGGGCGAGCTGGTTGATGTTGCACATTTTTGAAAACTGGAGACGACGGACGACGAAAAAGGGGACAACACATTAAACGTCTGAAACGAGCTGCGTTTGAGGCGTTTTGTGTGTTGTCCCCTTTTTCGTCGTCCGTCGTTTCCTGTTTTCAAAAATGTGCAACGGATAGACCGCTACGGAGCGAGTGCTCAGGGAGATTTCAACGTACGGAACACTTCTGCACGCCGTACTCTGTCCCGTGCCCTAGAATCTTACCTTCTTTAGCTAACGTGCAATGGGGTGGATATAAATTAGAAAGCAAGTAGCGAAACTAATCGAAAAAAACTTTCTTTTCCCTGCCGCTCTGTCCGGCTCTGTTTACCTTTCTTAGCCACTCTTTTCGGGGGCTGCTTTCTTTCGGGAAGACATAAAATCCGATGCTTTTATTGTAGCACCGTGGCATACAACGGGTGAAGCCACCCATTGAAAACCGTGAGTAAACACCAGATGAAGTCTTGTTGTTCGTTCAGCAATCGGCGAAGCGGAGAAAACGCTCACTTCGGTTTTCGGTAACTACGATCAAATGTCCACAGAACGTCGTTCATTCAAGATGTGTCCGCGGAGCAGAGAGCAATGAAAGTGTCAAAGAACTGATCTAATTTTAGAGTCATCGCATCGAATCCAAAGACAACGCCGGGCTTCTAGCGCATTAGTTCCAAATATGGAGTCAAATAGCGCATTTAAAATTGCATCTCAAGTCAGGCAATGTGAACAGAATGCTTATTTTACACGCTTTATGACATTTATTCATCTCCGACGGCGTTGTATTTTCCACGGTTTCGATGGAAACCTGCGGAGTTAAACGTCTGCTAGGATTCTATGGTTGCGACAGTGCGGTACGCAACAGTGCCTACAGCTTCGGCGTTCGCTCTTCTGCGGCATCCGATAGCAATGTTAAGAATGAAAGGCCAAAAACGCACGAATCAACACCTTCAAATTGATGCGTGAACAGCCCCACGAGCAAGCAGGCTGGCGAAAGGGCCTTCTCAGTGTTGCAAATATTTTGAGCTAGATGGCGCAACGTGTCACACCAAACTTGACTGCCCGGAGGGTATTGACGCGGCCGGAAGTCTGGGGAGAACTAGAGGTACCAGAATGCAAAGCGGCAGCGCTGGCGTGGCGCAACTCCTGGTGAGGTCGGTCTATTGTTAGAGCGCTTGTTTTTTACCATTTTTGTTGTTGACATGGACGAATGAAATCAGAGCACAATACAGCAATGATGAGGATGGTTCACTAAGCCGAATCTACGGCATGGGTTGTGGGTAGATTGATTGTGCACAAATTGTGGTGGCAGCGATGAGAGGTATAATTTTTCAGCCCGCGTTTCAGCCAGCGTCCGGGAACGGATCCTATCGTTATCCATATCACTGCCGGTTACTGCAGCGGAATCTCGGTTGACATAAAACGATCTTCATTTGCGTTTGCGCAGTACACGCGACTGTAGTTTCTTAACTCGATTAATATTTTTCCAGCTGAAAGACATGGTATGAATGTGTCAAATGAGGATAAAACTACATATAAGATGGCGCAAGGAATATACCATTTATGTAATTCGTATAAATTTTGATATCTTTATTAGACAAGTCATATACGAACCTTTCTTATCTTTTGAGTGGGGTGGCACTGTAAAGCAATGTCAAACCATTTTTTTTTTTAATTTTCCGCTAACGTTCTATGTATTTCTGGTTCCATCACACACACACAATATTAATTTATTTTAGAGCAGTGCGCCGGTGGGGCTAGTGTCTTCAGCAGTATTATTTTATCATCTTGGCCGTAACTAGCAAAGTGTACAATAAGCTCGTTCATGGCCATTTAGAAGATTGCGAATGAAGGAATAGGCATGTGATGTTTATTCACGTGAACCTGTTGCCCGTAAGTGCCGCGGTTATTATGTTTTAGCACCGGCACCTCCATCATGAGCTTAGAGTCGGAGAAACACTGAAATGAAAGACAGAACATGATATGCTTATAAGTGTAGATACTGGTCGGAGCAGGGACCGAATCTAGTATTTTAGTCACAAGCCGAGCCGAGCCTAACTGATGCTTTCGATTCCTCTCTCTGTAATTCGTTTTGACCAATAGTGGTGCAAGTGGAGCAGACGACTTAGACCGAAGGATTGTTGCTTCTGAAGCGAGCTAAAGCCTTTCCGTAGAGAGCCAAGACTTTCCGTGATAAGTCAAGCCAAACCGATCCGGCCTAGAGGCTTCTCTATTATTCTGTCTCGAAAAATGGGGTCGCTCTTTCGCAGATGTGGCAAAATTCTTGAAAAGGATATTACTTTGCCGCACTTTGCAGACAACGAGCAACGGAGATGTGCTTTTTTTATTGTCTATTTCACTTACTATTTTTCACTTGTTAAGGAGGACGTCAGAGCGGATTCTTTGCCGGGTAAAAAGTCAGGGTCGCATCACAATATTGAAGACGTTATTCCATAATTTTAATAAGAAGTGTTATGCGTATAATATTACTATAAACTCGAATAGATTAACAGAAGGTGCTTTGTTAGAAGTTCAAAGCAAAATCCCCATTCGTGTTTGAAATGCCGGCAGAGGAGAAGTCTGCTTTTGTCGTTTCGTGAGTTCCATCTTAGCGGTGAGGTTCGAAAAGGAAAAAAAAAAAATTAATTACTTTCTTATTGTTTGCCGATATGGACGTTGCTTCAGCTTCGTGAATGTTTTGAAGTTTATGGACTTTATATTTTCTTTTAAATTGCGAAAGCGGTCGTGAATGACGTAGTTAGTTTTTAAGGAGGCCTTTCCTTGGTTTTCAGTACGAAAGAAATGAAGCTTAAATATTGAATTCGACTTCTTTTGTGGCTTCTTTTCGAGCTTTTAAATTTGACTTAACTTTTTAATTGGGACTAAATTTTACGGCTGCCCTAATTATTTTTCTAACTCAAGGTGGTTCTCTAAAGACACACATGTCTGGAGATCGTCCACTTCCCTTTGATATTTTGTTATCCTAGAAATACAAAATTAGTTTTTGCAGTTCTTAAATCTTCCAACAGCGTTTTGAATATTTATTTATTTATTTATTTATTTATTTGGTGCTTTTGAGGTGCCCCCTCAACAGCCCGTGGGCCTACAGGATGGTGCACCAGTGCCTACATGCAAGAGCTCAAACAACAGAAAATATAGGATGCAAAAAAAAAAAAAGAAACATTCCTTGGAAAACGATTTACATATGTAATATCAACAAAATCTGACCTCCGGCAGTGCAAAACACACAGCGCAGAAACCAAGGTTGTCCCCATACCTGTATGGTTTGATAAACGGAAATGACGGGAAAATCCGATCAATATACCTTGAGCAGTGCTCGCATGCTAAAATGTCCAGGCAAAAGAATATCCACCTCTGGCGCGTTCCCTTTGTTTGACGTGTTAAAAGCGTATTGAATAAATTCTAAGGGCCGTAGGTTTCTTGACTCAGGGCAGCCAGAAACGCGATGAGAGCGAAGCGCCCTCTTTGGCACGGAAATAAAAACACAAGAGGCTAGTTCGGAGAAATCAATAAAACCGTGAGGACATTCGAGTAAAAACAAAAAAAAAAACTCGTGTCAGCCTCCTTTCGGAGAGGTGCTGAAGGTTTAAAATAATTAACAAACGCCCATGGTTGGAGTAAATCCGCCTGTTAAGGTAGCGATCGATGAGCACTCGAACACACTTTTTCTATATATATATTTTAGTTACGTTGTATTTTTCTTGTTTAAACTATTCCACATAACGCTCGCGAAGTCTAACTTCGACGAGATAAGTAACTGATAAAGATGTAAAAAGCAAAAATAGGTCTAAAAGTTGCGCGTCATTCTCGTGATTGCTCCCAGGGCGCAATAGCCTGCATTAGTTCAAAATTCCACATGTTTAGAAAACTTTAATTCACTTACTCAAAGTACGCCGAAGTCGCGCATCGCTGAAACTCGCTCAACCGGGCAGTTATCCAAGATATGTTGAAAAGTAATACGGGTGTGCTTTCTTGATAAAGTTATCAGTTTCGTTTTAGTCAGATTGAGAGCGAAATTGTTGTCTTTGCACCAGCCTGTCAGTGCTGTAATGTCTAGCTGCAGAATTTCGCAGTCAGAAATATCAGAAATAGTTCGAAAAAGCTTAATATCATCGGGTAATTGTAAAACTTCCGAGTTACTGATGCATGAGCTAATGTCACCCACGAATACGTTAAAAAGCAAAGGAGATAAGTTCGAACCCTGCGGAACGCCCGATGTCGGAATAGTACGCAGATGACTTTGTACCACCGTAAGTTACATAGTTCCATCGATCAGATAGGTAAATTTTAAACCTGTCGCAAAGTGATGAGGAGAGACCATAGACTGCAAGTTTCTCCACCAGCAAATGAGTGGCTCACCAGGTCAAAAGCTTTTTTTTTTTTTTTTTAAATCAAAGTAAATAGCATCAACCTGTTGTTTTGATCCGTGTTTGGAACTGAGGAATTCCATAAATCTGTCCAAAACCGTTTTTACAAAGCGGTTTGGCATAAAGCCAGGTTGATTTACGCTTATGTTACGGGCAAAAAACGGCAGTGCATGACTTTTTTAAATACCTTAACAAGGGAACAAGTCGATGAGATTGGACGATAATTAGCGACCGACAATGGTGAACCACTCTTTAAAAATGCACAACTCTTGAGAGCTTCCAAGAAGTTGAAAAAAGTCTGTCTTTCAGAGACCGATTAAAGATAAAGGTTAAAACCGGAGCCAAAATATCACAGCACCCTTTAAGTATAAAAGATGGAATTCCGTCAGTTTCAGAAGTTGTTTTAGGCGATAGTGCCCGAATCGCCGCCAAAACGTCGCCATTGCTAAGCGAGGGAATTGGTAAGAACTCGTTTGCATGACCACGCATTGTGCCTTGAGACGTCCTTGGTCCGAAATTAAAAACAGAAGAAAAAAAAAGCTGCAAAACATACGGAGATGTCGCTCGGATTGTTGATATGTTCGGAACCCCAAGAAAGTGTTATCTTTTGTGCCGTTTTATTTTTCTTCAAAACATTTCCTGGTGTACTTTCAGAAGCATTTGGGATTTTTCTTTAGGCTCGATTCAACGTTTTGGGTGTGGTTTTCGTAATCCCGACGATATGGGCGTTTCGTCCCACTGCGCACGGATTTGAAATTCTCGTACCCCAACTGATTGTTTGTGCTTTTGTATTGTCTGTGATAGCGCAACGTTTTTCCTCGTGGCACATTTCAGTTCGTGTGAAAACCAGTGCGGATAGTGATTAGTTTTATATTCAGAGACTGGGATAAACATTTTCATTGCTGTTGTGACTTTGTTTGTAAGTATTGTTGCTTGTGAGTTTACGTCTAATTCAGATGACGTGATAACTGACCGATCTACGTTTGCCAGAAATTTGTAAAATCCTAGATAGTTCCCGTTCTGGTACGAAAGAGCTGTCGGTTGCGTGCACGCTTGGCCTCGTTTACAAAATATCGTCCAAGTTACCTCAAGTGGAATATGCCAGGTGTCTATCGGAACCTTTGTGCACTTATTGCCATTCGTGATGAACAGGTCTAACAGGTTGCCTTTGCAGTTCACGAAAGTATTTGTCTGTAGCAATTCGCAAAAAGTTTACGAGTTTGGACAGATAATTGGCTTTCCGGTACACCTCTGAGGTGCTGGAGTTTACGATACCAGTGTTCCAGTAATAAAAACGCTGTACTTTGTAAAGTCTATCGTGTTCAAAGCATGGTTAGTAGTCGAACTAAAAGTATTGCAGTCACATTGAGGGGCAAAATAGTAATTTCGCGAGAGGATATTGGGCTGACCGTCAACACTAATTTCGTTCCACACACACTCTTAGTAGCTTCCTAAGTCAGGTCTGTGGAAAGAATTCAGGTAGCTTCATATCGCTACCAGCACGCCGCCCCCGAGAATTCGGTTCCAACTTTTGTAATCTCTATCTGCGCGAGAAACCTTGTACGGGGATGGAAAATATTCGGCACTTGAAATATCGTCTCGCAACCACGTTTAGGTGATTCAATAAATGTCGTAGTCGGAAGCGAGGCAATGTTCCATAAATATCGCAGCCTTTCTGCGTATGCTACGAACGTTTTGGTAGTACCATGATAACTTGTGCGCTTCATTCATTGCCATTGCTGCGCTGATTATTCACTCGTCTAAAACGCATACTGGCCTTTAGCGGTTCGTAGAAAGGCCGAAAAATACAGCCCTCACGCCACAGTTCAGGGTCGCTGACGATATCCAGCTTGTGATCGTCTACCGCAATGTGGAAACATGCATAAGTGTTGAACTTACTTCGTAGCCTGGCGCGCTGAAAAGTGTGTACTCGTGTTTTAAATAGCGTTATTGACATCTGTATGAGACGTATATGCCTGTCTCACAGATTATATTTGTTCCACGTCATTTGTTCCACTGAAAACAGATTTTGAAAAAAAAAAGTGCATTTGACAGAATGAAACTTCTGTTTTCGGTGTAAAAAATAACAATTATCGAAGCCTCACTCCCAGTATTGGAGAGTGTGCAGATGTTTGTATTGCAGGGAGAGAAAAATTACTAATTTGCTTAAAGTAGCACAAAGGGCCATCACATGAGGTATCGTGTCTCTTCGTCTTTTCTTTTATTATTCATGTAACTTACCAACCTCCCCGTCGGTCGACGTTATAACTTATTTTTTAAGTTCGGCAGATAATTTTTGTTTAGTTTTCATGGCGTTACATTTTTGGAAAGAGATATTTTATATTTTCGCAGTAGTGCTGGACAAAAAAAAAAAAAAGATTCCTGGGGCTTATTTCTTTAATCACGTTTTAGTAATACTCAACGCTGACATCACATTTGTTTTACTACTTGCTTCTTTCCGTTGACAAATTTGACATGCACAATGGAGGACAAGAAAAATAACCCCGATATTGAGATTAGGTGACCATAGCAATTTAGTACATTAGAGGCCAATCTCGTTGATCAGTACATGCAATAAAGTGTTCGAGTATATAAGGATTGGACATGATATAAAATAATTTGAAGTAAACAATAGTGTCAATCCACGCGAACACATCTTGAGGAAATCTCACTTTGTGTTTGCCAGCTAACATACGTGATGCATATTTTTGCTAGTATACTTTTCGAAAACTTTTGACACCGCCTCACGCCCTAGGCCTATGCTTCAGCTCTCGTAAGTTTTTACATGTCTGAAAAGGGAGAATTTATTAAACTCGTTTACTGCTTACTTATCTGATCGAACCCAATACGCTCAAATTAATAGTGAGTACTCCGCGCAGCTTCCTGGAATTTCGAGCGCACCTCAGCAGTCACTGTTTGACACACTTTAGTTTCTCCATAATATTTGAAAGGACATCCATGGTACCATATGAAGGTTCTTCGGGTGAGTGCTAGGAGATATTTTTTCACCAGAGTTCATTAAAACCTTCGCGACCAACACAAATTTCGGTTCTAGATGGCGCTTCGAACGATGGGAGGTAGCCTTGAGAGGGAGAGGGGGTTCGGTTCCCCGCTGCAGTTTCGCAACTAGATGCATCTAGTAACGTTTGCAGCTGGCCTTGTGCGACGTCAGTGCAGCCGCAGACGTTGGTTGGCTTCGACGGCGTTTTCTCGTTTTCGCGCCAACTGCTTGCGTTTGGCACGATTCTTTTCTTTTGTTGTGAGCGCATACGCGCTATTTTCCCTTCATCGCGTCTCCACCCGCGTGCAGTATATCAACGAGGTGGTGTACGCGTCGGTGGCAGGTATACCCTCCCGTTGGAACGCTTAGAAACAACATGGCGCACGGTGGTGAATTCGCACCGGACTCCAAATTGGTCACGCTCGCATTAGCGGTTGCCTTCGGTGAGTTTTTCCTCGCTAGGATTAATGTTTCTTGCGCTTTTAAATTTGCATTTCTTTGGTTTCTTCAGTTATCTTGATCGGTATTTTCCTATGTCAAATCAAAGTGAAGGAATTCGTTCTAAAACAATCCACGAGGTGTCCGTGCTCAGAAAAAATTTTCTGTTCTTTGTTTTTGTGTTTTTGTGTGAGTACAAGAGATGGCATAGAGAAATATTAAATCCATAGAAGATTGTTTTCGTAGGGAGGCTAATTTAAATCGTATTTTGTGTCAATCGCAGCTTTCACAATGCTTGCAAATGCGAAGCCGGCCTAGTTCGATCATTGCGTTCTAATGGCTACGACTGACAGAGCGCTCTTTGACACGCGCTCTACATGTGCCTCAAGCGCATACTTAACTTTCGAGCCTTTTTATTACTATAACAATTATTACCTTTATTATTACTGGCGCAATGCAAGCTGGAAGGATAACAGATACTTCCAGGTAGTTTGTATTGATGCCGTTTAACACCTATCTCTACATTCGTGATTTTAATTATTATTGTGGAGTGAGCTTAACTGATCATTTTGTATCAAATATATTCTTGTTGGAGAGAATATCCTAGAGTCACAAGGAAAAGGAATTGGCTATAGCGAGAGAGGGTGATTCGTTGTGCAAAACAATATTCCTCCATGTCAAACAAAACTTTGCGTTAACGAGGGTGCGTTTTCTAACTCTAGGTGACTGCTCATTGGTGCATTTGTTCCACTAACTCTCTAGAATGAGTTTTGGGGGCGCAAGCAATCCTTCTTCCATGATAAATATTCCACATGCGATTCCCACCGACTTCCTTGTACTTCACTGTGGGTTTTCGTACTAGCCTTTTCCACAACCCAGAAAAAAAAATGGACAGGTTAGAAATAATTACAATTAAAAAGCAAGCAGTGTTTTACTACACCAAGCGGGGGCACCTCGTAATTTTGTTTCTGTCACGATTAAGCGCAGTGAACAGGAGTTACTTTGTGCTAGGATACTCGTATTTTCGGTTTTGAATAGGGTTTTATTCACCTTTGTTTCTTTTCCGGCGCATTAAAGGCCGGATTTTGTCTCCCGCTTGCACCGCGGACTGGTTTTTAACAACGTGCCTTTGTGCTTTGCTTTCTTTTAGCCAGCTCAGCGATAAATGCCCAAGTCATTCTCGAGTGCTCGAGTGGCTTTGTATACTGCCTCGATGGCATGCTGATCTGTGAGCCCAATAGGATTCTCTGCATAGATGGAAGGTTGGTTTGCGCCAGCAAATTTACGAAACATAGCTGTTCATTAAGCTGGTTAAGCACAACTTCGACAGAGCCGCCGCATCACACGCATCAACCATCAAGTAGCGATGTTGGGTCGAACTGGACATCATCCAAGACCGCAGACAAAGAATTCCCAACATTTGAGTCTTCAGAACCTACACCTTCCGAGGTTGGAGTGAAAACATCAAGTAGCGATGTTGGGTCGGACGGGACATCATCCAAGACCCCAGAAACAGAATTCCCAACATTTGAGTCTTCAGAACCTACACCTTCCGAGGTTGGAGTGAAAACATCAAGTAGCGATGTTGGGTCGGACGGGACATCATCCAAGACCCCAGAAACAGAATTCCCAACACTTGAGTCTTCAGAACCTACACCTTCCGAGGTTGGAGTGAAAACATCAAGTAGCGATGTTGGGTCGGACGGGACATCATCCAAGACCCCAGAAACAGAATTCCCAACATTTGAGTCTTCAGAACCTACACCTTCCGAGGTTGGAGTGAAAACATCAAGTAGCGATGTTGGGTCGGACGGGACATCATCCAAGACCCCAGAAACAGAATTCCCAACATTTGAGTCTTCAGAACCTACAACTTCCGAGGTTGGAGTGAAAACATCAAGTAGCGATGTTTGGGTCGGACGGGACATCATCCAAGGCCCCAGAAACAGATTTCCCAACATTTGAGTCTTCAGAACCTACAACTTCCGAGGTTGGAGTGAAACCATCAAGTAACGATGTTGGGTCGGACGGGACATCATCCAAGACCCCAGAAACAGAATTCCCAACATTTGAGTCTTCAGAACCTACAACTTCCGAGGTTGGAGTGAAAACATCAAGTAGCGATGTTTGGTCGGACGGGACATCATCCAAGACCCCAGAAACAGAATTCTCAACATTTGAGTCTTCAGAACCTACACCTTCCGAGGTTGGAGTGAAAACATCAGGAAGCGATGTTGGGTCAGACGGGACATCATCCAAGACCCCAGAAACAGAATTCCCAACATTTGAGTCTTCAGAACCTACACCTTCCGAGGTTGGAGTGAAAACATCAAGTAGCGATGTTGGGTCGGACGGGACATCATCCAAGACCCCAGAAACAGAATTCCCAACACTTGAGTCTTCAGAACCTACACCTTCCGAGGTTGGAGTGAAAACATCAAGTAGCGATGTTGGGTCGGACGGGACATCATCCAAGACCCCAGAAACAGAATTCCCAACATTTGAGTCTTCAGAACCTACGCCTCCCAAAGTAGAAACATCATTTAGCGGTGATTCACAAGGCGGGACATCATCCCAGACCGGAGAAAGTCAAGGCTCGCAGTCGGGAAGTTTGACAACCGAGCCTGGTAGACCTGGAAGTCCGTCATCTGAAGCTTATCCAACGAGATCGTCCCTGAAACCGGTTACGAAGCGTCGTTTGCCTTGGGAAATCCATCTTCAAATGAAAACGAGATTTCTGAGGCTATTTGCGACGGCCTTCTCGTCACGTGGTATCAAGCTACGAAATCTGAGATTCTCGTACGTCGACAACTATCATCCAGGTGTCAGAGTCCACGCAAAGACTGTACGCGGAATCTTCTCCGGCGGTCGGCCCGAGCTGTCCGTGGCCGGGGCGAAATTCACGCAGAATGCTTTGGACTACATCCTTCAGGTAGGGTGTTCATAGGGTTACCACGCTTCCTCTACATGTTTCAACATATTTTAGGGAAACGTTTGTGGACACCTTATGGTCATTCGGGTGTCCTTTTCGCATTAAGAAAGCGATGTTGCAAAGTAGGCGGAGCCAATCAGGGTATGATAGTTTCCGCTTTAGTATAATCCGCAATCAGTTGTCATTGCAAAAACCAATTTTAGCTGAAACAAAATTACTTTAGCGAGTTTGCTTCTCGTGCATAGCTGCACCTGATAGTTAGTAGCCCGTAAAGTATATATTATACAACTTATACTTTAAAACATGCCTACTGTATTATAGAGGAAAGAAACGCGCATTATACAGAAGTACTTATTTAAATAATCTTATTTCTTAAAGCCGTCATGTCTCGTCTACAAAAAATCGATCTTTAAAAAATAGGTCATTGTGTAGCCTGCACCTGCAGATAGTCCGCATTATATTTTAACTTTTAAACATGTATTGTCCGCGGATAGTGCGGAAAGCATGGTACACTGTTATTAATGTGTCTGGCACTGGTTTTCATATGGCAAAGTTTCTCTGAAAGGAAGCAGTAAACTGGGCCATTTGGCATTAAGTAAACATGGTTAATGAAAATCGGCTTATGAAAACGGGGACGAAGGGAGCAACAAACACGACAGGACGGAGCGGAACTCTGTAACTAAATTTATTACTTTAAACAAAAATAGAAGAAAAATATATAAGCAGATTATATCTTCATCGCATAGCATCCATACACAGAAACGCACTCGTCATCCCAGGTGCCCGTTATTATGCAAAACGTGACTTGGCCATTTCAGTCAATGCTGAAAGGCAGGCTGGCACAAACAGTCCCTACAAAGCCAAGAGCTGAAAAGCGTGCGAAGGTCAAAGTCGGATGTAAAAAAAAAAAAAAAAAGAACCCAGAATTCGTTTGTGTCTTGTGTTTCGTGTGTTGTGTACCGAATTCCCCTGTCTTGTGGAAAGTTCTATGTTTGGCAGACGGGGAGGTGTCTGAACGAGAGACTCCGACAGCATACGTATTCGCTCAAAGCAGCGGTGGGTGGCCTTCTCCCTTTGCATTGTAAAGACTGTTTGTGCCAGCCTACCTTCACTGATGGTGGGTTGTTGGGAGGGCGCGGGGAGAAGGTCACGAGAGAAATTATCGAGGATTTTACATTTCATGTTTGGGGGCCAGCTGTGTGAGCGAGACATCTGTTGCGTTATCCCAAAAAAAGAGCTGACGCTCGTGGCATCTTCATGGAGTAATGACGGAACGTGAAGTTACACCTTGCCTGATACCGAGTAGCTGGGGTGACGAGTGTCTTTCAGGGTAAACATTTTATCTGATGAAGATATGATTTGTGTGTATATATATATATTTTTTTTTCGTTTCAAGTAATAAATTTAGCTGCGACTTCAACTCCGTTCTCTCGTGTTTGTTCCTCCATTCTTCTCCGTTTTTGAAGCTGGTTTTCATCAACCGTCGTTAATTTCCCTGAAACATAGGTCAATGCGCAATCATGGCGGTAGGTTGCTTAGGCATCGGCGAAAAAAGAAAGTGAAACCAGTCGTCACTCTCACTCTGCGTTTCTGTCACAACAGACTGACAGCAGGTTACTGCAGGAAAGGCATCTGTCGTAAGCACTGTGCTGCTGTGCAGCCGCTCGTAATGCGACGTACAACGACGTTACGCCGACTTGAAACGACAAAAAAAAAGGAGGTTAGCAATTTAAGTGCGCACCCATCGGAAAAACGTTCCAGGCACCCTATTTTTGGCAGGATGCTGGGACAAAGATTTCGCCGATAGCATGAATTCCCTCGTGATTGCGGGTCTGACTTCTTCAGACTAATTTAACCAGAAGAGAACAAATGTTCGAAATAAAGGTTTCAGTATACATGAGGCTTATTACCCCTCTGCAGTAAAGGCGCATATTTTCCGCCATAAAATGCCGCAGCAAGTAAATTAAAATACACTTTTCAGAGCAAACTGAGTCTCATCATCATGCCGTCAAATGGGTGACGATTCATTAACTGTTTGCTCGCTGCCCTGCTCAGCTCCCCGTTTTGGTGGCTGGTGAGGTGACTGCGAATACCCACTTCGAATTTCTATTTCCATTGAAATGGCGCGTGCCGAAAAGGAAAGAAAACTCGCTGGGTGCCTTTGATAGCAATTGTGAATTCCGCCAGCCTGTTGTCCAATGGTGACGATTGCGTGACTGTTTTCACGCTACCCTCCTCAGCTCCTTATTGTAGTCATGGTGGCGGCGAGGGGACTGCGAAGCTTCAGTTCCGATTTTTCTGCCCAAAAAAATTAGACGCGAGTTAAAAACAAAATAAATTAACCTTTCCATTTTGGTGAAGAAGGAAGACCAGTGAAGCTGTACTTTGGTGGGAATGAAGTAATGGCCGGCCGCAAGTCGGCAAGCCAGAGTGAAAAGGCTGGAAAGGTTGCCGCCATCTATGAGCGATGGCAAAAACCAGACTACCGGCAAGCCGGTTGTCTGGTTGCCACCGTCAACCATAGATGGCGGTAGCTTTCCAGAGTTTTGCGTCGACATTTGTTTGCCCGCGGACACGATACTGGGGAAGCTAGCCCTCAACAGCTCCGCTGTAAAAAAAGACTCGCTGTACACTTTTGATAGCAATTTAGACCCATCAACATGTCCAATGGTAGCAATTCCTTGACTGTTTGCACGACACTTTCCCCAGCTACCCATTCTACTCTTGCACCCCGGCGAGGTGACTGCGAAGCTCCAGTTTAAGTACACGAACCGCCATATCACTAGCTGGATGCCTGTGAGGATAAAGCTTGGCTTCGTGAAATTCCTGGCCACCGTCGCGGTTAAGAAGGCAACAGGCATGGGCTCCTGGGTCGGTCTCAAGGCCACGAAGATCTTCATCCAGAAGTACAGTGTGACGTCGGGCGCCGACTACTGGATCCTGAAGAAGATGGGCCGACGGGCGGTCAACCAGCTGGTCAAAGAGATGATGAAGACCAAGTTTCTGGAGGACGCCCTGACGTTCTATCTCACAAAGCTATGGAGGCGCATGGCCTTCCCGGTTTTCAATGTCCGGGGATAGACGAGGGGAAAAGTGTGGGATATTTAGAAGTAAAGAGGTTACTAAGAGAATACAGGACACTCCCCTCACTTTTCATCAGACAGAACGACGTCACCGCCATAAACCAACCCTGGTGGAGTAGTTTATTTGGCGACTCCTCTCTCCTCCACCCGCCTCCGTTCGCGTCAGAGCACGTCTTGGCGGGACCTCGGAATGCGGTGTGGTTGACAGGGTCGCGGATACGAAGACGGTACCGCCGCCACCGCCACGCCTGTTTCCTGAGATTTTCGTTGTCGTCGTCTTCGATGTATTCTCGGAGAGTGTCCTGTATTCCCCTCGTGAATAAAGCAAGAATACACGACACCCATTCGTTGTTGTTTCTTGGTGTAGTGGCAGCCAATAGTCGATGACACGTTAAGGCTTCAGGATAGAATTTTGCCAAGCGCTCCTCTCTAGCTTTAGCTTTGCTCGTGTGAATAAAGGCGGGATCGAGAGCCTTCCCCCGAACTCTTGACTTGTCACTGACTATAGACTAAGAGCGGGTAAAAAGTGGAAAGAGGTTGGGGGGTACTTTCGTAATTTAGAATAAAATAGTGGCTCGCCCTTTGCGCATTCTGTGTATCTTTATATTTTATTTCCACCAGGTCTTTTTGTCTTAAGGAGCTTGACATGAGACCTTGTTCCTGCTATTAGACATTTGTGTGATACAGGATGAATCTATTTTAACTTATGAAAAACTTCCTCGGCACTGCGGTGGCGATACGTAACCGTCCACTAAAATATGCTATCTGGAGTTTCCCTTGGTAAAAACGCAGTACAGAGTCAGCGTACTGAAAACGTACTGACAGTGTGCTTAGGGGACGTTCTAATTACATACTCATTTCGCACTTTTCTAAAACAAAAAAGTACACGTTTTTTTGTATTTATAGCATACTGCTTCTATACTTCCAGTACATTGGTAGTACACCGTCAAAACACTACATGTGTACACTTTTTAGACTGCAAGTGCACTCCTAGTAGGCAGTGAGCACACTTCATGTAGATTGGAAGAATACTTTCAGTGCGCTGCAAGTTCAGCGCTGCTTCATCGGCTCTGCGCGGACTCTCTTTGCCCCTGTAACCAGGTGCCTGCGTGCTGAACATCCGCTTGGACCACAACTGCTGCTGCGAACCAGTCAAGGCCGCGTAAGAGCCAGCCCGGAGAGATATAGTCCCTGTTCGTTAGAGCCACACCTCTTCCGCTTACCGCCGTATCGGCGCGGCCACGGAGAAGGGTTTCGCGGCCCTCGCTGATTTCCTCGAACAGACGTAATTCTTGGTTGAACGGTAATCACAAGCGTCCTATCAAAATCACTAATCCAAGCACATCAACACGAGCAAAGGCTCACCACATTTCCTACGTAACCGTGGCTCGCGTTTTCCGCTGCGTTCCTCTGTTCCCTCCAGTCTCGGGTAAGTTACTCTTAAAAAGTAATTATAACTACAGTTACATATAGTTTGTCAAAAATGTATTTAAGTTACGGTTACAGTTAATTAAAAATAAAAGTAACGGGTTACAGTTACAGTTACTGCATCATTGTAACTCGATTACTTTCAAGATACTTGGGTTTTAATGCGAAAGTATTAACTGTGCCACAAAGCGAAGCCGGCGTTGTCTGTAGCAGCTAAAAACGGCACCTAAGTTCCCATTGGCTGAGCGAAACGGCTCCTAAAGTCCCATTGGCCAAAAGCCCAGCAACGCAGACGCTTCGTCACGGACGCCGGCGGGTCGCTCAAGGTCAAAGCGGACGCGCCTCAGAAATAAAACACAAAGAAAAGCACAGCAACGCGAAAGCGTCGTCACGGAAGCCGTGGAGCCGGCGGGGTTCGCGCGCCTGCGCAGTGGGGGAGCGTGATGTCAACCGCAGGAGCGCCATCTGAAAAAGGAAGACGTGATGCACTGCGTGTAGGAATACTTTCGCATTCCTACACGTAAAAAATGTTAAGTGTCTTCGTTTAATTTTTTTGTTTTAATTTAACTATAAAGACTTTGATAACAACACACAATGACTACGATTTATATTTATTTGGAACTTTCTGAAAACTCTCGTTTCACTTTTTCTGATATATATTATAGCCGTCGCACGACTTTGTTGAATCAAAGCGTTTGCTCCTTCGATACTAGATGGATTAAATAATAATTTTTTTTGTTGTTCGTGTAATGCAACAGCAACTGCTTTTGAAAGTTATCATCACTTAACATTCCCCTTTGGATTCACATCCCTTTCATTGCTAAAGAGGCGCTCAACGCGTGCGCTTGACGGTAATGCAGTATTCAGGCGTAAAAAAAAAAAAAAAAAAAAAAAAAACCTTTCCTAATTTTGGGAAAGTCGTTGAGACTGGAGAGCGCTGTCAGGGTTCAGCCTTCCATCGTTCCGTTTCCATGCCTAGCGGTAGTGTCCAGAAATAAAAGTCGAAACTCACCCCGAGATGCTTGTGAAGGTTGAAGGAAGAGGACCTCCCGGCTTCGTATACTTTCTCGCAGTAAATCGAAACATTGTGCGCGTGCGACGTCTACTTCCCTACTAAAAATGTGATCGAAGTTCGTGCCACTGCCCTTTTTCACCGGAAAACTCTGGAGCACAGAATTCAGCGGAGGCCCCGGCGGCGTGACGGCGGGAGCGCGTCAGCCAATTGCAAGCCGCCGTTCCGAGAGAAGCGGCTTGCGTAGGGGCTTTCGCAAAGAAAGCTATCGCCGCGACTGCTGCAGAACCGACGACTGAGGCTCTCGTTCGGCGTTAAACAGTTCACCGTTAGGCAACGTTACTAGAACCACTCAATTGGGAAACTGCCATAGAGCCTGCTCTGGAATAGTAACGCCGATCCTTATCCCAGTACCGAGCTAATGGCGATCGCAACGCTGCCATATCTCCCGCAGCGGCCACTCCATGAACTGCACGGCTATACTTACTGGTTTTGTCGAGTCGCAGAAGGGCGGGGGGCGCCATCTCGCAGAACCATCTTCCAGTAGCCATATAAAGCAACTTTCATGTTTGAGCTCGTCGCTAAAGTGTGGCGGTGTTATCGTATTTAGCTCGGTCTCGGTGGACTCCTGCGGCCGAGGTTTCAAGGGCGAATTTCCCAATTGAGTGTTTTAGTAACGTTGCCGTTAGGTGACTATATGCCGTCGCGTGTTTCCGCAAGGGGGCTTTGTTGCTTGGTTGCAGAGGTGGGCGTCTTCGGTGAGGCCGGAAAAGGTAAAGACGGGACCGGAGCCGCGCACGAAAGGGTTGAAATAAAGCAAATACTAAATGCGCTTTCCCGCGCGATGAAAAAGAAAAAAAAAACTTTCAGTTTTTCCATTCTGGTGAAGAAGAAAGACCAGCGAAGTTGTACTAAGGTGGGAATAAAGTAATGGCCGTCCACAAGTCGGCAAGCCAGAGTGGAAAGGCTGGAAAGGTTGCCGCCATCTGTGAGCGACGGCGGCAAGCAGACAACCGGCAAACACAACACTCTGGACAGCTACCGCCATCTGTGAGTGACGGCGGCAAGCAGACAACCGGCAAACACAACACTCTGGACAGCTACCGCCATCTATGAGCGACGGCGGCAAGCAGACAACCGGCAAACACAACACTCTGGGCAGCTACCGCCATCTATGAGCGACGGCGGCAACCAGGGTGTCGTGTCGACATTTCTGTGCGGACGGACACGATCCTGGGGAAACTAGCCCTTAACAGCTCCGCTGTAAAAAGAGAGGTAGAAAAACGTCCCCACTCTGCTCCGGCACTTTGCTCGGACGAAAAAAAGTTGTGAGCTCTTGCTTAATTCGGTCGTCTAATGTGAGGCCCAACCTCCGCACATGGTCGAACCCGCCGCAGTGTTTACAAAAGAGGGTCATTTTTATTCTCGAAAAGTATCTGTATCTTTCCAGATACTTTTAGTTACTTTTTTTAAAAAAGGTATTTAAGTTATCGTTACAGTTACTGAAAAAAAATTATCAAGTTACAGTTAAAAGTTAAAAAAAGTAAAAAATTACAGCATCGCGAGACTACCCAAAAGACTGGTTCCCTCCCAGCGGTCAAAACGGTCAAAACCATTGGCGCGCGAAAAGCAGGAAGGGTGAGATGGGCGATAGGCGGCGTCAAGGCTGAGTTTCCTTTCCTCCCCAACTCGAAAAAGGTTGAGGGAGCGCTGACGCTTCGGCCGCCACCAATCAGACAGCGCATGATATGCGTCACCGAGTAGAGAGCCGAGATGGGAGAGGGGGTTCATCTCAAACCGCGGCGATTGGGCGCGACTCTCAAGTGCGCATGCGCTGCGTTTTCGCGTGGCGAGGAGGAAAGGCGGAGGCATTTGCAGACGATGCGGCCATCGCCGCGGAGGCGCAGTAGCGGCTTCTCCGTTGCGGAGGGACTTAGCGGGGAGGGAAACGCGGTCTACGAAAACTCCCTAATAGGGAGTTTTCGTAGACCGCGTTTCCCTCCCCGCTAAGCCCTCCGCAACGAAGAAGTTACTACCGCGCCTGCGCGCCGATAGCTTTGACTGTAGAGTTCCGGGTACCGTAGCGGGTTGCGGAGGGCGTTGCGGGACGGCGAAAACGATCTACGAAAACTCCCTATTAAAGCAAAGTGCCGCCGTTGCCGGAAAGTCGGCCGGCAACGATTCACCAGGACGAGCTGATCGCAAGCCCATCGAGGAGACGCGTGCTTTGCCCAGCACCGAATCGAGCCTCTATAAGACTTTTCACCACATCTAGTGCGAATGCTTTCGTCGCCAAGAAGTCGAAAGCAGCAACGACGCCCAGGAACGTCTCTTCAATTTAGCACTAACGACCACAAAAAAAGTACGTCATTTGCGTTTTTGCACGCACGGTATCGCAGCTTAAAGACCTGACCACACTAGCGTGAACGGCGGCGCCGGTCGGCGCCGCCAGGCGGCACCGCCGTCCGGCGTCCCAACGCGAGAAGTGCACAATGGGCGCGTTCAGTAGCGGCCCCGGAGTCAAGGAGTCACTGACTCCTTCCACTGGACGGCCAAAAGTCACTTCCGGTGCACGTAACTCCGGGGCTTTGGAGTCAAGCTCCGAAGCACCGAGTCCGGAGACGGTGCACGTAGAGTCAAAGGAGCTAAAGACGACGTCATTTCCTGATTGGTGACGATTTCCGGCGCTAAAAGAGAAAAAAACAAACAAAATGGCGGGATAAGCTGCGGCGGTTCTGTCGCGGGTGTGCGGTTAGCTCGCTTTTGTTAATGAAAAGTGCTCAAGATAAGACGAATAACGCGTTCGAATTTCTTTTCCAGGTAAGGCTCTTTTCGAAAAATGCATTGGACCATATTTTGTTTGGTTTGAATATGCTAATAAACAACGTAAACGTTCATTTGACGCCGTGTCTTGATCGCCGTTGCACGCAAACTCGGTGAATATCGACGATAGTCCTGTCCGCGCTGAACAGAGCAAGGCAGGGTATGAACGCGAATTCGGTAGCCGGTTGGACACTCACGCGGAGCATGATCCCGATTGATGTTTTGTTTGCGTGGCTAAATCGGGGTGCACGTTGGCTGACGCTCGCTTCGGCCGACAAAACCTTGATCGCCGAGAGCGGCCGAACTTCCTATACGAATAGGAATACATTTTATAGGAAGTTCGTAACGAAGGGCAGAACAAACAAATGGCCGTATAAAAGTATCGCAACCGGCAGCGTAGATTCGCCTAGCTCTATATTTTGCGTGTGCTGACGACGTTTTTGTCGGTTTTTATAACAGTAGCTGTCTTTGCACCGCCAAGTGAAGGGCTCGATCGCGTTGCATCGCTTCGAACAGCAGCGCTGATGTGTACAGTCACTCGCTTTTTCTTCAACGGCTTTGTCAAGACTTCTTCAATACCGGCGTCAAATAAAAGCGATCGTGCTCGCCATCGTCTGCTTCCAGTTTATTCGGAGACCGCCTGGCGCAGGGAGGAAGCGGAAATTGCGTAGAAGCAGGTTTGGAGCCGCGGCTTTTTTTGCCGTTCAGTAGGCGCTCCGATGACTCCGACTCGAGTCACTCTGTTCGGGGGCAAGGGAGGCGCTACTGAACGCGCCCATTGGCCTCCGTTTTGCGGGTGTCACGTGACAACACTGGCTCTCGCGATCGCGCGCGCGCCTCTCGTCGTATTTCCCGCTCTTTCGTCGTCTGCTCTTCGTTAGATTCTTCCGTTTCGGCTCTCATCTTTCGCATACAGGCCCGTTCACACTCTTGCTTCCGAGAGAGACCAGACCGGTTTTAGGACCAGCAGCGGAGCTGGTCCTAAGAGATCGCAAGAGGCTTAAAAACCGGTCTGGTCTCTCTCGGTCGAACTCGGTCGCAAGAGTGTGAACGGGCCTTATATCAGCATCGAAACCGCACTCGCTGCCTACATGCTAGGTATCCACTGATGACCTGGTGATCAGCGTAAATGTTATTATCCTAGCCTGCTCGTTGGTCTTGCCGCAGTCGCCGCACTCTGAAGGGAAGGGTTTTGGGTCCGGTCGAGTTGGTTCTACCGAAACACCGAAGGACAGGTCAGTTCTTTGCTGCCCCGGCGGCACGCCAGAGATGAAGGATACTTTCGAAAGTGTTACCAAATCAACACGACATCCGTCACAACACAGACGACATGCAACAGGTGCCACGGGGAAACTCACTTGTAATTCCGAATTTCTCTCCTATCATTTCCCAGCGGTTGTTCTTAGCGTCATTATCTAGGTAGTCTGGCTGCGTCTTGTCATATAAAAAGGGAAACAGTCACACAGTTTCAAGGAACCGCTCCGTTGTGGAAGGTATCGGGGGGAAATAGGGAGAGCAGACGACACGAAACCGTCCTTCGGAACGTGAAGGACCCGCGGAGAACCGGTTTGAGCGTTGCCATGGCACCGCAACGTCACAATCTACGCCACCTCCCATTGGCTCCTCTCTTCTGCGGCGCGGAGCGGCGAGCTCTGAACCGCGCAAGGAGCGGTTGGCTCTGCGGCGCCATACGTCGCGCCGTTGAAGCCGAAAACCGGTTCTGGTCGGCAGACGGCCGGGCCGACTGTCGCGCCGTAGGCCTCCGCGACGCCAATCTGGTCGTGCATTAAATACTCTCGAATTACCAAAAAAGCTCTTTGATGGTGAATTCGGGTGGTCGCCTCTCTCCTATGACCTTGATTCAGCAGAGCGCCCCCTCCTCGCCGCTAGAGCTACTCGGGATCCTTTTCAGCCGATCACAACTGCTTGCTTCAGAGCGCTCTGACATTCTCAGACCAGTCACGGAAGTAAAACTTCTTGATTTTAATAATGCATTAAAAAAAAATATTTACAGCGTACGGTGGACGAATGAGCAAAATTTACGCTCGCAACGTGATGAAATTACGGTTGTGACGTAAATTGTTTTACGCATCGGCGTGTTAAAAAAAAAAAAGAAAACAGCAGTATGCGAATTGATTTCTGCAGAACAGAACGAAAGCTAATGCTTGGAAAGAGTTGTCAACTCATCGAGTTTTCGACAGTGAACGCGCTGCGAAAGCGGTCATGCGTACGACAGAGCAGGCAAATATAAAATGGTTAAAAGCCTCCTTTTTTCTCACGGCGAAATATCGTGCAAGCAGAATATAGCACATATCGCCATGTGACGCAAATGACTGTGCATTAGATTCGGCTTTCCCTTTATTTTACAACACATACCTTTGAACGCACTTTTACCAAACCTGAGAATTTCTTGAAGCGGGCACAAAACCCGGTAAAACAGTGGCGAGCTCTGCGAGCTGTTTCTTCGTTGGTTAGGCTTAGCGGAATCACCGTCGCGAGATTTATGATCTCGTAAAAGCACTGGGAATACTTCGCACGTCGACTTTTCCTGCTACGGTCACAAACGAATGTCCCGTCCGTTGCAATCCTCTTACCATCGAATGCACAAGCACTTTGTAGAACCACATATATCAATCGCCGTCTCGCCGTACCCCGCACACAACCACAGACCACTGCCGGCCATCGTCAACAAAACCACGTGATCCCTGTCCAAGTACCACGTGACGCGTGCGCCGCTCCGCACTCCGACGGCTACCGACAGAGTGCCAGGGAGCGCTCTGAGAGGGAGAGGCGCTCTCGGAATGAACCAGCCGATCAGGCCACGGCACTCTCGTTCAACCACCCGATCTCGCGCGCTCTGGAAAGAGCGCTCGAGTGCGCGCAGACTGAACCACGCAAATTCGCCATGAGCCTTCAGGTAGTACATAATATGTTTACACATAAAACATTCTAATGGAAAGCTATGTAGTATTTTCGAAATTTGATGTATGATCTCAAGTGAGTTCCTGTTGTGAAACGGCTGTGAAAACACATGACACGTTGAGTTTTTTTTTTTTTTTTAATTTCTGGTGATTTATGAGGCACACATCAAAATCGAACCAGAAAATCTATATTATTTTTTTTTAAAAGGATATGAGAGCCATTGACAATTAATAAATCAATAAAAATAAATAAATTCAAATAAAAAGTAGTCGGACCAGTGCGTATAATTTTTTTAAACAAGTTTGTGAATTTTGGAAACGAAAAACATATCTATATATTTTTTTTGTTTTCCTGTTAACATCTTATAATATTTTCTACCATCAAATTTTGAGTTGCGGTTTTTGAAAGTTTGTTTCGATCATAACAAAGGCTCTTCTAGGTCTGTTTTCGCTGCTATTTTCCTGCGTGAGATACGACCACCTGCCGTCATTCTTTGTCTTAAAGAGCGGCGGCTTTCTCAACGAATATATCATTAAAAGAGTGTTTTCGGGCCCTGTTGTGCCTAACCTAGAATGCCTTTCTTTTGTCGACGCCGTGACGCTTATTTTAATCTTTCGGCATACGTACGTAGCGCCTTTGCAGTTTCGTTGTACGTACGCGGCCTATACTTACCTCTTGCATCCACGATTTGGCTCTTGGGCGGCAATAAGGAGGGGGGGGGGGAGGGTGAGGGTCAGGGGGGATGCAATATATTTTATTGTGGTTCTGCTTTGTCTTTCTATGTGTGAAAAATCAGCCACCTCAGCACACCGGCATGTTTTTTTTTTTTTTTTTTTTTTAAGGAGGATAACTATGGTGTTTTTTTTTTCTTTTAATACGTATTTAGGCTGAACTATATCTATTTTTTTTAACTTTTGTTGTGTAATCCTTGCTGAATTTTTGTTATGGAGAGGGGGGGGGGAGGGCAGTCTGGCCATATAAGAATCATATTTTTGTTCATTTACACATTTCGTCAATTTAAGTAATACGTAGTCAATATGTTTTTACCCAAAATAGGTAAATGTTCTCAGAAGTGCTTTGCGTGCATCTCATCTATACACTGCTCGACGCTTCGTCGTGGATCTCAAAATAATTTCCTGCTTTCACCGCCAGTTCCGTTTGCGGCTTTCCATTTGCACTTTTAATCAAACTTGCGTTAGAATCGCGCGGTCTTGAATTCTTGCCTCCCTGTGGCATCTCCTAGCCAAAATCTTTCGTTTTTAGCGGTGACTCGTTAGACGGACCTTTATGATCGCGATGAAAATAACTTCACGGACGTTCTAGCCGGTAATGAGTATGCGGTAAGTCTTTATTTCGATTGTATGCTTTCACCAATCCTTTTTTTTTTCTTGTACTTTATCCCGTCTCCGCCGCTGTTGTCCCCGCTTCTCGGGTTCCTCGTTCCTCCGCGAGAGGGCGGGCGGGGGGCCAGAGTGGCGAAACGTCCCTTGCTGCTTAAGAAACCCTAGGTATAGCTTATTCGGAGGGCACTAAAATGCGTGAGAATCGCCACGGCCTGCCTTTTTGAAGCTCGAGAAAGGGCGGGAGGCATCGAAGCCAGCTTCTCTTTATGCCTCAACGTTGACCCGTTCCGTCTGGATGATGTTACAATACACCTGCAGCTTCGCCGGGAGCTCCCCGTTCACAGATTCATGCCCAGACCTAAACCACGAGAGACGCATCGACAATCTGTGAATTCTTTCGAACACTGTGGAAGATATATAAGGCAAGTACACTACACTACGTTTTTCCTTTAAGTTCGTCCGCAGCCGACGCTACGATTCGATCAGTCGGCGCCGAAAAGGTGCATCGTCAGTGAGCAATGTCACAGAGTCGAGTCACCGGACGTTTGTTGACGCGGAAAAGAAAGCGCGTCATAGGAATTCCTTTATGAAGCTATAGTGTGCCTCGAGCACGGAGATTCGCGCAGGCGGTGTCAGCAATTAAGCTACAAATGCTCTTCGTCTCTCTTATATCTAGGCTCTCTGTATAATGCTACTGGTTGCCGCGAACCTGATTATTGCATCTAAAAACAGCAGCGAAAAAATATAAAAAAAAAAAGGTGGACGCGACCGTCGTTGCCGTCGCGGCGTCTCAACTCGTGATTCCTCGAGTTGAGGCACGTAGCACACCTATGACGTCACCAGTCGTAACACGCGGGTACAAAACGAATACGCTTTTTAGGTTACTTGGAACTTCCGCAACCAACCGCCTGGATCGCGACCTACACCCTCATTGAACTCTAGCAAATGGGCGGTACGGGACGCCTAAAGGTATCATTCTAACGAAGCTTTAGCTATCCTCGCCTTGCGACAGCTTGCCGCGCGGCCGTATACTTACACGAACTTCTTCATTACTTGGCGTGTGGCTCTGGCTTTGGCTTTGGTCTTTCCTTGCCTTGGGCTTTGGCTTGAGCTTGACTTTGACTTGAACACATTTCGCGAGCGAGTTGCTGGCGTGCGGCACGTTCAACACTTTTTTTTATGTCTGCGCCTGCGCAGTATTTGTAGTCGTCACGTGACTACGCACCTGCTTATATAGAGCTAATAGGTGTAGAAGCAGCTGGTTAGCCTACGCTGTCGACACTTGTGAAGGAACGGCAATATGTTCGCTGCTGGATTATCTCCGGATTCTAGAATTGTTGCGCTCGCTTTAGCCGTTATCTTCGGTGAGTTCCTCGTCTTTCAATTAATGCCACAGCTCTTCGAAGTCTACGTGTGCTTTGTTTTCAGCGTAGCGCCGTTTTATCCTTGTGATTTTAGTCTGATATTTACAGGGTGGAAATGAAATCAGCTTTGAAATGATATTGATGCTGTCCGTATAAGGAATTGTTTTTTGCTTGTGTCATTTTTTTTTTTGTTAAGGGCAGTGGCTGCGCAGGAAATACAATCTTCAGAAGAATTGCGCGCGGATGATGTCCCGTATAAAATGCTTATTCTGAGCGCAAAACCCCATTAAAGTACTGTTGCTCCTTATTTGTACGCGACTCTTTTTTTTTTCCCTGTTCCCGCTAGCACTTGATTTGACTACCTCCCTTTGTTCGTACTTCTTTTTTTTAGCTGACCCAGTGACAGGCCAGGGTCTCGTACTTCAATGTACGAGTGGCTTCGTGAAGTGCCTTTACGGAACGTTCGTGTGTGAGCCTGGTAGGATCGTGTGCAGAGATGGAGAGTTAGTTTGCGCAGATCGACTCTCGGAAAACGTCTGCGACTTGCGCCTGCTGGACACAAAGAAGCCCCCGGACATGACAGTCGCGCCTGAACATTCTATGACTGGTGAGAATGCGACGAGTACAGCCGGTCCCCCAGACGTGATTGGCACGTCGACCCCCACAATCGGCCTTGCCCCGGGTTCGCGAAAATACAAGCTCGTGCCTCTCTGGTCTTGGCCATCACCGGTGCGCTGGCCCACCACCGAATGGGTACATTCTGAGAAGACACTCCCGCCTGAACATCCCATGGGTGGTGAGAATGCAACGAGTACAGCCAGCCCCAGAGACGTGATTGGCGCATCGACTCCTACTATCGGCCTTGCTCCGGGTTCTCGAAAATACAAGCTCGTGCCTCTCTGGTCTTGGCCATCACCGGTGCGCTGGCCCACCACCGAATGGGTACATTCTGAGAAGACATTCCCGCCTGAACATCCCACGGGTGGTGAGGATGCGACGAGTACAGCCAGTCCCACAGACGTAATTGACGCATCGACTCCTACTATCGGCCTTGCTCCGGGTTCTCGAAAATACAAGCTCGTGCCCCTCTGGTCTTGGCCAACACTGGCGCGCTGGCCCACCACCGAACGGGTACCTTCTGAGAAGACATTCCCTCCTGAACATCCCACGGTTAGCGAGGTGGTATCACAGGAGGAGACTCCCTCGAGCGACTCATCGTCTACGCTCACCGAGAGTGAATTTCCACCTGGGCGTGATGTTTCTGGTAATGATACAGCGAAGCCTTCCCAACCCGAAACGTCCCCGATCACAGACATGACTAGCAGATCGACTACCGTGTTCGGCCTTGCACCGGGTTCGCGGAAGTACAAGTTAGTTCCTCTGTGGTCTTTGGGACCGACAGTGTCAAGGGCCAGCACTGAGCAGACACATTCAAGCAGCCTAGTGGGTGATAGGACGACATCACCTGGTCAGGGTTCTTCGACCGAGTCATCGTCCGCGACCGAGGGGGAGGGAGGTACACCTGTACATTCGACCGACTATTCTCATCCTTCTTCACCGGAGCCTCCCGAAACCGAAACGTCTCCAGAGGGTATACAGCCTGGTCCGACTTCTCCGAGTGGCGGGCCTGAAGGCACAGCATCCGGACATTCTACCCACGGGACTGTTGGTACTGGTCACCCTCCGTCGCAGCCTTTCCCGACCAGAAGGCTCACAAACAGCACGCGTCCAAGGCCTCCGTGTTCACTCACGCCAAAAGACACAGATATCATTCGAGACATGCAGGCGAGATTTTTGAGGCTCTTCGTGACAAGCATCTCGTCACGTGGTCTCAAGCTGGTGGACACAATTTTTTCGTACAAAGACAGTCAGCGGCACGGTGTGGAGGTCACCGCCACGTCCGTCGCTGGTCAGTTCAACGGGAACAAGCCGGAGGTGTCTGTCCTCTGGAGGCGTTACACCAGGAACTACAATGAGCTCTTTCTTGAGGTACGGTATGCCCCTACGGGAAGATCACGGTTGCCCCGCTTATCTATATGCTTTCTTCATTGTTTAGCTTTCATGTGCACTAAAGAGGTTTCCGACCTCGTCTTTATATGGCGCTAACTGTACTCTTCGCATTTTCTCGCGGCTGACACGTCTTAACCGATGCTTAATTGCCATCTTTCTTGTCGCAACAGATATTTTCAAGAGTCTATCTGGAAACACTGGTGGCCGCCATATTTTGGGTATCGCTTCCTACGCGAAGCGTTCGACTGGCGAGTGCGGCGTCAGCGTCCAGCGATGACGGCGCACTCGCGTCCTGGAGATTTGGACCCGAGTGAACGCCCGACGCTGACGATGCGCTAGCGTCCAGTCTAGGCTCAGGGTGCGTTCCCAAAATACGGTGTCCTCGGAGAATCGACGCAGCATGCTACTAGAGGGCTTGCATTCTTTTGAAAACGTTTATTGTACTGGAAAGGGGTGTCAGTTCAAGTCCCCGCTCACGATTTACGTCTGCACGTTGGTCAACCGCATTGTTTCTCCTTTTTTTTTTTCGCGGGCAAAAGTCTGGGTGGCGGTTTTTACAGAGAATTCGCTCGAAACATCGAGGTATTATAATATTTAGTTATTGGGGTTCATGACGGACGTCGCTTAGTTCGAGCCACAAAAATGCAAATACCTCGATCTTTTGTAAACCTTTGATCACAGCTGGGGATATAGTGCCCTAAAGAATTACATTAGCAACGTTATTTTCCTTACAGGTTATCATGGAATGAGTTTAACTGAGAACTGGTATTATCACTATTTCTTTAACATCGTTTTATTTCCCTTCCTCTTTCATTTCCTGCCATCTTGGTCACGAATCAAATGTATCAGTTTATTTGTTACTCCTTCACGCCAAATAACATATTGACTGTATAAGCTTGCCGTATATTCCTATTATGCTGCCTAAATACAGCGCGTCCTCGATTGTGGTTCCTTTGATTTTCTCCCAATGACGTCAGAAACCTGTTATGCTGTTGCATGTCGCGATCCTGGCGGTCGCACTATAGCAGAAGGGGAGCCGGCAGAGACCTTTCCTGCTTGCTGCAGGTGGCCCTCAGCTTGACGGTCTACGGCAGCGTCCGCAGTGACAAATTACGGGACGCCGCGAGGACAGCGAACTTTGCGTCTGCTCGCCTTTTTCGCCATCATTCCTGCAACCGTAGCCTACCATATACTGACAAAGCCTGGCAGATCGCCTTGAGAAGCGGCCGTCGAAATGGATAAGGTAGAGCGGGCGACAACGAATGAGAGGAGAGTCACGTGACCGGCGCCCCGCTGCGGCGAGACGCCTGAAACGCAGTCTCCCCGCTGCCGCGTAGCGCTGCGGCGAGACGCGAGGACCCGAAAGTGTGTTTCGGATCCTCGCCGCTGCAAAAGCTGTGCGCTGACGTCCAGGTTCCCCGAGAAATTGTTTTTGATGCTCTGTGCTACCAGATCCTCGCGTTCCAAATCTGCGACCGGCGTCGAACTGCCAGGCTTTGTGAGTATCGAGGAGGCTATGCTACAACCAACCGCGACATGCCACAACATGACACGCCGGCTCATGTGACGTAATTATTTGTTGCTACTTCGGGACCACTTTTGATGCATCGGCGATATCGATTGTGTTCACTGGCGTCCATTCTTTGAGTCCGTTGCTGCTGAGCGCGCGAGCTTCCAGTGACCTTTCACAACGCTTCTGCAACGCGCATTTAACGCCACCAAGATTGTAGGTGTTCTTAGAGAGTAAGTGCAGCCTCGTTCCGAGCATGCGCTCTGAACGCCGCGCTCAAGCCTGACGTCCAGTGAATACCACATCCAGGAACCGTACTTGCATACCAGTACCTGTGGCCCGACGGGCCGACTATGGATAGGGCTAGGACCGGTTTGCCGTTAAAGACGGGTTTGTCTCCCGGCGGCTAAAGTAGCCTCAAGGGGTGTTTTGAGGTCACGTGACTCAAAGCCCCTTCATGTTTTAAAAGTAGCGCAAGGTGCGTCGATGCACGAGGCACGTGCAACATGCAGCCCTTGGGAAGATCATGGCGGCACTAGGGTGCCTCAATGTCCTTCTGTTTAGGGTGATGCCACCCTTTGTAGTACCCGATGCCGACAGCACGCGCTCACGGGGAAAATACAAAGCAATCGACGAAAACAAAATGTCGCCATAGCACAGTCAGCGCCACAAACGCGTGCAGGGGCACGCTCTTTCACGCGCTTCTGAATAAAAAATAAAAATAAACTTGTGGAACAAAATGGCGAGATGCCACCACCCTAAGCAAAGCGCGCATGAAGGCACCCTAGGCGGCACAGCGCAGCACTGAGCTAGATTTCAGATTCCATGCTGTTCCCAGAAGTGACGCGCGGCACGTGTCTCGAGCATTTCCACAACAATGAATGGCGCCACTTTTCCCAGGATAGAGGGGCTTTAACGTGACTGTCTCCGTGGGAAAAGAGTAAGCAGCGTTCCTGCCGATTTCGCTCAGCAAACGTAGGCCTTGCCTGTCGTTCTCTTTGATTCTCGCTTAACACGACCTTCCCTAGAAATAACTTTACACGCCGCGCTTACAGGATACGAATGCGATTCATTTCACTTACATTTCAGGCCTTTTACCTTCTGACTGCACGCACAATCAGACTCGAATGATCGAAGCGAGGACGGACTTACAGTAGCCATTTGCTTTGTGCACTACGCATCGCGTAACCATAGAGCACGTCACGGGACTGTGAAATCCCTCTTGCGACTATTTTAACCAACGGGAGGAGTACCCGCATTCACAAGGGAACCGGTACGGAGGTTTCGATATGAGGGACTTTTAGCAAACTGTTACCGTGTTCCGCGGTAAAGGTTGCTAAAGGTTCCTATTAACGAAAACGTTTTGATCGCCACTACGGTGCCTTGAACGCGTCTAACCGACTGGTGTGTTGACCGCGTCCACAAAAGTGGTCCCTCGATTTCCGCCTCATGACGTCACGTATCACGTGGCCGGCGGTGTCACGTGGTCGACATGGTAGTCGTCTGCTTTGCTGCATGTAGCTCTCCAGCTTGATAGCCCACGTAAGCTTTGTCGGCTATCAGAAGTCGGAACGCCGCGACGACAGCGACACTCGCGGTCTCTCTTTTTTTTTTTTTTTGTACAGCGGAGCTGTTATGGGCTAGTTTCCTCAGTATTGGGTACCGCCATCTACGAGCGACGGCGGCAACCTTTCCAGCCCCTCCACTCTGGTTTTCACCAGAGTGGAAAGGCTGAATTTCTCTAGGCGTCGTCCTAGACGTCGTCCTTGAGCTCGTCCTTGAGGTTGTCCTCGAGGTCGTCCTAGGTCATCCTTGAAATCCTCCTTGACGTCGTCCTCGAGGTTGTCCTAGAAGTCGTCCTAAAAGCTGTCCTTGAGGTCGTCCTAGACGTCATCCTTGATGTCGTCCTAGACGTCGTCCTTGAGGTCGTCCTCGAGGTCGTTCTTGAGGTCGTCCTAGACGTTGTCCTAGATGTCCTCTAGGTGTCCTCCTTGAGGTCGTCCAAGAAGTCGTCCTTGAGGTCATCCAAGAAGTCGTCCTTGAGGTCGTCCTAGACGTTGTCTTCTAGGCATCGTCCTGGACGTCGTTAAGATAACAGCTTCGCTGGTCCTCCATCTTCACGTAAAGTGGAAGGGCTCTACTTTTTTTTCAGAATTACTTAGTTTAGGCGTTAGGATCGCGACATCTGACAGCATGATACTCCGGCTTTTGTGACGTCATTTGTTGCCACTTTAAGACAACTTTCGATGCGTGGGCGGACTAGGACGCTAAACATACGAGTCGGAGACGCTGTTCCAGGCACCGTAGCGCCACCACCTACACAGTAGAAAGAGTTTTAGGGAACCGTTTTTGTACATTGGTACGATGGGCCCTCCGGTGCGGGCTACGCATGTGCTACCGCATAAGACTTGCACATGCGCAGTGTGTAACGGAGGGACCCACCGTACCGTACGGGATGTGCAAAAACGGTTTCCTAAAACTGTGTTGTAACCTGAGTCGCCGATTCCGCAAACTGCTTTCGTGCTGCTTCAGGTCCGCATTTTGGTAAAGAAGCTGGGCGAGGTGCACGCGAAGATCCAGTTTCGTGACAACGACGGCACCATCAGCGGCCTGAATCCGGTCGTGGTACTTCTTGGCGAAGCCACCTACCTTGCCACCATCACCGTCCTGAGGGACAGCGGCGTAGGCTACGGCTTTTCCCTCAAGTCCGAGAAGATTAACATCGACGACTACGTGATGTCGAAAGACGCCGACCACGCGAGCCTGAAAAAAATAGGTACTCGGAGCGTGAACCAGCTTGTCAGGCGGATGATTCGCACGCGCCTGGTTGAGATCTCCCTGGTGAACCTTCTCTCGAACCCTTGGAGAAATCTGTGCATTCCCAGTGTCAGTGCCCAGTGTACCGCGGAGTAAAAAAGTTGCTGGAGGCGCGAACAATAAAGGCAGATATGCGACGAAACAAAAATTCAGAGTTCATTTTATGCCATCGCGTAACATTTGTCACAGCGACAGACTTTTATCTCGCGTATAGGAATTGCCGCGGAGAATTTTCGCCACTTCGAGATTTCCGCAGAGGGTTCCGCAGCAAGATGAACATGCGCTTGTTTGTTCTACAAAAGAGCCTACGTGCTTTTTTTTTCTCCCCCTTCCCCTTAGGTCCTCGAGGGCGAGCGCCGGAGGAGGAGGTGGGGTATTACCAGTCGCGGATAATTGTGCGCATGTTCCGGTGCGGCGACCGGGACCGATCCCAGACATCAGACGCCATCTTAGGACACCCTAAAGTCGCCGTCGCACTGCTTCTACATCATACGAGAGAGACTGTGTTCGTTGCAGACGAAATAATTATCTGCCGATATACCTCAAGCATGTTGGAAGCATGCTTGCTTCATGTATGCTTCGAGTATGTCTACAATGTGACCGTCATACGAGGAAGTCTCCAGACTGTTTCTGCAGGCTGCCTTTCGTATGATGTACTAGCAGTGGGTCCGACCGAACTAAATCAGATTCCAGGTTATAGATATCCGCAAAGTCTGCGGCTTTCTTTCCTTTTTGCGGGAGGAAATTCTCAGCTATGGAGGGGCTTGTGGAGGGACAATATACTTTATACAATGGCATTGGCACCGGCAGCGTTTGCGTAGTTGGAACGGCTGGACGCGCTCCTCGAGGTTTTCACCCCTTTGGAATGGCGAGAGGCGGCTCCTGCCGTCTATCGGCGTGAAAACCCGTCGTGACAGCGGAGACAGCCGTTTCTGCCTTGGCGAATTCGGTATCTCGGCGTGGACAGCGCTATGCGCCTCTCTCTGTTCTCTCGTACACAGGATCCCCGCCGCTTTGGCGTTGCAAATGGACATTAGCGGGGTAGAATGTGTTCTTGCAATGTGTTTTGTGTATCTTGCAAGTAACAGAAAATCTGACTAAAAGTGTGGCAACGGCCCGCGGATTTCGGTCAAAAACGTTACAGTGATAACATATCTACTACAGTCTAACTTGTGTCGCCACCTATTTGGAGGTGAAACTCGTCAGACTTTCTTTCATTTAGTACAACGGCTCTGTGAACTTTCATGTTGCGAGTATTGTTTTTTTCTGGACCAGATGCAAGCGCGTGCAGTCAGATTTGCTCGTTTTTTTTGTTTTTTTAATGGCGGCGGGTTTTTTGATCCAACTAACAAACGAACCTTCTGGCCAAGATGAACAAAAACTAAATGTCTTTGTTTGTTGACGCGGCGCGGTTTCAAACGCGTTTAATTTGTACGTTAGATGTATACGTTTATAGTTAACGTTCTTGATTTTTGTAAAATAAACGAGGTTATTTGAGGCATCCGCAGTGTGAGTCAGACGCTATATTTTTATTTATTACGTTTTAGGAGCAGCTTTTAGGCGCCCGTTTCCGGCTGGAGCGGCGTCGGTTTCGCCGTCGGCGTAACCGGACGGTACATTATAAGAAATGTCCCATTACGCAACGCGCGGGACTCGTGACGCGCGTGACGTCTCGAGTGACGTCACGAGGGTTCCGCGCATTCATTATGGGAAACGTCCCACGATGCAACGCGCGGGGAGGAAGAGGAGCGAGTGGAGGGCCAGGGGAGGGGAGGAGGAGGAGGAGGGGAGGGAGGGAGGAGGATGGAGAAGAGGGTACGGATGAGGAGGAGGGCATACCCTCCCCTCAGTGCCTTCCCCTTCTCCTCGTCCTCAAAAGCTGCGCTCTAATTTGGCGTTAAAGGAAGTTGTAAATGTCTTTCATTTTTTTTAGTGATATTCTTGTTCTTTGTATTTTTTTGTGGGCGTGCTCATCTTTGCCTTTTCAGGAACATCTTTATTGTCAGTTGCGCTTTGATTTATCAATCCAAAAATATAATCATCATCGATGCGGTCACTATGCTTACTAAATGGCGGTAAAGAGTCTGAGAAATTATGTGATTTCTTCTCTCTTTGAAATCGTTTCGCGCGTCGCCTTTCTTTACGTTCGTGAAGAAGCGTATTTTAAAACAGCGTGCGGTTTCCAGCTGTTTGTTGTTTCAAAATTAATCTTTTGTTCACCGCACGTCAGATTTTAGCGATCTTTGCTCTTCACCGCTCTGCCGCCCCCTCTTCTAGCGAAAATATTTGTTTGCTAACGATCAGCCTAGCTCCAGCTGGATATTTATGATCTCGAACAAAACGACTTGACGGATATGTACCGGCCTGTAATCGCCATGCGGCGAGCTTTGGTTTTGATTGTACTCGTATGCTGGTACCAGGTATTCTGTCCTGCGATATCCTCGGGTAAGAAACCTGCGCGCTGCTCTATCGTGTGTTGCTATACGCTGCTTGCGTAGTTTTTGTGGCGCTCTTTATTTGAGAGTGCGGTCGAGTTTTAACTGTAGTCAAATCTACTTCGAAACTTAAATAAACGTACGCCGGAAGTGAACTGAAATTATAGATCGAGCTTGTCGTCACTGCTTGTCTAAGTTGAGAAATAGAACTAACTCTATTTATTAACGCAAGCGAGGCAACTCTATCTAGCTACCAAAACGTGAAATAGAGAAACGGGAGGCTCGTGCCAAATAAAACACGGAGCGAAAATTGGCGATACCTGGTGCCTGAAACATAAAACAGAAAAGCGATAATAATAAAAAAAAAATGCCGGCCGTGGTTTTGGCGATTCAAGCTGCCTGGTTATTATTATTATTATTATTATTATTATTATCTGCTGGCTGGTGCTCACGTAATCACCTGAAGATAAACCATTCCAAAACAAAAGTCATGACCTACTCTAGAAAAACTGCCACAGTACCATTTAACTACACAATTAACACTAAACAACTATCCCGCGTTGGCGAAATCAGAGATCTTGGTGTTGTATTTGACTCTGCTTTGCGTTTCCAGGGTCATGTTGTGCATATCGTGAAGTCTGCCCTGCGCACCCTGGGTCTTGTGTGTCGTGTATCACGAGAATTTCGTGACCCTAAAACATTTTTAACCTTATATTGTTCCCTGTGTCGTTCTCACCTTGAGTATGCCTCTGTTGTGTGGGGTGGGACGTGCCACTCTAATCTATTGAGGATTTCTCGTGTACAAGCGAAATTCGTATCTATTTTTAAACACCGTTTCAACTTTGCAAAAGCAGTTGATGACGTGCATAGTTCACCCACTGGACTGCAAGACTTGCAGGGACGCCGAAACACTGCGGAGCTGCTCTTTCTTTATAAATGTATACATGGTCAAATAGATAGCTCCGACATCCTGCATCAGGTTTCTCTGCACATACCGCGAGTGACGACAAGAAAAACGTCAACCTTCTATCTGTCATCTAGAGTTAATACACTTGATCCAGTATCTCGTGCGCAACTCCTTTATAATAACTCTTCTCTTAATCTCGATATATTTCTTGACAACTTTTCCGATTTTGTTAAATCTGTGCGGAAGCTCTTTTGTGACTTTTGATGAACTTCCTGAATCAACTGCCGGGTTTCTATATGTATTTCCCTGACTTGTTGATTTCTTGTTCCTATTTTTACGGAACTCTATGTGTAGTGTTCAGACGTTCGCGTCTGTTTGCGTCCAAGTGAAGCATCCATATGTATTGGAACAATTTTCTTCGTGTCTTCATTTCTATGTGCAATTTTTGTGCACTTTTTTGTTTTGTTTTTCTGTACAATTTTGTGTACACAGTTCTCGCGTCTTCTTTTTTGTAAAATTTTATGTAAAACTGTCTTCCGTGTTTTTTTTTTGTTTTTTTTTTCTTTTTGTGTATGTGTGTGTTTTTGTTCTTTTTTACGTGCGCCAGCACCAAAACCGCAAGGTTGTTCCTGGGCACAAATAAAAACTATTCTTGATTCTTGATTCTTGATTCTTGATTATTATTATTATTATTATTATTATTTTGTTTTCTTCAAAGAAACTTTAACTCCCTAAAATACGTGATTATTTTTATGATGAACTGTTTAATTAGGTCGCGATCTGTCCCGGAAGAGCTGAAAATTGCTGTTGGTTTTTAAAGGCGGCAAACCCACGAGGATGTAAAATTATTGCCCTCTATCTATATATGGCCGGTTTTCGGACTCCTTTTAGAAAAACACATTTCACGGATAATATGTTTTGTTGTTTTTTTTTTCTTTGACAATTACCCATTGTTATCTGATTCACAGTATGGTTCTGTACCGAGAAGGGGGACGCAATTGCTCTTAGATGACGTCGCCGATTATCTGCCCTCTGCGTTCCATACTAATTTGTTTTCCTGCGTCCTTTTCTTAGACGTTTCCAAAGCATTTGAAACGGTGAATCATTCTATTTTGTTGAGTAAACCGTTTAAGTACGGCTTCTGCGGGACTTTTTTTTTTTTTTTAATTGCTGTTGGAATATTTATCTGGTCGATCGCAGCGAGTGTGAGGAGCTCTACAAACGAGCGGCTCCGTGTTATTTTCGAGCGGGTGTTCCTCAAGGCTCCGTGTTATCGCTTTTGTTTCTTAATATTTATATCAATGATTTTGCTTCTGCCATTTCCCATTATTCGTGTTACCTATACGCCGACGATACTGTACTGACTTCTCGACATATCATATTTGACAGCGCACTAAGCATATTGCAATCAAGTGCTAGTAAAGCTATAGACTGGTATGCCTCCAATCGCTTCGAGGTTCATCCAGTGAAAATTCATCTGATTTGTTTTTGAAACCCATTGAAGCGAGGGTTTATCAACGAGCCTTTTTTCTTGCATGGTGAAGACTGTGTAGGTTGCAACTGTATTCCAGTTTTGGGTTGACAGCACTAAATACATCGGTATCATTTTCGGATCCGATTTGTCATGGGACAAGCAGTTGGTTCACTTATGCCATATGTTGCGAAATGTATCTTGTACACTATAAAAGTTTTTTGGCCCTTTCATGTTAAAAAAAAAATGCTCGTTCATGCCCTAGCATACAGTGTTCTGAGGTACAGGGTGACCGTGTTCGCACATAGTTTGGGGCAGTGGCACTCGAAAATGGATAGTGTTTTGAAATCTGTTTTGAAAAGTGTTGCTTACAAATCTGTTTTATTCAGATAGTACAGATATTTTTCGTGACCTGGAAATGCCAGATTTCTATTAATTGGTCAGACAAACAGTGACACTTCGATATTTTTGGACTGATAACTTTAAGCTTCCAAACAACAATCCCGCACCCTCAGACAGGTCGAGGGTTTCGAAACGCGGCTTTATTCCACTAGGTACGGGAAGAGAACTCGAGCTTATCATGTGCCCGAAGTTTTCATTTGTCTTCCGAACTCAGTATTTTTTTTTTTTTGCTTGATTCCAAGACGGAAGTTAAAAAATAGCTCCGCTCAGTTATGTCGGACTTGGCGTAGTTTTCTTTTTGTGTTCAAGTGTGTTCTATAATACATATTTAAAAAAAAAATATAATTATGAATGTTTTCTCGATTATAGTTTGAAATCTGTGTACGTGCATGTGTGTGAGTATGTGTGTGTGGGAGTGTATGAGTGTGGGAATGTGAGCATGTTCAACGAAGCTTCTAGGTTGTTACTCCGTTTCGGTGACTCTCTGATCCCCGTCTCACAAGCCATTGTAGGCTTTGACGGACCCGGTAACGCCTGTATTTTGAGTGGTCAATAAAATATTATTATTATTATAATTATGCTACCAGTACTGAAATACTATTTTAACATACAATAAAAGCAAAATAAATAAAATAATCAAATAAACACAAGACACGCTCACGACTCTTTCAATTATAGCAAGAGCTGTTTAATGATGCTCGAATCACATAGAAACACAAGTGTCTTCGATTCCTTTAACTATCTTAATATTTCGGTTTGCACCACCCTCTCAAAGTTATCATCGAGGACTGCCAAATATGCTTATGTCTTGCGTAGCGTGTGTGTGTGTGTGTGTGTGTAGGTGTGTGTGTGTGTGCGGGGGGGGGGGGGGGGGTTGAACTAGGAGGGATAGCTGCCGCCATCTCATGTCATGGGTATCTCGATCCCCAGTCTAAACAACCGTCTCTGCTGTCTCGGCAAATCCGGTATCTAGGTGCGTCGGCGTCCTTGTCGCCACGCGACTCCGCGACTGTTTGGAAAGCGCGATACGCTTGTTTTCTCATAAACACGAGATGCCCACACCACTAGGACGAGGAGTTGGCGCTGTGGGCTCGCCGTCGAATGCAGATGCGCCGAGAGGAATACATTCCCCATCTAATCTGTCTCAGGTCAAAGATAGCGAGACAACCGCCTTTCACAGTGCCTTCCTCTCCTTTCACTTTAGCACAGCGTGCTGATGTGAAAGAACTTTAGAACTTTAGCACAGCGTGCTGATGTGAAAGAAAAGAGCGCTCTTTTCTGTCTCTTCTCTCTTCTTCATACGTGTGCGCTAAAACCATTCAAATGTCTAACTACCAACTAGCCCAGTTATCAACCCTTTTACTGAAAGAACTTTAGAACGCCGACCTCCAAGGACGTCAGAACGCCGACCTCCGATTGGTTCTAATTGAAGGATAGTGGGTAGACCTCAAGCCAGCTTCCTTCGAGGTCTACCCACTATCCTAATATCAAAGCCAATCAGAACTCGGTGTCCGTCTGACGTCACTGCGACCCCTGAGCAAGAAGCAGACGACTTGCTCTCCGCGTAGTCCCTGAGAGGACTGAGGGCAGCAGGGCGTCTCTTTCTGATGTCCGGCCTTTAACACCCGTTCGGTGCCTTCCGCCGTGCTTCGACTACGCTTGCACGCTCCAAGCTCACGAGACGACGAGGTGTTGTCGAAGGTAGGAAGTTCGCGCTGGGGGGAGGTTAACCGAAAGACCCTATGCAGTTCTCATCCAGTCAGCGACCATGGTAACAGGCCGCTCTCGGGCTCTCATGGCAGCACGAAGCTACCTTGGAAAACGTCACGTTCGCCGGCACGGCGCATGTATGCAACGAAGACACGGACAACTATTTCGAGTTGGCGATTGTGTTCCATTTTGCGCTCGCCGAGTTAGACTTTAAGGTTGACGCGAAGGACGACGGCAGCGAAGCCCCCGTGGCGGCGGTGGTCGTGATTCGTTTCGAGTACGCCAACCACACCGTACCAAAGCAGACGGTGGCTCACAATCCCCTGGTGGCGGGAGTGGGATTTAAGAAGGCGCTACGTAACATACTCAGTCTCAAGGCATTGGAAACCGCTATGAGAGAAGTGGTTCATGTGGGGCTCGTGAAGATCAACCTATCCAAACAGATGGTGCTCTTCGATAGTTGGGCCTAGTCAAGGTTACTAGGTCTAATCAGTTGTGGAACTGCCGCAAATCGGGTACCCCCCCCCCCCCCCCCCCTCAGTTCGCCTCCCGTCGTTTGATGCGCCGTCTAGAGGCTGCGTCGAAACTGTGTATTCCATTCATTACGGTAAAGCGACATCTTAACGATGTGCTTAAAAACCTGTGTATTCCATAAAGCACACTGTAGTTACCATGACAACCGTCCCCAAAACGGTGGCACGTCGAATGACGGGAGGGAGACCTTGGGGGGGAAAGGCGGGATAAGGTGGTACTGCTCGCCGAAGCAGCGTCTGTGGGCAGCTTCCTAACTGAGTTGATCTCGTAACGGGCGTAGTGGACACACCATAGAGTTAATATATAACACGCTAGAGTTTCAAATGGCGCTAGTGTGCTGTAGCGAATTGAAGCAGGGAGCAACCAGACGAAAATTGAGTTCCGGCAATGCGTTTCTATTTGAAAAACTGAGTGCATTTTCCACTTCCGCTCGAATACAAGAGAAAATAACCCGAATAATTCGTACACTAGGTAGCTTGGAACATTTCTCAGCCAGGCCGACGAAATAATTGGTCAGTTACGGCGTTTTTCTTTCCAGTTCATGGCATTAAAACTGTGCTAAAACGGCTTCGTACGTGTATTTGTGTAAACTGTCGGACAGTGTTAGTGCGAACATGACGTCGGCGCTTTTCAGCATGGGGGATATATACATACCAAACGAACAAAGGACATCTGGAAAACAATGTAGTAACACTGGATCAGTAACTCACTGTGCATGTACGATCAAAATAAATTGAAGGCCATGTAATATAGTTCGATTTTTAATAAGTACCGCTTTATTCTTTCTGCTCTCCGAAGACGCCTTTTCTACGTTCAAAACATCACCCTCCGCTCGATAACTTCAAAAGAAAAAGAAAAAGTGCCTCACAAAAGTTTCCCGGCATAGAAAATAACAAAAAGAGACACATTTTGTAGCCCACGTACTTTATTCTTTACGTTTTAAATGTTTTTAACCACTCGTGAAGATGCAAGATGGGGTCATTTTCGTATAGTGACAGGACTGGCACATTAGCAATATATAAGCGTTATAAGCGTCACCGGAATGCTGGCGATCCTTGACACACTTTATATTCCTTTCGATTGCTAATTCGCTTAGAATCGTCGCTCGTTTTTACACACCTGCTGTGGAACAGAGGTTTGGGCCAGAGATATAGCGAAGTTAAACATCGTTCACCGATGAAGAAAAATGCGCTGACTAAAGCAATTACACTTTTACAATGTTGATAAAGGTATATACATACTATTTGGTACGACCCAGAAAAAAAAGTGCCCCACGTTATTTTCCGGCAAGAGACAAAATTCACGCGTCTTTTCCCATAGAAATGCACAGGAACACCGCAAAAGTAGACTGGTTGTTGTCTGCTTCAATCTGACTAGCGAAAATCGCGTAGACACTAGCGCCAGTTGAACCTCTAGCGTACATTATAATAATTTTATGGTACAAACTACCCGAAATAAACCAGAAAGCAGCTCGGATATGTTTGCACCTCAAGTGAAGATTGAAGGGGCTTGAAAGCGATGTACCCCAAGGACAGAGGGAATAAATTAGTAGCAAAGGACCAGATCTATTATCTTCCTTTTTTTTTTTGTAATGTTGATGAAATGGATAAAACGCACGCATCGCTTTTTAATGGTGCCAGTCGGACAATGTATCTGGCAATACAAAGCCTCTACGCTAATATCAGGGACGTGGCGAGGCCTCGGATAAATAAATGCGGCGAGATTTGACGGAGGCAGCATTGGCGGCAGGGTGCATCTGCTCTAATGATGATGCCATGAGATCCTGGCAATCCGGAGGTCGTCCGTAACCTTGCACGAGTCGGAGTTACATAAAACGACAGTCTTGACATTCGAGGTTTTGAGGTATATGTAAGGCCATATACAACTACCAATCAAAATAGAATTGATCGAGTTTGTACGGCTCTCGTGCTCAGGGATGCTAAACGCCGGCTCATCGTATACACGGAGCCATCGGGGCCGGCCGCCCAACGCCGTGTCACTGTCACGCGACGTTTGGGAGTAATGCAGCGCCACCCGGGACCCGTGGTCACGTGATGCGTTAACGCCGCCGTATTGGTGGGGGTGGAGGGTAGCATTCGCTGCGATCTATCGCGTGAAATGGAATACGCTGAAAAAGAAGATGGCGTGAAGGAAAAAATTGCAATTGATCTGCTTAGAACAGAGCTAGCTTTCAGAGTGATTAAGGGCAAAGTGTTCCGCGCTGAACATAGTGATCTAAGGAGACAGGCGTAACCTTGGGCGCGATTGAGATAACCGCACTCGGCGCCGAAGCGTTTCGATCGAATCATACTGAAAGCTACGCTCTGGTCCCAAGCAAATCGATGGCAATTTTCGCCTAATGAGGTGCACGCGATCAAGTTTCTAAAGAACAATTTTCGCTAGGAGCAAAGATGTCATCGTACTTGTGTTTCCTCTTTTTAACTTTGCTTATCTTTAGTAGGTCTAGAATCGCAGCGCACGGCAAGCGCTATCGAATAATCACTTGCTATCCTCTTTTGTTAGCTAATTATGTATGTTAAAAGTAATATCTTAAGAAAACTGATTTGTTAGGACCAGACCTTACAAAAAGTGACTTAATTGTCTTTACCGGTTATTGACTATAATAGCAGAACACGTAGATTACTCGCTACCTAGTCCCAAAAGTAAAGGCCCGTTCACACACTTGCGACCTCTTAGAACCGAGTGCCTCGGAACCTCTTAATGTCTCTTACGACGAGAGGATACATTAGCGGCATCTATTGGGTAGCAGTGCAAACTTGACGGTCCGGCATACCTTCTATTTCTATCGCGCATTACCCTTTCTTTCTTGGCTCGAAAAACCTTTGTAAACGGTATAAACGAGCCTTTCTCATAGGTATTCCGCGCATTTGACCTCGGAAATCCCGCAAAACCTTCGCTTTTGCGAAATGCAGTTTTAGGGTCACCGCATAGTGTGTTCTCTCGTACTAAGAAATTTTAAGAGGTTTCAACGAGGTTTTGTCTGTCTCAATAGTACTCAGTTGCAAGTGTGTGAACGGGCCTTATGGCGCCCCTTTACCTTAAAGGCAACGCGATACACTTCCTTTTATTATTCATGTGAGTAAATCGGTGGCCTACGTTACGTTTGAAGTTACATATGTACACAAACAACGTTGCATAAGTGATGAATCGACCAACTATCGATTTATCTTGTTTTCTGGCTTGAAAGTAACATTTATCGGGAAGGGCGTGTAAGGGCTTTTGCCCTTACGTAAAGAAGGGCCGGTGCAAAAGGCTTTTTTAGCCTTTTGCACTGGCCCTTCTTTCGGGCTTTGCCCGAGGGAAAACAAATAAAGAAAGAAAGAAAGGGTATCGATCGGCCAGAAACTTTACACGGGCCTGTTATCGAATTTTTGTTTTAGTTTTCCTGGGTCGTGATCGTCGTGATGTGAATACGGCTCGACGTACTGGGATGAAGAAAAGGTTCATGCCGCACATGTGGGAACATTATGAACCACCCCCTCTATTTTTAAGCCATGAGTGGCTAGAAATGGCGTTTCAGGTTTCTTCGTCAAAAAATGCCTTATAAAGTAATTATGCGTGTTACCGCTTTCTGTTTGCGGAGAGTAGCGAGGTTTCTTACTTCGCTACCGTAGAAATACGTAGCTGGACCGACTCGCTAGAACAGCGTCTCAGCTGAGACTGGGGGAAAGAAAGCACTGCAAGAGCTGGGGTATGCGAGCGTCTTGAGATACGCGGTTTGAGTCCCGCTCAGACCGCGCGCTGGCTTTGGCAGTGCTCTCTTTCCCCCGGTCTCTGCTGAGACACTGTTTCTAGCAAGTCGGCCCTGGTCACGAACAAGTCTGGGCTACCATGACTGCTGTTTTTCTTTTCTAAGCGAACCACACCACGCGCAAGATAGCAGCGGCTCTTTTTGGGTCTGCCCTCCCCATATTTTAACCAATGCCAAGTAGAAGGCAAGGCCTGCGCATGACGTCATCCTCGGTGGATCAACGACCCGCACCATGCGGCAAGGCTCAACTAGAGTCGCTGGAGGCAATGCTGATGCGAGTAGGCGGCGCTGCATGTATCCACTAGTCAGGCTGTACCACTACCGACGACGTTTGGGGAAAAAAAGGCGCAGGCCTTGTCTTTGTGGCTCTATTGCTTTAACTGCCTAGCAGTTTTCCGACGCCCAGCGACGTAGAATCGTGCTCCCGTCGAACATGACTCACATCCCGCGGCGGGGTAGACGTACCACAAAGGGGAGGGAGCGTGGGGAAAAGAGGGAAGAAAGATCACTGCGGATATGGGGAAAGAGAGAGCGAGAGAGAGAGGGAAATTGGGGAGAGGCGGGCTAGGCGACCTTCTATGACGCACTCCGGTCGGCGCATTGATCCGGCGTTCCGCGCACTTGCTCCTTGTCCTCATCCCTTTCTTGCCCTCCCCAAAATCATCAGTCCTGGTTTATGGGGAGATGGGGAAGGTATGTCCGCTTTCAGCTCCCTGTCGGTTCCTTCTCCTTTCGGTAGATGTCCGCTTTTCTCCGTGCCGTATCTCTTTCCGCTGCCAGCCAATCGCAATTTTTTTTCGTTTGCTTCCTATTTGTTACGTTTGGGTTCAATTGTACTTAAGTTGCTGTACGTTTTTACTTGAGCTCGTTTGGTAATGGCAATTTTTTACCACTTTTTTTGTAGGAATACACTTGGCAAGGGAAATAGAGGCCAAAGGCCACACAGCCTGACGAGTCATTTGTCCGAATTCAAAGTTTTCGGTGCAGGTCAGCCAGCAGTGGGGCCGTTGACAAGACAACGGAACTTGGTCTATACGGCGAGCAAGTGCACCAAAATGCGTCTTACGCGCAGGGAACGCACGATGTCGAGGCAGCCATGTACGGTCCGTGATTAGTTGATTTCGGCGGGAAACAAAAAACACGTGGGCGCATTTGGCGGGTGAACAAACGCACGGGGCTCGCAAAAAGCGGGGCGAACTTGCGCGCCGTATAGTCGCCAAGGGATTAGAAAGCGTAGGGCGTGACGAGTTTACGGCATTTTGTTATCTCTTCTCGGCCAATAGGATTGCAGCATTTGCCGTTAAGGACGCCGAAGAACGAATCACAAAACCAGACGGGTCAACGTTATAAACCACAGTCTGCGTATAGCTGCCAGTGTCTGGTGTTAGTTCTTTCGTCGAACCAGTTTTTACGCGACGCATATGTTTTTCACACTTGGTTACTAATTTTTACTCACTTCCTCTTTTACTTTTTTTTTCTGCGAAGCTTTCTAGTTTCACCTTTACATCGACTACTACTCAACTCGTAAGTTACTTTATGCTACGAATGATTTGAGCTAGCCTATGTTTATCCTGTTACTTCAAGCTGCAGAAGCTAGAGGTATGTGGATTCTGATTTAGGATACAATTTGCACGAATAAGCTACCCAATTATACAAAATTAAAATACATAGCTACGCCTACAAATTGAATACGAATTATCGCGATCTAATTTGACGATGAAAGCGCAATAAAAAGACCACCATACTTAACTCTTTATTAACGCGAAACGACTTTACGGTTGCACCTAATGTCCCTATTGCCTCGCAATATTTACGCTTCCCCATTATTATTTATCATCCGCTGGGGCTCATTTTCCCACTGTCATATTCCTCATTTTTATCTTCCCGAAACGTAGATTTAATTGGGAAGATTGGTCACGCTTCGCCCGCTGCGTCTGTTGTCCTCCCCCGATTTTGTTGTTTCCAGCTTTTTCCTTTCGTCGTTTGCCCTTTCCCCCAGACTCGTGCTCTTTCCCCTTTTTCTAGTACCATCATATCACATTCTTTCCTTCTCAGTTCCCAGTTCCCCTTTCATTCGCAAAAGCGCCATCCCGTTCATTTTGACACTTCCCCATTTTGTATCTCTCCTTCACATCTGCAGTTTCCCTTGCGGCCCCCTTTTAGTTGCCTTGTTCGATCGCACCCTGTTTACTTCCTTTCCTTATTAATATTTTGATCCTTTCCACGGTTCTCCCCCGGTTCGTTTCTGTTTTATGATTTCCTTTACCCGCGCGACTTATAGTTTCCTTTCGTCATTTCCCCTTGTTCCGTTTCCTCTCCCCCTGTTTCTTTCCCCATTTTTACTATATTCCCTTTTTTGCATCTTTTTGCGCTGTTTTATCTTTTGATCGGTGTGTTCGTTTTTCCTTCCTTCCCGTTTTCTCTTGTATTTCCCCATTTTATTCCTCACTTCCTCGTTATCTCGAATAAGGGAGATGCAACGGAATGCGACAAGCGGCGCGACCAGCGTTCCATGCGAGCTGTCTTGCGTGACATGTCCAATTTGATTCCGGAAGAACGGACGGCATTCTTACGTGCCTCTTAATGTTGCGGCTGCCGTACATTTTGTATCTCGCGTCTTTCTCGGCGAATTCCTTTGACATTCGAGGGGGTACATGGAACGCCGATATCGGTTAAGGGCGGATTTCCTCTCATTTTAGTGCCGGATATTATTGAAAGTTTCTTGGACTTGCCATACATATTAGCGATTTCAATACCTCTTGATATCATAGGCCGAAGATATTTGATTTGCTAAGAACTCTCGTAACTCTTAAATGGCCGGAGAGTCTGTCTTGGCTTACAAAAATTTTAAGCAGACGACAATATCCGGTATACTCGTTAATATTAGCGTGTCCTATTTTCCGAGACGAACGAATATTTATATGCCTCAGTGATATAATAAATAAGAGCTTGGTTACTTTGCCACCTGTAAAGTGACGTAGTTCATAATTTGCGAAGTTGCTGAAGTAGCGAAATTTCTTATTAGCGAAGTTGGTTCGGTAAAGGAGTTCCTTATCAGCAATGTTCAAGTAACTCAGTTTCTTATTAGCGAAGTTCTTGAACTAACGGAGTTCTACATAAGACGGGGTTGATAATAACCTGCTTGAGCGACGATGTTCGGACCAATTCGTTGTCAGGATCAACCTTGCTTTTTAAGGCTCTTGGCGGTCGAGGAGGAGCACCGATATACAATTTCTGGCTGGTACGGAACTTCTTAGAATCCGAACGTTACTATTACAGAAAAACGTTTATTCAGGTCGACTTTTCATCCCACTTGTTAATTCCTTTACGCTTTCCCGATGGTCTTTCCTCTACAGGAGAAAGATTAAGAAAAGCTGGCGATCCCTCGTTCGCGCTAACTTTTTCCTGTTCTATGCGCATATACCCGTATGCACAACCACCCCCCTTCCCCTAAATAAAAAAAAAGCAACAATAAAACAAACTTAGAAGAACAAACAGGAGCTCGCGTGCCTCTATTGTTGGACCTTCCGCCGCTCCTCCCGAATTTCGCCATTGTTTTCATCCCCAACTCCTGTTCCCTTCTTTCCCCCTTTTCCCCCGTCTTCCCCCTTTTGATCGCGCCTTTCGCCGGAGCAAATGGGATGTCGCGAGATTCAGAGGCCGATTCCCGCGGAGGAGGAGAAGAAAGGCTGCTGATCAGGAAACCTCCCTCCCCGCAGCTGCAAATTGGTTTCGGGCCCTCGGTCGCAGTTGGTAACGGCAAAAAAAAAAAAAAAAAAAAAAAAAAAGCCACAAGCCGGACCAGCACCGCGACCCACGTCTTGCGCAAGAAAGCACCACCGTGATTCTCACTTTGGATGTTCGGGATCGACTCTATGCGGAGCGCAAGTATCGTCCTGCTACTTTTGTAGGGGTTGCGATGACGTCAGAAAAACGCCGAGCTCTGATTGGCTCTGATTGGCTCTGATTGGAAGGATAGTGGGTAGACCTCAGAGCAAGCTGCCTTGAGACCTATCGACTATCCTTCAATCAGAGCCAATCGGAGCTTTGCGTCTGACGTCACCACAACCCCTGCGAAAGTAGCAGACGATACTTGCGCTCCGCATGCACTTTGTTTCACCTTGCGACACGAACCGCTGCAGAGGCTATACGAGCCACCCTACAGCCAATCCAGCGCCAAGAAGGCGTCACGTGACCACTCGTTCCCCGCGCATAGCCCACTATAAACCAACACACTGTTTACAAACGAGCTCGCGTTTGGCTACACCGGGTGTGGGCATTGCGCGTGCGCAGAAACCAGAGTCGCGTCGGGCAAGGCATCTGCGCAATGCGCAGTGCCGACGGCAGCGCCAACACCGCAGATGGCGTGACGTCAGAGGCTGGAGTTTGTCTATTCTCCGCTTCACTTCGAGTCCGCGGCCAACTCTAGGATCCGACGGACCCAATCAATGCAAGCCGCCAAAAATGCATCGTCACGGTGCCCTGCTAACAACCGTCTAAACCAATCACGCGCATTGAATGCCCCGGGATCCTGCACTTTTTTTTTTCTATGTGTGATTGGTTGAGCGGGGGGATAGCAAACCCCCAAAGTGACGATGCACTTTTTCCGCTGGGTGATTGGCTGCAACGACCTTGGAGTGAAACGGAGTAAAGCCCCAAGGTCACGTGACACTTGCCTGATGTTGGATTGGCTCCGATGGTGGATTGTCTCCGATTGGCTCATGCCGTCCGGCGCGGTCCGTCGCGAGGTGAAACGTAGGAGACGGTGGAATCGGGGGAATCGAGTCGATTGAATCCGCAGCTGAACGAGGCTCGGCCATACGTCGATGTGGTTTCGAGAAATCCGGTGTCGGTCGGTCGGGTTGCTGAATCGGATAGCGAGCGGATTGCATTGACACGAGGTTTGCGGGATCGATTGGCCGGTGAAAGTGGATCGGTTCATTTCCGCTGCCGCACAGTATGCGGTGTAATTGGGATCAAAGTTTTATGTTTCGTTTATAATTCACCTAAGCGCGTTGCGTCATGGTGTGACTTTTTTTTCTTTTTTGGCACCGCACGAGGTTGGTAACTGTGTGCCCTGCTGGTGGTAACGCGTTCCGAGAGCGCTATTTTCGGCGCCTCTGTCTTTCTAAAGACATTTTATGCGTTTGCCGGTAGACGCCATTTCAATGTGGCAATGGTTCGTCCGACGAGCTCTGAGGTACTGCTTTAGTCGGAGGAAAACTAGAGTTTCTGGACCTTTTTGTCTTGTCATGGTGAAGGAGTGAATTGACCCTTTACAAGACCCCATCGTGCAACTTTGCTGGGCGACATATTTTAAGCATGTTTTCAAGCGCGAAGCTTGTTATTGGAGTCCGAATTCCCCGAACGTTGACGCGGCACTCGGCTCCAATGCATTCTCAGGACGCGTGGCCAACATAGGGCATCCTCAGGTAAATGGCAGTGGAGCTACTACAAGCACGCACCTGTGAAAAGTCTATACTGAAGGCAACAAAAAGGAACGGAAAAAGACGTGGCCAGTTATGGCCGTTGCAATGCTGCCTTTAAAGACCGACGACCAGTTCGCGTTTTACAGTTTTCCCTCGCTTCCTCCCCTCCCCCCTTCTGCCCTATCCACCGTTGCCTGTTTCCTCCTCCCCCATGCTGAGAAGGATCTTCTGCCTTGCAGAATATCGAGACTGGTAGTCGGCCTTTAAGGGGTACTCCGGCGATTTCTTCATGATCCCAGATTTGCCTGAAAATTTGCGAAACACACCAATAAACATGGCTGAAATACTTCTCCAAATATTAGGCCAATATATATATATATATATATATATATATATATATATATATATATATATATATATATATATATATATACAGTGATGTCTCGTTAATATGGACACCTCCGTTCCCCAAAAAAATTGTCTATATTGTGAGTTGTCCATAATAACGAGACAAGAAGGCATGTATTTTCCCAGTTTGCCCCGAAAACGGTGTCCATATAGCGGGGTATCCATATTAACGGGATCCATATTAACGAGACATGACTGTATATACGAGGGGCGTTCATAAACTTCGTATTATCGGCACAAAAAAATTGAAAAAAAACGGAACAAAACAGGCATCAACATGAGCGCGCGTCCCTCTAGTTTCCGCACAATACAAACATCGCATGCTATAGTCGCTCGGAACGCCGCTAGGGAGTCGAAACTAAAATGGCACCGCCTGTCGGTGCCAAGCACACGCAGTGATCCGTTGTTTTCATTTGAAGGGAAGCAATGCCAAGGATATTCATTCCAATGTGGAAGCGTTGTTCGGGGACAACACCCCAGTTTATGACACTTTGGTTAAATGGCACAGACGCTTCCAGTGTGGCCAAATAAGAGGAAAGCATTTCAAGGACGGCGACCAAGTGATTGCTCAAGTGGAGCGATTCCTGAACACTCAATACGAGTAGTTCTATAACAATGGCTACCGGCACGTGGTGAATCGCTGGAAAAAGTGGGTAACTTTTGGTGGCGAACATGTTGACAAAGTCTCAACTCCTACTCGAGTTTGATTGCTGAATCTCTATTCCTTCGTGACAATAATACGAACTTTATGAACGCCCCTCGTATATATGTATATATATATTGGCGAAGTTATTGAGTTTACAAGTTGAGTCCTCACCGTATTTTTCAAACTGAAAGTCTCAACTGGCAACAACGAAAAAGTAACGGCAGCGGCAGGCAATGTTCAGCCTTTGGAGTGTAGAATTTGTTCCCAACTTCAGTTTCATGGTGTCAACTGAATGCTTTGGAAGCTCGCTCCAGTGCTTGCGCTCCAACACGGAACAAATGATTGGCATATTCTATTTTTTAGACTGGTTGCTCGACTGACAAGCCTGCCTGCCAGTGACGTCACGGCACCGATAAGTGCGGATATGTTTGAATGTTGGTTTTTGCGTCACTTTCATTTTCCGATTTCACAATAACAATTATGAATTTCGCGATACTAAATAGCATACCGGAAAGGGTAAAGGCCGGGGAGTCAGAAAATATAGTTAGTTGAGGTAGCTCAAAATGTCGCGGAGTACCCCTTTAAAACTCTGTCACAACCCTCTCACGAAAGGGAAGATAACACTGCAGAACGTAGATTTCCTCAAAATGATGTCATTACTTTTGTTCATTGAACTCCATGTTGATCTGGGAAAACAAGCTCTGAATATTTGTCGGTTCAGTACTTTTACGGTGCGGCAGAACTTTCTAGGATTGCATCCTGAGTTTTGTGTATACGAGAGAAATATACTTTTGTCCATTCACAGAACCACAGCATTCGATGACTCCTTTGGAAATTGTGATATGAACCTGCTTTTTGTCAGCAGTATACAAAAACAAAAAAAAAAAGACCCGCTTCCATTTGAAACGAGTTTAATATGGGTGGAGTGGTTACCGCACTCTTCTTCAATCGTAAAGCGTTCGGAAGCGAATTCTGCGGATCTTAGTGTATCCCACCGTAGGTATGTATCCGCAAACAAGTTTTCAGTTTTCGTAGAAGTTGGCTCAGTTCGCGAAACTACGCAAAACTTCAATCTTTCTTCCAGATTTCTGGATCGCAGCTAGGAACGCATCGAGAAAGAGCACTCCTAACGCTCCGTGTTGTTCCTTACCCATTGCCGTCTCGCTACAAAACATAACGGGGCCGATGTCAATCGGCACACACTCGAGAGCCGTTGAATAGGGCGTCCTGGAAGCCTGTTATGCAATGTTAAAAACGCTACTCGCCAAATTAAGCTTCCGGGGTACCGTTCGTGCGGACGAATTTGCGCCCGAAACTCGTTTCCTTCCCAGTCTTCTTCCCGCCATACTCCGTTTCACTTTAAGCCGGACCGCCGTGGACGCTACGAGCCATGCGGGCCAATCAAATGCCGCTTGAGTCGTCACGTGACCCGCCGGTGGGGCAGCGATGCGCGAAGTCACGCGTGACATGTCACGATCTTGCGATTTTTCTGCACGCGATTCTAGTGACCCACGAAGGCCACGACCGACGTGACGGTGCACTTTTTTTCGCTCGTTGGTTGCCTCCAGTTGCAGCATCCGTTGCGGTCCATCATACAAATAGTATAGAGAAGTTCTAAGGAAATTGTAATTGGGAAAAAGGGGGAGGGGAGGGGGGCACGGCGCCAATTTCTTTGCCCCAAGTTTAATTGGCTTTCTGGGGTCGGAGTTTAACGAAGGGTAGTGGGGAGCCCCTCCATATCGAGAGTACGGGCGCGATGGGGATTGCGAACCGAATTAAAGGAAGGGGAGAGGGAGGGCTAATTGTTTTAAATTTGCATCGCTCCACTCGAGGTTCGGGCTGTATGCAGCCGTGGTTGCGTTCCGCGAGATTCGAGATGATTCCTCCAGTTTGGCGTCTTTCGCGGCGTTTTCTGCGAGACGGTGGACGGGCGGTTATAGAGCCACTGGAGTCACCGACGGCCGAAGAAAGGCGGGGCGTAGCTAATTATGTTAAAGTCTCTTTGCTTCCTGATTGGTTGGATCGGCTAACGTCGCGTTCTCATTGGCTGCGGAGCAATAACAGGATGCTGGAGGCTCACCGCGCTCTGCTTTCCTTACGCTGTCGGTGGCTCTAAATATTGGCTACATTTTAGAGTCACTCGGGTAGTATTGTTGCGTAGGATTAAAGAGCCGAGTTGCCGCGAGCTTTCACCAACGTAGCGCACTATGTCGGTACGAGTTTGCCTTCATTAATGTTTACTACCCTCGACGTGTACTAATGCCTAGACGTCTGTCGCATATGCAATTCCGCAAGAGGAGGGGAACATGAAAGAGACGGGACAACAAGCTCTCGTTCTGCCCCTTTCATGTTCCTGTCCTCTTCCGCTATTCAATTCATGACGTTTCACCGACTAGCCCAGCAATTGCTTTTAATTCAACGTCTCTCATCATCAGTATAATCAGTGTTCCAGCTTACAACCATCAACTCCCGCTATTCTTTAGGGAATTATATTGGGTTTATTGTTTTTGTTAAAATAAGTATCAACATGATCCTTGTAGCTTACGCAAACGAAACTAGATTTGCATTGTGCATATGACAACGGAACTCTTGCTCAAGTCGTAAATTCCATTTAGGACTGTCTGTTCAGATTCAGTATTCTAAATTCGCTTCGAACAGACTGATCTAAAACTAAAGTAGTGCTTTTTAAGCTAAAGAATAAATCCATTATTTTCGACCGTTTACTATTGCTGGAAGCTCGTTATACTATGTTTAATTGTTTTAACGTTTAATTGAAATAGTCTTCTGTACTTAAATTTTAGGCGTATTTTTCAGTAATTCTTGTCACGGAAGTGCCGCATTGAAACTCTCATTTGCAAGGTTTCTAAGGACGTTGCTGTTATTCACAAGTTTCGTTTCGACCTCCTGGTAATCACTAAACTGCTCATATACAACTATCTATCGTCGTCATATCTTGCTACATTGAAAGTGTCATAATTGAAACATACTGAACAAATTGAGACATTGTAACTACAAAAAATTTTCATCTTGTTTTAGAACCACTACAGCAGCTAAGATACCTGTGCTTCAAAGGTCGTTCGGAGTACAGTGATGTGATTGCGGCACCATTAGCGCCAAATTGCGCCAAAGTGCTTACCCTGTCACATCTTGCTGCATTTTACCAAAAACGTGAGGCATTTGCGCCAACATTATGTCAGAGCTTAATTTATTTTTAATAATACTGGAAATACAGGGTATCTCAAATAGCGGCCAGGCTTTTTAAATCGACTGCAAAAATCGGTTTCTTCACTTATCGCGCTACGATTTTGTGCAGCGTTGCCCACGGGTGGTGCATTTTTTTCTATAAAATTTGTAAAGAGCGAACTTACCCGAGGAAAAAGTATAAAAGGGAAAGTATAAAGAGAAAGGAAACATTAATTTAGCTGCTCAAAATTATTGTATTCGAACATTATTTCAGTGGGGACTAAGTATTTAAGAAAACTATTCAGAGCAGTTCGTGCTGTCCTTCATCAGTCATCTTCTTATTATCATGTCTGGTGCTTCACCACAAAACAAAACGCTAGTTCGGTATTTGATGGAATCGGTCTTGCTGTGCGATTGATGCTAAAAAACGACTGCACCTAAGTGAGAAGGCAAATTAGACGTTTCCTTTTAGTTGAAGGGGCCGACAGATTAAAAGTAGTATGAATGAAAATTAACTGTGCACTCATGCTCGAAAAGTTCTTCTTGCTGCTCCGAATTTCACTTTTGGCTGCTCCGAAAACTTATCCAAAATGACTAAGACCCATGACATCACAGGAAGTATCACCGGTGCGCCGTGTGACACCCCTACAAATTCTTTTTTTAAAGCATCGAATTTTATTCTGATGATTCATCTCTAGGATTACATCTAAGAGGCACATAACAAGCTGCAAAATTAATATTTGCGTAATTTACCAGATAGCTGATTTATTTAGAATTTCTAATATTTAGACCGTTTAAGTCCTGGGTGATTCCACGTCAGTTCATGCAATGATGGTCCGGGTCATAATTTAGATTCTTTTGTTAAAAATATATATGAAAGCCATGTTCTTGGGAGGAAAATTCAGCTATATATGAACGCCGTAACAATTTTCTTTTTTTCTGAGATATAAAATAGAGAAGATCGAGGCGTGGAAATTGAGGAAATTTCGCAATGCTACTTTGCACAGTTTTCATTTCCTCATTGAAGGTTTCATGTCTCCATAACTTTTTAATACGTTTTACAGAAGATATTCAACACATACACATACCCAAATATTCAAAATATCAATATAATATTTCTATGCCAACAAAAAAATCAAACATTGCATAAAAACGCGTTTTAGAGACAGTCGCAATTTTTTGGAAATAAACCATCTTTCATAATACTTCACAAAACATCAAAATGCGCGTCTTTAAATAATATTTACGAATATATAAAGATAATATGCCCACCCTTAATTATATTTTTCTTATTAACGCGGAAATGCGGCTGATTTCTCAAAATGTGGCAAGATTGGGCGCCGATATTTAAAAAAACTCCATGTTTTATTTTTTTCTTAACTCCCCTTGGCACTTTGCAGTGACTTGAACTAACCTGTGATGGCAAAAGATTGAGTAACATATGACCTCCGAATGGGAAAGGCTACGACAAACCTTCACTCAGGAGCGAGCCGACGTCTTCGTCATAGCGGCTTTGCCGCGCAGCACCAAACATTTTGAGCGTTAGTTATGGCATGTATTTTATATTATTGAAATTCTTTTTTTCATAAGGGGTGAGTATTAGCGACGCGAAAATGGACTTTTAGCTGGAATACCATTAATTAGCTTGCAATTCACAGAAACAAAACGGCCCCACTCTGCAAATTCACTAACTATGCATACATAAGCTTAAAACTCTCAGTTGCACGAGTGGCCATGTATACATCCGGCCTCTCGGCATATGATGACTTCCACAGATGAGATGCCTGGTTCTTTGCAACGTAGGAAGTAATTCCCCTCTTGTTCTAATTTGTCGATTACAATGCCTCTCATTTGTGCGCGCGCGTATGGTTCGTACGATAGTATGTGGTCATGCCCGTTACAGTGTGTCGAGAGGACGTTGTGTAATATAACTGTTTTTTTCTTCTTCTTTTCTCTTTGCAGATAACAAAGGAAAAGGTAAGCCAACTTTTCGTCATTCGTGGGTATTTCGCTATCAGACCAATTTTAGTTATGTGACTGAGAAGGCTTTCAGATAGGAGTTTATTCCGCTGTTGGGATGCGAAGTTGATTCAAAGTATACTAACATCTAGGCTCACAAACGAGATGAGATGGGCCGGGAGAAATTTTTAGTTGTCCCGCTTCCAGCGCGAGGTTCGTACCATGAATTCCTCTTTGGCCTCTCGTCCCAGCACGCGGGCGCGTTCTGGTACGCCATGCCATTCTCATCGTGTTAGTGGCTCCAGAAATAAGCCTCTCGTCACTTTAAGGGGGGATGGTAGGGGAAACAGGTCATCTTGGTCCTATTTTTGTATATAAAAAAAAACTACCGCATATTGTGTTGTAAAATGTTACGTATTGAACGGTTACACCCTTGCGATTAACTTTCTGTTGCTTTTTCTGCTAAATATTATTTTTTTTTTCTGTTCGCAACTGAGTATTACGTTTTAGGCTGCGTTCCAGTTTTTTTATGTACTTTTTCTCAGTAACAAAAGATAGGATGCACATTTAATTTCGCACATATCTTCTACATGTTACTGGTTTGAAAACTGAACCTAAAAAAATATGTTTAAACGTGCAGAATTTAAGAAAAACATTTTTGTTTTAATTTTTCCAATATTGTAAAATACTGAATTTTTAAGTCTTTTCCAACTGTTGGAGAGCACTTCTACTATAAGCTGTAAAATTTTCGTGTAATCGTATAAATAGGTTCTTACTACAACTACATCAAAAAGTTAAGAAATTTGCACAAATGTAACTTTGACAAAACAATTTCATGTCTCCCCATTTGTCACGGAGGTTCAAAAGGCTCCAACGAAATACATGTTCGTTTTTGCTTTTTTGCTTTTATTTCGCCAAAATGTTTTTGTTTGTTTTTTTATCTGCGTCAATTCTTACTTTTTTTTTTTTTTTACAGTAGTGCCTTCAAGGTGTTAATATATGAATTAATAGACATAAACAAACACGTGCGACTACAAATACTAAATAGGGGGGGGGGCGGATTTTGGAGCCATCCCTACCGAAAAATCCGGTATAACTTTTCACTATCCGCATTATGGAACCGAAAATTTGTTTCTGGAAAACCGAAATCCAGATTGCAGACAAAGGAATAATTTCTAAAAAAAGACCAAATTCCAGATAGAGTCCAGATAGAGTCCAGATAGAATCCAGATAGATTTCCGGTTCCATAATCCGGATAGCGAAAAGTTATACCGAAGTTTTCGGTAGTGATATTTAAATGGCTCGGAGCGCTCGTTCGCGCCGGTCGCTTTCTGGTTTTGTTCCTATGACTGCATATAACTTGTTTTAACTAAAACTAAAAAAAATCTATTTTTTTTAGTTGGTTTACCCTACTATTTTCTCATAACAATTTTGCGAGGACATGCTGTACTTATACGAACACGCGTTAAACTGCCTAATCTTTGGTACCATACCTTAATTACTGTACTGTATGTATCCTCGATTCAGATGCAAGTCGGCTTGCATTCGAAGTGCAAACGCGTGTTCTTACACAATGAAACAGAAAAAAAAAAAGAAATCGGCGGATGCACAGAGTAGAGCTAGACTTCCGCTACCATGACAACAAAGTCTCCTGAAAACTCGTGGAGGCTGCGAGTAGCATGAATACAAGGTTGTTTTTTTTTACTTGTTTTTTGGATGGGTGGCGCTGTCCTTACGCCCTCCGCGGTGAACAGCAGCTCCCCTGTCGGGTTTATTATGCGACACTATTGTCGCTGCTCTTTTTTTTTTTTTTGTCCACCCCGTTGATTTCGTATCCTTCTGCTTGCATTAGTACCATTTTTCCTTGTTTTCTTTTTTGGTTTGTGTTTCTGTGCGTCAGATTGTTCAGTGTCCCGTTTCATTTCAAGACGGCTGCGACAGACCGGTATTTGAGTTTTCGGTTCACAGGCGAGCTGCTGTGTCGTTTTCGACGAGTCAACTTTTAGTTGTTTTTTAATTTTTTTTAATTTTTTTTTTATTTTTTATTTTTTTTTTGCGACGAAGACACTTTTAAGGGGGGGATTACGCTTTGGAGACTAACTGAAGTGGCACTTCGATCTCTCCCCGCTTCACATCTTTTTTTTTTTTTTTTTTTTTTTTAAATCAACGCAAGAGCTGTAGGTGTAATTTGGAGCGGATTATCTCTTGCTGTAAAGGAGAAATTCTTATATTTTGTGTGTGTGTGTGTGCGTGTGTGCGTGCGTGCGTGCGTGCGTGTGTGCGTGCGTGTGTGTGTGTGTGTGTGTGTGTTTATACGACATTATCGAAAGTAGGGCTAATTCCTGTCGCACTTGATAAAGAACTAAGACGCACATCTTTTCTTATATAAGGTGAGTCTAATGTAGGCGTTGTCGACGACCTTAATTTTTTTTCGCTCTTTCTTATTTTAGTAAACTCTCTGTACTTTCCCCTTAAAACTTTACCGATGCTGTTTCTTTTTTTGGTTTTTCCTCCGGTTATTATAGCAATTACCAGTTGTCCTCTGTTTAACGCATATTTGTCTTAAATGCTTTCTGGAATTTTTGATTTGCGTAATCTGGTCCTGGCTACAGTTGGCTTCGTTGAGTCATTAACCCGCACTTAAAACTTATCACGAACAGATAATTTTATTTAACAACATCGATATTCAAAATATGTCATTACATTATTATGTGACCTTGTTTTTTAGTCTCCACACTAATGGAACGACACTACCTCGCTCTAGAAGCGATCACATTGCTCCTTAATTTGTTAGGAGGCCGTTAGTCAACTTAAAGCTTGTTCCGCAACTTAAAAGCCAGATCATCCCATGACGAAGGTATAGTTGTAGAAATTCCGTGAGCTGTTTTTATTAAAAGTAGTTCACTAGCTGAGTTAAATTGCTTTTTTTAATTAATGAGTGGCATATCGATGTTCATTCATTGCGAAGAATAGGCCCTACAGAATATTACAAAAGTAAATTTAATAACTGGACCTTTCTAACAGTGATCCCTTTGCTGCCACATCTCCTAACTACGCTTTAATATTGGGCATCCGCACAAAGCGTCAATGCCCAGTTTACATTTTTATAGTGTGGTTAAGATCTTGAAACGCACACTCCGATTGTTTTGTTTTTTTACCGAGTAAAATAGTGAAACCGAGGGCACGCAATAACATAAAGAATACATTGTAAAAATGAAAGGTTTTTTGTGGTGTAGATATAACAGCCGAACACGTACTTTTATCTAACAAGAGCTGATCCTGTGAGGAATTATATCAACTCACTATATTACTTCGTGTTTCAGTAGTTCTGGTGGTAATAGTTTCTGTGGCCTCCCATTGAAACAATAAGTGCAATTTTTAGCCTGTCACGATATTTTTATTACTGTAGCGTAGATGTTCCTAGCACGTTAACTGCCGATAACCAGTACGATGACGTCATGACGCCATAGGGAGTCGTTCAATGCTTCTGTCTACGTATTGATATCTTCTTTATAAAAATACATCGTAAATTGTTGGTCGTCGGAAATGGTTATGGACATTTTGCCGTCCAACTTTTATGCAAAGTACGAAACAAATTATCCATAGAGCATACTTTAATAAGGTACGTTGTTGGGCTAGTTGGTTCATCTTAGTTAAACATATAAAATAGCGCAAAAAAAGACAAGGACAAGAAGTATACAGGACAAGCGCTGACTTTCAACTAGTTTTTACTCGAAAAAGCAAGTATAGATATACACACGACAGGCAAAGCAGCACCATATAAAAGTTGACTAATTTTGTGCACGATCATTCAAAAACTGAAACTCATTACTATGAAGTACGATAGAAGTGTCGCTGACACATGCCGTCCCACTTTGTTTGATGAAAAATGCTTCCAATAGCTCTCGAGCGACCGTCTCGAGGCTTCTACCCAGAATCCTTATCTACTGAAATCGCGGAACGCAGCCACACGTGTTGCAATGTGTAGGCAAATCCGAGCCATATTTATTTTTTACTGATAATGCGTGCTCCCGTGCTTGGTCATTGATGCACCGCCCCGTCTGGCCGATGTATACTTTTCCACAACTCAGTGGGACTTCGTAGACCACACCCACTGTGTAGTCCATGTAAGGGGTGACGTGTTTCTTATCACATGCATGGTGCTTTTGCCTTCTCATCAGAATTCTTTTTTCATTTCAGCAGATAAGGATTATGGGTAGAAGCCGACAGATGGTCGCTCGAGAGCTATACGCCTCGCAAGTGGGCTCATTTTCGTCTTCTGCGCATGAGAAAGGAGGTAGCGGTGACGTCAGAACGCCGAGCCCTGATTGGCTGATCGCGACCCCCCTATCTGAGCGTCGTCTGCTCCTTTGCAACGTCGTCTGCTCGCAACGTCGTCTGCGTCTGTCTTGCCTTTCCTGCGACTTTCGGAAGTGCAGGTCTTTACGAGCGAGCTCGACTTCGCCTTTCAGAGAGGGGAGACGAAATAACTCGAGCGGTACGTTGTTTTTGTCGAACAACTAGCAGACGAGCATCAAGGGGGGAAGTCAAGAGACTCGCTGGCGAGGTGTCCCGAGGCGCCGAGGTTTGTCTGCTAAGAAGCGAGAGTGTCCGCAAGTTCCCTCCCAAATACTTTTTCCCTCCTTGCGTGTGCGCGAGACTCCTCACTCTTAAACGGCGTCGGCGGGTTGGTGCAGTTAACGTCGTCTGCTTTACGTCTGCTAGTCAAAGCGATGGCTGCTTACCTTTCCTGCGTCTGTCGGAGATTCACCGCTTTTTCACCGGCGAGAGTCGCCGCTGCCTCGGAAAACGAGGCGATGACAAGAGGAAGAGATTGAAGGGTTCACAAGGGTCGCGCGGGCATATTCCATTCAGCACGCCAGCCGGTCGTGGGCAGACGGTCTTGGCCAAGGACCGTCGGAGCACCGCTGCGCCGCTGCTAGGCCTATCTGCCGAGCTCGCTTGGACGGGGTCAGTGGAATCGTGGCCGTTGGAGCATTTCCCGGGTGTTTGTGGATCCAGCGTTCTTGTTCGTCGTGGTGTATTTCAAGTGATTTTTACTTTTTTTTTGCTGCTTGTAGTCGTGACGCGTGAGAAGAGCACGTACAAAAATAAACGTCCGTTGGTCGTCGCAACCAATTAACTGAGCGACGCTGTCGGCCATGCTGAGTTGATCGTCGTAGGATTCCGTCGTAACCTGAGCAAAACTTACGATAATTTCGTTTCGTGAATACGAATTTGTTCTCACGTTTTGTCTTACGCACTCTTTCGGCGTAACATGATTTTATGAATCTCGCCTCTGCACTTCCGAAAGTCGCAGGAAAGGTAAGACAGACGCAGACGACGCTCAGATAGGGGGGCCGCGATCAGCCAATCAGGGCACGGCGTTCTGACGTCACCGGTACCCCCTGCGCGAGAAGCACACGAACTTGCCCTCTTCATAAAAAAAAAGTGGGACGGCATGTGTCAGCGACACTTCTATCGTACTTCATAGTAATGAGTTTCAGATTTTGAACGATCGTGCACAAAATTAGTCAACTTTTATGTGGTGCTGCTTTGCCTGTCGTGTGTATATATATACTTGCTTTTCCTGAGTAAAAACTAGTTGAAGGTCAGCGCTTGTCCTGTATACTTCTTCTCCTTGTCTTTTTTGCGCTATTTTATATGTTTAACCAGCATACTTTAAATTTGACTAGATCAACAGGAAGCCATATGTAACAATAAGGCCTCTGTGTTAAAACAAATGAACGGGTACAATTACGCACAAACTGTCTCGCGAAAGTAGGTCTCCCTATTGTGTTATCTTTCAAGCGTATAAATACTCTTAAACTCCCTTTGAGGCAAACCCCTCTGCTCTTAGCGTCTATTTTTAGTACGTTTTCAGCAGAACGACGCCAATAACTTTGATAGGCTACGCCGACCCTTCATTCTCGATGCTAGCCCTACAAAGACGACCTAAAATGCAGTCTGTACAACGTTCGGCTAGTCGTTGATTAGCATAACAAGCGTCTCTCAAAGTCCCTAAAGTATCCTCGCGTGGCGGTCTTCGACAAGGGCTGGGATCGCGTATATTGCTCCGACGGTTTCTTCTCCGTTCCCTTATCAGACGAGGGAAAAGGGTTTCGGCAGAAAATTACCCCGGACCCGCACTATAGCACAAGTACCGGATCTCAAAAACCCAAGTTCAAAACACGACGCGGCTCAAATCAAATCGAAACTGAAATTTAATTTCTGTCTGCCTGCCCCCCAGCAAACGAAGCGCGGAGGCGCTCGAGAAACTGGGAGAGCAGACGACAAGAAAGGGAAGGTGAGAGTAGATTAACAACGGAGAGAAGGAAAACTTTGGAGAGAGAAAGGGGAAGATGGGGAAGAGAAGCGACCGCGGAGTAAAAAAAATGGGGAAGGAGGACATCTAGGGAAGAGGGGCAGATTCGGCAGCGTGGGCGGTGGATAGAGGTTCGAGGAGGTAAGTGTAGGGAAGGGGGATGACCGAGCAGAGGGAAATGGGGAAGATGAGAAAGAGGGGAAGGAGGAGGCGGGAAGAGGGGGAAAATTCCGGTGCACCACATCAATGCGACACGCCTGCGCAGTACCGGGCGCTCTGCGCTCCCTGGCTGGCTCGCGCCTTTCCCCATCGTCATCGCCATCGCGCTTCTTTGTTGCGCTGTGTCTCTTTCCCTTCTCGTTTTTTCGCGGCATTCAGCGGCGCAGTTCTTTGCGAGCTGTCGGTCGTGGCGGTTGGGTCTTCTCCGAAATGTAGCGGGGAGTTTTTTTGTTTATTTTTTGTTTTTTGTGATCCGCGTCTTGAGGATCGCACTCATCGCAAGTGAGCGTCGTTGAAGACGGCCGGACGACACACTGGTGCGAGCCAAACTGTCGTCTGCTATGGATGTCAGCGGCGTTTAGTTTCGGTTTCGGTTTTCCCTTTTAGCGTTCCGGCTGCGTACTTCCGCTTTCAATCGCGGACTGCTCCGATTTTTTTTTCCGCCTGTGATGATGAACCCTACGTTTAACCGAGGTCCTAAAATGTCTCGCGTAGTGTGACGTCGTTTGCTAAGAACGACTGCACAAATGTGACGGTGTCGGTGATGTGCGTGTTGTCACGAACTTGCCAGGAGCGGAAGTGTGACTTCAATGACGTCATGTGCGACAGTCATTTGAGGTAAGCTCAGCTGCCCTTGTTTCGAAATCGCGTCCTACCGTACGGCCTATTTTTGTCAGTTTCATAGGCTGACACTAGCGGCTGGATGAAGATGCCCTTCCGGATTCAGGTGTTACTTGTTATTGCAAGGTTGTTGTTGGGTGTGACAATATGTCTGCCGTGCTGTATCACCCAAATCGGTGTTTGTAGATTGCCGTAGTGTCGTTATATCAATTAAAAAATATTCACCGTGGAGTGGAGCAGCAGTTGCGTTCCGGAGCGAGGACATTAGATAGTTTTAGTAGATCGTTCCGGTACCTCCGATAACGATACAATACGTGCGCGAAGGCATCAGCGGGGTATCGGGTTTCGTCATTGGAACGATGTGCTAAAACTCTCTATTAATGTAAATCGGGACGTAACCTAACATTCGTTAGCAGCGATGATTAATATAAAGGGCACGTGCTGGTGTTTGTAGATACAACTGGTATAGATTTCAAATATGCTGTATCTATCCTCGTTTTCACCTCAAGAAAAAAAATAATGGTTTTTGGGCATTGTATCGTACATACGCGGCGATTTGGTTGTCGAAGAAAAAAGCGATGATTTTGGCGTTTGAAACGTGTATGTCTTCATAAGATAACACATCTCTAATTTGAAATGCACCTACAGATATCTTAATTCTCCACATAAAAGGGGAAATTAGCAATGCTCCGCGAGGAGCCGGACTCTTTTTTACTCCGGTTCTTGAGGTTAGAAGGACTATATAGTCTAATGAATGTGTAACTGATTGTTACTTAACTTGTACTGTTTTCCTTCTACTCCACGCCATATTGGTTTGCGAAACTTACTGCTATAATCTGAATCGTCCTTGTCAAGGCCTCTGCAGTACTCTTAGTTTGCATACGGTTAGTGCTCGTTGCGCACAATCGACACAGGGGAAGGTTTGTGAAACTTCGTGGTAACACGTGTTCTAAAAAAAAAAGGAAAAACAAATTGATCTGAGACCACTACGTTGCTTTCAAAGCATGGTAACTCCAACAGATTGGTATTGTATATATGGGAACACAGTGTCCATGACAAATATTTTTAAAGGGTTTTAAAATAGCAAGTTCGTTCGAACTGAACATTTCGAAGCGTAGTTAACTACGAGCTTGTGATCTAAACGTCGTTCAACAATCGTCGTTCGTCAGGTAGCCACAGGAACAGGCGCCACATAATTATGACATAATATCACTTCAGTCTCTTACAATTGTCACGACTTCCTGTGTTATTTTTCTTGACAATGATATGTTTCATACGAATTCTTGTTAATTCGTTCATTTTATACTACAATGCATGGCATGTAGGAGGGCCTGAGGGAGCCAGATATACCAAACAACACTCTGCAAGTGTATATTTTGACTTTTCTAGTAATATATTAAAATATGCTTTGGGCTGGGCAGTAGGGCGATACAAATATATCGCGATAGTCTCTTATAGCTATTTTCGAGTAGCTGTATCCGGTACCGAGATAAATGTGAGAAATTTATTTGTATCTAAGTAATACCTTTACGATGTATCGATTGTATCGCGATGCTTTGCCAGGCATAGGCATCTCGATATATTTGTTGTCAAAAGTTGACTGATGCGAAGGGTCCAAAAATTTAGAATTCGTAACCGCCACATAACATCCTTTCAACAGGGGGTTATTTGGTCACAATGGTTAGTTGAGTCAATCGTCTCACCCCCTCCCCCCTTTTCCTAGTGTTTGCGACGCACCCTCGCGTTTCAAGTTACCCTAAAAACTGGAAATCATAATGTTCCAAACCGAAAATGAGACAAAAAATGGCTCATTTCGGGCATATCACGTCCACGTCTTCTACGACTTCGAAAACGGTAATTTCTCGTCTTTAGCAGGATGAGGACAGACCCGTGTAAGGGCGGAAGATTTTCGCTACCTTACAACCACAGAGATTATGTCTCAATGCTCCAGGACTTCCCTTCCATCGAGGCAGTATTTATTCGGTTTAACACGAATTTATGTTTGTCGGTGGCAGTAGATAAGCTTTTCTTTTCCCCTAGTTTGGTACTGTGCGATCAAATTTGCAATATCTTGATGATAAGCTCCTATAGAAGCTACTCGTGCCGAAGCGTTATTAGTTTGCTTTCGAAGTTTGCAAATTTTGTTTTTATCAATTAAACATGTTTATTGCTTGAGAATTGGAATGTTCCTATTTCGTGCCATATTTGATACTCCCAATGTATATGACATCTGCAATGCACCGCATCACTAGATATCATATCGTTTAACACCTGACACTGTGGTGCAGAAAAGAACTTTACGTCGGAGGAAAAGACACTCAAGAGAATGTCTCATACTCAGCTAACTGGTTTATTTGTATCATATACAGTATATATATATATATATATACATCCACACAGCTACACTCAACCACCTACGCAGGGATCTCCTTTGTTTAAAGCATTTTCAAATACACAGACCATACAGATACTCAAGGGACCAAACGGTCCAGCCCACAGTACCATCATTGTCAACCACTTTCTAGGCAAACATCTTCTTTGTTGAAAGCATTTTCAAAACCAGATAACGTATACACTTACAAGAGACCACGCGGTCAAACCCACAATGCAATGCACTTATCATCAAGAACGACGGGAGAAAGTTCCGAGACCTACATCTGGGTGACCATCTTTTTGGTTGGCAATAATGGTATTGTGTGTTAGATCGTTTGATCCCTTGTGTATGTGTTTGATCCCTTGTGTATGTGTGTCAGACGTTGTCTTCTCTGTCTATTCCTTCGACTGAAAGTTTTTTTTTTTTTTTTTCCTTTTCTGCACCACAGTCGTGGGTGTTACACGACATGGTTACCTAGCACCAGCTCACCTGCACACTCGCACTTTTTTCATTATGATTATATATGTTTGCGAAGCGTGACCTCGTTAGGGCAAAAATAAGGCATTTCAGTATGTATCTTTATCTGTATTTTGGGTTATTTTTTCCCCAGTTTCTTCGGAAGTATCTCGGGGATATCCCGTTATATAAAACACAATTGTATCTCAGTATCTGTATTTCGGCCTTAAAATACAGTATTTGTATTCCGGGATTCCTTTTTTAGTATCTCTGCCTAGCCCTGCTTTAAACCTGTACACTTTAGCAGTTGGTTTTGTCGGCTGTAGCTGCAATATACATTCGTAGCATACCACTGAAAATAAGAAGAAAAAAAGAGCACGCTTAAATGAAGTGTATTGAGCGCAGTGTGCTGGAAACGTTCTGATCGCGTGCATTTTGGGTTGCATAAAAGTGCTCAATTAATATGAAGGCCGCTTCAACAAAACTTCCGACGACACCTGAGCACTTCTTACGAGTTGTGAATGCGAAAGCATGAATGTCGTTCTTCGCGCCGCGGCCGGCTTCTGATCCTCTCGGCGGCGGGGGCCGCAGCGCCATCGAGTGTGGGGTGGCGTTCCTTGGAACTAAGCCGCGCGCCAGCCAATGGGAGTCTATCCATCGATTTGCTGCTACAGGGCACAGGCTTCGCTCCACGGGACAGGGGAATTTAGGGGCCGTTTGGCGCGGCTTCAAGAGCTGATAACGCCGTTTCGCTCCATGGCACAATTAATGCTTTCGCACTAAAAAAAAAAAAAAAAAAAAAAAACGAAAACCGTCGTTGTTGTTGTTGTTTTGTTGTTTTTTTCGCCCCAAACATAAACTTCGCATTGCCGTACGCTCGGTCACCACGAGGTGCAGCTCTAGCTGTGCGGACCTTGTGCCAAAGATTCGGAACTAACCCTTTCTTTATTTTAAGGTTTTCACCCATTTTTAGAAACGTTCAATGAGAAAACAAGGCACGCGTTGTAGCGTTCGACATTCATCTCCACGCATCTGTGGGCTCGGTTGGACGAAATTTCCTAAATTGAAACTTTTATAAAATTGCTGATTGGGGGCCTTTGATTTAGTTAATATGTTCTCCTTTTTTTTTAATATTTCCAATATCTAGCGCTACACTTGGGCGGACACTGAGCATACTACGATTAGTAGCTTCTTTTCTTTTTTCTTTTTTTGCGGTAAGAACAAGACACGGTTTTTGTGTTTTTTTTTGTTTTTGTTGTTTTGTTTTTTCCAAACACCCTGTACTTTTAGTGCATGACTCCTTGCAAAGAGCCCTTAGTGTGTCGGGAGCAGCATGTGGAATGTCGGTCGTCTTACGCTCGCCGTCGTCGCGCATCCGAGAGCTACCCAGAAGCCCAGTTCCTTGACAAATCACGCTTCATTGCACGAATGCCGACATCTTTGGGATCACTGGTCAGAGCGGCCGACTGCAGTTCGGAGGAAGCACAGGCCGCCTAATTGGAATTCCATGGGAACATCGGAACGGAAGTCTTAAGAAGCCGGCGACCGGCCGAATACTTCTCCTTCCGGATTCCTTCTTTCTTTATGTAACTTTTTTTTGTATTAGTAGTTTTCTCTCTTCTTTGGAAACGACAGCTGGATTTCGGTTCGATTTTATGGAACACAGAGAACAACTGCCTTTGAGTAGACCGATTTTAATTAGGCTGCCCCGACTTTTGTTTTCTGACTTTGTGTGCGTGTTTTTTTTTTTGTTTTTTTCTCATTATATTTTTTATGTTTTAGTGAGCGCAATAAATGTGTGCCGAATATTGCTTTCGTCAATCTTAGCAAAGTAGTTAAAAAGAAGGCAAATGTATAACGCCATTGATTGTGTGACTTGCAATTTTATTGCATTTTCAGTATATATCTAATAAATGCAGTAGCCCATATATTAACGCGGAAACTTTTCGTTGGAAAAGTAACCCTATTAATACATGTAATCATGAGCCGAAATAATTATCGACATTCACTGCATTATTTAAATTGTGTATATATTTTTGATAATTATGTTGTTTTTTTCTACTATGTCTAGACATTTGTTGAGAACTGCGGTAATTTATCTTACGCTAATTTTTTTAGCAGGTTTCTGAATAGGGATTTGATTTTCGGAGAAAATCTGAGTTTTGCATTCACTTGTCGCACAATAAAGAGAGAAATATTTATTATGTGTTTTGTCTAACGACAAGACTCTAGAACTTACTCACTATCTATCAGTCGTGTATGTGTTTTTATACCAACTTCTGCGTTCTTACGTTTATTGGACACATTGTAATTTGTTTTTACTCGGGAATTTCTGACATTCTTGTGAATAGGTAATTCCTACAGGTATACGCTTACGCTTTATTTAGAGCCAAACATTGGTTCGAAACAATAGGTTATAATACTTTGAGGTCTTGAAATATTGTGGTAACTGAAAAGGAACGCGAGAAAACGTGTTGAGTGTGTGTGTGTGCGCGCGCGCGCGCGTGTGTGTGTGTGTTGTGTGTGTGTATGTGTGTGTGTGTTTTAAATTGAATGACGTCCTGAACTTACCGTCACTTGGTGATATTTTTTTTAAGGTGGGATTTTTAATTTTTTTAGATTTGTCAAAGAAACGAATAGCCCTTTATTACTGAATGAAAGTCCGCTAAAATATACCTACACCCCTCCATAACAAAAAGGATGTTTACAAATTCAACAAAGCTTGATATCTAGCAGTTTGCTCGTGTGCCTCCTTCGAGACACAGTTTTCAGCGAAGCTCCGATGGCCGTTTCGTGTTTATTGATCGATCTTGGAGCTCTGCGTCACTCCCAATGTATAAAACCGGAAACATCAAAAGAAATAAAACAAAAAGAAAAGAAACCGGTTTGGGCAACAAAACACTACACCCTGGACTTCCGGGTTTCTTGCGACTCCCGGACTGAGTTTGGTTGTTTTTTTTTTTTTTTTTTCTTCTTTCACTGCATTCTTTCCAAATCTTTCAGATAACTGTATCCCTTTTCCTTCTTTCCCATCTTCGTTGTGTTTAGCTTTCCTTTCCCTCTTTTTTGTATACCTCTTTACCTTCTATCCCATCTTTGAATTCTTGCTTTCTTTTTTTTCCCTCTTCTTTCGATCCCTCGATCCAGTTGCCTTTCCTTCCCGTCATCCACAGGTTGCCAGAGCGTGCGGGCTGTTTCACTCCCGATTGCGCTCGAGCGAGTTCCGACAACCGTGACTGACGCGACTTGCAAATTGGTTCGTAGCCGGCGCGACGGCCTGTGTCTATACCCAGCTTCCTTTTGAACGAAAGACGTATTTTAAAGGGATAGCTTTATGCGGGAACCCGGCACGGGCCTCTGCTCGTGTTAGTGTTCGTCGCACTGTAGCGAGGCCATTGGAGCAAATGTCGGCTAAGGGGTCGCGGCTGTAAGTTTGACGTCATAGCGCGTGTGACCAATGGCGTCGCACCACTCCTCCTCCCTCCCCTCCGCTGCCTTGGAACGGGAGCTGCGTAGTAACTGCGTATTAGTCCTATCGCATCTTCATCGCATTTCGCAGAATGTCTATAAGCGAGGCGAGTTGTTTAGTCTGACATTCACAAGGAACTAAAAGCCCGTTGGATCCATCGACAAACCGAACCGGGCATAGGCCATGAATCGTTTTAAACCATATCGTCGAGCCAGTAGAGTTTTATTTTGTCCAGCATACACGATAGCCTACATGATAGAGCTTTATCTTGTCTTTGCTACATTCTAAAAAGTAAGTGTCTACATGTCCCGTCCGATTTTTGACATCTACGAGCAATTATGTGTTGCACCAATAATGTGCTCTTTAAGCTGCATGGGTGAGTGTACTTAACTTGGCCATGATTATTGTTGAACCTAACGTAGACAGAGAGTAGATATTCATCTAATCTACGTTAATGTTTGGTTCGACGTGGAAAATATGTTTGCTGCTTCTATACTCGTTAGTTTAATTATGTCGCTCGTTATGCCAGCACGCACGCGTGCAAATCTCCGCATGTGTAGTTACGGCATTCTCTCACGTTTCGTTTAGAGCATTATGCAAATGATATTGTATAGCCATATGTTGGGACAAGATGTTCTAAAAAATTCCCGGTCGCTCGCTGTGTCCTGGAAGTGAACTGTGTGCTGCAGCCGAGGCGACGGACACTACTGCACACAGACTACACACACTGCACACTAACCATGACGTCACGCGATATCAGACTGTCACGTGGCTTCACGGTCTCACGCCACTCCATGGTGTCGCTTGACGATCGTGTCACGTGACGCGATGCCACGTGACACCGTGGAATTATTTTTGCTACATCTAGCTAAGAAATTTCCTGCTAAGTTTAGCGTAGCCATTTTCTACAAAGCCACGTGGCATCGTCACGTCACGTGAGAAGCGTTACGTCATGCAACGACTTACGCGAAGCAGACCCCGGGATCTGCTGCGAAACTTCGTCAATAGGGACTTCCGCTAAGCCCTCCGCGCCTGCGCGCCGGCGAAAACGAGTTGATAGACCGGAAGTTGGCGTGCAGAAGAACAGCCGTGTCTTGCGTGAAGTGGCACGCATGCGGAAACTACCGTAGCGGAAGCGGAACGCAAACAGCTGTCGCCGAAAATTGAAGCCCGATATCCCGTGACACGGTTTGTCGGACGCCGCTCTAATCCCCGCGGATTACGTGGGCCTAATCAGCGCGAGTCTTTGGCCCGGGACGGCCGGATTTGGGATGGAGATTAGGACGGGGGATTAGCGGATGCACTGCCTCCCGAGATTGGACGGGCCGCCGGTGCGTCTTAGAATGATGGAGATTGAAGAGCTTGCAATAGAGGGCGGGATTAGCTAGGAACGCGACACCCTCCTCCCTTTTTGGCGAATGAGGAGCGTCGGTGGCAATTTGTCATAAGGAAAAGTTTTATTAATATATTGTAGGACACTCTCGAAGGCGGTGTTTTCTTAGGATCGCAAGGTTGTAGGTGTCTCATAATGGTACTTGGGGCCGTTATCTTATTGATTGCGTTTGAGCAGGAAGAGCGCTGCCTTCACTTTGGGCTTTCTGTTTGAATTAGATAAGCTTAAGTAGCCGCCCGCCCTTCGTTTTTGGTTATTGGCACGTATAAAAGGTACAGCTGAAGGACTTTTGGAATGTGTGATCAAATTATAATAGTCAGCTCACACATTGATTAGAATATGCCAGCTAACGCCAATACCAAAAGTTAGTTAGTGGTGTTTGGAATATTAATGCGCAAATTGTCAATTTACAATTATACTCTGACGTCCGTCGCAGTTTATAATAATATACCCAATATTTTTTTTCTTTTTCGTGTATTCTTGTTATAATTTTAAGTTTTAAATGAAGCACCGTATTTGCGTCGCATGCATTTGTAAAAAATCGAAATATGGACACGGCCGACCTTCTTTCTGGTGGCCAGAAGCCCCTCAATAACGCTTCGGAAGCTAGACTCTCACGTGCCCTTTCCCTTATTATGTCTGACCGATTGACGTCAGCGCAAGCTATCTATAGTTATAGCTCCGTTGAATATTGTATCACACTTTGTTTATATAAACGCTAATAAAGTAACGAGTGAGATCGTGCCATTGGTGTTGAAATTCGCCTCCTCTCCCAGTTCCCGGTGTGTATTTCTCATACGATCAACGCGACATGAGCAATACAAGAAATAAAAGGTATAGGAACGGCAGTTATAGATAGCTAAAGTCTCTGCTAAAGTCTCTGCGGACTTCATTTGTGCCCGCGCGGCTAGAGGGAAATTTACGCATCCGCCGATGATCTCAACTCGTTCGAGAAGACGTGAACATTCCCGAGCCAAAACCGGGTAAGTGCGGCGGCGAAAACGTAAGAAATGTACCGAAGTACTTGTAGGACAAATACAACGGCGTGAAATAGGATTATGAATTCCAATCGGCCCGTCTATATATTTTGAGCCCTTATTTGTCTCTCATTTTTGGCACGCGTTTCTCGCTGCTTTTTTATCGGTAAGTACCCCGCATAGAGACGACGGCCTAGAGATAAAATAGTAAAGAAGAACCGCTCTGCTTCATTGATTACCTTTGATAAGCCGCTGTTCTCATTCCTGATTGAGACCAATTTGGAATTCAAGTGCGCTCCCGTGTCTTTTGCTCTTGTTTCCCTTCGAAGCTGCAATTATCCGTTTCGCTCCTACGCTTTCGATGAACCACTTAGGCTTTCCGGCTGAAAGAAAGAAGCAATGAAGCCAGAGAAGCTATACGCATCTTGTGTTCGTTTTTTTACCTGCTCCCTATACGGACTCCTAATTGAACATTTGTACGAAGCCTGGGGTAAGAAAGCTTCGTACCTCGGAGGTAACTACAAAAGAATCAAAACAAAAGAATCGAAAGAAGCTCTGCTCGGTTTCACCTTTGGTTGGACCTCAGCGGAGGCTACGAGCCATCCCACGGCCAATCCAATGCTGGGAACGCATGACGTCATTAGACGTCCCGCGCGCCACTGCGACCCTTCCGCGGGCCACGTGACCTTCGGGTGGCGTTGGATTGGCTTCGATGGCTAGTAGCGTTCTCCGTGTTTCACCGTAAGGTAAAACGTAAATTAAGGTAAAAAGAAAAAGAAAAAGTTACGAGGGTTGCAACGAGCGAAGACCTCAAAACATTCCACGGGTGATTTCCGATTTCCGGCCGTTCGTTTAACGGTCTCTACCGATCCTTACTTACCGATTTGTACACATTCATTTATTCTTCTTTTTTTTTATTTCGTACGCGTTTTGTTTTTGTATTAAATTCATGTCCGATGCTTCGAGTCCGATGAGGGCTCGACAGTAAGGAGTGCTTGTGGCTGTGTGTTTTTAGTAACCGCGCGTTTTCCTGTTTGTGTGTGTGTGTTTTTTAAGAGGACCCACGCTTGTTGGAAGAGGAAGATGATGATTGAAAAATCTATAACTGCCGTTCCTATACCTTTTATTTTTTGTTCTCTGCCTGGAGAGACGGTAGCCAGAACGTAAGTGTGATGATCTAAGGAAATGTGCACAAAAATACAAAAGAGGAACTTACTTTTTCACCACGAACGTATATCAGCTATTGATTCGCAGCATGCCCCCTCCCCCCACAACCATACGTAATTCGAGTTTGATGAAGACGCTGGTCTCTGATTGGCTGATTGAAAGAGGTGGGGAAGAGGAGGAAGAAAGGAGAAGAGGAAAGGAGAAATCCACCCCCCGAGGCGATGTTCGCGTCCAAACACTAAAATATATAAAAATATGTATTCGAAATAAACGAACCAAAGTTTGAAACTCAACGTGCTGGTGGGGATGAAATAAAATGATATAGGAAGAAGAAAAAAACTAAACGAACTTTGGAATCCCCGAGAATTGTTCGCGGACAGATAAAAGGACGACTCGGGTTGATATACAAAGAAGGTTTCGTTGTTTGATGGTAAGTGGTTCGTGGTTGTTCGATAAGTGTTGTTTTGGATCTTTTGTTTTCTTTTTCGGTTAAGGTTTCGAGGGCTGTGCCCAGTTCGCGTGGCGTTCTCCAGTCTCTCCCCAGGGTGGATTTGGAAACTGTGTGCGGTTTTCATTGAAAAGGGGCCGTTTGGAGGAGAGGGGCCAGAAGCCGGGCGATGAGAAAATCATGTTTTTTGTTTCTTTTGTTATTTCGTTTCAGGGGTCGTTTCTCATTTGCCTTTTGGGAATCTTGGAATTAAATCGGGAAGGAGTTTCGTGCGGTTTCGAGAAGAAGTTTATATGGCGACTCTTGCTCTTTCGTATATGTATATCCTTTGTTACGATTTGATTATCTGTCATATTTTTCGGATCACCTTTTCTTGTTTTTTATGTGTATTTTTCTCTTCTCTCTTGGTTCAGTTTTATGTAGAGACCGAAATGTAGATAGTCGCGAGGGTCGATGACTTGCTGTTACGCTGGTAAAAGAGATTGTACCATTTCGTTCAAGCTGGGATTATCACTAATTTTCTATACGTTGATATGTTTTTTTTTTATTTATATTATTGTCTTTTAATGATGTCCTGGCGTCTTTTATGTATCTCTGGCTTATCTGTGAGCGTTTTCGCGCGCGTATGGAGGGTTATTGTAACGGAGCTTTGTGTTTTCGGGCGAGCGATAAGGGGTTCTATTGGTTTTCGTAAACTATTGTCAGACTCTAAGAGTATGATTATAAGGCTCTACATCCGGTTTTTTTTTTTTTTTTTGTATATATTGGGTATCGTACACCTCTGCGGCTAAACGGCGAGAGTGATGCATAACCAATGGACTACAAAATAATAAATATTTTTCATCGTGGCCCCTGTAAGTTTTGTTTCTCCGCATCAGGAGTGCCTTTGAGGGGAAGCTTGACCTCAAAACACGCGGGCAAGTTGTAAGTTGTTATTTTTTTCCCCCTTGTTGTTGTTGGGGTTGTGATACATTACAAAGGACAATTTATCTTGTTTCATTATACAAAATGTTTAAGCTACAAAATGTTGTTAAATGTATGATATTACTGGCTTAATATTTAAAGCCGTTGAATATGATGTTTAGTACGTAGATGATCTTTGTTTTCGGTCATTGTTTGTTTTCTTTGGTAATGCTTTGCGGAGGTTCTCAACCTTCTCGCTGTCACGGACCCCCTGACCCACTCTTAGGCAATTCAGGGACCCCCAAGGTAGTCTGCATCGGAGGTTTTGTGCGATGGCATAGGAGGACCTTTTTTTATATGTGTTTTTTTTTTTACATGGTGTGGCCCCCGATGTATGTACTCGAGGACCCTTGGGTTCCGCGGACCGCAGTATCAGAACCACTGCTGCAGAGGCACAATGCGGCATTATATAATTTCATGAATACTTAAGGTTGCTTTATTTACATATTTACATATTGGGGAAAAAAAACGCCGTCCCAACCTCTAGACACAGGACAGCAACATAGAAGTCATAATGCTCAGAGAACAATATCGTTTTTTTTTTTTTAATTTGTATTTCTATACTTTCATATTTTTTGCAAGTCCTTCGCAATTAGTTAAGCAATAATTGGAACTGTATTAACCTAATTGCTCAATTATTGTTGATTATACTACTCACGAAAGAGGATTCAAGGCAAGTGACGAAGCGGAAGGGGCTCGTGATTCGGTACCATTAGGTAAGGATATTTCGAACCGCCGCAAATTGAACAGCCATGGTCGCTGATAGGCTTAGAACGACAGAGGGGTCCTGTTGTCCCGCCTCCACTCGAGCTTCCTTCCTTCGATGGCGCTTCGACTTCTCGTCAGCCTCGAGCGCTCACGCACGACGGAAAGCAACCCCGAAGCACGACGGAGGGTAGCGAGCGCGTGCTGGCGACCGGACGTCCAAAAAAAACGCCCTAGCGGTCGCATCCTGTCAATAACTATTGCAATAGTTAATAAAAGAAAATGATCGCGTCAGTTTTGGTACACTTCTGCCACCCACTTCCCATTACCCTTACTGTAAATACCTCGCGACACGTCAAAGTATTATCGAAGGCAAGAAGAAGCTCGCTTTGGAGGTGGGAAACCGAAACGTCCTTTCTGCCGTTCTCGTGTCAGCGAGTATGGCTGCAAACAAAGTACGAAGTTTCCCCGTTTTGTTTAAAGGTTCCTGCGTACGCTCCTCTTCAAACCACGAGGGAAAACCCTGGGGTGACGTCCTCCAATTCTGAGAGGAGCTTTAATTTGAGCGGCTCCCTCGATGGACGGTGGTTTCTGTTTCCCTCTTACATGCTCCTCCTTAGCTTCCAGTGCCCTCCAGTTACCCTTTCTTGTGCTCTCTCTCTTGCTCTTTCTCTCTCAGTTCCTCTCTCGCTGAGCGCCACTTTCCTAAATGAACGACATTTCCCGCCGGTGTCTCCCGAAAAAGCGCCCCTCAACTTCAGCATTTCTTTAGATCATTAGGCTTGTGCCAGCTTAGCACCCCACTCCGCTTCACAGTTTGGTTTTCTTTCGTACTTGTCAGTTTTATTTTTATTTTACACTCTTATTTTTTTTAAATTGTTCGTGCTTTAGTGAATGTTGGTCGTTTGTGTTTTATACTCGTCCGTTTTAGATTTTTACGTGATTGGGCTGTCACTGCGTGTCGTGGGGATTGTGCCTTCTCTCGAAGCTCCAGCTTTTTTTTTTTTTTTCTCCCTATTGTCGCTCGCTCCGCTAGTTTGGAAACTGACAGATTGGAAGCGTTTGGAGCGACGAACCTACACTGCGTGAGAGTCTCATAGTCGCTGACAGCTTAAGAAATGCCGGGGTGGCTTACTATCTTCCTGTTCATTGCTTTGGTATTCGTTCTTTGTCATTAGTTTCGGCTTACGCTGCAATCCCATCGGCTGTGGATTGATAATGAGGCGTGTACCTAACCCAACCTAACCTACCCTAACCTAACCTAACCTAACCTAACCTTAAATAACATAACATAACGTAATTGAGAGGCTGTGAACAAAAGTACTAGGGGAGTTGTAAGTACTCACATGAGACAAGAAGCTAAGCGGAAACATTTTGCGCTTATGTTTTCTATCGCGGAGAAACGCTATCGTATTGAAAACATTTCCTACTGTAACACCGGTTTGCTTTTACGTGATTTCGCTGAGAAGCCTTTTTCGTACCCCTGCTAATTAAGTAGAAGAATGCTTTTAAAAAAATATATCGGGTGCTTTAGCAAAGACTAAAACATTCCTACCAATAGCGTGTTTGAGGAACAAAAATTCTTCAAACTCTTATCGCAAACAAGCTGCCAGCCACGACGAACGTCATGGATTGCGGAAGACATTCTAACTAGCTGTATGAATGGCTATAATTTTCTAGTTCACCGTTTAAATTCTGAAAATCCACATATGGTTCTGATTGGAAACGTGCACGGCGTCATTGAAAATTCTTAATTAGTCATTTTTTAGGAAGGCTCGAAGGACGTGTGAAGCGTGAGGGTTCGCCAAGAGGTTCCACACATGCAGCAGGCACAAGGCTGACGTTGCGAAAACGCGGATGATTGGAGTACCGTCCGTGTTTTCGAGTCGCCAGCCTTGTGCCTGCTTCACGAGACTTTACCGCACCTCACGCTTCACACGAGCTTCGAGTCTTCCTAGAACGATTTAGGGGTTTTCGATCACGCCCTGCAAGTTTCCAGTTGGGACCGTGTCTCTATGTTCGTCGATTAAAAAGGTGGTTAATAAACTTTAGTTAATTATTTAGCTACTTAGTATGTGTTTGCAGTTCCTCGTGTCCGCCGTGGCTGGTAATTTGTTCTCGTAAAGTGTTTTTTTTTTTCCTTGGTAGGGATGTTAGAAAGTCTTCTCTGAAGCACCCTTTATTCATGCAGGCTATTAGTGCTCGTAATCTAAATTCGTAAGATAGACTGTTTAGAGTTGTCGTGCTCACTACGAAAAATTGCGCGCACGGGTAAAGCTCTGCGAAAATTGCGCGCGCGGGTCAAGCTTCTGCGACGACCTCTGTTAACTATTTTACTTTTTCTCGTTCGAACTTACTCGTGGTGATTCCATGCATCTTTTTCTTCCTTTCATTTTCGCAATATTAAAAAGAAAAGTCCATTTTCACTTCCTTCTGCTAGTATGCAACTGTGCTGTTTCAAGGCGTTCTTTTTTTTCTTGTGTATGTCTTTTTTACTGTTGTCATTTCGCTTTTTGTTGATTATTTTTTCTCCCGCATCCCAGTTTGTCGCTGCATTTGCCGAATTTTGTTTTATTTTTTTATTTTTTTTTTCGTTTCTGACTGCTATCAGTCTGCGAAATTTCGGAATGGGTCAGTGACCGAACAAGCTCGGACAGCTACTCAAAATGGGAACTGCTTTCACCATTCGCCTGTTTTCTTCCTTCCCAGTTTCCCTATTTTTTACGTAGAAAAAATACGAGTTTTTTTAATTATTATTCTCCTTTGTTCTGTACCTAGGCAAAATCTCTGTCCCTGTCCCACCCTTTTGTTTTTTCTCCGCGTCGTTGTTTGTAAGTTTTCCCTTTTTTTTACACAGGAGAGGTTTGAAGGGGTATGCTTTTTCCCTCTTCGTTCTGTACCGCGGGAAAACTCTTTGCCTTCCCACAATTTTTGTTTAACGTTTGCTTCGTTATTGTTCGTACTGGTTCCCCATTTCATGGAGCCTGCTGTTTTTATTTTTTTCTTCTGAACCTCGGAACAAGCCTTTGCCCTCCCACAATTACTTTTTTTTTTAATTTTTACTTCTTTGTGCTTTGTCCTTTTTTTCCTATTTTCGATGTAGGGAAATGCCAAGCAGCCTCGTTTTTTCCCTCTTCGTTCTGCACCTCCTTACAACCCTTTGCCTTCCCCATTTTCTCCCCATGTTGTGTTTTGTAGTTTTTCGTCTATTTCTGATTATAAAAAGAAATCCGTAACAGCTAGTCCTTTTATTGTTGTTTTTTTGTACTTGAGCGCAAATCTGCGCCACTTCTGTGCGATATTGTTTATTCTCCCTGCATTATTGTTTATTCCGTTTTTTCGTGCATTTTTTTTTTCTTCATATTTCGATCGGTGTCTTTCGAAACATAACTGCGTTTCCTCATCGTCCTCGGGAGTTTAGATGAAAATCGGATACAAAGCAGGGAAGAGAACCGAGGTTGTGGGGGAGAAAAAGGTCGCGAACCCGAACTAGCTGAAAGAAGAAGACTCCCGGAGCTTCTCGTGTTTCGACTTTGCGTATAGCGTTTTAGCGGAGCGGATTCCAATGAAGCATTTCCTCGAGGCTACGTTGTTGGAATACTGCATCGTATTTCTTTTTGTATTTTTTCATGCAGTTTTTTTTTTTTTTTTTCTCCTAAAAACAGGGATGAAAAAAGCGGAAAGTGTTCTTTTTTTTCTTTTCTTTTTTAATGTTCCCTGGGGCTTCATATAAATTTCAGCAGCGAGCGCTTCTCTCTTTTTTCATGGTCTTCTCGTGGATTCGAGGCACGTGTCTTGGCTTTTGTACTTTTTTTATTTAGTTTTCTCATACTTTTTTGCTTTGCTTAATGTGCAGTTCCTGCTTCTATGATGACGCGTGCGCGTTTTGCATTTGCTTTCCTTCGGAGTTGTAATTTTGCGGTTCAAAAATTGTTTATTCGCGAAACAAAGCCGTGTTCTAATGTGTTCTTTCCATCGTCATATTTGCTTCGAAAAATCAACGTTTTGTTTAAAAACAAAAATGTGCGTGGTCTTGTACGTTTTATTTATGATGAATGTTTTCCGTCTGCTTATTTGTTTTTGGTAAATGCAAACTTTTGTTTCGAAAACTATTTTTAAGGGTGCACATATATAATCATTTTACTTATATATTTTAGAACTCCCGCTTACACGTTAAAATAAGATTGTTTTAAGCCAAAATCAAGCAGTTCACAAGCAGTTCTTAATGGAGAAACAAATCTGCTGCTTGCTATTTGGAAATAATAAAAAAAAACGTACTGTGGAGCAATTTATGCTTGCATTCTCATGCTGCAATGCCCGGGGCTCGACTATCTTGAAGCTTCGATACATGCTGCTCTATAGCCCAGCATGTATCGAAGGCCACTTTCGCGATAGTACTTTGTGCCAATTGTTAACCCCACCACGACACGCGCTATTGGTGCAAGTTTATTTTTGTAAGCCCTTAAAAAAAAATTGGGCTATCTATTTGAAGTTTTAGTCTGGCGTACACTTGACTAACAGAAACTCGCCTAGAGCACTCGCGCCCTCTATGCGACTGGTGAATACATAAATAAAAAAATCAGATCGTGCGTCATTTTCTAAAGCTTTTGACTTGTGGCCAAATGACGCCAGTTGCACTTGTTCTGCCAATCTGAGGATTGAGGAAGATGTTACCCCTCAATATATATATATATATATATATATATATATATATATATATATATATATATATATATATATATATATATATATATATATATATATATATATATATATAAGCTTAACAATTTGTTTAAAACAAGCCGTGAGAGTTACACGTATGCGGTTTTTGAAGGTGAGTTACACGGCCAGGAGGACATAGTATAGGGGGCTAATCGTAACGATCAGTCGGCTAATTAATTAAAATTTGTTAATAACTTTCTAATTAATGAAAATAGACATATAGTGCCACGTGACCTCGGGGGGGGGGGGGGGTCACGTGACCGCTAAATTAGTAATTTTCAGAAAGACTTTGAGCGCGTGAGAAGCGTAGTAGCGCACTAAAGTTACTACTCGTGAAGCAGGTACTTACAAGGCTAGCGATTGCTGTAAGGCGCCCGCGCGATTTTTCCGTCTCTTATCTAGCCCCAGCCTTGTACCTGCTCCACGAGCGGTAACTTTAGTGCACTACTGCGCTTCTCACGCGCTCAAAGTCTTTCTGAAAATTACTAATTAAGTGGTTTTCGATGACGCTGAGCAAGTTTCTAATTGGAACGATATGTCTATTTTCATTAATTAAAAAGATATTAACGAATTTTAATTAATTAGCCGACTGATCGTTACGATTAGCCCCCTATACTATGTGCCCCTGGCCGTGTAACTCACCTTCACAAACCGCATAAATGTAACTTTCACGGCTTTTTTAAACAAATCGGTTAAGTTAAAAAAAAAAAAAAAAAAAACCTGTATATAAATATACATCGTCCTCGCCGAGTGCTGCCGCAGCACTCGTTTTCGATACGGGCTGGAGCCGAGTTCACGCCAATCGTTGGCACTACCCTCACGTCCACTGCCTGCGTACTCAGAGTAAGTGCCCAAAGAATGGCGAACTCGTAGAGTGGTCACAGGTGCTACTACAGTCCGTTGCAACTCAAGAAGGTAGGGCGAGGGAAAGGAAGGCAGAGGAGGAAGAAGGAGGCGGAACGCTGGAGAAAAGGGGGGGGGGACCTCCTCCCCTCTCCAGTGTCCCGTCAGTTTCCTCCTCTCCGGCCTTCATTTCCCTCGTCCTAGCTTCTTGTGTTGCAACGGACTATAGGTAGATGCCACACACTTTTGAAGAGTGTCTATGCGGAGAGCAAGTCGTCTGCTTCTTGCACGGGGGTTGCGATGATGTCAGAACGCCGAGCTCTCATTGGCTGATTGAAAAGAATAGTGGGTGGACCTCGAGACATCTAGGTTTGAGGTCTACCCACTATACTTCAATCAGAGCCAATCAGAGCTCGGCGTCGTTCTCACGTCACCGCAACTCTTGCACAACAAGCAGACGACTTGCGATCCGCGTTGCAATCGTGCCACCGAAATTGAGGACTGAAACGGTCAACGTCCTTTCTAAAAAAAAAAAAAACAGTTTTGAGCTTTGAAAGTTTTGTTTCATCAACGAGATATCATGGCGTATGGGTCTGACAGCCACGTCGCGCGTTTGGGACCTCTTTTTCTTCTCGATGGCTCGATGGAAAAGACCGTATTGTGACCTCCCAGTTCCTCGAGTGTCGTCTGCTGGGCTTCTTTTTCTTCGGGGATATCCTATGGCAGAGTAACCAGGAATGGCTTTCGAAACTCGGACTTCGCTGGCTTCGTTGCGTTTGGCTTCACCAGCGCGCCAATAAGGCCTCCCTATAAGAGGAACCTTAGGAAGTCCGTAATTTGAGCGAAAACCTTTTATGTTTCATTAATAGCCGCCTTTACAGCAACAGCGGTCTTTCATGAACCAGCTTTATTTGCGATAGCATTTTCCTCAACAGACCCCCCCTCCCCCCCATAAAAGAAATCACATGTAACACAAAACGATTTGGCTTTGTGCCCTTACCACGCATGCGCGGGTAATGGGTCGCTTCGCGTGCACGTCATTGGACTACGGGTGATGTGACCCGCAGTTGTCTCGGTGGACACCCGCGTGTTGCCGTGATACACTTCAAAAAAAAAAAGGGTATCCGCTTACACCCTTTTGTCCCATATATTACACCTCAAAACTTCATTTCGACGTACAGCGCCCTAAAGTCGAACAGACGGCCCCACATTTGACAAGGGGCTTGATAACGGTGTGATATAACTCATTAAATAGCTAAAGTACGTATCAAAGACCACAGAAAGAAAACACTGAGATTTATCAGTATAGGGCCAAGAAACCCCGATTAATATTATTTTTTTGTAGTCAGTAAAACCTACATTAACTATCTTAATAAGTTATGCTACACGGCTATCAAGCCTCTCGTGAAAGCTAGTACCGTCAGATCGACGCCAGTGCGCTGTACGTCGAACTGAAGTTTTGGGGTGTATTATACATGGGACAAAGGGTGTAATAATACACCCTTTTTTTTAGAGTGTAGAAATCGGGCGCTTGCTGGAAGTGCCCCGTTCGTCTTCACAATGCCTCGCAAGAGAAAGTAGCGAACTGAACAAGACATCGCCGGACAAGAGCGGTGGCCCGGTGACGCTCGGCGTGTTCGCAGTGCCAATGAGACGCCGAAAAAGCGAGAACAGCATTCGGCTAGGGACATGGAAGCAAGGCGGGCTTGTTCCGCCACGACCGAGGGCCGAGGGAGGGAACGAGCTGCATCAAGAACATTCTAGCAGACGACACCGGGTATCGATTTTGCCAAGGCTTACGTTGGCCAATTAACTATATAAAAAAAAAAACACGTTGTCGAAGATTCTTTCGGTGTTGTCTCCGGAGTTAATTGTCCCCTGGAGTTCAAGACCGTCGTGCAAATTGACTGAAAATGTATGTGTATGCATTGTGTCTAGTTACCGGGTATTGAGTTTTTCTCAAGTTATTCGGCGGAGTATGTGGCCTTCATAGAAGGTACGTTGAAGTGCTATTGCATTCTGGCGTAGCCTGCAGCGAGGCATCGCAGAAACGCAGCTGTTTTTTTCCTTCTATATAGTGCTAATAGTAGAAAAATAAGGGGACTACGAAAATACGAATGCGATAAAAAAAAGGGTCGACTATATGGGGCTCTAACTACTCGAGGGCCACGCAGTTGACGGTATGTCATCTTCGGCTCTTAAATCATGCTCCAAATTAACGCATTCAGAAACGAGTCGTACAAAGTAAAACACGCAGAGATATAAATCCCTTCTATACATCCTTCCACACCCGTCGTCATCTTTTCAGATGCTTCCGCGCCTCTGTCCAGTACAGTTACTACGTTGTATCCATTTGTTTCCGACCACACTGAAGAAAAGACGTCTCACTCGCTCCGTGCCAAAGCGTCGTCCTACGAACCCGTCCTCGAATGCCCTCAGGCGACCGTTCTTTTCTTCCCCCGTTCCCTTTGTCATTCAAATGAGAGCGGAGGGGGAGTAACGTTCCCGGGTTCGAGGCATCCTAGCAACGTCATCCGAGTCGCCGGGTAGTCTAATTCGATACGCCTGCATAGCTGACATGAATGTGATGGAGGGTCTAGAGCTTTGTACGTCCTTTGTTGACACGTCAACGGTATAGCCACTGTATATAGAAGATGGTTTCATTTATACTTTTCAGTTTTTTTTAAAGCACTGAAAGCTACATTATAGCGGGTTGAGCAGGTGAGTTATACGGCCAGGGGTGCAACCTTGCGCCTGCTCCACGAGGGGTAACTTCAGAGCACCACCGCGCTGCCCATAAGCTCTAGATCTTTCTCAAATGTGGTTTTCGATGACCCTTTACAAGTTTCTAAATGGAGCCAAAAGTGTATTTTTACTCATTAAAAAGTATGATAACGAATTTTAGCTAAATATTCTACTTTTTGTTATGTACCCCTGCCCGTATGACTCACCTGGACAGACCCCGTTGGTATATTTCAAGGCTCTTTAAGACCAATGTGTAAAACCTAAAAAATATATATATATATATATAACCTGTGCAAAAGTAACGCGATTCATTGTTCACAATGTTCCTCCTCGCCGTCGACTTCGCTCAAAAATGGCGTCGTGCACCCAGGGAGAGAGCGACCACGGGAGGGCGAAAAGGCCCTGTAATTCCTGTTACCGGGGCTTTAGCCAACATCTTCCCGTCTCCTACGTCGGCTGTTGGGTCTGGTGTGTTATTGATGTTATTATTACTACTATAATTATTATTGCTACTCTCTAAGTCTGAAACATACAGTGCTCTCGGCCCTCGGCCCAACGAATAGTAATGCCGATAAACACTTTGACTGACTACTTTCGAGTAAAGCACTTGTGAAAGCCAATCCCTGCAACTCTACGGATGAAGCTCGACGAAGGAAGAAGCTAAAAAAATAGCTAGACTTCAAAAGAAAAAATCGGTTTCCGCTGCGTCATTGAGCATTACGTTTCACGTGCTTGTCACAGCGCAGGCAGTCTTTTTCAGGCCTAAACATTTTTTTTTTTCTGCTAAGGAACATGTCTGCGAACAAGATTACCGCGCTGCCAAAGACTCTTCGGACCGCGCAAAAATTGCTGCCAAGTAATGGGGCTTGTTTGTTGAGCTAGTGTGGCCCGGCCACGAAGGGGAGCCCCTGGCGTCCGACTTGTCGACTTGCGTGCACTAATTCGGCGGGTCGGTGGAGGTGTCGGGCGTGAATATGATGGAGAGGAGCTCTTTTTGCTGCAGCTTACCGATTCGTATTGCCTCGACAAGTCAACTTGGGATTGTGTCACACCGGTTTATGTCACTCCGGTTTACGCGCTTTCCTTTTTATTTTATTATTTCTGAACTTGACTAAGAAAGGCTGTAGTTCCTCACTTTTATTTTTTAATGGGAAGTAACGGGCTTTATTTTCTTCCGTGTGATAATGAGCGTATTTATCCGGTTACAAACAAGGTGAAAAAAAATATGTTGTTTGTTTTAGAGCTATATAGAGGTTTCTAATATTTGTTTATAAAATAAAAAAGACGAAACCTTGCGGGTTTTTTTTTTTTTTTATTGTGCTTGCTTCTTAACTTTACAATCTCACATTATGCGGAGTTCTAAAATAAAGGTATAAGGTCTGGAAGTTCTAGGCGCCCGAAGGCGGGCGTGCGACGGAATCTCATTGTACGCGCATCTTGGCTTTTTTGCAATGCGCGCCGGAATGAAGACGAATGGCGCGAGATACGGCAGAAGGGGAGATTAGGATCAACGCATGCGTCAAAAAGCCACCTTATGTGACTCCATTTATAGTCACGCCATTATGTCAAGACTTTCGCCTTGTGTTACTCCATTTATAGTCAAAATTTGTTCAGACCCACGTTTTGTCGGCACGTACCTACCGGCAGTTACATGCGCTTTATCAGGTATATATTTTTGTGTAAATGCTGTTTTTTGTGTTCTTGTTTCAGACGGACATGAGCCCGCACACCTAGTTTTAAGCAAAGAAAGTTTATTCCGCAAAGTGCGTTTGATGGGCCGTCCTCAACTCGAAAGCTCTAGCAAAACAAGGTTTTTGTGAGAAAGCGGGCGCTATGACTGTATTAAGACGCTAGGTAGCGTAACTGTCATGTCTTACATACGTAACCAGTTTGGAAAGCATGCATACTTCCACCTACAACGGCCCTGCAAACATGTTATATTCTTCATTGTTTCCAATCCAAGTTCCATAGCGAAACGTCGGCTTCTGCCTCGAAACATTCCGGAGGTTCATTTACAAGTCCTTAAGGTTGGGTCACACTCTTCCGTTTCACTAGGACCGAGTGCGTCACAAGCTGTTTATAATCCTCTTGTGACTGCTTACGAACGGCTGGGCTGCCTGGCAATCGGGCGTAGGCAGTCACAAGAGGTTTCAACCCAATTTTATAGGCCGGTTCAAGCACTTCCGACTGCTTACAACCGGGGAGGCGTAAAACCCGGTCTGAAGCCCCTCGTGACAGTTTAAGACCGGCTGCAAGTGCTGCGCAGCCGTTCGTCAGCTGTCACGAGAGTCTTAATATCGTAAGCTGGCACAAGAGTCTTAGGAATCGGTCGTGTCGTAGCCAGACGCAAGTGTGTGAATCAGCCGTAAGCATTTCCGGTGGTAAGCAGCGCGTGAACCATCTTTTATTCTTTCCAGTTTCGCCTGCCCTTTTTTTATATGTTTGCGTACATATTCCCCTTATTGAGAGAACTTGAAAAGAAAGGAACTCTCTCCATAACGTCGTGGCTATTATTGTGAGACGTTGCAGCACTCCGACCTCGCATCCTACCTGTGACTATAACCGGAGTTTTCCGGGGGAGATACTCCGAGACACGGAACGATGGAAATTTTTCTCTCCCGAATACGGATTACATCTGCGTAATGCCGGTAAGGCATGGGCAACAGGGTTGCTATCGCTTCGCGCCGCTGTGCCGCCGCCGGCGCCGCGCTGAATTATGAATCGGACAGAGGGGTTGCCGAGGCAGCCCGCTCTCACGTTTGAATGTGCGCTGCTCGTTTGATGCAGTCGACGCGATCAGGCTGCGGGGAGGTCGGTGAGTGGACTTGGCAAGTCGCTGGTCGTCGGTCATCACGAGCCGAATTGAATGTAGTCATCGGGGATGGTCGATGATGACTTACATGTGCGCCGTGATGCTTTCGTGCGACGCTAGAGTTACTGACTGTAGGATAACGACAGGGTGTCTCTTTGGAAGGCCCCGCCTTCGGGACGCGTAGTGCGATGCCCCGAGCTGCTCGGGAACCCGGAGAAGAAAAAAATTGGGGTTTGTGTATGTTTATACAACCTGAACTGAGTCTACCTCAACGGGAGACTTGTCTCTCGGCTGTAGATGAGAACTTTAGCCAGTGCGGCACAACCGCTAGCCTGGGGTCTTTAACGTGCATCACGCAGTATAGTGATACACGACCGCACACCGATACGATGATCATCTAGATCGAAACGGGCAGGGGTGGGGAAGAAGGAGACAGAACAGCGCTACTATCAACTGACGTTTAATTCTACAAGACGAAAAAGATAAAAAAAAAAAGTGAAGACTGCTACTTATCCAAAAAAAAGAGGAAACCCAAACCTCAGCTACACCTGCGGTAGGCTCATTTTACGTTATTATATATGAAAATTATTAGAGTTACAGTTTTACGCAATGCAGTATGGATAAATATTAAATAATTTTTAAGAAACTAAAACCATCCGATAGTAACTATAATAAAAAGAAACGAAAAAAGAAGGAGATTCATAAAAGAACTAAGTAAAGATTACAAAGTATTAAGGACCGTCAAGGAAGAAGACTAAGGTGGTAAGGTTCTTTCTGTGTTGAAGCCACGGACGGCTCACTGATGCAGGCATCACCACGGGACACGATTACTTTCGCTTCGTACAGCTCTCTAGTTCTCTTAACACCGTAGCCCCTTAGGATTTATTTGTGTGGCTAAACAGAGACGAGCATTTGCAATCCCTTACGTGCACTGCGAGGTGTCCTGCTGGTGACGACTTCAGTGTTAGGGCATGTTCTCTTAATCTGTTATTCACACACCGTCCCGTCTGAACCACAGACACTTTTTGGCAAGCGAACGTAACGGACATTGTCAGTCGTCGTATTTTGGTTGATGCTGCACAACACATCCTGCCTGCTGTACCCTGGTAGTCATTGATCTTCGTGCATAGCCTCTTCAGTTTATCCGGGGCTGAATGTATAACCTGGACTTCATATTTGGAAGCTGTTTTCTTTAGGTTACGGGATAAACGATGAACGTATGGCAGAAAAATCGGACGACGATTCGTGTCTTGATTGCTGTCTCGTGATCTACTCGAGGTAATCAAACACTCGGCGGCGTCACATAAGATGGAACTCGGGTAACCAGAAGCATTAAGCCTTTGCACTTGAGATATATAACTTTTTCCCTCTTTGTATACACATGAGTTCATTAAGGCGTTATTCGGGCAACTTTTTCACGATTCCTCTCTCGATGTCCTCAGAATGGGCCGAATAATACTGTAAAGGGCCTTCTTTAGACCGTGGGGATTGCATCAAGCATGTGTAGCTGTCAGAAGACTCCAGTCTTAGAGATCTAGAAACTGTAGGATGGAGTTTGCTGGCGACTCATGGGTGAACTTGAGGCCCTGGCCCTCATCGATGAATGTAGATCGTATACTGTTGATTACTTGTGCTTCATTTTCTTCCGGACGTTGTTGAAGGTAAACCTAGTAATCGTCCACATATTGAAAAAAACGGGATACTTGAGCGGTGGAAAGTGTATTAGCTATGGTCCGATCAAAATTGGGAAGGAAGATATTACATACGGCTGGCGCAACGCACGATCTAATGGAGATTCCCTTCTTTTGTAAATAAGACTTGCCGCCAAATGCGACGATGGGTGGCGGTGAGGTAGAATCTCAAAAGTTCGAGAATGAACTCTACCAGAATTCTACATTTGTTTTGAAAAGTTCAACATTTGGCCTCAATACATTCGCCTACCGCTGCAAGCAATTTGGTGTGTAGGATAGAATTAAGCAGATCTTCAAATCTAGGGAGATCTCAAAACGGTCTCTCAACGTATCCTGTTGCAGGTAGTGTGTTACTTCCTCCAAGTTTCGTACCACGAATTGTTCTGCCAGTGGGAAGTTGAGAACGGCAAGTGAAAGGGTGAGAGCGGCAAGGCGTCTCATTAGAATGCTAGCACGCGTGCTGGTTGCTTTCTACTGTGCTTTGGCTGTGCGTGTGCGCTTGAGGCTTACGAAACGTCGAAGAGTTATCGAAGTCATGGTCACTTAAAGAAGGAGAACGGCAGGGAGGTGGTCCAGTTGTTTCGCCTGTAGCGCGAGCTTGCTACCTTCGATCATAGCCTCCTATATACTGACAAAGCCTGGCAGATCGCCACGAGAAGCGGCCGCCGAAATGGAAAAGGTGGAGCGGCAGACAACGGATGAGAGGAGAGCCACGTGACTGGCGCCCCGCTGCGGCGAGTCGCCGAAACACGATTCTCCCGAGCGAACGAGTTTGTTTCGGGTCCCCGCCGCTGCAAAAGCTTTGCGCTGACGTCCAGGTTCCCCTAAAGCCCCTCTATCCTGGGAAAAGTGGCGCGATTCATTGTTGTAGAAATGCTCGAGGCACGTGCCGCGCGCCACTTCTGGGAAATTCATGGCGTCTGAAATCTAGCTCAGTGCTGCGCTATGCCGCCATGATCTTCCCAAGGGCTGCACGTTGCCCGTGCCTCGTGCATCGACGAACCTTGCGCTACTTTTGAAACATGAAGGGGCTTTAGGTTCCCCTAGAGTGCCTTCATACACACGCGCGCTTTTTCTCGAGTGGTGACATCTCAGCCATTTTTCCACCCAATCGGTTTTTTATGCATTTTGAAGTGCGCGCAATCCGGTGTAACTCAGCTCGAGCGCCTAGCTTTGGCTGATGCATAGACGCCATTTTACCGCTCAAGTCACGCACCGAGTGCGCGAGAGCGTCACGCGCTGGCACATTCAGGGCAACAATGGATGTCTTCACCCTGAGACAGACAGACATGTAGGCACCCTAGGTTCCCCGAGAAATGGCTCTTTGATGCTCTCTGGTATACCAGATCCTCGCGCTCCAAATCTGCTACCGGGCACTCCTTGGCTCCGTTGTCGTACTGCCAGCCTTTGTAAGTATCAAGGAGGCTACGGATAGACGAATCGGCTCGTGATTTGTCGCGCGTGCCAGGCTTTGTGAGTATAGAAGAGGCTATGCTTCGATAACAGTTTGGCGCCTTGTGACCCTCGAGCGTGCACGCGCAATCGACCCTCGTTTTCTCAGTGATTATAACTGCAAATATTCGTATTTTCTATTTTGTTTGTAATATAAGCGACCATTGTCGTATACCTCGTTTCTTTTTGGCTGAGTTGAGACATCTGAATACAAGAGTTGGGAGTGACATATAAGGATCCTTCCGCCGTCCTCCAAATTAAAATTTCGTTATTATTGACTCTCCCGTATCTGAACCAAGAGCTTCTACGTAACGTGTTGCTTGTAATTCGTTGCATTTTGCTAAGTAAACAACGAACTCGTTAAGTTTTTGCGAACAGTGACCTCCGATGTATACGAGTTGTTTTCTATGAGTTACGAGTGAGATGTTTAGTTAACTTTTTTAGATATCTGTATGCTAGTATGGGGCGACTTCAGAAAACTCGACGGCACGTTGCGGCTAGAACAGAAAGCTGCGGCGGCAGGTTCGCTCAGCAGCCTTCTCGGGCGAATCGGGTATTTACAGTGCCTTGCGATCTAAAGACGAAGCCGTGAAAGTAGATTCGAAAACACACGATGAAAATCATTGATAGTCAGCGATAATCTAAGAAAGGCAATGTGTGGCTCATCAGATTCACACTTTTTGGTTCGTGATTTGTCCCTCGCCGTCCTTATTGGCGGATTCTACAATCTCACGGGCTAACGGAACGGGAAATAGAGGCTTGAGGTTCGGGCCACGCAATGCATTTTTAAAGTTGTAGTCGACTGCAGCGTATTTTCCCTGACCTCATCCTCGCGCTTTATTTGCCTCGTTGACCGCGAGTCCGAGAACACAAGGCACCGAACACGAGGCGCGAAAACATCGGTCTCGGGGGCCAGGTGCTCGGCGTCGCCGCGGAGAGCCATCCCATCCATCGAATCAGTGCAAGGACCTCGACCGACTTTCCCCCCATCAGCCCCGCGCGATCGAGCAATTCCGCCCGAACCCCCGAACCTGCTGAACCACTTGCCCCCATTTGATCACCGCCGGCGAGCGAACTGCCCGACCGAACGCTTGCGGAAGGCGCGCTTACGTACGTGTTTATTGGCGTCTTTCGCGTGTGTGTGTGTGTGTCTGTAACAACCTGGGTAACTAAGCGCGATCGCGCGCGTGAAACGGTGTAAAAGGGTCGTTGAAGACGGACTAGTCCGTGATTCGTTAGTCCATCCTTAGTGAAAACAAAATATATGTGAATGTGTTCAGGGGCCATACGAGTACGTATAAGATCAAATGCGCCTTATATAATTTATACGTCTTCCTGTGTTTATTACACAAGTTGTAGATATTTGTTTTTTTCTCAATAGGGCAAGTCTTGCTGGGTCAACACAGCAGACAAGCCGAATTCACCCTGCTACACCCTAAGAAAGCCGTTGCGCTTGCTTTACCGCAAAGCACTTGAGGCAGCCAATCGCTGCAATGTTCGAAGGGCGCTTGGCCAATCACGAGGCTGAAAAAATATTTAGACCTGAACACAACAGTCTCCTCCGTGATATCGAGCTTGATATTTTTTTGCGCGCTTGCTTCATGATTCGTGTCACAGCGCAGACTGTTCTTCTATGTCTGAACACATGTACAGCCTAGTCATCGATCCCTCCGTAAGTTGAAGCAATGGCTCGTCCATGGGTTTAGCGTCGAAGTGTACGTTCCAGATTTTTTAGCGTGTTTGTGAGGATTCTGATTCTGCCATTCAAAGGCGTCGGAATACTACTCTGGAGATTGGGAGGAGGAAAGGGGGGGGGGGGGGGCAATGGAGACTTTGGGGGAGAGGGAATTATGTTCCTCCTTTCCCGTATTGTTTACTTGAAAATTTTGAAATTTCATTTTATTTCGTTTTATTTACTCTCAGGGCCCGAAGGCATTACGGAGAGGAGTGGGTACGTTATTCAAAAATACAATAATACAACGCTAGTGAGGCAACAATACATTAATATCAGTCAACAAGGCAAAAACTATGTCAGTACATTAAAAAAAAAAAAGTACGAACATCGCTAAGAAACATTTTTTTAAAAAAGTTGTAATTGTATTTGTTTTTAAATCATCGCCGTTAGTTATTGAGACTATTGAGTCGGGAAGGCGACTCCAATCAATGGATATCTGGGGAAGAAAATGATTGAAATAGAGGTGCTACCATGGGGGATACCCACTTTTAGTTGATCTATGCGCGATGATATGTAAGACGATTCTAAAAATAAAGTTTTACGAAGTGCCGGGAATTATAGTTATAAATCGTGTGAAATGAACATAAACGATATATTTTTCAGCGGGAAGATAGGCTAGACAATGAGAGAGATGCTTTCATTGAGGTGACACTGGCTGGGCGGTGATAGTTCGAAAGAATGAAACGAGCAGAACGATTTTGAACTAGCTGACTCAAAATCAGATGCAAGGGTGAGTCCAGGGTCCCAGATAGAGGCTCCATATTCAAGTTTAGTACGGATTGGGCGTTTATACAAAAGTAGCTTTGAAGAAACAGGAGTGAGCGAAACACTTTCTTTTTAGATAACCTAGTAAGTGATTAGCGTTGTTAGTGACGTATTCGACATGGGCATTCCAGGAAAGTTCATTGACGATATGAACACCGAGGTATTTATAGGAGGAAACAGAAGGGAGGGTGGAATGGTTAAGGTTGTAGGGGGGACAGGAGTTACCTCGACGAGACACTCTCATTGACCTACATTTAGAAACGTTAAGTTCCATAAGCCATTTTGTGCACCAGCGTGTTACGTTATCAATATCAGTTTGGAAGGCAAAAATGTCGGAATCGTTATTAATTTCGTTTTATAAATAACACAGTCGTCATTATACAAGCTAGTAGAAGAAGAGATACGCACAGGCAGGCCGTTAATATACATATAAGAAATAAGAATGGACCATCTGGTCCACAATTATTTTTGGGGAAGAGGGGGGGGGGGGAGGCTTGGACGCCCTTTGTACCGGCACCCCTACATTGAGGTGAGTGCCCACGCCAACGCGCGCAATCTTGCCTACCGGGCGCGCTTACAGACACACACACACACAGACCGTGTATGTGTTCGCGCGCCGGCGGCGTGTCATTGTGGACCCCCTATTCAACGCCGCCGGAGCAAAAACACGCGCACCATCATCACCATCATCATCATCAACGCCGCAGCTCGCTGGCCCTTCCCGGCGCATGCGCGCCGTGAGCCCCGCTGCTCCCTGTTCCCGTCGCGTCCCGTATCGATCTCGAAACTCGGGATGACTCATCCGCCCGCCTCGTGACCTTTCTGCATCCTTTGGCCGAGTCTCTCCCAGGATGCTCCGCGAATCAGACCGTCACGTGGTTTCGTCCCTCCTCCCCACTTCCCTATTTTTCTTTCTCTTTCCCTATTTCGGCTTTGTGCTTTCGTTATATTATTTGCCTTTTCCCTGCCTCTTTCTTCGCCCTTTCCTTATTTTTGTGTCCCGCGGCTCCTTTCAAGCTTTGAAGGAGACTTCTTCTCCTCCCCCCCCCCCCATCCCTTTTTTTTTCTGTTTCTTCTTGAACTTCGTTATACGGGCGTCTCAAGGCACATTTAGGGAAGAAGGATTGTTCGTAAACAGGGGGGCGTTTGCGTCACCTTTTCCGCTATACCATTAAATACAGTGCAATTTACTTATAACGATACCACACATAACAGTGCACTGCTTATAACGATCAGTTGCTGGAGTCTCTAGGCTAGAAACAAACAGTTTCTAGACCAGATACAACGATAATCGGGTGTAACAATTGAATTTTTAGGGTTTCTCATCATCGTTATAAGTGAATTGCACTGTACAGTGCAGGTTGTCTCCAACAACGCTTCGAACTTTTCCACTGGAAGTCCGAGAGCTACGAGCATGGAGGCAGTAGACTCAGTGGATTAACTGCGTTTTATTTAAAAAGGAAAGGGTCGGATATTGCTTTCACGCCTAATTCAGTACCTTAAATTATTTTGTAAAGGTTTCTCTCTCACGCAGTTTCCTTCAAATATCCTCCTATTGATAGAGGCATCAGGATGTGACTAGATTCCATATTTTAGCCAAATATATAACGAACCCCAATGGACCCGGAGAACGCGCTTAGGGAAAGCGTGTGACTCAAACAGCCAGTGTTGGTCAAAATGACACTGCATGATGAATTGACTGTTTGATCGGGAAAAGACGCTGTTCGTGTAGAACTATCGCCTCTCCTCTATCATTCCCCGTCTTAATTTTCCAAGAGTTGTATGACTTGGCGTGATTAGAAAGGAGTCGCATCTTTTGCAATTTCACGAGTGATATCGTTGTTCTGCGGTGAATGCTACGAAATATCACCGAATTTTTGTTTTACCCCGAAGAGTTCGTGAAATTGCTATGCCTATTGTAGGAATTGATTTTTGTTTAAATTTGTGAAAGTCTGAGATACACCCTAAGGGCGAGTTTTTGCTATTCAAAACGTGAAAAGCAGCATTGTGGCGACCCCACGCGCGAGCTGCATGAGCTTATGCACGGAGTTTATTTTCTGTCAAATTTACGGAAAACCCTGCAGCGTCGACGTATAATAGCGGGAAATTTAATTTTACATTTGCATTACTGCGTCAAAATCCGAAATGTTAGAAACATTTACAAACATATATTGTTAGATGCTGTACGTAAATAATGCGCATCAATAAACGAATATTGATTGACTCTTTGATTGAACACCAAACCACCCTGGCAATACGCCGCCACAGTATGTAAAAAATAAAAGCATAAGAGACATCATTTAAAGAAGTTAAACATTGAGGGTTTGGGACCAACATTGTTAACAATCGGTTTTTTTTTCTTGTGTTTTTTTTGTTGTTTTTTTTGTAAGCTAAACAAAATTGAAGTTGTTTAATATGTTTTTTTTTTAGATCATCTGCGATAGTAACACATGCTGTTCTGTACCTGCGGCCGAAAAAAAATGTTATGAAACGTGGCAGGTGTATGGAAAGGAGCACACGATATGTTACAAAGGTGTTCCCCTGGTGTTTTGTATTGCTATTTTCTCCAACTTTTTCCAACGCCAGAAGCAATGTTTCGTATAATAAATGTTCTCCGATATAACAACTAATCATATCGGTTAGTTTCTCGGACGAGCAAAAAGAGAATTCGAATCCCAGTTCCAAGCCTAAAAAAAAAAAGGATGCCTTACTTTACCATAGCGGTAATGTTGTTTTTTTTCTCTCTTCTCGATATCGCTTTATGTTTTAAATATCAGAGCTCGGTGTCGTTTTGACGTCACCGCAACTCCGTCGCAAGAAGCAGACAACTTGCTCTCCGCATAGCCACCGACAATTTAAGAAACGCATTACGTGCCGCGTCCCGGGCACCTTATTAGCGCTCCACAGCCAATGATTGTGCGGCATTAGCCGATAAGCACCGAAGCAATCAAGGAGCAAGAAAAGGAAACATAATAATCAACGCTGTGAAGTTCTTAAGCTCTCGGTGAATGTAGTCAACATAATACACTCATTATTATTCACGCAATAAACTGATTAAAAATGTTTTTACTAAGTATCGAGCCCGCAGAACTGGTACGTTACTTTAATCGACATTTTTGCGCATTCCTCTTCACTCGATGCTTGGATTGATGTTCGGAAATCTCTTTCGTCGGCTTTAATAAATTATATACTCGTAAGTTCTTTTCTTTTCTTCTTTCGGCGTTTTTGTAGACTCCCTTTAAAAGCGACACTAATGAACTCACTAATTAACTACCTAACTGATTAGCTCACAAAAGTAACCCCGAAACGTAAGTTACTTAGTGGACCTTTATGCGTTTGCGTTTTCACTTATAATTGGTGACAGCTTGTGTTGTCACTCTTCTTGCTTACTGATTGGTTCTTTGTTGTTTTTTATCGGCTAATTCCTAAAACCCTTTTGGCTGAGGAGTGATAGTAAAGTCTCCTTTCACCAATCTACGACCCTCATATAAATGCGCTAAAGTCGTGATAAAAATAATTACTACCCGTTAAATTCTCGCATGCTTTTGCTCGAAGATAGGCGTTCGAGGGAAAGTGTGCGCAATGTCTTACCTGTCTTCGTGGGCAGCACATATATATATATTTTACGTGTTTTATTTTGTGCCGTTTTAAGGTAGGGGTTATGAATCTATAAAGATTGCGAGATCATGATGCAATAGGATTTCGACATAATACCGCTGTCGTTGCAGCGTGTCTTTTTTTTTTTCTCTCTTCTGTAATTGTGTTTTAAAGCAGCTTAAGCCTTTATTGGCTGCTGGCTTGACTTTATGGTTGACGTCATTGGCCATTGATTCACCGCCCATGGCCCCCGGTTGTGTTCTCCGCGGGGGTTCCCTTTATTAGAGCTGGGGAAAGTTTGCTTGGACACCCGTGTCTTTGCGTAGCGAACGGGACTTGCGCGAGACTTTCTCCATTTCGGAATTTTGTAACTGACATTATGGCGTTGTTGACGTCATGTTTTCGGTACTTATATCGCGCGTTCATTGGAGACTATCGATTCCATTCCTCTACCGATGTTGAGATTTTTTTTCTCGGAAACTTTGTTTCTTTGTTTTGTTTTGTTTAATATTACGAACTTCCCCCATAATTTACTTGTGACATTAATGACCTACGGATGTGGTGCCGTTTCGCCTTCCGTTGTAGATACTTCGGAGGTTTAGCTCATTTTAATTTCTTTGTCTAAAGTATATTTATCTAAATAGAATTTCGAGGTTCCCACTTTGTGTATAGAGCAACAGAGCTATAATTATGTAGGATGATAAATTCGGCTTGTATAGAATATGCTTCATTTCTTGCATATGAGTGGGATCCTCTCTTTGGAGTGAATTTTATATTGCATTATCATACCCTATTTTTTTCAACATTATCACTATAAGTGTCATGCTATGCTCAGAATCGAGATTATTGAACTAACCGATGAATTATGTCACTTATACTTTTTCTCCCTGTCGTTATACGTGTTTACACATCGCCTTACGAATTGTTTCTTGATTTTACGACCTACGTTTTAACAATAAAATAACCTCGATAATCTGAGCTTTAAAAAAAAAGATTTGAGGTAGCAAAACATGCAGACACAAATAATCGCTGTGCGAATTATATTTTAATATACCGCATAAGATGAACACTGTCATAAGTTTCGATCGGCTTCTCGCGTAGTGCACTGCGATTGAAACACCAAACAAAATGGATTGTCTACTCAAACAATAAACCCGCTTATTTGAAAGGGCGCAGTCAGGTGCACGTTTCCGGTGAGTTCATTGCCCCACCCCCCTTCCCCCCCCGCGTCGACCCACTTCATTTACCTCCTCGTTTGCTTTGTTTTGCATCGTCTGGACCTTCCGCAGGGATTTCCCCCTGCCCTCGCGCCTGTTGTAAAACCGCGCGTCCACATTTATACGTAGTTGCGCGATGCAGGCTCTTTCCCTTCTGTCTCCTCTTTCATCGAACGTGACTTTTCTGATGCCCCATGAGTCACCCACCGCCGCGAGCCGACGCAGTTGTCGGAGGAGAGAAGACCCTAGTGAGGGAACCGGGAGCTCCCTCTTCGTCAGAAGACCGCGCTCGGGTTTGCTCAATCTCCCCCCGAAAAAAAGAGGGTGCTGTGATCGCCGCTGGTGGGGAGACTCGCTCAAACCGGCCAGAGTTGTCTTTCGGTGTGATGGACCGCGGTAGGTCTCCGGACGATTTCGGCGTCTGCGCTGTCGGGGAAACAAGAACAGTCTCGTTTGTCCTCAAGGAGAATTCGCTTCAGTTCCAGCGAGAAGAGCACTGATGAGATAAGATAACCCATGCGGGTTGTCTCGGTGACTGGACTGTGAGAACGTTCCCGATAAACCCCGAACGCCAGCAAGTTCTAGTGGACAAGAAGGACCGCTTAGTCATCACGACGTGCTATCTTTCTATCACCGAAGAGAAGGGGCTGCAATCGCATCCCGTCCCTGTCCATCGGTGTGGTTCGTCGAAAGTGAAAGTTATACAGACGGTGCCACTACTTCGTTCTGCTCTGGCAGGTACTAAAGGCCGCTTTGTTATCAAGGAGGACATTCTGAGCGCTACAACCGTTCGTGCGCAGCCGCTTCTGTTCGGCAGGGTTGTTGTCTAAAGTGATGAATCGTGCTCCTCTTCAAGATATTGATACTACTTTATCAAGCTCTAGTAGGCCACACGTTCCTCTTCGTTATCCAGAAGGACTTCAGCAGCCTTTCTGACAAAGAGGGCTCTGCAGCTGTCTCAGGCGTGCCATCCTTGTTCCCCGGAGTTGTCGTCTGGAGAAATGGACCGTGTTCGTGGTCCAGATGTTGCCAAAACGTCACCGTCGGCGGCAAGACGTCGACTGCGCCCGCACGAGACGTCCACTCTGACCTTCTGGCGACGGCGTCCTCTGCAGCGCAGTCTGACAACCCTGAGTGCCGATGATCGCTGGAACGCGAGTTCCTCCATGTGGCCTAGTGGTGGGCAGGCGGATTACTGGTTCCTGGAGGGGGGTGCCAGACCGGAAACGGAAGTCGCCGAAGCCGACCGGAAGTTAAGAAGCTCTGACCGGAACTCAAAAGGGGGCTCCTGTTCGTTCCTCTCGCGGTGTTGTTGCCAGATTGAAGGTGAGCGTTTGCTAAAGTTGCTCCTGTTGGCTTGCTTGTTGGTTTTGACCCTTGGTTTTGGCTCGAGCGGTTTGTTTTAAATTTCTTTTGTTTTATTCCTGATATGAGTGATATTATCTCGCAGGAAATTGTGAAAGGACCCATCTGTTTGGATAACGGTTGGGGATTTTAAGGATGAAGTCTTGTCTTTCTCTGTCGGTTCTAGCGTAGTGTAAGGATTTGGACACGTAGATAAATTTAACACAAAAATATGGGGGGGGGGGGGGGGGGGCGGCGCGAGGTGCGGTCGTGGGGCAAGGTACGGTACACGAGGTGCATGGAAGGGGACACAACTGTTCAGCCATTGCGGCATAAGCCGTCGAACACCAGGCTCGAGAATTAAACAGTCTCCACCATGACTTGGCCCCATTCTCCGGGCAAGCTTTGAGCGAAACTACCACATTTGGTGCCCAAAGTGGGCTCGCGGCTTATCTGGGGTTGGTTGAGCTTATTTTAGGGGAGTTCTTAGTTTAGCTGCCTCTAATACCAACTCTTGAGAAGCTGTTTAACGGGACAACGCGAGATGGCTAGTGATAGCTAAACTTGATATTTCTCTTTTTTTTTTATTGGGCACAATTGCGCGGCACAATGGCATGTTTTTAAAAATAAACTCGGGTGACTTACTTTAGAACTTTCTGCACACCATCGGGTTCTTTATTAGGTATTCACACCTCTCCCCCAACCTGACTTGCCTTTGATGCGCTAGAAAAGTACGAGTGTGATGATAATGCACTTAATGCAAAGGTGCAAGGGAGCTGGACAAGAAAAACGATGATAAGGTTATGATTATCATCATCGCCTTAAAATGCAGGCAGTTCACCCTTGTTGGTGTTAGTTTGGTGACAGCCGTTAAAACTCGTTTTCTCTACTGACGTTTAACTCCTGGTTAGCTCAGTTGGTAGAGCGCTCCACTGGAGATGGAGGGGTCCCTGTTTCGACTCCAGGACCAGGCGGATTGTTTCAGTCGCGCATAAGTCACCTAGTTGTGTTTAGAGAATTGTGTTTTTCCTTTGTCCCCCTTGGTCCCCTTCTCCAGGTATTATCATTGTTGCCAATGTGCCTGGTCTTTTTCTTTTTTTTTTTTTTTAGTGGAGTAAGTTTAGACATTCAGTGCTGTTTGCTCCTTAAAAGAAAATTGTATACTGTTACATATTATTTTAAACTTCGAATTTAATTTTTTTTTAGCGAGGACGAGAATGATGTTTGTTTTCGTTAACACGCGGATGGAGAATATGAATAACCTGATTGAAAAAAAAAAATGATATATAATTTGTCCAGTAAACATATCAGAACTTAAATATTATATGTCAAGTTTATGTAAGTTCTGATATGTTATTGTATGTTTATTGGACACATTCACGTGTTATATTTATATTTTACGAGGGAAGGAAAAATTAATTAATTAATTGATCGATAAATGAAGTGATTGTACTGTATTTCGAGTTTCTAAAGCAATGAACTAGTATAGTTGCAAACGCATCTACGAGAACAACGTGGGGAGACCCCCGCCGTCGCTAGTAAAAGTTTAATGGCGATTGTGGATAATATTATAGGCGGCCCTATTCGCCGTGAGCAACTTTCGCAGTTTTACACTTCATTTGCCTGCTAATGATGCGTGAATATCTAATCCTCATTAATGAATGCTTTTCCCTGCCGTGTCCGCGGCGAGGCGCAGGTTGCAAAATAACAGGATTCCTTAATGTGTGCGTTGTAGGAACGCGTTGAAGTTGTCCGATATAAGCAATTAATGTTGCAGCCACGCACGCTTGCAGTATTCGAAGCAACTAATGTTGCGTACAGGTTTTTGTTGCTCCTAATAATGGTCGTTAGGAAAACGAGCATTGAGAGCGGAGGGATGTCGGCAGTTTGGGCGGGGAATCGGGCTGTTTTTGTTTCGCTGTTTGTCGTTGAAGACAGTTTTATATCATATTAATGTTCAACCAGCCATACTGACAAACACGACCCAAACACTTTGTGTACTGTGTTTATCGAGCGCGGCATGCGATGCATTTGCTATTATGTTTGCATTTATGTCCAAGATGAAATCTATGGGCTCCAGTGTACTTTTAGCGTGGTGATAATATTTTAACTAGCGAAGGAATCGAATATGTATGTATTCGTTGTCAATTCTGTTAGTCGTATTCTCACTATTGAAGCGCTTAATACAAAAAATATGTGCCTAGAAAATACGACTCTGCGATCATTCTAAGGTATTTTCTTTGGATTCTGTAATACTGTTTCCAACTATCGTACTGTGGGTGGGTGGGTGTGCGTGTTTTTGTTTTATGTTTTGCTTTTGCTGACCTCTAACATCTTTACTATGTCTGTGTAGATGGGCTTCATTGATCGAATGGTCGTTATTTCAGCGCGACAAAACAATAAACATTGTCAGCCATATTTTATAAAGAGGAGAGAGATAATCGATGTGTCTTTGAGAGATTTCCTGTCGTAGAAAGAACACCGGCTACTCCGCAACATTTCATAGAGTCTTCCTTAGCCTGTTACCCCACTACTTTCCGACAACTTTGCTATACTCACCGGCATCTTAAGAAGTGCATGTCGTTTCTTAAATTGTCGGCTTACTTAAGAAACGCGGGTGGTTCCAAAACCAATAAGATTGAGGTTACAGCAGACAAGAGCGCCGAAGAACGAATCGCGAAACACGAACTTTGATTATAATAAATAGGCAACGCCTCGCATGTCTTAAAGTGTCAGTAACTATAGCTTCGATGACGTTCCAACGTGGGCTCAGATTAAAAAAGAAAAAAACGTTAACAAGAACAAATTTTATGGACGTAATATCGGAAGGGGAAGCCTTCTCGAGCCCTCGCTGAACTCCTGAAATATTTAGTTTTGGCGCCACGTGACACACCTTGTACACCTGCCGGGGTGAAGAGGAAAGCCTCTTTAAGTATTTGATGTAACGGTGCTGCCACCGCTTGGCCGAGCGGGAAACATTTATCAGCGTGACAGCCCCCCCCTGCCTCCCCTCTTCCTCACCCTTCATCTTTCTGCGTTCTGCTCTCTCTCTCTCTCTCTCTCTCTATCTCTCTTTTTCATTCAGTCTATTAGGTTTCAGTTTTCTCGCGCGGATGTGTTTCTCTGGGCACGCACGCACAGATGTTGAATTTGTGATGCTGAACTCCGCGGCCACACTTCGTTTTAATCTTGGCATGAACCGAAGCGAAGGCTGCAACCCCGGCTGAACCAATGGCGTTCACGAACGCGGCACAGCGTCAAGGTTTCCTTCGAAACCGTCTTTCAATCAGCTGCCGAGAACTGGCTGGTTACTTCAGACTCCAGCTGGTTTAAACAGCTAAGCTATTAGGTTGAGTAATGATTGATATCATTATCGGTTTGGCTCTCAAAAACAAAACGATTACTAATTTTTAGGGCTAGCGTCATTTTAGCGTACGACGGGAAAAAAAAAAAGTACTATAAGCGCGGCAGATTTATCCGGCTAGTTCACGTGTATCCTTTCATTTCATTTCTGGTGTCTCGCATGTAAACACCGCAGACCGGACAGTAATCTCCTTTCTGCGCACGCGCTATCTCCAAGGCACAAGCATGTACACGAAGATGGTTACATTTCCCTGCCTTAGTACACGGTCGTTTTCGCCACTGCTTCATTTACGCTCCAACGCGGCTCGCTTAAGTAGTATCTGTGCCGAATACAGCCCGACCAACTCGGATTTCTTGGTCATCAAATTTTGAAATAATCCCCGCTTCTAGCTCATAATAATCTGGGGAAACGCAGGTATCAAACGGAAGACAACTCCCACCACCACACGGGGCTTTAGGAACAAAATGGCGGCGTTCAGTTCAAACCTGCTGTGCGCTGCCATTCGCTTCCTAAAACCTGCACCGTCACGCAGTGGCCGCTTCAAAGAATGTCGCTACTTGTAGGAAGCTCTTGTCTAGGGACTTTAGTGCATACCTTTCTGCATGCCTTTGACTTGGGTCCACGTCAAACTGCAACTCCTTTATACATGGGGCTCATCACTCGAGGGAAAATACCCACTCACCGGGCTGTGAAAGCCTGCGCTACGTTTGCTTTTCGTGCAGGGAAGGGCTATGCGTTCCACAGCTCAGTGGGCAAAAAATGGTAGCGCGCAGAGGGAGATTATTAGAGTACCGTAAAATACCGAGCGAGAGAGCCCCCCCCCCCCCCCCAATACACACACACACACACACTTTTACTGGAAACTGTGTTAATCTAGACATGGGTGCTTGTCCGGACAAATCGGGCGCTTAACCTATAATTTGCAGAATTCCCAAGTTTGGAAGACGTTAACAGTGGGCGCTTGAACGAAGTGCGCGCTTCCGGGTTATGTTACGGTAAGTTATTAAGACAACAACAAAACAAAAAAACTATATTTTTTTCTTTTTGTCGTGTCTTTACCAAAACATTACACACTGGTGCACACGCGCAGTGTTACACTGCCATTATTTAGTTATCAGTTACACTGAAGTGTTTAAATGTAGCGTACCTACGTCATGCCGAATTTAACGGACGATATGTTCATGCGACACACTGACGTCACGCGACGCCGTGACGTCACCGGACACTGTGAAGTCACGTGACACCACGACGTCACGTCACACTAAATCCCCGCTAAATGTAGCGGGAATATTGTGACGTCATGTGACAGGGCACGCCACGTCACACTGCGACGCGACAATGTCACGACGTGGTCATTCCCCGCTAAGTAGAGCGGGTCACAACGTGCATACAAGAAAGACACGGAATCTACTCTGAAACCTCGCGGGTAGCGGCTATCGTCGTAAGAAAACAACACACACAAAAAAGGTTTTCTTCGGAGTGGATTCCATCCCAAAAGACCAAATAGTCAAACCCGTCTTCTTACTTCATCTTGTTTACATCGCACGTTCCTGGATTCGGGACTTTAGCCGAAGCGTCGTCTTGTAACCTGTATCGCTCTATTTCTTCTTTTTTTTTTTTCTGTTTCAAGCGTTGTCGTTTGTCCTTTTCTTCTCTCTATTTGAAGTTCGAGTCGCCGTTTTGGGGCAAATCCAGCGAAGGTATATAACTCGGCCGGATATGTAGCCTCTGCTCCACGCTGCCCCAAAACGAACCAACGAAGATTTATGAACCTCGCGTGGGTAAAAGGGGGGCGGCAAGCAGCGTTTCCGCTGCTCCTGCCCAGCCTCTGAAATACACTTGCTCGCGTGGCCGACGGTCATCATTTAGGATTTGTCGCCGATGATGCCTTACCTGCATTCGTGTCGCGTGCTCACTTTAATTTTTTTGTTTTTACGCGTCGTTGTGTTTTGGAGCGTGATTTGATGGAACGTTTTCTTCCGTGCGTGCGTGTGTTTTGTGAAAGGAAAACGTACACGCAACAGCGAGGTGCATCGAGCGAGATCATTGACGCGTCCGGCAGGTCGGCGCTACAATGGTTTTGTTCGCGGTCCTTATAGGCGGTTATGCGTGGTGAACAAAAACAGCGCAAGAGGCAAGGACAAAAGTGGAACATGTACGACAGGTCCAGCGCCGACTTGCAACTTCTCGTGTTTTTTTTTTTTTTACTTATAAAAAAATAAAAAGAGACGCAACGCACACATTAACAGGTGCTTCTTCCACCCACACTCTAAAAAAACATCTGGTCGTAAAAGAACTGCTTGTTCATATTTTGCACCCTAAAAAGTTTTTTTAAGCACCCCAAAAAAGTTATATGTCGAAAACCTATAAGGTGTTCTTTTAAGATCCTTCTTTGATTCGAAAGAGTTGTTCATCACCCAGTTGCCTTTCTAGTTCGCCAGAGGGCGATAGTGCTGGAGGCTACACCGTTCTTCACGTGCTCAAAGAGTTCTTGGGGCGCCGAAGAACCTTTCAAGAACGGACTTTTTTTAGAGTCCACTATAGCTGCTCACTGCGGCACGCGCGGGTCCTTCATTGTCATCTTCAGGAACTCCAGCTCGTTTCCAGACAACGCCACTGACGCCACCTTTATACGGTTTTCTCTCCCACTGGGCATGCGAAATGCCTCCAGCATCTTCACGTGTCACCTCTGTCTTCTGTCGTCCTAAAATGGTGATAGAAGGTATTCACTGGACGCCATATTTGAGGGTATACTGTTCGCTGGGCATGCTCGGAACACGCTCATACTTGGAGGTTCCCAAGGCCGGCAGTCTCGATGGAGGGGATTGCACGTTGCAAAAAAGAACTGGGGAACCTCTCCGTTAACACACGCTGCGGAGCTTTTTTATTTGTTTATTTGGGATTATTCTCTATGGCCAGCGCTATTTATTTATTTATTCTTCGAGCAGTATTCTGTCAATTTCTTTGAGTTCGAAATCTGAAAGATGTTGAACGAGCTCATTTATTTTGGTATTACATAACTCTATTTATGTTCTTGCTGTTACAAGGGCCCTATTTTTGGCGATTACCGGCGACGGCGAAGAACATTTGCTGCAACGTGAGACAAGAACGCAGAACATTGGCTTCTAACATTACTAACCGTATAGAACGCAACTGACCTCTAAGACGATTTTCTGGATCGTGTTTGTCCACACCCCGAACGCGACCACTCAAAGTTGTCGATCGGCCACCTTACCACACTTTGTCTTTGACCGGATTCGGCTCAGGGAGAAGCTGGCTTCGTACTTACCTACCTATATTGTGGGGCACGCTTTGTGCTCCATCGCCTTTGTTCGTCGAAGACGTGTCTTCAACCCCAATGTAAACGCTAACGAGTACCATGGATGGACCAGGGAACATTTTTTATAACCGCAATAATGGCGGCACATCTCCTTTTAAAAGCACGCAGTGCCTGTCGGACCACCACCGCCACCTAGAATATACGAAGCCCGAGCGCTGGAATTTTGACGTCACTACTACGACATCGAGAGCAGATACGAGTGCCGCGTCATTGTTCGGCTTGTCCTCGTTTCCGATGAATGCGTTGAAGGACCCTCGGCGTTGGGCTCGGGCCCAATGGCTGAGTAAGCGTCATTCTGGCGCTATGACGTCACACGAACGTACAGGAGGCTGTTCACGGGCTTTCAACATCTTAGTTTCCGTGGGTCGTACGGGCTGTAATGTTATGGAAAGCTGTTCTCTACACGCGAGCGGTTGAATACCAATAAAGAATCGACGACGTTGGTGTAATCAGAATCCTTCGCAAAGGTTGCCCTGACGTAGCTTCCCCTATAACAATAATTGGACATGAAAGACTAGTTTCATACGTGTCTAATTACACCATGGGCGCCATATCAGTCGAGACCAATTTCCCTTACAATTTATCCAAATGCTTTTATTTGTTCGTAATATTCTTTATCGTCCTCCATCTGGTAGATTTCAGAGTTTGATCTGCCTTCCATCACGCGATAAACTTTCTCTCTCTATATATATTTTTTTTTTCGAGCAATTATGAACACTCCCTGTCCCTTCACGATAGAAGCACTCCGCGAAAGTGAGCTGCCTGTCTCTTCGCAATATGGTAATGCTGCCGCTCATTACACACATCAGCGCGCATGCGCGGAGCGCGGCAGCGCCCCCTGGGGAAGCAACTCGTTAGCTAGTTGCACTCCATTTTAAGCTAATTAAAGGGGGCGGGATCTCCCAAAACAACTCCGCCTCGTCCCGCGCTTCAAATCATTAGCGTTCCAGAGAGTTATAGGACTTGTTTGAAGAAGGTCGTCGGGTTTGCACGCTGTTGTTTGCGGCAACGAGCCATTACTAATGCGCTAATTTATTTAGTTTCGTACGAAAGGATTGTCCATATGGCTGCCGAATGTTTCGTTCGTATGCTTTCATTTATTCGCTTGAATTGCTCGCTTTGATCCCTGCTAGCGAATATTTGTATGTAACAATTGCGTTCACTTTATTTGAGCGTGCGTGGGGGCTGATTTAAAAAGTTACGCCAATTAACTTGACTTTTCAGAAGCGTAGGAAAGATACGAGCATATCTATAGAACAAAAACAAACTTGGTTTTGACCTTTTAGGTTAGAACTAACGTACACTCAGTAACAAGAACCACTTACTAGTTATTGCGGTTTTGAAACAAAAGTGAGTCATCTGTGAGTAGTGGAGATCTAGGTTTACAACAATTCAATAATCTCACTTTCTTTTTCTTTTGTTTTTAATTTAATTATTTCAACAACTGTACGAGGGCCGTTCATAAAGTTCGTGTTATTGTCACGAAGGAATAGAGATTCAGCAATCAAACTCGAGTATAGGAGTTGAGACTTTCTCTACATGTTCGCCACCAAACGTTATCCACTTTTTTCAGCGATGCACCATATGCCGGAGGCCATTGTTATAGAACTCCTCGTTTTGAGTGTTCAGGAATCGCTTCCACTTTAGCAATCACTTAGGTCGCCGTCCTTGAAATGCTTTTCTCTTATTTGGCCACACTGGAAGCGTCTGCGCCATTTAACCAACGTGTCATAAACTGGGGCGTTGTCCCCTAACACCGCCACCAGCTCGGAACGAATCTCCTTGGCATTGCTTCCTTTCAAATGGAGTAAACGGATCACTGCATGTGCTTGGCAACGACGGGCGGTGCCATTTTTGTTTCGACCCTCTAGCGGCTTTCCGAGCTACTATAGCATGCGATGTTTATACTGTGCGGAAACTAGAGGGACGCGCGCTCATGCTGATGCCTGTTTTGTTCCGTTTTTTTCGATTTTGTGTGCCGATAAACGAACTTTTATGAACGCCCCTCGTAGAAGATCTCGAGGCAAGACAATATTTGAAATGGAATGGAGCTTAATTTAATTGCTATCTGAAAGTAGGCGTAACTGTAAATATTCACCTTTGTAAGAATATGAATATATTTGTGATTGTGAGTAAATGACATCTGAATTTCAAAGATGGTAACTGTAGTCTAATTTACTTTTAACGCTTTCGCAGCTCTTTTCAGTAGTGCTTTTAAAACTTGAACACTTCGCACTTCACGTAAAACCCTTCGCCTTCTTCTTTGTAATGCGTGTCCCACATTCGCTTGACCCAATTGTCCTACGTGTTCTTTATTCCTATTTTTCGCATTACTTATACACGCAACTTTATACACGAACTGAGCGCTGTGACGTCACGGCGCGGTGGTGGCTCGTCGGGCGCACTTCCGGTCTTGGGCTGTGGGCGGAAGTCACCATGCGGGACGTGCATTTCTGTGTTGTTTTGGAAGAAACCAAACAAAAACCTGCCGTCTCGTCAAAACGCCGCGACTACGGCTGTACCAAAAGAGTCAGGAAAGCTTCGAAGGTCAGTTTTCATGTGTTCTCTGCCCGCTTGGTTTGTCTGAAAACGTGGATAGGTGCCGTGAAAAAGGATAACCAGACGCCGTCGGGCCACGATTGCTTGTGCGGGAAGCACTTTGGGTTGAATTCATGGACACTTCTGTTCGTCATATTTTTTTTATTTTTTTTGCAACATGAGTGCGGGAAACCGCCAAGTTGTACGGACCACCTGCGGACTACGTTCAGTGCGTCTTCAAGTTCAAACGGCCGCCTGATCGTCCGAACTGTCGTCTGCTCTTTCAAACGTTTCTGCTTCTTGTCGTCTGCTCGTCCAAACGACAGCGTCCCGTAGACCGAACGTTGACCCGATACTTGCGATAAGAAGTATAGGCCTCAAAAGGCTTTTACGTTTGAAGGTTGGTTGGGGTAAGTAGGCTCGGTGTAAACAGTAGGTACGAGGAGATGCTGATCATTGTTACCAGTGGCCATCATCGACTTGTTATTCCTGATTCAGTTGGTCCGATTCTGCTTGCGATTGTCAGTATCGACGTCGACCATCTCAGCTACAGTTCCCGCTTTTGCAGCCCGAGCGACGTCGCGAATGAAAATAGCGAGCAGAATCTCATCACGCGAATCAGGCTTTAGCGTCCATTCTGCGGCGTCCACGTGGAATGAATCGCGGCATGCCACATTATTCACGCGAAGCTTTGCGGTGAGCCTCGTTAATTTCACTGAGGCTGCTCAAGTAATCAGACATAGCCAGGAAGACGTGGAATCAACAATTCCAACGCGAAAAAGAGCGCGGGGACTCACACCGACGCCGACAACATCCCATTCCAATGGTTTGTTTGTGGGCGACGGCGAGCTTCTTGCCCACACCCCCATCGCGCATGCGCGGCGCCGGTGGCGTCCTCTAGGGGCGCTCCGGTTTGTTTGTGAACATGGGTTGGTGTATACATCATTCCAATATTTAAAAGTCCTCAGCCCATCACGCGCATGCTCGTCGATTTTGAAAGGGAGCAAATCACGCGCCAAAGCGCACAAACACTGCAAATGGAACCTGCCAGGAGCCCCTTTTTAGAAAGGTCTATAGTTTCTAAACCTGTGAAGGAGCTGCTGGCTTCCCTGTCTCTTCCCGAGCATTTCCCCCTCGCATTTGCTCTTTCTTTTCCGGGGGGAGGGGGGAGGGGAGGGGAGGGGGGGGGGGGGCGGCCAGCGATGATGACTGCTCTCTGGAAATAACTTCCTCCGCTTCGGAGCTGTCAGAACCGGCGGGGTGAACGTGGCTGCGGGTGACAGTTGGAATAGAGACCCCGAAGCACCGTCGTCTCGTTATAGCCGAACCCCGCTATACTATTGCGAACCGTTGCTTACGCAGTCATCTCGGCATTGCCGAAATTTTGTTATAGCGAAGCGTCGCGTACGCAGTCGCTTCTTTCTAGCGGAAACCCCGCCATAATGAACATGTGCTTACATGTTGTCTCGTTATAGCCGAACCCTGTTTTAGCGAACAAGTGCTTACGCGGTCATCTCGTTATAGCCGAACCCTGCTATAACGAACCGTTGCTGGTGTGAAAGGAAACGGCGACTTAGTGGCTTTGACGAAAGGCGTCCATTTCTCAGTCCTTTCAGCGAACAGAATTTTAGGGACCCCCAGTTCATCGAACACACTTTAGATGCAGCGGCCACACACGCTCTAGTAATATTCTCTTTAGAGACACTGTTTCAGGTATTGCCCATGCTCATGTGCATTTCTTTTATCGCAAATGGCTCAAATACAATTATTGAAATGCAAAAAAAAAAAAAAGATATATGTATTGCATTTTTTGCATTTGGCTGAAATACAATTATTAAACTTTCGGACATATGAGAGAATTAATGTTAGGAACCAGCGACTGGCAATCCGACTCGGGAATCGGGAAATAACTGTTTTGCACTTCGTACACGAAAGACCAGGAGACAGTATTTTAACGTCACGGTACGGTCTGGAATGGTCCTCTAAAAGACGCATCTGATTGGCTAAAGAGTGGATTGCCTACTAATCTGATTGGCAGAACTTTGTTGCAAAACATTACTTTTTTTGTTTTCATCGGGGGGCCGTTTTATTAAGAAATATGACATTTTGACGAACGTCTATGAATCTAACTTTTTTTAAAGCTTGTAGTTATTTTTTTTTCTACCGTCTTCAAGATAGGAGCAAATTCAATAATGTATAATAAATGGAATTAAGCTCTGTACGGCCCTATAGCTGGACGCTCCAAATTTGCGCAGGGCACGAATCACATGAACTAAAAAAAAAAAAAAAAACAGTATTATGCGCGTCTAAAATTCCTTGATCTTATTTCTGTCACCTTTATCGTTGAGGATCTCGCAATCGCATTTATCACCGCGCTGAGGCACTCGCGGGGTGTAGGGACGAAAAAAAAAAAAAGCGAATAGGGAGAAAAAAAAAAGCTTCCTCTTTGAGTGCGTGTTGGAGAAATGCAATTTGCACGGTGTGTATTAGAAACCCATTTCTCGGGAAAAGTACGCTAGGGAAGAAAAGGGAAGAAAAGAGGACCGAGAAATAAAATTGGCACTCTCAGACACGAGAGACGCGGACGCTAAAAAACGCTTCTTTTTTATTTTATTTTTTTATTTGAATGTTTTCCAGCGCCTTCCCTAATCTTTGGAGTTTATAACCCATTTATCTATTTATGGAGGAAGCGTATATTTTTGAAGAGCTTCTCAGCTCTGTGTGGCCCTTGGGTTTTGGCTTACGGGTTTTGGGCAACTTTATATGCACATCGAAATGCTATATATTTAGTTTGAGCTAGCGAGCGTCGCACGCTGCTATGTATATATTTATTTTGTTTTGAGCCGTGATCCGTATTTGTACGTCTACTCAGGGTTTTGCGCGAATGTGTGCGTGCTAGCTTGTGTCTTTTTATGCGTGTGTTTATTTGGGTGTTTAGACGTGTGAGTCTGTAACGGTTTGCGGGCCTGGTCTTTCGAGTTTGTTTTTGTTTTGTTTTTTCTGTACATTCTCCCTAGCAAAGCGCGGTGCTCATGGTGAGGGCTTAGTTGTCGGATGAATTTCATCCTACGGACCAAACGGATTATAGGTTTTAGTGTCGCATACTTCCCTTCGAGTTTGCTATTCCGCTCGCTCGCGATCATAACGTTCAGGGGTAATTTTAGCTTCGTCTTTATTTAACGACGCTGTCCTCATTAAACGAAGGCAACGCGGAGCTTCGTCGCTTAACGTCAACCGCCTTTACTTGGGAGCCAGGCTATAGCTGATCATCGAAGGGTATTCAACGAAGCTTTTGTCTTCTAAAACTAAGGTACGATGCCTAATATAATATAGCTTTCCAATACTGGGCCCTTAAGAAGCATTATCTCAGTGCCACTTCGTAACATATTTTCCTGTGCTGTGTTTTCTAGCTCTTGTTCTCAATTTACTCCACTCTTCGGCGGTATATGTTAGCTTATATAGGGACACTCGTTTTGTTTCTTTTATTGATTTTGTTTTGGTTACCTACAGCAGAATGCTCGTCACAGTCATCCTGTTTCTTTTTATCTTTCCTGCGACCATTATGTTCTTCTCCCTTTTGTTCTGGGGACAAGTCGTGTTTTCCAAGCCTCTTCCAGAAGGTCTGCGCGAACGCGTCAGAAGTGGACAGCGATAGAGCCAGGACTTTCACGCCGACAAAGCCTCGCCATCCCCTGTTCAAAAAGCTCCCTCCTCCATTTTATTTTGTAGCAATTGCTTCGGCAGCAAGATTTCGACGTGAGACAGCTTCGGAGTCCACAAGCTTCCGCAGTCCCAAAGCCTTCGCCGTCAGAACGCTCTGCTGGCACCGAGAGGATAAAGGAAGCTTGCAAGTAGTGCTGTCACGTATATTGTACGCGTGATAGCGTCACATCGTATAACCGCTAAATTTAAGATATATACAGGGTGAGTGTCTGCAGGCTCACGAATTGCATCTAGCGTTTGGCGTCCCAGGCTAAAGCAAGCCCGGTGGACACGAAACACTCGTTTCGTGGAGTGCTAGAACACATTGTTTATTACATTCTAACGGGAAACATTTACGTCGCGTGGCCTGACGTCGCGATTCGACACCGTCACGTCACGCGACATCGTGACGTCAGGTTACGTGCATGTTGCGGATGCACGCGCGTTTTCTATATTTCCGGTACAAAAATACGCACTTTTAGCGCAGTGGCCGGCTGTCACCCCTGAAAGAGAGCGCTACTAGCGCCATCGAGCGACGAGCCGGCGAATCGACGCGCGAGGAGTCGCCAACTTTCTTGGCCGTTCATCTGGCGCCGCGGCTTCTCATTCATCGTGTTGCCGGTCGATGGCGCTGTGTGCGCGTTGTTTGCCTAACGGCGGCTGTTTTCTTAAAGCTTAAAGGGTCCGTGCAACGATAATCAATTGAATGTTTTTCACTTTACACGAGCTTACTGGCACTAATGGAACTCATGGATATTCGCACGCAACGCCACTGGCCAAGAAACTCCTTTGTTGCGGTATAATTTCAAGGACAAAAACGAGCGTTTTCATTCAATCTCTCCTTCGCAAAACTCGATGACGTAACTGGGGGATCGCAGCATCTTCCAGTGACGATATTTGAATGCAGCTCATAGATTGGACCCGAGCATTGCGTGGGCACTCGATTTAAGCTCGTGGTAGTTGATAGCTCGAGAAGCATTCGGGTGGTGGCCCGTGTCTAATCGCTGCAATGACGGCAATAGCGGAACCATCAGTGTCTGGAACTCAGTGCGTGTCCTGTGCCTTGCCAATCTCAGCGCGTGGCTATGATCAACATTGGCGGCATATAATCGACTCCAAAACACGTGGCCGCTTGTTCTGGCGGCGAAGTGAGGGAATGAACGCTGCTCGTTTTCCTTTAATTTTTTCTGCGACATGGATTGCGTGTGGTGAAAAACAAACGGGTGTTTCACGGGTCATTAACGTCAGGGATCCGTTCTAAGCGGTATTTGCGCCGAGTACAAAAATCGTTGTATCGCTCCTTTAAAGGTACACTTGTCAACCAGCGATGGTGGTGTGTGTGTTGGCGACGTAGACGAGGTAGCAGATGCAATCGTGGCTGTGGAGCCCACTCGACAAGACGGGCCGTTTGTCACTTCCGATTGGTCAGGACTCTCTTTTAGGTGCATACATTTTTATTAGCTCGAGCCGATGTTGCCACCGTTGAGAGCCCGGCGATACGACAACTGCAGAAGTGTGACTTTGGTTGGTCCTTCCTCTAAGCTGCGTTGCGACAGTACACCGATCTTTCACGCCATAAAATATTATTAAGTTTATCGCAGTTGGCTCGTTCTAGCTAGCACGTTGTGTCGAGATTAGTGTGCCCTTATGTTCCTATAGGAAGCCTTCTGCTCTGGGGAACCTAGACATAAGACTCGGAGTGAAGCGAGCAAATAGAAAAAGCGTTGAAACTGATCGCGGTGTCGGACATGGGGTGAGTCAGGAAGCTACGTTCGTTTCCCCTTGCGATGGCCATCCCAGCCAACCCAGCTCTGTGATTTTTATCACGTGACTGCGCGTCCCACGAGTCCTTGAGCCCTTCCCAAAAGTCGCGTGTCGTTCACTCGGCTTTGGATTGGCTTTGATTTCTCGCAGGGTCCGGTGCAGCTCATTGAACGGTGAAGCGGAGCATAGTGCCACTTATCCGGGGATCTGTTTCTGTAGTGAAGCCGGTCGCATTACTCCCCGTTTCTCAGCGTCCGGCCGTTTGACTTCCGCGCTATTGACTGTTTCGGACATGGTTATCCGACAAAATACGGTGGATTCAGCGCTCCCGGAGATAGAACGTGGCTTAAACGATTTCCGGTTCAAACTGCCATTAGGGGCCCCTCGCTTTCGAATGAACCGTATCGGCGATTGTAGGGTGTTGAAGATGACCTTTCTACGCGAATGTATATACTTAAAAAAAAAAAAGGCGATTCGGCTTTTACTTCACAATTTGCTGGGAACATCGATCGGAGCGTTAATTCAGCGGAATAATTGTTGTAATAGGGAGTTTTCGTAGACCGCGTCTCCCCCTCCGCTAAGCCCTCCGCAACGAAGAAGCCGCTACTGCGCCTGCGCGCCGATGGCCTTGACTGCAGAGTTCCGGGTATCGTAGCGGGTTGCGGAGAGCATTGCGGGACGGCGAAAACGATCTACGAAAACTCCCTAATGATTTGCTTGGGTTTAGCGTGCCTCGAACCTTTACGGGAATCTTAAACCATTCTGTATTTCGGGGGCGTTCGCCGAAGTTATAATTGTATCGCCATTTCGTAGCCGAAATTTAGAATGCTCAAATAAACGATAACGACTGTCGATGAAGGCGCCTTTTACTATGCCTAACGTATGCCTGGGAATGTTTCATCTTCTGTCGGGGTCGGTTTAAATAAAGTTTGTAATTCAAACTTTTTTGTAGCTATTACAAAAGGCAACGAAATGGCGGATGGGCGTAATTTCACGTCTTCTCCTTCCATGGCGGTTTTTTTTTTTTTTTTTTTTTTTTTTAACCATTAGGTGGGATGGTTTTTGAGTCCTTTGACGCAGTCCTAATTTTATCACCGGGGACGGGGTGGGGGCTGCTTTCCGACAAATTAAACATTCTGAAGGCCCATTTTCGTTATTGGCTCTTGAAAGGGTGTACAGCAACTGTCGCCCATTGCACTATTTATGAAGAATTATCAAGTATTGTAACTTCAGCAGACCTGAACAAATTCCTCTCGAGGTATTTTTAGAGCTCAGCTCTTAGGCTCCCGTTTCCGTGTTTCGATGGCGTCGCCGCCGCCGTCTGCTTCGGCGTAACCGCGCTAAATTTAGCGGGAAAACTGACGTCACGTGACCTCAACACCAATTCAGTTTCCCCGCTAAATCTAGCTAGCGGGAAAAAAGACGTCACATGACTTGGTGTCACGTCACCTGTGAACAAATTCCGTTTCTCCGCTAGATTTAACGGGAAAATTGACGTCATTGATTTCAAGAGCAATTCAATTCCGCACTTTAGCGGGGAATCGAATTTTTTCATAGGTGACGTGACACCACGTCATGTGACGCCATTTTCCCCGCTAAATTTAGCGGGGAAACTGAATTGGTGTTGAGGTCACGTGGCGTCAATTTTTTATCTAAATTTAGCGGGGAAATTGTGGGAGGGGAGAAGAATACGAAGAAGGAGGAGAGGAGCGGACCGAGGAGGGGGATGAGAGGGTACGGAGGAGGAGGAGGAGGAGGGGAGGAGAATCGGGAGGCGGAGGAGGAGGGGCATACCCTCCCCTCCGTATCCCCCCCCCCCCCACCCCCCCCCCCCCCCCCCCCCCCCCCCCCCCCCCCCCCCCCCCCCCCCCCCCCCCCCCCCCCTCGTACCCTTCCCTCATCCTTCTCAAGAGCTGGGCTCTAATTTCGCGTTACAAAATGAAATGAAATGAAATGAAATTTGTAAACGTCTTTCAATTTTTTTTTTATTTGAAGGGATACAGTGATCAGTTCTTATAAAATTTTGTGGAGCTTCCGTGTATGTGGAAAGTACGGATCGACCAACGGAAAGGTTTGTTTTTCGCACGAAAAAAACAATGTTTTCGCATTCTCGTTTTTCAAAACATGATCTTAGTTAGTCAATTCTAATCCAATAATAGCTGTGTAATTTACACTGCATTCCAATGATAAAAAAAAATGTCGACGTCTTTTTGTGTCATTACGAAGCCGACTAGGCTCAGTACGAGTAGTTCACTAAAACCCTGCCCATAGACCAAATGATGACACTCCATAAGCTGTTGCAGGTTAACAAGATTAGGACAGGCTCCTCCCTCAAAGCCATCCACTCTTTCTATTTTAGAAAAGCGAGGAGGCGAGCGGACAGAGATCTTTGTGGTGGGAACACGTCCCGCAATGTTTAACCTGCGACAGACTACAGCCATGTTTGTCCTAGCTACAAAGCGACACAGCTGATGCCTTCGTGGCCCTTTTGTTTTTGTCTCGTGCAGCGGCTCCCACGTCGCCCAGTGTTGCCAGCTCCTCTTCCCCTGCACCGTCTAAAGGTCAGACAGAGGGTCAGCAGCGGGCCGGCAACAACAGCAAGTCGACGCCCCCGCCTCCCGCGCACCAGCACCCCGTGTCCAGTTCCGCGTCGTCAGCATCCACAGCCTCGCACGCTGAACCCGGCGGAAGGCATTCCAGACAGACGGATGAAGCTGGTGAATTGCTGAGTGGCGCATATACCTAGGCTCTTTCCCATTTTATGGTCGACGAACATCTTGTAGATAACAGCGCCGTAGTGCTTAAGTTTTAACGTCACTTAAAGAGTCGAACGCGAGCCGCGGGTCGAACACGAGCTCCGTCGGCGTTCGGTTCAAACTCGTGTTCTCAACCATTGTACGCAAGTCCCGACAGAAGGCTGACTTAGCACTCGTGTTCAATCCTTGCCGCGCGTTTCACTCATCTTTCATTGTGATTGAAGTAAGGTCGATGTTCTTGTCGAAAAGAGCAGCGTATACCCTGCCGTGGGTTAAGAAAATGCGGGACACGCTCCTTCCGCGAAGCCCTTTCCTATTTAGCATAACGAACGCTGGAGAGGAGGAAGCACCTTCTCGCCTCGTCTCGCCTCCTCTACGGCTCTCATAAAGTAGGAAGAGTGGAGCGATTCGCCGAATGTGCTTCTCCTGCTTACCTTAACCCTCAACAGGAAGTAGGGAGTGTGCATAGAGTACTCATTAAGACAAAGTGGCACAGTTCAAAGATCCACCGTACAGTACAGTGTGTTTCCGCCAACGTAATTTCGTCCGCCATTTTGTTGTCGTGAGCTGTCCGGCGTGTGCCGAAGGCGAGCGTTCCAAGAATTTATATGACCCCTCATATGCGTAGAGTATAGACTCGCTTATGAGTCCTACAAGGCTGACATCTCCTCGACAGGTTTCGATGTAATCCTTGAATTTAGTAACTTTGTTTGAAAAAAATTAAAGATGTTTTCAAATCTCTGAAAGGCGAAATTAGAGCACAGCTCTTGAGGAGGAGGAGGAGAAGGTACGGAGGTCTCGCTTCTTCCTCCCACAGTTTCCCCGCTAGATTTAACTGGAAAATTGACGCCACGTGACCTCAACAGCAATTCAGTTTCCCCGCTAAATTTAGCGGGGAAAATGACGTCACATGACTTCGTGTCACGTCACCCATGAAGAAATTCAGATTCTCCGCTTGATTTGGCGGGAAAATTGACGTCCCGTGACCTCAACACAAATTCAATTTCCCGCTAAATTAAACGGGGCGGTGACGCTCAAGGCGACGCCGCTATACGTGGAAATGGGTGCCTGCGCTCTGAAAACGAACTAACCACAAAATGGCGGGTTGACGTCATGTGAAAACACACTCATTGTGCCATGCAGAAGGCATCGTGTCAGTGCTCCCTCCTCGGCTTTCGCAGCGGTGCCGGAGCCATGCGACGAGGAGGACGCCGGCGACGTCCAGTACTGCGACCCTTGGGACTCCGGCCCGGCCGCCGCGGCCCTGCGGCTTCTGAGGGGCGAGGACGTGGACTGTCCGCCCTCCGCTGCAGTTGCGGCGACCGCAGCAGCTCCCGCGCCGGCCTCGGCCGCGCTGTCGGCCGACGAGATGGCCCGGCAGCGGCACATCTACGAGACGGCCTTCGACTCGAGAGTGCGGCAACGGGAACCGGAAATGGACCTGGACCGCCTCGCGCAGAGTCCCGTCCTCGCGGGGCTCGGGCCCGCCCAGAACAACAGTAACAACAACAACCCGACCCGGGTCGGACCGCTGTTTCCAGTGCCTGGTGCGAGTGGTGGCGGTGCCGTGGCCGGACTTCGGAAGGTCGGAGGCGCGGCTGCGAGGCCGACGTCGTCGGGTTCGTCGTCGGCGTCGTCGCTGCAGGACGGATGTCCCAAGCCGCCACCGCATCAGGTCCGTTGAGAGCGTCGGAGTTTGTGAGAAGAGATTGGCAAAAGGAAGAGGGAAGATAGATGAAAAGAGAAAGAAGGAAAGAATTTGATTACGAGGGTCGTTCAAGGAAAAAAATCACTGAATATGTGTAGCACGATGAAACTTACCCGTGGACGTTCACGTTATCCTTCTTTGATATCCCGCTCCCGGCGCGACGTATTTGACGTATGCCAGCAGTTCCAACTATCATGGTAGCGATCACAATGGCTGTAGCCATGGAGAATCGTTGCATAATCCAATTTCCGATGAAGAAAGTCAAACAAGCTGAAATTTTGACAAGATTGAACAAAAAAAAACATTGTCACAAACAAGTTTGTATTAATGGCGTCGACAGTTTGGCAAAGGACGACAGCCTGCGACAAATTAACCAAACGGGCAGGTTCCGTCCGACTACAGTCACACTTCCTATAGTTCTTTTACACCAAAAAAAATATATCAGGACACTGCCAAAAAATGGCAGCGGTACCTGGAATCTCACGAGGAATATTTGGTAAAATTGACACAGTTTCATACTGGTTGTAACTTCCATCTCCTCTCTAAGAATAAAGCTACCGGTCAGCCTTGAACTACCCTTCTATAAAGTGGCTTTGATTCAGAATTGAATTCGAAGGGAAGCTCATTCAGATTCCGCGATCATGTGATGCAAAAAGCGGTGTGTCACATTGGAAGGTAACAGGCTTGGTCAGCTGCCGAAAGCATGCAGAAAGAGCATGCCATAATCACCATTGCATATTTAGTGCCAATCAACTCGACAAATGTTTTAAATATACTGTTATTACTTAAGCACATCTTCAGTAAGTATGTTAGTGTCAGACACAGGTAGTCTGACCAGCATGTTTCACATTTTACTAGCGTGCCTCTCCTCTTTTGACTCGTCTCTTAAAGGTGCCACTTAAGGGCCATCGGCGATAATAATAATGTTATGATTGTGATCTATGCAGGGAAGCAGTGGAAGTGGTTCCAGCCAATCAGGAGCCAGCCAACAGCCAATGGCGGCGCCTCGTGGGTCGAGCAGCGGTGTGGTTCCGGTGCCGGCCGCCAGGGGCCAGCCAGGCCATGGCAAGGTGAATATCAACTGTTTAAAAGAAATGCTGTGGCTAAACGGCTCATGCCGCCACCCGATTGAAAGCGCATTCACCTATATCCATCCATTCATCCAGCCCTCCATGCCCTCGGCGGACAAGGCAATCTACCAGAACCACCCGCTGCCCCAGTCCCCTGGAGCGGACAAGTCCGCCTCCCAAGTGGCCATGGCCGTGAAGCGCAGCATTCATGCGGGTGGGATTAAGGTAGGGTGTCCTATTTGAAGCCCCCGCCGTAAATTATTTAATTTTCGCAACGACCTAATTTTCTTGACCTTCAAAAATTTTGAATATCGAAGTTTTCGAATTTGAGCACTTGCGAATATTCGATTTCCAAATATTCCAGCTTCACATATTTTAATATTGGCAATTTTCAAATGCAATTCGGATGGTCTCAAATGCTGTTGCAGGTGCTTCCATCGGAGCCCGTGCGCCGCACGCGGCACAATCACCGGCGCGAGGGCGAGCCCATGGCGCTGGCGCCCGTGCTGCTCAACGGGTTCCAGGCAACGTCGTCGGACAACGTGTCCTCGTCTTCCTCGTCGGACAATAGCCCCCGCAAGCCCGACGAGAAGCGAGGCCGGCACGCCCCGCCCCTTCCACACGCCCTCGGCGCACTGCACAACGGAGCTCAGTAAGGACAGCCACGCACCCGAAACTTTGGCCAAATATCTCTGCATCGTGGGTTCTCAAACTCGCTTCCTAGCAGGGTGAAGATAATCAAGATGATTTATATTGTGATTTAAATCACACCGGTTTTCCAGTTATGATTTATATCAAACCTTTCCCAAACAAATAATCCCAAAAATATCTTTTTATTATTTAATGGTTTCTGTGTGCATTTGTTTTGTTATTAAATAAAATAATCATCAAGCAAAAAATATCTAAAGCAGGCTCGAAATGAGTAAAGAGCACTCTCTTTTGGTGAAATCGGAGTGTTGATCGAACATCCTTTGTACATTCCACTTTGTCGGTTATGTAATGCCCTACTACAAGAAAATAAAGAAACAAAAGGAAGAAAGAAACACAACGAAAATAATGGGAGATTGTAAGGAAATCAGTGCGTGAAAGAAACGGCAAATAAAGCTTTTTCACAGCAAAAAATTAAGCTGCATTTGTTCTAGTGTGGCGGGATTCACATCAATAAACATTGTGAATTATGCTGTACTTTTAATTTACCGTATTTTCTTCCACATGTTTCCACTGATTGGACAGATCGATCAATCAATCTGCCATGTCACAAACACATAGAGTGATAAAGAATCACTTTTACTAGCTACAGTGATTTAAATCAAATTAACCAAAATCAAATAATTCTGTTTTTAATTTTTAACTTTTTTTTTTTTAAATCGGATTTACTAAAAATCACGATTTTTTTCACCCTGGCTTTTAACGATGCAGGGATTCCCCAAGGTCCCGAATTCCTTTGACCGCCCTGCCCTTAAGTACGGTGGTTTTCCAGTCTAATACCTGTTTTAGAAGATCTGAGAGAATGCATACATATGAGCCAAATACACATTGTGTGATAATTAGTCCAGAACTTAAAGTCTCCTGCCGGTGGCAGGGAGTTTCTGTTGTGGTCACCCCGGCGGGAGGGGGGGGGGGGGAGGGGGAGGGAGGGTTTGTGTTAGTGGGACATATTTTGACACGTACCTTGTCTTCAAACTAATGACACGCACATGCATCCAAACACTGACACAGCGTTCGGCTACGTCAGCCAAGCGCTGCTTAGAGACACGCCCAAATAATTCATGTTGTGCCCATCGGTTTAGTTTTCACCTTTGCCGTTAGGGGCATGACGGTTGGATCTACTCTTGAAAACAATCTCAGACCCCCCAGTCTCGTCGAAATCGGTGGGGGGTCTGAGATCCCTCTCAACCCCCCTGACTTTATGCACTGGTAATTATTGTATGCAAAGTCAACAGGCTTCTGCACTGCTTTAGTGCCAGCACGCATTTGGGTTCCAAGATTAGGAGTGGTTCTTTGGCTGTCACCATGGGCATACCAACCGGGGGGCAAGGGGGGCGCTTGCCCCCCCAGTTCTCAGACTAGGGGGCCAAGGCATGTGTTTTGCCCCCCCTCCTGAAACAGCCACCACTGGGCAGGGCAAACACTGGCCGGCGTCGCCCAAGGGATACCAAGGGCACCGCCCCCCGTCCCTAGGAAGGGGGGGGGGGGGTCTGGTTTGCCCTTCCACTCAGAAACAAGTTGGTACGCCACTGGCTGTCACTTAAGGCAGATAAAGTCCCTCAACATTGAAAATTTTGGTAACCCTTGGTCTATACTTTCACCAGCCCTGCAAAATTGCTAATTTTCAGGAATGTTTTTTTGCCTTTGTTAGGGGCCAAGATGTTCCTGGGGGTTTCAGAGCATCTGCGTCTGTGGACAGCCTCTCAAATTCCTCCTCCGATAGTCCCCGGAAGCCGGAGGAAAAGCGGGGACGCCTTGTCGCCGTTGCTCCTCCTACTGTTCTCAACGGAGTCGCTTTCAAGGTGGCAAACTTGATTCTTTGAAACTCTTGCATTTTTTCGTAGAGCTACAGGTCTTGTCCACTTCACATTTTATGTCGTGTCTCCAGAGTACTTCATATGTGTCGATTATAAGTGTAAATTATGGTGCACATTCATTGGCAATGAACTTGCGGAATCGGCAGAAATTAGCATGCCCCATTTCCCTGGTTTGCAGTCTGACTAGTAGATGGCCTAAATTATGCACTTCGTAGAAAAGATGTCAGCTGCGGCTCTCACGTGTGTTTTCACACGTGTGTGAAAACATATTTCACACACGTGGGAGTTAGAACCATGTCTAAACCTAAAACGACTATTGCAATAAGTTTTTGCTGGCGATGGTTGGGTGGCCAAGACCTGATATTAGAGGATGCAGTCTTTGCTTTGATCTGCTAAATGCCCATTGCTGTCCTTAGTGAAAAATCTTATATCGATAAGAAATATTTTTCTCCAATAAATGGATATGATAAAATAAGATCATATTAGAGCATACAATAACCTTATAAGAACATATAAAAATATATGATTATATAAAAAGGTATAAGAAACTGATAAAAAGTTTCTTTTTTATTTCTTATGTAATCTTATATTGTTCTTATATGTTCTTATAAGGTTTTTGTATGCTCTTACATGAACTTATTTAATCATATGCGTTCATTGCACCGCTGATAACTTATACATATATAATATTTTTCACTATAGATACTACCCTTCTAATTATCGCTCCAATAATAGTAGCGATAACACTTCCAATGATGTCGATGTCACTGGTTCAGGAGACATGAAATGCAAGAGGCTATGTCTTTGCACTTTGTCTGTCTTCCTTTTCTTGGTTGCCGTTCCACGCAACTGCCGACTGGTTTTGAGCCCCTGTACAATATTACCTGAACCAGAAGTATCTTAGTAGCAACACGTCAGTCTGGCATTCATTAAAAGTATCCGTGAAGGCGACATTCTCACCACGTTTTTCTCCTATTTCGCCACAGCCGACGTCGTCTTCCAGCGCAGACGCCGCCACGGATATCAACGCAGACCGCCGTCCGGCGGACAAGCGGATGCTGGCGTGCCGGGGCGCCTTTCAGCCGCAGCCGCAGCCGCAGTCGCTGCACAGTCAGAGCCCTAGCTCGGACACGCGGCCTGAGGGCGACTACGACCGGCCCTGGGACCTGCCGAGGCTGAAGCACGCAGAATCCCCGCCTCAAGTGCCGGGCCACAGGGTTGTCAAGCCCCCGGCACTTCACTCCCCCACCCAGGCCAATGGCGTAAGTGGAGAAAAACGCTGGGATGGGGTGAACACGCAGCAGAGTACTATAGTCCCTCAGAAGATGAGAACGGCAGGGAGGGACTTAGTGCAACTAGAGCGCACACGCGCAACCAAAACACGCGGTTCCTACCTTCCGCCGTGTGCTGCAGGCCGAGCAATCAGAGGACACACACTGCCGTTCTCATTCTGTGAGTGACTATAGTCGAATCTCATTAATTCAAACTCTCTTAATTCAAACTTGCGGATAATTCTAACTAACATGCATGTCCCATCCTATGCATCTCTATGGGAGGAAACTCTTGGTAATTCAAACTCTGCTTTATTCAAAAAACTCTTCGGTCCAACTCGAGTTCGAATTAACGAGATTCGACTGCATAGAGGCAGCTGGTAGTTTGGTGTGTGGGGTTTAAAGGAAAAGCTTCCAAAAACGTTCCAAATTTGAGTTGCATGGTCACATGAAAGTTCATCATCCAGCTTTGTGGAAACAGATCAGTGAAATGTCTAAGTGGAATGGTTGCCTGGAAAAATAAGAATGTGAAAACTGGTACAGGTTAACATACATCCATGTAGCCCCTGCTTTGATGTACATGCATTCTTTCACATTAGTTCTACTACCACAGATGTCAAACAGAATATTCGTACATACAATATATTTCAGCAATTCATTTGTAATCAAGTTCAAGTAGATATCATGTCGCATTCTCTTCTCATTAGAATGAACTCCACACTAACGGAAATAAACAGCGCGCAAAAAATACACAAGGACGAAAGGAAGGTGCGAACGACACAAGCGCTGAACTCACAACTAAACATTTATTGAAAAAACACCAACGAAGTAAACCGCACTATCGCTTCAGGCACCTGTCGTATTGACGAAAACGGTGTCATCAGGTTTCAAAATGAGTGTGGCGTAGGAGTCGATAGTTTTATGGAACTACTGAAGTTTTATTTGCAGTCGACACTAATCATGTATGACGATGGCTACTATGTGCAAAAAGAAGGAATTTGCATTGGTTCTTGTGTAGCGCCAGTACTTTGTGACATTTTCTTGGCTAAATGTGATCGGGCAATCAATGAAAACTTAGACGAGGAGTGTGTTAACAAAGTTTTTAGATACGTCGACGATTATCTAGTAGTCACAAGAAGGTCTGAAGGTGCCCCTGAGGACAGGACTGTAAAAGCAGTGTTGGATGTGTTCACTCAGCATTCTGGGGGGCTAAGCTTTACCCATGAACTACAGGATGGGACACACCTCCAATTTTTAGACCTTAGACTAGATTTTGAAGAAAGTCACGTATGTTGGCTTTACCAACCACGCTCTAAGAAGGGACTTCTCCTTTATGATTCCGCCCACTCTAAACTAGTAAAAAGGAGTATTGCGTCCTCTTGCCTCCAGACCGCCTTGGAAAAGTCCTGCTACCATTCAATGTCAGAAAGTTTTAAGATGCAGGTACAGCGGCTGACAGATGCAGGCTTCCCAGCGTCAGTTATTCTGGCAGTGGCGCAGACGTTGCTAAAAAAAGTAAAGGGAGGGTAAAGTCAGAAAAAAAAAAAAAAAAGAGAGACCCACAATCAGACCCCAGGTACTCCCTTACATGCACAAACTCTCGCACAATTTGAAAAAGGTTGCTGGGCGGTTTGACGTCCCTGTTGTTTTTTCGGCACCTCGAAAGTTGGCGCAACTGTGCCCTAGAATTGCGGAAAAGGCTGGGGGCAAGAGCCAATGTGCCGTAAGGCACAGGAACAAGTATGTTGATTGTGTGGTTGGGGTGGTATACAAGACCCACTAAGCTGCGGAAGAGTGTACATCGGCCAAACTGGCCGATGCATTAATGACAGGGCACGTGAACATGACTGGACACTCCGGTCGACCGCTGGGGGTCACTTGCCTCTGCATTGTGCTGCCTGTAAATGCCAGCCCCAATTCAATAACATCACCATCATCGGGAGGAGCACAGATAAGACTACCAGAGAATTATTGGAAGCGTATGCAATAACAAAAGAGGGGCAAGATGCATGCGTCAGCCAAACATCGGTTTTTCTTCACAAAAAAGAAATTGCCTATCTTGACACGTGCTGAAGCGATAGTGCGGTTTACTTCGTTGGTGTTTTTTCAATAAATGTTTAGTTGTGAGTTCAGCGCTTGTGTCGTTCGCACCTTCCTTTCGTCCTTGTGTATTTTTTGCGCGCTGTTTATTTCCGTTACCATGAACCAACTCGCCTACATCACGACACTACTCCACACTAACCGAGTCAAGGTTTGTTGGAACGGTTTACGCATTCTGTATATTCAGCTCACCGGGCACTTAAATCTATCTGCTCTATGGAGAACCTTGTAATAAGCATGATGTGTACTATAGAGTCGAATCTCATTGATGCCATTCTGGATAACACATTATGTATAGTACTTTTTTTCATTCCCAGACAACGTTTTATAAAAGCAAAATGCACTCGGATACAGTTAATACGATCATGACATGTTAACCCAGGAGCGGGGACAACACGGGACGAACAACACAACGCTCCAATTGGAGGTTTGTGTTCTCCGTCCCGTTTTTTCCCCACTCATGGCTTACCATGTCAGTATCGAAACAGCTCGCCTGCACACTTGCTTTAGTTTTATACGATCGGTATGTTTCTTAAAATTAGATAATACAGTAGCAAGAGTAGGTTTAGCGTAAAATTTAAAATAAATTATACCTTTACATTCCAGTTGGCGCAAATTGCATTCTAATGAGCTACTAACGACCTGTTGCATAGCCGCAGTTGTCACGGTTAGACGCCGTGCGACTCCAGGCAACGACCGCGGTAGCCACGCGGCGGCTGGCTATGGCTACCGAGACCAGCTGACGCAATTTAGATTTCGTCACTTGCTATTTAAGGACACTGAAGCAAAAAAATTTAAACAAACCTCAAGCTAATATTTTTATAATAATTAAGAAAAAGTGGGCCGATCTCCGAGTGCAGGTGATTGCGGAGTGCAATATCACCTGTATTGCACTGCCTCCGGGATCGGGACAAGTTTCTCATTATGTGTGTGTGCATAATTTATTACCTTTTGGAGCCCATTTGAGACGATGTGATTTTTACATACTATGTTTCATTTCTTGATTCCTGTGAAAATCGTATCAAGGAGATGCTATAGTATTTTGAAAGGGGTCAGTTGTAATGGACTATGCTGTGTATGCCATTGCTGGATTTGATAGCGTTCGCTCGAGGGAATGCTTCTGTTCCAGACGCAGGTGATGAGGCTACCATCTCCAGAAGCTGCGCTAGCTGCCTCTACTCCAACTGCAAGCTCGTCCAGGGAGCCTCCTTGTGCGAGCCCAGCTCCTTCGTCAAGTGCAGCTGCTTCATCGTCTGCATCAGCAACTACTGCATCCTCTTCATCCTCCTCAACTACGTCCATCGCGATGGAGCCTCCGGCACCTGTCAGGCCCAATGGTGGGTTACCTTGAATAGGACATCGCCATTCATACAAAGCGAGCTTCAACATTAAGCCGGACTGCGGCAAAGTTCTCTAGAAATTTTCTTGCTCCAAAACTAACTAATATTTAGCATTTGTTTATAAATCAAAGGTAGTTTTACCTGTGCAGCTGAAAAAAAAAGCTCAGAGAAATTTGAGACCAATGCTTCTAGAAATATGTGGAAGAATTGCATCTTAAAACTGACGTTGTTTAGCACCTCCAGCAGGATAGAAATATGTTGGCATCTCTTAGTAGTGACATGGAAATTATGAGGTGAAGAGACTCCCTTTGGGGGGTCGGTTAACGCACCGCAGCTCAAAGCGTGCAGAGTGAAAGTTGGCACTGCAGAACCCAGAGATCCCTGTTCAATCCCTACCCCTGCCCGTTTCGATCTGGGTGATCATTGTACCGGCGTGCGGTTGTACAGGACTATGGCATGATGCACATTGAAGATCCCAAGCTAGCAATTGTACTGCACTGGTTAAATTTCTTTTATAGAACAGAGACCCAAGACACCCATTGGAGCTGACTAACTTCCTGTTGTCTGAACATCCACAAAAGAATAAAATATAAACTTCAAGAAAGGCAGCCTTTTCAGAACCCCCATTCTATTAGAGCCTGTTCTCCTGTGAAACTCTTTCATTTCTTAAGCATTCCTCTCTATCCCCAAACACTTTACCGCTCCTTTACAGGAGTGGTCAAGTGTTTCCACACAGCACAGTGTGAAAAAAACTTGCACTGTCATTTTGCTTTGGAGGGTGTGTGATGCATTTCTTTTGGGTCACTTTTTGCAGCGCCAGCGCGACCATCGCTAAACCTAAACCTGAACCTGAACGCATCGAACTCGCCAAAGCGGTCGCGGCACAACCTTACGCTAAACTTTGGTTGCGCCGCTCTGAGCGTTGTGGGAGAGAAGGTTGACCCAAGCGTTGCACTTGAGAAGCAGGGGTGAGTATTTACCCAATCATTGACTCTCAGCATACAGAGTATTAGCGTAGAATTCAGTAAATTCACAAAAAAGCTGGCAGTTCAATTAACTGGAGAAGAGCTTGTTCAAACAGAAAAACATCAGTAATAACTGCAATTTAAAATGTAAAATTTGTGTCATGTCAATTTATGCTTGAGGTATGAATCTGAGGCTGAGTGTGTTTGTGTTTGATCTTGTTTTGTCAGCCTAATAGATGTGATTGAGGCAAGCTGCATAGTAAGATGGTTCATGCATTATTTCCTTGCTAATAATTTGCATGAGATGGTAAATCTTTTAGAGTAAATTTAGACGAGAATTTTTATGACGGGTTAACAAAGCTAGGCAATGTTTCGGTTTTTTTATGTTAGTGACTTTACTTTTCAATTATTGAGCAATAAGATTTTGATAACTAGTCTTGCATTGCTGTCATATATCCTAATTTCAAGTGGACCAAGGCACTTGCGCAAGATTTGTTTTAGTAATTAAGAGTATTGCAATTAGGCTTTACGTGGCCCAGTCTGCAACCATAATATATGGTATACGGTGCCCTACGTAACATTACAAGTGATATGCACACCAGGTATATATAAGCTCAAAGAGTGTTTGTCTGTCAAATTCTTCGTTCAAGGGATCTTGGCAAGACCCTCAGCATTTTTAATATATATTACAATAACTACATTATATCAGGACTTCTGTTCAGCATTCTGAGAGGCCTGAGCAGTTATAGAAACTGTTTCACCTGCACTATTGCTTGTGAAAACAAGTGTTTCGAGGAGCTGTGTGCTTTTAGCAGTACCTTTGGGAGCGTGGGGTTTATGTGTTGAATGCAGTATAACGAGGTTTCTTCATTTGGTTCAAGCTTTCGGTGTTACAGCTTTTAGCAGTGAGATAACATAACGTGAAAAGAGCAATGATTTATGAGTATTCAGTTTGCTATTCGCTTTTTTTAATAAATCACAGAACGTCCGGTATAAGATGTATTCTTTTGTCTTTTCTACATTTCCTTCGCAGGTGGTACCATGGATCTATCAGCAGACTTGACGCCGAGAATTTGCTCAGGGTCCTGAAAGAAGGAAGTTACCTTGTTCGCAATAGTGAAAGCTCGAAGCATGACTACTCACTCTCCCTGAAGTAAGTGGTCTTGCAAACTCTTTGTACTAATACCGAGTCAAGAGGTTGAATATAGAACTGCTAAAAATTATTGTACTACATCAGTGGTTTAATTACATTATCACTGTGTTATTTCCACGTGTAGGCCACAATGATGTTGAGCTTACGAGGGGCGTTCATAAAGTTTGTATTATAGTAACGAAGGAATAGAGATTCAGCAATCAAACTCGAGTAGGAGTTGAGACTTTCTCTACATGTTCGCCACAAAAAGTTGCCCACTTTTTCCAGCGATGCACCACATGCCGGAGGCCATTGTTATAGAACTCCTCGTTTTGAGTGTTCAGGAATCGCTCCACTTTAGCAATCACTTGGTCGCCGTCCTTGAAATGCTTTTCTCTTATTTGGCCACACTGGAAGCGTCTGCGCCATTTAACCAAAGTGTCATAAAGTGGGGCGTTGTCCCCGAACAACGCTCCCAGTGAAATGAATATCCTTGGCATTGCTTCCCTTCAAATGAAAAAAAAAAAAACGGATCACTGCATGTGCTTGGGACCAACGGGAGGTGCCATTTTTGTTTCGACTCCCTGGCGGCGTTCCGAGCTACTATAGCATGCGATGTTTATACTCTGCGGAAACTAGAGGGACGCGCGCTCATGTTGATGCCTGTTTTGTTCCGTTTTCTTCAATTTTTTGTGCCGATAATACGAACTTTATGAACGCCCCTCGTATATGCCTGTTTTAGGTTTACTACATCCTTTTTAATAATATATAAGACAAAAACTAGAGTACAGCCGTCAGTGTAAATCTCTTTTCAGCTATGTGCTGAAGTCAGTGCGGAATAGGGCTACGATTGTCTGCCTCATTTGCCCTCATGTCTTTCGCTGCTTACTCGCCTTCTCTTGTAGGCATCGGGGAACGAAATTGGTAGAAATTACTGTGAGAGCGCAAGCGAGCTGGGGTGTATATTAAAAGTTTGGATGAATTGCCAGAGACAGGGGCGAAAGAATTAAAAATCTCAACCATGAAAGAGAGATACCTCTTTCTGTCTCTTCCACGGTTGATATGTCTAGTTTTCTCGACCTAATCTCCGCTAAATCATCAAAATGGAAAATTTGCAGATTAACGAAGTGAGCTGGGTCTCGAATTTAGACTTGTTTAAGGAATAGTAACTGCGTAATCGGCTTTATTTTGTCGGCAGCCACGGGGAACCATCGTAGCTATTACATTAGGAACATCTAACATACTAATTTAAATTACTAAATTAAAATACTGAATTAGCCAGGTGTGATCCCTTCTTTTACATTATGTATTACATTTAGGTGATAAATATTACGCCAAAGCCTATGGCAAGTTTGTAAAATTATAACTTTACGGCAGCAATTTAGGCTGACTTTTGAAAGTTCTTGGTGTATAGACATGAAGTTGCAAAGGCGCAATCATTCCATTTTATTAGTTTGGGATTCTCAAATAGGTTTTGTGCAATTATACCTTATTCCAATTGAATTCAAGTAGCACATACTTGTACTCTACTTCAAGGGAATTTTTCGAGTAATTTTTTAGGACAACACAATACTTGACTTCAAAGTTAGTTTCCTTCAATTCAACATGGATATATATAATGTTTTAAAATAACTGATGGTATCACCTCACAGCTTAACTGATTAATGCAGAATTTTCTTGTGTAACACTTTGCTGTGTTTTTTGTCTTTTTTTATAAGTAATGCATGAATATTTAATGCACTGATGTTTAGCAGGAACAAGATGGGGACATTACATTTCATCTTACATATTTTACTGCCGTAAAATCTCCCATGAACGCCCAACCCCCCAGAGATCGCCCATCCCGTTATTGTGGCGAAATATCCATAATATGAAAATTCCAAAATATCACCCACTTTTCTATTCCCGTCGGACATAACGTTATGTCCGACGGGAACCACATCAACCGCAGGATCTGTGGTACCGGTATGTGTGACAAGCGAGTCTGTAAAGGCCCGTTCACACTCTTGCGACCGAGTACGACCGAGAAAGACCAGAACGGTTTTTAAGCCTCTTACGACTTCTTAGGACGAGCTCCGCTGCAGCGGAGCTGGTCCTAAGAGATCACAAGAGGCTTAAAAACCGGTCTGGTCTCTCTCGGTCTCACTCGGTCGCAAGAGTGTGCACGGGCCTTAATAGGTTCCCGCGTTTTTCTCCTCGATCTGCGCGCGGCGCGATATCGGTTTCCTTGACACGAGAGCTGTTCCCTCGGGTTTATTCCATCGTGAAGTGTGAATCTGCTTTGTCCACAATCCGCGGTATCTGTTCCCGTGACACGCCAGTTCGTACCGGGTTCCCGCATTTTCGTCTGCGATTTGCGCGCGCGATCTTCGTTGATGTGTCACGCAAGTGTGTAGCAGCAAGTTCCCACGTGCTTATCGCACCGTGAAACGCGGATCTGCTGCGTGCGCGATTTGCGGTATTCGTTCCCGAAAGGAATTCACAGGGAGTTTCCGCGTTTTCTGTCCGCGATTTCGCGAGTTTTAGTAGCGGGTTCCGGCGTCTTTATTGCAATGTGAAACGCAAATCTGGTGCGTCCGCGGTCTGCGGTATTGGTTCCCATGACATGCGAATTCGCGGTGGGTTTCCGCGTGTTCTTAGCAACGTGAAGCGCGACCTGCAGCGCCCACAATCTGTGGTATCCTTTCCCATAATACAGGAGCTTGTAGCGATTTCCCGCATGTTTACCTAATCGTAAAACGCGAATTTTCCCTGTCCGCGATCTATGGTATCAGTTCTCGGGTCAAGTATGTAGTTTATAGCGGGAGCCCCTGTGTTTATCACTCACTTTTTATAAAGTTTTGCTATCACATTCTCCAAGATAGCCCACCCCATGTTTTTCACCACTAATCTCTTCATCTTGGGTGGGCGTCCTTTCCAATTTTTGGGAGTTTATGGTTTGTGCATTCTACCGAGTTTCTTTGTTTATAATAGTGAAAGCTGAAACTACCAATCACTTTTTATGGAATTTGAAGTACCCTTGATGTGTATGTTACCTAAAACTGCTTTCTGTCCTTTTTCCCTGACCAGGAGCGCACGAGGCTTCATGCACATGAAGATAGTGCACAATGAAGATGGGAAATTCATCTTGGGTCAGTTCAGCAAGCCCTTTGAGAGTATCCCTGAGATGATTCATCACTACTCTGTCAACAAGCTGCCCATAAAAGGTGCTGAGCACATGTCTCTGCTGTACCCCGTCATCGACCAGCTGCTATGAGCCGGCAGATTCAGTCTTTGGCTGGGAATTGCATTTTTCCAAATGTACTTATACTTGACAGTGTGATGTTCTGTGTCTCTGATGGCTTGCGTTTGATATTTTACCTTATTTCTGTGTTGAGTTGGCACTTAAACTGCTTCAGCTGTTTACAAGGAGTGTGTCTATTGACTTGTGCTCCTGATGATGAATCACCAATTCTAATTTATCTAAAAACTGGCAGCTGATGGAAAGTGTGAAAGTTTAATTCAGATGAGAAGGCTGAACAGCTCAGTGTCAGAATAATTTTGCTTTGTTTTTGATTATATTCAACAATGATCACCATGATTTTGGAACTCTTATTGTCAATAGCATAAAATAGCATCGCAGTACCATTGGTTAGAAATGCTAACCTTCATCTGCTATTTAGGCATGCATCCTACACTTTATTGCCCTATCGTTGTGGCATTTAGTATTTTCATTTTATTTGGTGTTATTCCTAATGTTATGCGTGGTTTGCCTTCGACCCATTTGCAGTGGTGTCGAATAAGAAATCCCAACTTTAGAGATCAGAGAATCTTTCTCTCTTGACAAACAATGCTGATTTATGAACTGTCAACAAAATTCTTATATTTGAAGTATTGTGTTTTGAAACATTGTGTATAAGAGAGCAGTGATTCAAAAACATAATGGCTTGTAAAACATTTTCAATAGGTGACCTTAGGTAATTATTGCAATATACTTGCAATCTTTAAGAACATTCCACATGCTTAAATCAGTGACACGTTTGCTTACTTAATTTATTCAAGATTTTAGCCAGTATACAACTTTTTCATTATCAAAATGTAATAATCTAGTATCTCTAGTCCACTCAATTTCGTTTTCTGGCTATGTCAGAGATATATTCTCTTGCAACCTGGTCATATGGTAAATAATGTTATGTTTTCAGTGCAAAGTTTTCTTTACAAGCTGCTCAGAGTACTTTTTGTGGTTATGTTTTTGTATTTCATAATCTGCAAATGATAGTAATATTTGAAATGTGCTTTCTCCCATCCATGGTGTTATGAGTATGAAATTAAAATGCTTGGTACTTACAAAGCTTGAGATTACAAGTAATGTGACATCTGCATGAATATCCAAATGCTCTCCACTTCACTGCGATCATTCTATGTTATGCTTGGACAGCATTTTCTGATGCTTTTGTGCAGGTATTAGAACTGTTTCTCCTGCTGAATGTCATACAGATATTTTGCTCTCTACCTCATGCTTGCTTAGCACAGCAGTTTAATATTTGTTTTGTGTGCTGAATTGAATCCTTACTACAGTGGTGACTTTGCCCAAACAAATACTTTTCGTTCATTATCACCATACAAATGCAAATCCAATTCTGGCATTCATTCCTATATTACTTGTTACCATTCTTTTCATCTGATCAGTCCTGATCAGACCTCAACTTTAGCAATCTCTTTGCAATTTACTGTCATCTATTTAGTAGAGAGTTTCTTTTACATTAATTTGGAGCACCAATTAAAGCGATTCCCGAAGTAATAACTTTTTTCTAGCCATTCAACTATTTTAATGGTATATCACAGTTTTTATTTTATTTTTTTGCTTACATGTTTGCTTCAGGTTTTGTGACAGCGGCTTTTGTGCAGCACTTGAGTGGTGTGTATTATCTAGGAGAATTTTAACAATTTTGAGAATCGCATTGACTCAAATGAATCAGCTGATTATTCATGATTTGTACTTCAATACCTATTCGAACATAGTGCTTTCAGAAATTTATTCTCTATTACTCCAATGTTTCTGTAACCAAAAGTAAAAATCGGCACAAATTTTTGTTACGGAATCAAAATTGCACCACTTTTTTACTACAAAGATCATATGAGACAGCTGCTGTCTTATACAAATATTTTAAAAGCATTGGTGCATACATTCTAAAGTTACATGAATTCAAAACGTCTGTAGGAAACATGCTGAGTTGTTTCAGCTGATACTCCAACATAAATACGTCCTAACTCAATATTTTTACCTTTTGTTTGTTTATCGCTGATCAATCTGAATCTACCGATTCATTACCTGCGTTTGAATGAACCCCACTTTTGGTTCATTATTATCAAAACGGCTTTGTACTTAACAACACATGACACGAGTGAATAATGGAACCCGTCGCGGGGATCTCAGTCTTGTCGAACATGCTCAACATTCCTGCTGACACTGGAGAAGTTTTTGAACGAGTTTGTGCCTCCTCAGCTGCGAGAATGAGAAGGTCGCTTCGGGCCGAAGGTGAAGAAAATAGTGAAGAACGATGTTGATAAGAACCATGGTGCACATTCCAGAAATTAATATAGCCTTACAAACCTTTCTAGCTTCATGGATTAGGAATTAGATTCTTTTCAATCCTAGACTAAGTCCAGACATGTTTTGGTGAAAGTTTATAATAGCTATGGCGGTTCCTGTTGTGAGTTTTGTTAGCTGTCTCGTGATCGAAGTTGGCGCGAATGGTATGAGTATTTGATGTCTTCACGGGAGCTGTGGAAACTCGATTTCTTGAAAGTATCCTTTGTGAAGTTGGGAGCATTCGCAAAATAGCTCCATTACTTTTCTATTGCTCTCGCTATTAACACGCAGCTATAACCTCGGCATGTTTACAACCCTACTAGCAGGTATCATGATTGTCATGTGTGTACTACATACTAATGTGTAGTGCATCGCGCTAAAGTTGCTGTATAGGATTTCACGGTTCTTTGTAAGTATAGGCGTGTTGCTGTGTATTCCATGCTCACATTGAATGTTTGCAGTTCATAATTGACGAATCATACATGATGTTAATGTGTGGGGGCGTGTGGATGTGTCACGAGTTATTATGTCGGAATTTGTACACCTGAGTCAAATTTCTATATTTTTAGCCTGATGTTCTGTTGTTTTTTTTTGGCAAAATTGCATTATTTCGGCCAAGACCATGAAAGCTTTGCCAAATCTACATATCAAAACCCATGTGGTCGTGGGCGCTGCTTGTTCTACATTATTTCGACGCTGGACTGCAACTATACGATATAACTACTGGTAGACGGCATTATTGACTATCCATGTGGCAAGGGCATAAACTGCTTTTGTAGTTTAAATGGCAGCAAGTATTACTGTCAGAATGTTCATTTCTGAGGTGAAAAAGTCTGCGGGTTTCTTTACACTCTAAGCTTACTGTTGCAACATCGCATAAATGGATGAAGTCAGTTTACCACTTGCAAAAACAGCAGATTGAACACAGGGGACACCCGACGGATCTTGGAGGGATCACACTTGTAAGTTGACTTTTAAGACACTTTGGAAAGAACCCTCCTTTCGTTAAACATTATTTGCCATCATGTCTTGCAGTTACAAGAGCAAGGATTTGTTGTTGTTTTTTTTTTTCCCCATTTAAGACTGGGGCCCTAAACTCGTCAAACACAAAGTTGGGGCTGAAGTTGACGGAGCGCACCGATTGGCCTATCACGACGATGACTTCGGGTTTTTTTCGCCGACGTCCATGAGCGCGCTTCGCGAACTTTCGGTTCCAACTTTGTGTTCGACGAGTTTAGGGTCCCTGGTCTAGACCCAAGTTTGAGAAAAAGCAAACATCATATTTCTCTGTTTGCGCGTGACTCGATTCCTATACGTCCATTGTTTTGTAAATACAGTGAAGTTGACATTTTTGCTATGGCCAAAGGACAGTCAGAGCAATGTTACGAATAGCGCGTACTAAATACGTGTTCTGACGTGCAATAGTTGTAAGTCGATCTGAATGGCTTTTAGACAGAAAACGAAAGTTGTGTGCACGACTGCTGGAGTAAGGGATTATTAATGTGTTAGTTACGCTGAACGTTCCGCCAAAACAGACAAAACTTGTTGCTAGTACTAGCCAGCGCTTTCGTCAAGTTTGCCATCTCATGGCGTATGTGCCAAATTTAGTGCAGTTGGCCATAGCTTCCTGAGCAAAAAGAACTGACGCCACTGTAACCAAGCCCCAAACAGGAAGTACTTTGGAACGAAGGAAAAGGATGTTATGAACAGCATCCTAATGTCGAAAGTATTTCGTACCTGTAGATATGTATTATTTTTGCAATAGCGCTCTGTATAGTCAGCGGCTGGAGTTTTTACATACCCGCGCGGAAAAATGTCGCCAATGTTTTTTCGAGTGTATTAATTTTTTCTTCCAAGAACACTTTGTTACTAGCGTCCTCTTGAAGTATACATATTTAACCAGTCTAGCAGCGAATCATAGTTGACAAGTGCTTAACATTATGTGGCTTTGCGTTAAAAACTACTTGGAAAAATGAGTATGTACAGAAAGTCTAGAAACGTGATGCATTCGTCTCGTGTGGACCATTACTCACGTTATAACTTATCGCCAAGAACGCTCACACTGTACTTTGAGTGTATTCCGACTATGTACATAATCGCTCGAGGGTATAGTCTTTCAGTTTTTGTACTTAGCACTACCTTTATTTCGTTCCTATATTTTTGGGGTGAAGTAATACCAGTGAGGGCTGACACGATGCCAGACTTGCCGCGTTTGCCGGAATGACAGGAATGAGAGCCATGACATTTTAGTGTGGTGGTTTGTGTACCGGAGTGTTTGCTAAATAAAGTTGGTCTGGTAAAACTGTTTGTTTGCTCTGTTTTCCGAAGTTTGGTTAATACTGTCACGAATGACAGACGAAGAGGTATGAGAATGCGGAATGAACTAAAGATTTAATGGAGGCGAACTTGTTCCAGAAACGAAAAAACAGAAGAACAGACGCCGAGAAAGCAGCAGCGAGCATCAACGGCGGCGGCAGCAGCAAGCGATGGTACTTCTGCGTAACAGCTGGCTATCGCGAGAGAGAATCAGTGAAGGACTCGGCAATAAGGCACGCGGCTCTTTATATTCGACCTAGAATGTTCGGGAAAGAATTGCGGACTGACTAGGCAAGGTCATTCTGCAGCCTCCTTATCGTTTACGCTCCGGGTAAGAGTATAGACCTTTGCAAAAATCGCCTTCGCACTGCCATCTTTGTCTGCTGGGCTGAGGAACGCCTTCTGAGCGTGCGCTGTTCCTCTGCTGTGCAGTATGTCAGACAGTGCGCATGCGTCCACAGCTCAGTGACTCAGCATTTTTCGCCCGGGTGAAGCGATGCAAAGGTCTATACGCGAATCTTTTTAGAAGAACGGAGAAGCGAATCTTCTCGATCATGCACGTGGCAATATACCACCAGGAAAACTAGGCTTTTTCCCCCCAAGGCGTCGTCATTTCCAGGCAGCGTCTCGCAAGGAGCGCGACGCTGGCACGCGGCGATGCCGGACGCGTCTGCCGCTTTGCAGCAACCGCCGTCGAGCTTCGGTATGTTTGCGGCTTGGGGAGGGTCGCGCTTTCATTAACGATGACGCCATGCGCACCTAGGCCTTGTCTTCTAGGTGATGTTGGTTTGGTCGTGACAACTTTCAGGAAAACGCACAGCACAACTGAAATCGGTGGCATTCTAATTCAGCCCCAATAAGTGGCCACAGGTGATAGACACTCACAACTTAAAGGCCCCTGAAAAGGAAAAAAATTTTTTTTTTTTTTTTTTTTTTTACAGTCGGGTTGGGACACGCTTGTCAGAAAATTTATTTTACGAGGAAAAAAATTTTTAGAGCAATATTGACGGCGCGAGACGTGATTTAGTCGATAGTCACCTCCTTTCCACTTGTATTTTCTCTCGGCATTTCGGGCACGTGAAGGAGAGGGGGATGTGCTTCGCCTTCACGTTGAGGTGGAGCGATTGAATGACCATCTCGTTGAGCGAATGACCATTCCGTGACGTCATGAACTTTGCGCGCAAGATTTCAAATAAATCACTCGCCGTCAATATTGGTAAAAAAAAAAAAAAAAGATTCGCGTAAAATTTATTTTTCGATACGCGTGTCCCAACCAGACAGTTAAAAAAATATATATTTTTTTTTTCTTTTCAGAGGCCCCTGAAGTTCTGATTTTTTTATCGCGACACAACACATGGACACCTGAATCGCTAGGTTGGACATTTGGTAAAAAAAGTACATGGAAGTAGCGTAAAGGAAGGGAGGTTCGTATCCTAGCAACTCAAGCACCGCGGCTTTGCCCTCTTTCACGCCTCTACGTCGCGTGAACTTGACGCCTGTCACCCATTTGGGCGACATCCAAAGCCAACCCCCGGCGAGCGGGGTTGGCTTTGGACATTTCAGAGTTAATGCGAGAGAAAAAAGTTCCAATATTGCAAGGAATGCGGGATGCGCGCTACGCGCCTTCTTTAAAGCAACATGTCGGAGCAAGCAAGAATCGCGCGTTTGAGGGCTGCTCATAAACATGTCCCTTTACTAGTGTTTTACGGTCCCGGCGCGTTATAAAGGCGCGGAAGCACGCAGACGACCTGGACAAGGACGCCTGCTTGCTCCGTTGAACCCAAGGAACGTGCGGCTGACATGACTTAACCTGATACAGGTAAGAAACAAGATACGTAAAAGGAAGGGTCAACACACAGCGTCTCCAAGAACAGCTATGTGTTCGGAGGCGTGTCTTTTGGTTTTTCTTTCCTGTCTCAGGTCAAGGTATGTCCACTTTCCACGGGCTCGCCCGAACGCTCACCTTTCTTTCAGACCTACAGAGTAGTCATAACTGGCAACAGCAACTACTTTTATCTTGTCTGGAATACCTCGGTAGAAAACTTTTCCATTACGTTTTTTTTTATATATATTTTCTAGCGGCCTTCAATCTTCTCCCGAATATGGCAAGCCTTCGTGTATATTAATTTATATGTTACAGATTACAAGCTAGAGGTAGTGTGCTGCGGAACGTGTTCAACTAAGAGATCAACATTTAACATAACATCCGTGATTTTGCGAATGTCCAAGTGTTTACGTTGAGCTATGCCAGTCAGTGTTCATTTTTACTTTCGAGAATGAAATATTGCAACCCATGTTTTTTATATCAATTTACTTTTTAAAGTTACTGTTTTGCATTTAAAAAATGCACTTTCAAAAATAAACTTGTTGTGCAACATAACATAAACACCGATACTTGTACGTAAAAAATGAATCATACACCGAAAGGTCTCAAACACAGCTGAAATTTTTTATTTTAGAAAAAGTGCTTAAATTAGGCACCGTGACCAAAGTAAAAGAGAGAGAGAGAGAGAAACCAAGCAAGCTCTGCAATGTATTGAGAGATCCTAACTGACACAATTCCCAATACTAACGTGAAGAGGCACGCCTGAGTAATGTTCAGTCATAATACAGAAGAAAAAATGGAGAAGGTAATAACGGGACATTTGAAACCACAGGTGAAATGGAACAATCCTCAAAATAGGAATATCCCTGGTTTAATTAACACTAAAGAATATGTCTTTACAGGTCTACAGATGGTATTAATTATTTCTCGGCTCTTTGCAGGGGCAGGTCAGATTACCTTTGACGGTTTGGCAACTAAACCTGCAAGTCTTTTCGGTCATTGTCCAACGCATTTCATGCATTCTGCTCATGAAATTGAAAGGCTATCAATATCACCGCGATGCACTCAACACATATCCGGAGGCAGTACCATCCGTCTCTAAACATAGCATATGAACTACCCGCGTGGACAAGTCTATAAAATTCCTCGACTTCACACTGGAATATAAAGATATGCAGATTATGTTGGAAGTGTAAACCAAGGTCGTGCAAAGGATTTAAATCCGTTTGCGTCTGGACATTTCAAAACTATAAAACGAAGTGTTTCCTACGTTGCTCTTGTATCGGCCTTACCAGAATAATGAACAAAATTTTGAAAAGCATTTTTCCGCCTGCGCGATTTTGTGTTTCCGATGGGTCTCGTGGTATGCGCATCTGAAAACTGCTGCACCAAACTATAACTTAAATCATCTGACCCAAATGGAAGGGAGAAGACAAGAACTCGGCAAAACAATCGCAGCAGTACGCTGCATTGAATTGAATTGGTTTTATTTAGACACTAGGTCGAGAGTAAAAGGGCAAAAGGCAGATTAATTCTGCCTGACGTGGCCCTATCACCCCTTTACAATGATCAGCAGGCAAAAACAAAAACAATAAACATTAAAGAAGTACAAGATACAATAGCACATCAACAACAATCAACACAGCATATTTTGTACAGAGCTTATACAATCGTTAGTGCCCTTAACACTTTGGAAATAAATAAAACAGGTAATACAACTCATACGCAATGAAAATACAATCTAAAAGTATTTACTAAACGTGACATGACAGAAGGTACCGCTTTATACAAATTTTAAAGCTGTGTTATTATTTTTCTAACAGCGGGATGTTTATTTAAGAAATCAGGCATTAAGTATGCTAATTGGTGATGTCCATAATTTGTCCTAGACCAAGGTATTCTATAGGAGCCGTGTCGAAGATTGTATCGTGTATTACTAGGATGAAGTGCGTCAACAAAACGGGTGGGGTCACTGATTATTTCGTCATAGATATACATTGAAAGTTTCAGAAGGAATAGCTGACTAATGGTAAGAAAACTGTATTTAAAAAAATATCTGTGCTGTGTGATCAGTATGCTGAAGGTTTTCCATACAACGTATTGCTTTTTTTTGCAAAAGAAACAACCTATCAATATTTGTTTTAGTTGCTGAACCCCAAACTAATAAACAGTAACGGAGATGAGAGTACACTAAAGTATAGTACAACTGACGTTTTAAGCAGCATGGAACCAGCAATCTAATTTTGTATAAGATACCAATAGATCTTGAGATGCTTGCATGCATTTTATTTATATGAGGTGTCCAGCTTAGATTTTCTTCAAAAAGAACTCCTAAAATTTATAAACGTTGACACGCTCGATCACAGAGTCTTGGACTTTTAAAAGCATTTCACAATAGTCAGGTTTACTTCGTGGATTAAAAATTACATATTTTGTTTTCGTAACATTTAAAGGGACACTGACGGGGTATTTATGCTCGCCGAGGTTTTTAGTTGCACATGACACATGAGAGCCCAACTACCCAGAACACAATTTGCGGCTCGAAATTCGGTTTCTTTCCGCCCGAAAACCGCTTATCAAAAACTGACCAGATCGAGTCTCGCTCACTCTCTTTTCCGTGGTCACGGGCCGTTTTCTAAGTCGTTGGTCACTGAAAGCACACACTCACTATTAAAAATAGAAAAAAAAATATGAAGCCCATTTTTGTGGCTTCTAAAAAGCTGCAAATACCTTGATTGAAAAAAACAAAGTTCCACAGAGAACCGGAAGCATTCTGTGCGTGCGTCGTTTCGCGTATCGTGGGACTCGTGGGGACGGCGATGGCAGCGGACGACGGGCGTGCACGGGACCTCTACTTCCGAACTGTCGCTCGCGGTACCGGCGAATTATGTCTGCCTTTAAAAGAGAAATTTACAGTTTACCCGCTGCCTTATTTCTGCGGAAAGAGTTCCCCCAGTAGCTCAATGGAAAGACGTCCGCTTCACACACGGCAAATAATAATAATAATGCAAATAATAATAATAATAATAATAATAATAATAATAATAATAATAATAATAATAATAATAATAATAATAATAATAATAATAATAATAATAATAATAATAATAATAATAATAATAATAATAATAATAATAATAATAGTTTTATTCCGTGGTGCAAATATGCCATTTCAGTTCCGGGACTGATCAAAGCCACAGAGGCTTGTGGGATCAGTTCCACCATTGTAAAATAAAAAGAAGAGGAAAATCACGCATTCACATGTGCATACAAAATATAAGAAGTCACCCGAAAATGTCAGTCTCCTTAGAGAGAATGTCAGGAAGAGTAGGCTTGTCTTGTAGATGAGTCACAAAACACACGCACTCACACACAGACTTGTTTCACAAAAACTATCCGAAATAAAGTACAACTCAATCGGCTCGCAAAGAGGAACGTGCGATTTGATTAGTCTGTAGATATTGTAATAGTTTTTCATAGCACGAACACACTATGTACGCTATATTCATAGAAAAAAAAATATGTACATGATACAGATACGGTTCTGTTCAAGTCAGAGAAGACTTGTTGCACAAGACCACACAAGTCATACTCAAATGTGAATTATACACCAGGAAGAACAATAAAGAGAGAAAACAATGCTGCAGCAATACTAAAGAGACAAACTGTTCATCAATTTCTTCAGTTGTGTTTTTGTACTGGCCTCGATGACGCTCTCTGGGAGTGTGTTAAAGATGAAGGGCACATAATACGAGCGAACTCTTTTGCCGTAGCGCGTCACACAACGAGGGGTTACAAAACGTGACGTATGTCGGAGACTTTTATGACTGACGAAGGGGAGCTTAAAATCATTGCTCCAAAAGTGACGAAGTACTACACTTTGTACAAAAAGAGCAGAGAAATTAATAATAATAATAATAATAATAATAATAATAATAATAATTTTATTTGCACTTCCAAGGGCGCAGGTGGTGGTATGCGGGGCTAGACAGATAGGTGAGAACCCTTACGCGGAGCGCCTGTCAGCCCACCACCACCTGCGGGAACGAAACAATAACTTAAACATTCAATTCAAGATATGACTGAATAATAAATAAATAAATAAATATGACCACTGCGGAAAGGAAGGGAGGGGGAGGGGAAAGAGAGGTAGTGTTGATCACGAGGATGCCAAAGAGGCCCCATACACCCTCGACAGCTCCTTGGATTCAGTTCGGTTGGTCGGCAGAGGGCTCCGCACATTCAGGGGGAGTCTCAAAAACTCCCTGATGGCTGCTGGGAGCGTCGAAGAACTGTGGCGCATCGTTCTCCCGCGCAGCTCTTCGGGTTGTCCAGTCCTCCTCCCAACTCGCACAACTGTGGTGAGGTACGAGCCGGTCAGAGAACCGTCCAGGACCCGGCATGCCAGGCTCATGCGGGACACTTGCCGCCTGTGTCGAAGGGGACGCCACCCAAGTGTCCTCAGCCGGTCGTTGTAAGTTGTGTCCGGCCCGAAGGCATTGCCGCCCACCCTACAGCAAATAGTACGAGATGCCCTTCTCTGGACGCTCTCGATGCGGTCGACCAGGTGCTGCTGAGATGGGGACCACACGGAACAACAGTACTCAAGAGTTGGGAGCACCATTGCCGTGTACAGAGTGCGTAGCGCACCTGGCTCACAGGATTTCGTTACACGTGCGACAAAGCCCAGCGTACGCCGGGCCCTGGCGACAACACCAGCGATGTGGGCTGAAAAATCCAGCGTTGGAGAAAACACCACTCCAAGGATGGTGAGCGTCTTGCAGGGAACAAGGTTGGCACCCATAAGTCTGTATGCAGGTGGATCCGTTTTCCTGCTGGCACTGAAACGCATCACGCCGCTCTTGTTGGGGCTCAGATGGAGGTGGTTGGCAACGGCCCAATGCTCCACTTCCTCAAGGTAGTCCTGGAGGTGCCGACAGCTGCTGGGGTCAGAGGCGGGCGACAGGATGGAAGTATCGTCAGCATACTGGACCACCAGCAGCCTCTCGCTCTGCGGCATGTCATTTACGTATATAAGAAACAAGGTCGGTCCAAGAACCGAGCCCTGCGGTACGCCTGACTCAACCTTCCACTCATCAGAGCGAGTGCCCCTATATACTACCTGCTGGCTGCGGTCTGCAACAAAGCCGCACAGCCACACCAGCAAAGGGCCGCCTATGCCTGCCCCACCCAATTTCCGCCTCAGGATGGTTAGGTTGAGGGTATCGAAAGCATTCGTTAAGTCCAACTGCACCAGGTCTGTTGCCACTCGGTTGTCCATGTTGTTGCTGATGTAGTGGGACAGAGTAGCGAGAGCAGTTTCGCAACTCCTGTTTCGACGAAACCCATGTTGCGATGGCGATATGTGTGAAGTGTTTTCGAGGAAATCCAGGAGGCATGAGTTGACAACTCTCTCAAAAGTTCGACACACAATTGATGTAATCGACACAGGACGATAGCTTCGGGGGTCGTTGGAGGGTTTCCCGTGTCCTTTGTGAACAGGGGTAACAAGGGCCCGCCGCCAGGACTCTGGCACGATGCCTTCATCCAGGAGGCCCTGGAAAACCATTGACAGCGACGGTAGAGCGTGAAGTGAGACCATCTTGAAAAAAGCAGGTGATATTCCATCTGGTCCCTCACCTTGGGTGGGCCTGATTTTACTGATGGCCTCCCGTAGTGACTCAGATGAGAAGGCGATGGAGGAGAGTCCCGTCTGAGAACCACTGTGCATGTGCAGTTGAGGGTGGTCATCCGGCTCGGAGCAATCCAAGCAGTCTGATGTTAACCTAGCGTTGACCGCAGAAAACTGGTCAGCGAAGAGTTTGGCGATTTCCAGCGGTTTGTCTGTGACGTGGTTCTGGTGGGCGAAACAAGGCCGTTGGGATGTTGTTCTCACTCGGCTGATATACGACCAAAACACTTTGGGGTCATCTTTGGCCTTTCTTGCAATGCCTTGCACATATTTCTGGTGAGCGACATAGATGGCCGTCTTTACTCGACGTTGCTGGTCTTTTGCAAGCTGAAGCGTGGCTGGGCATTTGGTACGGGCAGCCTTTTTAAATAGGGTCCGCTTAAGTCTAGCGGCTTTGAGAATGTCTCGAGTTATCCAGGGAGAACGTTTTCGTTTTGTGCTTTTGGAGGCACACGGTACGGAGTCCCGCTGAATTGCAGCCGCGAAATCGCACCAGAGGTCATAATTGGCCAGTATGTCCCCGCCACCAGATGTCATGCACCAGGGTGCGATATGGGCAAGCATGGCCAAGTGGCCCAGGTCTGCTTGGTCGTACCTCCATAATTTCCGTGCAAAGTACCCCCTTCGAGGCACAGTCACCGCATAGGCCAGTTCAATAGCACGGTGGTCACTTCCCGGTAAACCGTGGGACACCTCACACGACATTACCCGTGTTGGGTCGGGCGTAAACACGAGGTCCAGGTAGCTGGGTTCACCGCTCCGCGTCGTGTACGTAGGCTCAGAACAGACCTGGGCAAAGCCAGCAGTCGTCACGGCATCAAGTAGGGTGTCATCAGCGCAGTCGCAGGGGATGGGGTCATCGTGTGTCAGCCAGTCAATGTGGCAGTTAAAGTCTCCAAACACGAGAATGTTGGTATAGTTCTTCTGTGATGCGCTCTGTAGCGATCTGTCGAGCAGCCTGTATGATTGCTCACGCGACGACGGCGGACAATAGACGCAGCATACAAGTATGGGTCCGCGGGGAAGATGGTACTCCACAAAGAGTCCCTCCAAGTCCGGGTGCTCGAGGTCCGTCCGGCGGTTTACACACAACTGTGACGGAATCGCCATCATGACGCCTCCTCCAATACCCTGTCGGTCCCTCCTGATAATAGTGAAGTCGTCGAGGCTAAGAAGCTCGCCGTCAGCTACGCTGGGATCCAGCCAGGTCTCTGTGAGCAGGAAAGTCATGTTTTGTGGAGATGACGCACAGAGAGTTTGAAAGTCCAGCAACTTGTTTTTTAGGCTTCGGCAGTTATTATACCAGAAACTGGTTGTCTTGTTGATGCCTGCTTGTTGCGCGGTAGGTGATGAAGCTCCCGGAGCACCACCGTGTGCAGGATTGTTGGGAGATCGGAGGACGCTGCCGTCGCCAACGCTGGCCGAAAGGGAGTCTGCGTTATCGAAAATGTCGTCGGAGAATGGAGGGAGAGTGCACCGAAAGCAGGACCACGGCGTGTCACAGTGGCTGAGGCGCCTATATTCTCGAAGGGGCATGTAAACACATCCTCGGTGGCACCAGTGATCACAAGTATCACAGCACAGGGCCACTTGATGTTCGCTAACGCGTTTGTCACAGCGTGTGCAAACCGGTGCTGAAGGGCCAGGGTTGAGAGCAACATCACCACTGAGGAGTAGAGACGTGCTATGACCGCACGAGAGACCGCACGAGAGAGATGACAGCAGCAGAGCGGCCGTGCTGGCGGAGCTGGTAAGACTGGTAAGACGACGGCGAGCAGAGTCCGTTGCTGGGAGGCTGGATGTCAGGCTTAGGCCTCGCGGGACGAGAAGATGCCCTGGAGTAAGTGAGCACTGGGCGGAAACACCGGAGAAGTGGCGGCCGGTTGTTGAGGTGCGGTACGAGCTCAAGGAGCACGCGATGACACATAAAAACGGGAGGATCGCTGCAGTTACACGAAATTGTCGGGAGCAGCCGTGGCGTAATTTCTTTCCAGACGCCATTTTTTTTTTTTTTTTTTTTGACTGGCTGACACACGATGACCCCATCCCCTGCGACTGCGCTGATGACACCCTACTTGATGCCGCTCTGCTGCTGTCATCTCTCTCGTGCGGTCTCTCGTGCGGTCATAGCACGTCTCTACTCCTCAGTGGTGATGTTGCTCTCAACCCTGGCCCTTCAGCACCGGTTTGCACACGCTGTGACAACCGGGTTTGATCCTCAGTAAAGGCATACCTTTCTTTTTTCAAACATTTTGCCATGTTTACATTTTTTTTTACAATTATCACTGAAGAAACAAACAAAAAAATAACAAACAAACGTTTTGGACGAAACGTCGCTGAACTAAATGGTATGAGATTTCCTTTCTGACACCTGCGAACTCAATGTAATCACTTTTTACAAAATACAAGGAGCATATAAATTAGGTAGCGTCCGGTTTCCGAGGTGCCCGCAAACGTTCTACGGGTATTGCAGCCAGCCATTGGTCCCGATCGCGTTGATATGTCGTCTCTATATGCACCTGGGCTAGGCATTCGTGCTCATGTAGCCTTACTAGGTTACTAAAAAGATTACGCTGTTCTAGTTTGTTTTATGTGCTATAATTGAGCATCATTCGACCGCTAAAATGTTTGCCTCCTGTTTGAAACTATCCCATTTTGCAAAAATGTGCATGTCGGTATTCTGAAGCGTATTCGACAGAATTGAGGATATATTTTTCGTAACTTTTTCCTCGCCTTTTAGTTTTACATTTAATTTCCACAATTCCCACTCTTTGTGGGGAAAACGTTGTCTTCGCTGACCGTAACACACTGGCACAAGGCAGCGATCGATAAAGGAAATTTGCTTTACATTGTAGTTTTTCATAAAGTGGTATAAATTGCCGGATACGTAGATTATGTCCAATTGTGCGTGAGAGGCTCCCTGAAAGCGAGCATACTGGGTCGATTCATCTTTCCTAAAGGCCAAATCAACAAGGTCATTGTCTTGAAGCATTGTCTTGAAGCTGCAGGGTTGATCTACTGGCGTCATATTTTATTTAGTTGGCTTCGTCGTTCGGTCTTCTGCACTAAAAACTCAGTTAAAATCTCCCGTTACTACTAAAGCATTTCGAGTATTTGGTGCCTATAAGCAAATAAACCGCCAATTCAAAATTTCTAACGCTTAGATTACAAGAACTTAAACGCCCTTTCAGGTCAATGTCAATGGAAACTGATAATTTATCGAGCTGCTTACGAAAAAAAAATCTGGCGGAGAGGTTACAAGCTTGACCAACACAAATTTCATATTCATTTTGAAAAGACCCTAAAGCGTCGACAATGCCCTCGTCTGATGATAGCTTGGTCCCTTGAACTGCCGCGGTGTCCACTTTTTCCTGGTTAAAAGGACGTAGCAGTTGATATTGTTTCCTTCTAGACCTTAATATTCTTACATTTAGAGTGACAAAGTGAAAAAGAAGGGCAGAAGGCATTTAGAAGGTTTAGGGCAAACCAAAGTCTCCACATTGGTTTTCCTCGGTCCCCTTAAGTACTCCGAGGGGCTTGGAGTACGCCTGATGCCAGGCTCCCACCTGTTTTCTCTATGTTATTTTTTTTTAATCTTATCAAAGGTCCCTCGTCAGCAGAAACATTGCCTGTGGGCAGACATCAGCAACGGCATCTGCTGTACTTGTTGGTTCCAATCCCTCGACGGCCGACGGAGTTGCCGTGGACACAGACGCTGTAATAGCCTGGCGCACTGTTTCTTGTCGTCCTCCAACTTCTTCGACGATGATTGTTGACGTTGACGACGTTGACTGCTTGTCATCGTCGTCAGGTGGAGGACTTGGTCTAAGGAGGCCACTTGGATCGTCTTCTTTCTTGAAGGCAGACGTCTGTGAGTTTATGGTTGTTTCTTCAGCAGATTCCTGTCCTCCATACTGGGCAAACGCTGCAACCGGTGGGGAGTGCGCAGAGGCGTCGACGACCTCTGTGACATCCATCAGCAGCTCCGACCGGTCGTCATTGTCTTGCGAGTTTGGTCCGAGTAGATTGGTTGCATATGTTGTAATGCAGCTGTCGGTTGTGTGTCGATACCGTCCACATCTAAACATCGTGGCCTTCTGTACTGGCGGAGGACGTGAACAACTCTGTCACATCTGAGCCACAGTAGTGATCGTCCCGATACGAGGACGAGACACTGACACTCGAAGATCTTCATAAGATGTGATATATTTTCGATTACTACGCCTTCGTGAAGTGTGATGTTCACTTCTCAGTTCAGAGTCTCCATATGTTTCATTCCAGGACACCTCCATCTCTCGCAGCTAATGTTTCCTACGGTTCCCAAGGCTTGCAGGGCCTCAACGATGCGTCCGTCTTCCATGTGATCCGGCAACCACAGAAGTTTTATCGATACTCTGTTGCAAAATATGAATTGGGTAGTCCTCCGACACCATAATAAAGCGCCTTGCAAAAGATGAAAAATTTTTTTGGGAGGGTGTCAGTGTCTTTTTACTGAAGTTGATTAGAGTCAAGCCAATTCGATAACTCGTTGAGCCACGTGTTAGCAGTAACTTCTAGATCACGTAAAGATGGACCAGAAAAAATAAGCTTGTATCGTCGGCATACAAAACTACTTCAGGAGTGTTTGGTGTACGTATAATATCATTAACATAAATAGTAAAAAACAGACGACCTAAAATAGACCCCTGTGGAACCCCGTGCGAAATTTGTTCTGGATTGGACCGGTATCCATTAAAACACGTATATGGTGACCGACAAGATAAGCAACTACGAACCAAATCTAAGGCAACGCCCCGAATTCCATAAAACGGTAGTTTATAAAACAATATATCATGTTTAATGGAATCAAACGCTTTTCCAAAGTCTAGAAATATTCCAGTGGTAAATAGTTTATTTTCAACATTATTGTTTAATTTTTCTATAATATTAAGTAGCGCCATTTCTGTGGACTACATCTCTATCATTCAAAAACGTACTGAAGCGTTTTTTATCAGATGTTCTTATACTTTTGAAAACTAAGGAAGTACGGATATGGGCCTATAGTTAAAAATATTGTCAAAAGAACCTCTTTTGTGCAAAAAAGCAACTCTTGCAATTTTCATGCCATCTGGAAAAGTACCAGTTGTTAATGCAATATTACATATATGCTACAGAGGAGAACATAAAAGATCAGCGACAGCTATGATTGGTATGGCCTTAATATCATCTGCTCCAGCTGCTGTATTTATATTTAAAGATATACGAATTAGGTATATTTCTTGTTCATCAGTTGGGGACAGGAAAATAGAGTCTTTGACTGCAGATGAACTATACTTGTCTAGGCTATCTTTTGACCCACGTGGTTGCAGTGACGAACCCGCACTTATAAAATATGAATTAAATTTGTCTGTCAAGAAGGCATGACTGTACATTCATGGCATAACCCACAAATTAAAAATGAAAGCCGGTTACAACTCCTTGTAACTCCGAATTAGAGCGCATCTCTTGAGGAGGAGGATGGAATTGGGTACTGAGGGGAGGGTATACCCCCCCTCCCTCCTCCTCACCTCGTCATCGTGCCTGCTGCTCCGCCACGGGGGCCACGTGGCCTCACGGCGGCCACGTGGCCCCCATGAGGTCACGTGACCCCGTGACGTCACGGGGGTCATTTGACCTTAGGGGGGGGGGTCATGTGACCTCAGGGGAGGTCACGTGACCCCCAGGAACCGCCTGAGGGGTCCTAGGACCCCCTGAAGGGGGTCACGTGACCCCCCTGAGGTCACGTTACCCCCCTCAGGACCCGCCTCAGGGGGGTCACGAGGACGTTTCGGCACGGTGCCGAAACGTCACCATGCCGAAACGTCGCCGCGGTTACGCCGACGGCGACGCCACTAAAGTCGGAAACGTGCGCCTAAGAGCTGCAAGAGTCCTGCTGTAGCCAAGGTGGCCAGACGTCAGGTCGTCATGGCAGGCTTGGAAGACCTCTTCTCGAAGACTAGTAGGAATTATCAGGAGCCACGTCGAGTTGCTGTCCCCGAAGTTTTCTGTGTAGAGGATACCTCTCCGGACGGCGAATCTTGGCAGGTCACGTGAGAAGGCTCGGAAAATCGTACACCCTCGTCCTTCCAAGTGTTCAATCAGTGCGCGCAGCTCAGGATAGTCCCTCTGGAGAGCTGCCATACCGTGAATGCTCACCGCGCCAAGAAAGCGATCGTCGTCGTCGTCGTCTTTGGCACAGCTGGTAGCTGACTCGACGGGGGCTCTGGACAGGCAGTCGGCGTCGCTGTCTTTTTGGCCTGACTTGTAGACCACAGTCATGTCGTACTCGTGCAGTCGTAGGCTCCACCGAGCGAGGCGTCCCGATGGGTCCTTCAGGCTCGCTAACCAACACAGGGAGTGGTGGTCGGTGACCACTCGAAAAGGACTCCCGTACCAGTACGGGCGGAATTTCGTGATGGCCCAGACGACGGCCAGACATTCCTTCCCGGTCGTCGAGCAATTGCGTTCCGCGTTCGACAGCGCCTGACTAGCGTATGCGATTACGCGCTCTGCACCGTCTTGTCGTTGGACCAGTACCGCTCCGAGTCCTGTATTGCTGGCGTCCATGTCAACTTCCGTTTCGGCTGATTGGTCGAAGTGGCCTAGAATCGGTGGTGACTGGAGCCGTCGCTTTAGTTCTTTTGAATGCCTGTTGTTGTTCTCAACCCCATTCGAAGTTCACGGCGTCTTCCGTGAGGTGCGTGAGTGGCGCAGAAAGCTTGGCGAAATCCCGAACGAATCGCCGGTAGATGCGCAAAGTCCCAGGAATCTTCGGACGGCGCTTTTGTCGGTGGGCGGTGGAAAGACCGCTACGACGCGAGTTTTCTTAGGACAAGGACTTACACCTTCGTTGCTCACAACGTCGCATAGGAACTTCAGTTCGCCGTAGGCGAACCGGCACTTCGTCGGCTTGAGGGTGAGTCCTGCAGTCCTGATTGCCTCAAGAACGTCCCGAAGGCGTCGCCAGTGCACCTCGAAGTTGGCCGAGTATACCACGGCGTCGTCGAGGTAAACGAGAAAGCTCTGCCATTTGAGGCCTGCCAGGACGGTGTCCATGACACGTTGGAACGTTGCCGGCGCCGTGCACAGTCCGAAGGGCATCACCTTGAACTCACACAGTCCGTCGGGCGTGAAGAAGGCAGTCTTTTCTCGGTCCCGTTCGTCGACTTCGATCTGCCAGTAGCCACTCTTAAGGTCCATCGAAGAAACGTATCGGGAGTGGCGCAGCCGGTCCAGCGTGTCGTCGATGCGGGGGAGCGGATACACGTCTTTCTTCGTGACCGCGTTGAGCCTCCGGTAGTCAACGCAGAATCGAAGCGTTCCGTCCTTCTTCTTCACCAGTACGGTTGGAGAGGCCCACGGGCTGCTCGAAGGCTGAATGATGTCGTCGCTGAGCATCTCTTGTACTTCCTCATGAATGGCCTCTCGTTCCTTTGGGGAGACCCGCCGGTACGGCGGCTGATGCACAGGGAGCGCATCCTCGTTGGTAACAATTTGATGTTTCGCAACTGTTGTCTGGCGTACTGTCGTCGTTCCGTGGCATTGAGCTTGGGGTTAACGTCCATCTGTGGCGGCGGTGCACTGTACGGCTGACATGGCGAGGGCTCGTCGGAGATCGCGGCGATTCCGGCGTCGGCCCGGAGTTCCTCGACGTGTGCTACAGCGGCACCTTTCGTGAGGTGCTGCGCCTTCAGTCGAAAGTTCCTCACGAGGACTACAGTACGTCCATCCTGCAGCCATCCCTTACGACAGCATTGGGGTACTCCGGGACATTTCCCCCATTTTAGGGTTACTATGGTTTTTAGTGAAGGAAGTGTCCCTGAATTACGAGGTGTCCGTTGTTTTCGTTTTAGAGCGCAGCTCTTAGGCGCCCGTTTCCGGCTTGAGTGGCGTCGGCGTCGGCGTAACCGCGAGCCCCCCCCCCCCCTCCAAGGAGCTCGGGAGGACCTTGGGTTCCTTCGGGAGGACCTCGGGAGGACCTCGGGAACCTTCGGTGACCTTGGGGAGGGGGGGGGGGCCGAGGTCACGTGACCCCCCTGATGTCGACCCCACTCCCCGAGGTCACGTGACCCCCCCCCCTCCCCGAGGTCACGTGACCCCCCCCCCCTCCCCGAGGTCACGTGACCCCCCTCCCCGAGGTCACGTGACCCCCTCGCCGAGGTCACGTGATCCGCCCCTCCCCAAGCTCACGTGATCTGCCCCCCCCCCCCGAGGTCACATGACCCCCCCCCCTCAGTACCCTTCCCTCCTCCTCCTCAAGAGCTGCGCTCTAATTCGGCGCTACAGGGAGTTGTAAACGGCTTTCACTTTTTTTTTTATGCCTCATGTAGTTTTGTAGATTATCTATCTCAAAGGTTTCCTTCGGGAGTCTATGACGTAACCGACACTACCGACTCGAGCATGATGACAACCCTTAGGATCAGCTGCATGGCTGTCGGGTGACGCAAATTCTGAACCGCGGTAGAGCAAAACGTCCGACTGATCTAGTCGCAAAAGCAGTTCCGATTAATCAAGTAAGATGCTACGGCTGTCTTACTGCTTTGTTTTCTACATATCACACATCTGTAGCAACTGTGGCCGCCAATGGATGCCACCTTCGGTACCATTACGCGCTCCAGCGACCAGGGAGTCGATCATTTTTGTGCGCGATCGCCGAAGAGCATTTAAAAACAACGGCCTCTAAAACATAACATAACAAACAGAAATCGTACGCACAAACTGCTAAAAACGCAGCAAAAACAAAACAAAAAGAAACAGGGCGGAAGTGGCGATACGAACAAGAAAGCTCCTTGAAACGAAGATGACATCAGGGCACTGAGGTTGCTTGACGAACGGCCAACCCGCTGAATGCCCGCTAGAAGCTGGTGGATATCATTTTTAATATCGATTTTAGAGTGGATCGCAGTTTACCATTAGGGTAATATTTTGGCAGTGCTCGTATTAAGTCTCCAGTAGATTGATATCAGGCATTGACCTTGGTTCGATTTTTGACCGGAGTTATCCTTTAAGGTGTAGTAGTTATTGATGTGACTGCCGTTGATTCAAACAAAACTGTTATTTTTACCCATTGACATGAAATTGAGAGCCTCTGTCAGATGTTTGCTACAATTAAAAATAAAAACATGGCGCTTTATCTCGTCCTCGTTAGATAATGAGGCGCGCGGTGACCTCGTTAGGCTACTTTAACTGGAGCATATAGAGCTGTAATTAAATGTAATTAACGTATGTTCCCTCTGTACAAATCGACCTTGGCACAAGACAGGCGCGTGTCATTTTTGGGCGCACTTTGTGAACACGTCACCTATTATGTCAAGGAATCATGTCACTGTAATTCGAGAGCGTGTAAGTATGGCCAGCAACACAAATTGCATCCGCGAGCAGACACCTGCCTGTGCTATAGATGTGGCGCATTCGATTATCTACGGTGTTATTAATACTGCGGTGTCGGTTACCGCACCTGACCTAGACTCAGTATCCCCGGCTGCATTGGTCAAGTCGGTGGAGCGCAATCGCAACCGCTTTTATCTACAGGAAGCTTGGTTTTGAGTCGCAAGGCGCAGGTAACCCAGCCACTTCCTATTGAATTATATAATGAACTTATGATCAGTGGAGCGGAAGTATAGGAGTAGGCAGGTTTCTTTTTTTATACTGCCTATTTTTAACTTGTAACCTAGAAATATTGTATCAAGCATTACCATGCAAGTTTCGTTATATACCACTATTTAATGATCGTTTTTCTAAGCGTCGTTTCATTTTAATACCTTCCGGAGAAATTACTCTTGTATCTTAAGCTTTCGTGAATCATAAACATTTCTTATTTGGCACCTAACAAAATTGAAGAAAGCATTTTTCTTGTACGTACTAAAATTAATGCACCGTATGATAAGCTTAGATTTAATCCTTTAACTGGCAAGCCTTAGTGTTAAGAAACATAAAAACTTACTAGATGCAAAGCTATTGGTGCGGGTAAATAAATGGTAATTAATTATCCTACATAAACTCATTAAAAAAACAAACTCGTTGTGAACGAATCACCGAAGCTCTTCTTCTCTTGCAAGCTCAACAAAATAAGTTTCAGTTTCTCCAGATCAAATTTGATCCTAAAAGGTTGACGTAGCCTAACGAGTTAGACAATTTTACAAACGGTAGGTGAAGGGTTCATTGGCGCCTACTGAAAGCAGTAACCGTCGTGTCATTTAATAGACCAATTGCGAAATTCCGCGCCATCGCCTGTCCGCCATTTCTTGATCACGTGACCTGAGCATGATTTGGACACGAGTGCTGCCTCACCGTGTCCAAGTCCATGGCAACCGCTTTCGTTGCTTAATGGGGTCTATTGCCGGGCTGCATAGGAAACTATGTCATACGACTTTACGTTAATTCTGCAATCCGGTTATTGTGTGACGTTCTTTTAACGCGATAGTGTTAACGAGCTCATGTCGCAGAAAATCCGGCGTCGCTGGCGTGACGGAAAAATTCTTATTGGTCGATAGGGTCATGACGTCACAAGCCACATGACTTCGCGCGGGAATTTCAAACAACACACAACGCTTACGTGAAACGTGACGTCACGCGTGGAATGGAAGTGACTAAAAACATGACATATAATGCGAATTAAAGGTCGCCGCATGTCTCAAACAATTTCCTGTTATAAAGTTATTCGACCTGCATGTGTTTATTCCGTAAGTTCATACCGTAAGAAATATTTGAAGAATTTTAGGTGGGATTCGACTCCACGACCCTTCGGGTGCGAGCCAGACACGATACTGACTAGGCCCCTTGCACAACTTGGGAACGAGTGGTAGTTTATATGTTTATATGTTTCGCTATTGTGTTGCACTCTTATTCACATATTAAAAAACTTTTTTTTTTATACAAACAAATCCAGGTAACGCTTTCTCCGTGATTCAGGAATAAAAGCTTGGACGTTAATTTAATGAGGTACATTTCAACAACGTGCACTGTCACCTTGCCACTAAATTATGGCAGAACTCGGGGTATAAGTCATCATTGCGAGGCATGTAGAAAAATAAGAGGTGATTCCTCGAACTAATTTGCATGTCACTTCGCTTAAACATTTCGGGAAGACATGCTAAATTTTGTACACTTTTCTTTTCTAGACTTGCTGGCAATGCTCTTGTCGGTGACATTGCTCCTCTCCTGTGCATCTTCGACCTATGGAAACATGCGTCCCAACATCGTTTTTTTATTCGTCGATGATCTGGTTTGTAGATCACAGCATGTCATAGTCACGTCACGTTTGTTGAATTGAGATTTAAGCATTGAAAGTTCGACTTCCGCTGTACTTCAATATTTTCCTCAGAATTGAACTACACGCCAAATCTCTTCCTCTCCAAATTTAAAGGCGAAATTGAATTGGTGTGTAGTTACGCACCAATTCAGGTTTTTCATTCAACTTTAGCGGAGAAAATTAATTTATATAGAACTACACACCAATTCAAGTTTTAGCGCTATATTTAGCGGAGAAATAGAATTGGTGCATTGTTATATACTAACTCGGGTGTTTCCGCTAGATTTAGCTATCGAGGTGCTCTAGGACCGATGCAGATTGAAATGAGTGTCATCGCATTCAATAAAACATTATGTGACGGGGTCGTTGAGCGCCCTTACCTTCTCTTCTATCCGTCTCCCCTGTTTCCCCGATGTCTCCGCTGTGTACAGGGCTGGGACGACGTAAGCTTCCATGGTTCTGCCCAAATTCCTACACCCAACATGGACACCCTCGCCGCAGACGGCATCATCCTGAACAACTACTACGTACAGCCGTCCTGCACCCCGTCCAGGGCCGCGCTCATGACCGGGCTCTACCCCATCCACACCGGTACACTAAAATGTTCTGGCCACGTGCGTTCCACACACGGTGCCCACACCTTACGCCTACACACACTAGGGTGGTGATAGCATACCTGCATGTCCATAAGTGCGCCTGCCCAGGTCGCCCATACCACACGCATCTTTGTTCGCGTGTGTCTATACTTGTTGTTCAGGGTGTTTACTCTTAGTTCGAACAGATCTATTTTAAAAGAAGCCGTGAGGGATAGACTAATTCGGCCTGTGCGGGTGAGTCATACGGCCGGGGAACGTAGTATCAGAGAATAATCCTCAGGATAAGTCGAGTACTTAGCGAAAATAAGCTAATTATATTTTAATTAGCGAAAATAAACATATTGTTTTTGATGGAGATTTGCTGAGCGTTATCTCAAACCACTAATCAGTCAATTAGTCTCGCTACACGAGCGGAAACTTTAGCGCACCCCCGCACTTATAACGCGCTTAAAATAATTATAAAATTGACTCATTTAGTCGTTTTACATGGCGCTCAGTAAGTTTCTAATTGAAGCTATATGTTTATTCTTTATAATAAAATTTCAATAATACGTTTTAGTAATCTATACCACTTAATGTAAGAATTATCTCCAATATTATGTTCCCTGACCGTATAGGTTATCTGCACCGACGAGATTAGTCCATCTTTCGCGGCTTCTCTAAAATAATTCTCTTCGAATTAATATCGAACTACTATACGTCTGCCCATATAGAAATGCGTAAATCTATTCTCGCTACATGAGCGGAAACTTTAGCGCACCCCCGCACTTATAACGCGCTTAAAATAATTATAAAATTGACTCATTTAGTCGTTTTACATGGCGCTCAGTAAGTTTCTAATTGAAGCTATATGTTTATTCTTTATAATTAAAATTTCAATAATACGTTTTAGTAATCTATACCACTTAATGTAAGAATTATCTCCAATATTATGTTCCCTGACCGTATAGGTTATCTGCACCGACGAGATTAGTCCATCTTTCGCGGCTTCTCTAAAATAATTCTGTTCGAATTAATATCGAACTACTATACGTCTGCCCATATAGAAATGCGTAAATCTATTTATGCCGCACGTCTGTCCCACACCATCCCATGTGCCTATACTTAATGTTCGTAGCAAACGTTTATCCCCCAAAAAGTGTCCATAACGTACGTTTCATATCATACATCCGCACGTACTAAGATGTGTTGTATGTACACATCTTAGTATGCGTACGAAGGAAGGGAAGCAACGGCATTCCCCTCCCCAGTAAGTCATTCGACATGTCTCGAGGGGCAATTGGATGACGTAGCCAAACCCAGCGTCAGCGCTCGGCTGCAACTCGCGTGCATTGAGTGAATCACCGATTGGACAGAAATCGCAGCCGAAAGAACGCGGAGCTTCGGCTACGTCAGCCGTGTGCTGTGTCAGAAACGCGAAGAAATAGTTGCGGTTCGCGAATCTCCTCATGGGTATAGTCTCTATACTGTATGTATGTACAGTAGGTACCATACGTCTATCCGTACCATACGTCGGTGTTGTATACACCGACGCGTGGCAGCGCTCTGTTTACAAACACGGCAGGGGATTGACGCATGCCCAGGAGGGGTGGAGGCCAAAGCGACCGCTCTCGCCGTGTTTTTCCCATTGGAACGCGGGTTGTACGTTCGCTCTGCTCTGGCGTTTCTTGCTTTTTTTTTTGTATTGTATTCTGTTATTAGTTCTGTCTGACTATGGGCGCTAGCTGCCAGAGCAGCAACGATACTGCAAGAAACTGGGGTTGCCTTTGAGGATTCCTACGCCGTGAGCGAGGAGGCTCTCGGATGCCAACTCGGCCAAGTTGCTGCTGCCAACCTCGATGGCGCAGGACGTCGTCTACCTGGTAGTTTCGTTGAGCTAATTTACGGCCGACACGGTGCAAGCGTGCGAGTCTCTCGAGCCTATACTTCGAGGTAAGAACTGGTCGAGCGCTATATGCGTGCGAATATATCGGGAGTCGTTGGGGGTCACGTGACCTGGGGGGGGGGGGGGGGGTCACGTGACCAGGGGGGTCACGTGACCTGAGGGTTCACGTGAGCTCGGGAATTCACGTGACCTTACGGTCGTCCCGAAGAAACCCGATGTCCTCCCGAGGCCCTCCCGAAGGAACCCGAGGTCCTCCCGAAGGAACCCGAGGTCCTTCGGGAGGACCTCGGGTCCCTTCGGGAAAATTTACTCATAATGCACCGCGCGGTTACGCCGACGGCGACGGTGACGGCGACGGCGACGCCGCTCAAGCCGGAAACGGGTGCCTAAGAGCTGCGCTTTAAAAACAAAACGAGTTTGCATAACGACGGCGCTTTTGCTGCCAACGGATTTCGTCTGCGTGTCGTCTGCTTTCTTTTGCTGATCGTCCACACCTTCGGACACTGCTCCAGACGCCATCTATGAATACGCGCGCCAAATGACGTCGCCGTATCGTTTTTGGCGTTACACGTGACGCCAAATACTTGTGACGTCACGTGTGACGTCACGAGGGAGGAGGAGGAGGAGGAGCTTTCCGCTAAATTTAGCGGGAAACTTTCAACGCTAAATTACCTACCTGTACCTCCAGCCCCGGTGCAGGAAAGTGCAGGGCAGTGTACTTCCGGTATATATATTAAGCTACGTCCGGAAGTACACCGCCCCACACTTTTCTGCACCGGTGCAGGAGGTGCGAGTAAATCGAATGAAGCTAGTGCCGATGACAGTCACTTGACGACGATCGGGCGGATTCCTGCTTGTTTTGGGGCCCGTTTTGAAGAGCCGCTCTTTTTCGCACATCACCAAAGCAAATGAAGGAACGTGTCTATTCCGTCCCCATACCCTGGAGCCGAACCCTATCAACTAATTTTCGTGAAGACCGGGAACATGGCCGGCAAGGCGTTTCGGAGATTTTATCGACGGAAATAATTCTCGAAGAACGTCGAACGTCGCTTGACGTTCGCGTTCTTCGTTCGTTTCCTGCGAAGGCCGGGCAGGCTACTGGCCTTGGTACTCTCTGCCTGTCGGAGTGGAAGAAAACACACAAAGGGTATACTCTTCCTGAACAGGCAAAGAACGTTTGAATGTTCGAGCAAACGTTTAGAACAAAAAATGGCTAGCGCGATGGATACATGTTTCAATGCTACTCTATCTCGATTTATGACGTCAAATCCTGCAAAGATTTGGAGATCTATCCTTCCCAGAAATGACACTCCTCGTTGTTTTATTATTCGGGATAAATGTGTTAGTGACCCTGTGGTTATTTCTAGCAGCTTTGATGAATATGCTTACTCAGTTTTTATTTCTGACAACGCCAGTGAGCCTAGTTTTTGTTCAAATGTTGTTTGTATTTTGTTAGCAAATATTCAGGTTAGTGTTTGCGGTGTACACAATTTTCTCTTGAACCTCGATTGCAAGTTTTGAGGCCCGGAATATATTCAAATTTTGTTTCGTCATTATTCAGGCTGGGCATCGAGATGCTTAGCTATTATTTTCCAGAAGTCTCTTTCCTCTGGGATGGTACCACGACTTCGGAAATCAGTAAGAATAGTTTCTATTAGGGCTGGGCATCGATTCAAAATTTTAACCCAATTAATCGCCACCCTTTAATCGATTAATTAATCGATTAATCGGTTGCGTTGATTTTTATAAATATTATATTAAAAATAATGCAACAACTTGTCTTGCCTTTAAAGACTTATTTTACGCTCTGTTACACGGCGCAAAGGAGATTTAGAATTGAGGATACATATAGTTCAACGATTCAAAGACACATGTTTTTGCTCCAGCTCCGAAGACAAAGAAGTTTGTCCACATTCTCCGAAAGGAAGACAAGAAGTCAGGGCTTGGGCGATGCTTTCTTCTTTTTTCAGAGAAAGGGGCCTCGATGAGAAGGCGTTGATTGTTGTCTGCGGTTTGGCGGATGGTCCTTGCTGCAGCTACATGGGTGCTTCGCTCGTAGGCGATACTGAAGCGAACTTACGCTTCCACTGTACGAAAACGGCTCTTTGCAGATGATGCAGTGGACTTCCTTCGAGTTAAAAACTTTACCGCTGGAGTTTACTTTAAACCTAAACTTTCCAGCGAGATTGCCTTTCATACTCGTGAACCCGTCCATTTTTACGGGCCGAATACTGGAACAAGTAACCATGGCGTTGTTAGCTTTCCAGCTTGTTTTTCCGCTTGTTTGTCTTGCCTGGGCAGGATGTGTAATAGATTCTCAACACGTGAAGTTTCGAGGTCGCGCGGGGATCAATTGCGAGCCCGGCTTGTTCTTCTGGCCTCGGCAGAACTGTAATGTATATCCTCGAACGCATGACGCTTCGCGAGCGCGAGAATTGAACTTTGCACCTGGCTGAAAACGGAAAACCGCTCGGAACAGTACGACCGGATATACGCCACGCAGCGTTTTCCTTAAAGGGGAACTCCGCCGATTTTTTGGTAGACTTCGATTTGGCTGGAAATTTGCAGACCGCATCAATAACCCTTCCTCAACTGATAACCAAAATATTTTTAAAAAATAAAAATTTTCCGTGAAGTTATTGAATTTTCAAGTTACGCCGGCCGCGAGGGTTCCAGGAGGCGACTCTCTACTGGCAACAATGAAAAATCCCTACTTTTCCCTACCCGCGTACGTCACGAATGTGCTGGCGGACGAGCGACTCGGGCAGCCGCGAAGTGGCTTTCCGGACGCCAGCGATCGAGATCATTTTTTTCGCAGCTTCAAGGTTGAAAGCTCCTTTGCAATGGGTAGCAATCTGTGCTCCGCAATTGATTGTAGAAACAGTGCCGGGAAAAAGCTTCTTTTTTTACCCTTTTTTTCCTGGGAGAAAAAAAAAAAAAAGTTCCCCGGCAGCAATTGAGGCCAGCCACGTCAAGGTGCTTTTGCGCGAGCTGTGTGCCGAAAGAACTAGCGTCACGTAAAACATTTTCACTTTTGCTGGGAATACTTTATAGCCGCGTGCTGCGAGTTGAGTATCCTTCACCAGCTGGAAGAGCTTCAAGAGCGGCAAGCGCAAACTCAAGCCGGCTGTGACCATTACGACATCCGTCCAAAGAAGAGCGCTAATAATATCGAGAAATATAGTACACAATCTAGCACTATAGTCGACATTTTGCACAGTCACATTTGTTATTCACAATTGGTTCAATGATTTTTTTTTATTTTTTTTTATAAACACTATATTTGTTTCGGACGTGGAATTTAATTTGGGCTACTCTCGGAATTCCACTCACGCGGCCGATATGTTGAAGACGAGAAGTGAAACGTCTAAACAAAGTTCAAGTCCAAATTTAGACATGACTTTCGACATATTGCTATTCCTGTCTGCTATTACAGAGGTTTATGGAGCAGGTGTTTAGCTCCATTAATATACGATAGAGCCTTGCCTGGTTTGTCAAATGGTTGGCGTGCAATATACTCTGCAGAAGAAGTGATGAAAACGTCTTTAATTTATTCTATTGCCAAGAAATTTTATATAGGGCTGAAAAGTTCTTTTTAAACCATGAAATTATTAATGTCGTTGAGGGGAGGCATGCAAATTTACAGCTGATAGAAACTGTGCTCAACCAACTTAATTAAAAAAAAAAAGAAATCTTATATAGATTTATTCCCTTGCCATGTGCTCTCGTGGATGGTGTTTGAACGCGTTGCATTCTACTCCAAAAGTAAAAAGAAAAAATACGGGTACACATTTTTTTAGCAACCTTTGTTAACTTATTTTGAATTAAAAGATTTAAGATGTCTTTCTGTACCTCACGCACTATTGTATCTTCAAGCAAATCTTTTTATTGGGAGATGAGCAGTGTATTTGTGTATTTTATACGCATTCCACCGTGTTGTTGTTTGGTATGGTGGTTGCGAAGTTCTTTTAATCGTCATTTTAACACGATCTTCATGACCAGTAACCTGCCATCTGATCTACACGAATGCAGTTCATTCCATTCTATACATTTCATTGTCTACGAGAATCACAGTCTACGTGTCTTAGGTCCCAGCCCAACACGCACACGTTCATCGCTTTGGAAGGCGAGCAATGAACGCGCCACACGCACGAACGCTGAAAATGGCATCGACCAGAAGCGCTTTTCAGAAATGGTCTACAGATCTTTTGCTAATTACTTAAGCACCAAGGAGCATATTCATGCCACAAGAGTAGTTACACGTGCTGACGCCTGCAACAGTAACTTTTCAAAAGAAAATCTAAAACAAATGGCACGTTCCTTCAGGTCATACGAGCGTGTGGGGCATCTGCACCCACGTTCCGAGCATTTTCCGCGGTGCTTTGGCAATTCGTGAAAAAAATGTATTGCGTGACTCTTCGACCTTTCTTCGCCAGCCATCTTCTAATAAATAAAAAAACGGAATTACTAGCGATATCACGAAACTTGCGAGCCGCGGATTAAGCGTAGCGAGTTGCAAAAACGGTTTTATGAAAATTCTAATTGCTCCCGTTTTTTTTTTTTGTTTTTTTTTTACTTTTTTATAGCTATGCATGTAGGCGAAGGCCATACTTTGTGCAAATATATATAATTGTCAACTTGAAACAGCACGAACGCCCAGGTTTTCTTGCTGTTAGACGCGAGAAAGGCGGGCGCGAGCGTACCCGATTGCCGGCCGCGTGCCTCGCTGCACATTCGTGACGTCACGCTTGGGTGGCGGGGAAAACTGGGAAAAAACTAGGGAGAACGATGTTTCGGTTTCGGCAGCAAACAAAATATCACTTTTTTAATTAACTAGAGTGAATCTGGGAGAACGAGATAGCATTTCGGAATCAGGAAGCCATCCGCATTCAGATTATGCCTTTAGATTAGGTAGCTCGAAAAGTCGGCGGAGTTCCCCTTTAAGAGGGGGAGGGGGGGGGGGGGGACATGAGTCACCCCTAGTTCGGGAAGGTCTTCCGGGATAGAGCCATGCGTGCGTCAAGTTGACTTCTTTTTGAGTACCGATTAAAAAACCGATTAACCGGTTAAAACATTTGATCGCGATTAAAGCCTTAATCGATTAATCGGAAGGTTAATCGATCAATTGCCTTTTCTATACACAAACAGGGTAACAAACAGAGCCTTAGTCATTATAAACCAATTTTTCTTGCGTCCTCATCCAGTAAACTTCTCGAACGCAAAGTATATAAATTCATTTCCGAGTATCTTGAAAGCTATTCATTTATATGTCTTCAACACCTTTGAACGGCCTGGTTTTCGCCGACATTTTTTAACCACTACGCAACTTCTGGAATTCACTCACGACATCGCTTCATCCTTGAATAAGAGAGGACAAGTTGACGCCATTTTTATTGCTTAGTCGAAGGCTTTTGATAAAATATCGCACCCCAAGTTTTGAAGTTAAAAGCCACCCGTAATTAAGAGTACACTTTTACTAGTCTGGATTTCTGATTACCTGAATTTCAGGTCGCAGTTAGTCACCCCAAGTTTTGAAGTTAAAAGCCACCCGTAATTAAGAGTACACTTTTACTAGTCTGGATTTCTGATTACCTGAATTTCAGGTCGCAGTTAGTCACCCCAAGTTTTGAAGTTAAAAGCCACCCGTAATTAAGAGTACACTTTTACTAGTCTGGATTTCTGATTACCTGAATTTCAGGTCGCAGTTAGTCACCCCAAGTTTTGAAGTTAAAAGCCACCCGTAATTAAGAGTACACTTTTACTAGTCTGGATTTCTGATTACCTGAATTTCAGGTCGCAGTTAGTTTCAATTGCAGATGTCATCTCTTCGGAGGTTTCGGTTAGTTCAGGTGTGTCGCAAGGATCAGTGTTAGGTCCTCTTTTATTTATTTTGTATATTAATGATGTTGTAGAAAGCATAGTTGTTAAAATTCGTATATATGCCGATGACTGCGTTCCGTAAAAGGACATCACGTTCATTAGTGATCAGTTGTTACTCAACGAATCTTTCGTGCGTTTTCTTAATTTGAGTGGGGAATGGCGTATGGACTTAAACTTTGATAAGACTGTATTTATAAGATTTAGAAATAAAACATCGCCCCTTGTTTTTAGTTACGGTAATGATCATGTACTTTTAAACGAAGTTAACGAGTTTAAATACTTAGGTGTTTTCTTTACGACCAATCTTAGATGGGATAAACATGTCGACTTTATCTGCTCCCGAGCCCTTAAAAAGTTGGGATATGTAAAGCGGACTCTCAAATGCTCCACCAGGGAAGTCAAACTAACCGCCTACAGACCCCTTGTTAGGCCCGTCCTAGAGTACTGATATGCTGTATGGGACCCATATTAAAAAAAAAAGAAACAAAAATTTGAATCTACTTGAATCTTTCCAGGCTAATGCTGTAATATTTATTTTTAAAAGGTATGACCACAATTTCTTTCTTTCATCTGCTTTGTGATCTCTTGGGCTCGAACTACTGTGTTGGAGGTGAATACTAAATCGACATCAAATCAAATCAAATCATTTTATTTTCTGCCACAAGAATACATTCGTGACAAGGGCGCTGGAAAAAAAAAGCTGCACATTTGCAGCTTGACGGGTCCCAGCGCCCTAATACAAGGCTGCAGCGGAACTGACATAAATACAAAAAAAAAACAGTGTATAACAATTACAAAAAAATATACATACACCTAAGTACACACATTTAGAGCTATCAGAAACGTAAATAATGATTTTATCTTAAAAAATTTCTTGTATGGTACGATTGTTTACAGAGTATATATCAATGTCGAAAGAAAAAAGCAAGTTTAACAATAGCCGTAATTGGTAGCGGGATCTCTGAGTGCCGAAATTTGTTCTAAATACAGGACGCCAGGGACCTATGACGCGATGGGTAAATGGACTCGTTTTTTTCTAGTTTAGCGTGGTCTAAGATTATATTAATATTTTTTTCTTACACATTGTTGGTAATTTGAAATCAATCTAGAGGAATGCATATTATATAAATCAATGATTTTATGTTTTTCAAAATATGGAAGAGAGTGATAATCACGAAGTACATTTTCATTTATTTTAACAGCCTTTTCCTGTAAAAGACGCAATTAGTCTAAATTGCACTTGGTAGTTGTTCCCCTCACTAAATGGGAGTAGCAGATTACGGAATGAAAAAGGGAATTGTAAATTAATCTTTTGATGTTTACTGGGAGTATATGCCTGTATTTATGCATCCCAACAACTTTACAAAGTTTTTTATGAATGTATGTTAGTGAATATTCCGTGACATATGACTAGAAAATATAACACCGAGAGTCTTAATGCTATCAACACATTCTATTGTGCATGACCCAAAATACAAATCACGTGATATTCGAACATACGATCCCGGACATTGAAATAGAACTGCCTTAGTTTTAGTGGTATTAAGAATGAGGGAGTTAATATTTATCCAATTTTTGTTTTTAATTTACCTAGGAAAACATTTCCTATAGATGTAAGAAGGTCTTCTTTGGAACTAGAAAAAAATATGCTGGTATTGTCTGCGTACATAATAAATTTAGCGGAAGTTTCGATGCTTACTTTATCATTCACGTATACGAGAAACAACAGAGGCCCTAGAATACTACCCTGAGGAACCCCGGAGTAAATTCGTTCAGTAGTAAAACATAATTTCTTATTTAAACATATTGGGATCGGTATTGTAAATAAGACGTTATGAGTGATATTGGGATACCTCGGATGCCATAACGTTCTAGTTTATTTAGAAGAACTCGGTGATTTATCCTCTCGAAAGCTTTGCTTAAGTCTATAAATATACTCATCATTAGAAGTTTTTTCTCAAAATTTTCTAATATTATTTCCTTCTGCACCAATAACGCAGTTTCCGTAGATTTATGTTTCCTGAAGCCGAAATGAGAATCAGTCAGTAGTGACTCGTGAGTAGTTTTCAAAAAAATGTACGTAGTAATCGAGAATGCACAATTTTTTCAATCGGTTTCGAAAAGACAGGAAGGATAGATATGGGTCGATAATTACTTTTGTCATTGCGATCACCACCTTTATACACTACGGATACTTTCGCAATTTTTATCCTTCTAGGAAATATACCGGAAGACAATATAAGATTGTACAGATGAGTTATACATGGTAATAGCAAGTCAACTACAAATGTCACCGGCTTAATTTGAAGATCCTCACAGTCATGGCTACGACTTTTTTTTTATATTCATGAAAGTAGATAGTACTTCTTTAATATCACATGGGTTTAAAAACATTGTTACTTTTATTCTGGGGATATTATTTGTTGCAGAACCGTTATAACTACTTTTCCCCACGTTCACAAAATAATCACTGAACATATTCGCCAGTTTTACACCAGAAATAGTTCTATCGCCAATAATTATACTATTGACTGCTCTATCTTGAGTTGGATCCCGTATTAAGGAGTGAAAATGTTTCCATACGACTTCGGGTTGCTTTAAACAAGATATGTCAAATAGATCTGCATAATAGCACTGTTTAGCTCGTTTGAGTTCTGTATTGACAAAGTTTCTAAATTTTTTAAATTCTAGCAACATTTTTTTTTTCATTTCGTGTCGTAAGAAAACTGCCATAAAGAATATTTTAATAAGTTTTAAGAGTTGTTTAGTGACCCGTGGTTTTTACACTTCTTATTACAGTGAATTTCCTTGTACGAAAACGAAGAATAGTATGCGTCTTTTATCAGGTCTAAAAAGAGGTTATAGCACTTACCAACATCGGTTTCCCTCAACACGTGACTCCAGTTGATAGCCCCGATTTTGTCTCTCAAGTTTTTAAGTGTTCTAGCGCTAATATTTCGAGACATTACTGGAAGGTTAATAGCTCTGTTACATGGTACATTGTTATTAATGGACATAACTATAAGGAGATCATCGCTTAACCCATAGCCTATCACACCAGCCCTAATGTAGTCTTCA